>JAGSMT010000191.1:0-709761 GCA_029286875.1 Lamproptera curius | reverse complement strand
TTGGACCAGCGTGGTGGTGCGGTCCAAAGGCCCTAATGGATGAGGGTGCGTTAGGGGAGCCTATGTCCAGCAGTGGACTTTCACAGGCTGATGATGATGATGATGATGATGAATATTACAAGAATCAGGATCACCACGCGGGTGAAACCGCAAGGCGTAATCTGAAAATACGTAGCATGAAATCTAAGTACAATGTGCATGCGCTTAAAATGCACAGAAAGGTAAATAAATTTACAGAAACAAAGTATATACAAATATGGCCTATGGCCCTTTTATTGGTAGAAAATTGCGTGAAGATTATTAAGTAGGTGGACCACATTAATTTAGATGCCATTCGAGTTTGCCCTCGGGCATTTTTAAATAACTTTCAGGTCTAATTTAGTTTATTATTAAGGTAGGGGTAAATACTGACTGTGTGAAGCGTGATGGGCTGCCACCAAACCGGGCTGTAAGGCTGCGGTGAGGGCACAAAGATCCGTAACGCACGTCCTATCGCCCGCGTGTAACCGCAAATGCAGCGATAAGGCCTCCTATAAAATAATATGCACATGAAAATCATTGTAATTGCAAATATGTATGTTATATATACAACCGCCTGCATGATCTAGCGGACCCTCGCTTTTAAAACCAGAGGTCGTGGGTTCGAATCCCTAAGGGAAACAACTTTTTGTTATCGTTGTTTTCTGGTTGGTTAGAACATCATCGTAAGATTATCTATGCTTTGAATGGGCATGTAAAAAGTCGGTCCACCCACGAAGCCGCAATGGACCAGCGTGGTGCGATTCGGTCCAAAAACACCCTCATGGAGAGAGTGTGCATTAGGGTGGCCTATGTTCGGCAGTGAACAGGCTGATGACGATATAAACAGTATATAATTTGTGAAATAATTACTATTTACTATTTTAGTATGTGTTCCGCAAACATGCAGCGAATGCAGAAAACGTGAATACGTGACGGTAATTTATATACGTAACATTCCTTGGTGAAAAAATTACTTCAATCTGTTAAAACGTCACTTGATTATATCTATTAAAACCAGTTCCTTAGGCTCAATATCAGCTATGTGTGCCCCAAAGTATTTTTCACATTGACTTCATTATGCGAGATATCTGTCTTGAATGAATCAATGTATGTTATGTCAAATTAAGCATTACGTAATATTCAACATCGGGATTAAATTCAAAAATATCCAATATTAGGTTTGTCTAAATGTAAAGGGCTTAAAGGCCAGGATTATTCCTTTGTATATAGATTATAGCGGCGCTACGATCAATTTCAGCCTGTGTTAGTCCACTGCTAAACATAGGCCTCTACTACCGCAAGCCTTCTCTATTAGGGGGTTTTTAAACCATATCCCACCACGCTGGTCCATTGCGGCTTCGTGGGTGGACCGACTTTTTACATACCCATCCGACGTATGGATCATCTTACTTTTACGAGTATTGGGTGATCGGCCTAAATTGCCCTAACCAACTAGGAAACAACAATGAAAATTTGTTGAATCCCCGCAGGATTCTAACCACTAGGCTACGAAGGCAGATAGTAGCCACTAGGCAGCGGCGCTATCATTTAAAAATACTTAAGGCAAACTTGTAATAAGGTCTATTTTACTTTTTTGTTGGTCCATTTAAATTCGTTTACAAAGCAAGTGTAAGATACCAACTGGAATCCTTTATATTTTTATCCGATCAGTAATCAGAACCGCGAGTAATAAAATTTTTTGCCACGAATACAAATATTGGGTCGAAATTTGTTTATCCGCGTATAGTGAAAACGCGAACGAAGAAAGCGCGAATAAGGAGTTTCAACTGTATAGTAATGTCCTAATATCATAATACTAATGTCCTCCGAGTCGATTTCGACCGATCTGTATTTAGTGCTCAGTCTACTGCGCGGTGATGTTATAGTGCAAGTGTACGCGCTTACAGGTGGACACATCACATAACTCCAACCGACTAGGAAATAACAATGAAAATTTGTCGAGTCCCGCAGGATTCAAACTCACGACATTCGATTTACAAAGCGCAAGTCTAAACCACTAGGCTACAGAGGTTGTACATAATGCGGAAATATTTCTAATATTAAATTTTCGAATCATTATTATATAATAGAAGTCCCTTATGTCCTGTACAGAGGATCTAAGATGGTCTTTGCAACCGAGCCAACTTCTAACAATCGTAAATAAATGAAAGGCATATATAAATATTGTCGTCGTCGACGTCGTTTCATGTCAGAGCCCACTGTTGAGCATAGGCCTCCCCATAAGTCGCCAAGAGGTACCATCCTGTGCCACCTGCATCCACCGACCCCCTACACATTTGCACAGGTCGTCACTCCATCTGGTGGGGTTGTCCGACATTACGATGGCCAGTACAGAGGCTGCCACTCGAGAACCTTTCTTCCCCAACGGTTATCGGTTCTCGAGCTAAGTGGCCGGCCCATTGCCACTTCAGCTTGCTAATTTTGCGGGCTTTGTCGGTTACCATGGTTCTTCTGCGGGTGGCTGCGTTACGCACTTAGTCACGCAGAGAAATACCGAGCATAGCTCCCTCCTTAGCTCGCTGAGCGACTTGGAGCTTCCACATACGGCGGGCAGTGAAGGACCATGTCTCAGTGCCATAGGTCATCACTGGCAACACAATTGGTCAAAGACTAATTCTTCAGGCATTGAGGAATATTGGACGAAAGGATATGTCGTAAGCTCCGAACGCTGCCCATCCGAGCTGGATTCGTCGATGGACCTCGGCATCGAGTTGGACTTACCTAATCGGACTACTTGTCCCAGGTAAATATATTCGTCAACAACTTCGAGCACAGCACTCCCAACAACCACCGGCATAGGCATGACATGACCGTTAGACATAACTTTCGTCTTGTCCATGTTCATCCCTAAGGCCCACGTGTTGAGAGACACTGTTAAGGTCATTAAGCATAGCATTTAGGTCCCTCAGCGACTCCGCCGTGATGACTGTATCGTCGGCAAATCTAAGGTGGGTAATACACTTCACAAGTTTGAAGGCGTCTTCCAATGCAGCGGTGAAGAGTTTCGGGATATAACATCACCCTGTCTTACACCTCTCTGCAAGTGGATAGGCTTCGTACTACTGGTTGCACTCGGACGGACATCGTGGCTTTGCTGTACAAAAACCCAGAACCTCGATATACCGACTGTCAATTTGGCAACGCTGAAGGGCTAAAGGCTCAAAAATCAAAGGCTTTCTCATAGTCCACAAACGCCAAGTATAAAGGCAGATTATACTCCTCGGTCTCTTGTATAATCTGCCGCAGCGTAAATATGTGGCCTATGTTACTAAAGCCTTTACGAAAGCTCGGTTGTTCGGGTGGCTGGAAAACGTCGAGTCTGGAAGCGAGACAATTCAAGATGACTCGAGAACAGGACATAAACGCGGCTCAGAAGGGAAATTGGTCTGTAGTTCTTCAAAAGGCTTTTATCACCTTTCTTGAAGAACAGCACCACCAAACTTCTGCTCCACTCTTCTGGCGTAATACCATCCTGTAGGACGAAATTAAAGAGCCTCTGAAGGACTACAAGTATCGGTTCTCCACCCGCTTTCAGAAGCTCTGCTGTGATGCCGTCCTCACCAGGTGCTTTGCCGTTCTTAATTTTTTCAAGAGGCATTCGTATCTCGCTCAGACTGACTTCCGGGATAGTTTTGGAGTTGTGCCGGGTATGCTTTGCTCTTGGGTCGTCACTCGCTTCAGTAAGCGGTTCCGACGACGATGTGTACAGCTGTCCAAGAATCTCTCGATCTCCTCAAAACTTCTGGTCTACTGAAGATGACGGCCCACTACCGGTCTTCTACTTAGTTAGCTGGCTTTGCCCGGCAGACATATCTCTGGCGAAGACTTTAGAACCTTGGTTCCGTTCAATCGCCTCTTTAATACGACATGTATTAAAGATGCAAATCACCCGCATACTCTTGGAGACCTGTCTATTCCGCTACCTGTAACCTGACATGTCAGGAGAAGACTGTAGTAGCATCTTGTGTCTTGTTTCCATAAAGTTAACAGTGAGATCGGATAGTTTTTGAGTTCTACTCTTGCGGTACGCCTTATAGAACCTAGTACCAACAGTATGGACAGTTTCCACGAGCTTAGCGTTAATTTCGTCCACAGTGCTGCAAGTGTCTAGGCATTGGAAGCGATTATTAAGCTCGAGCTGAAAGCTTTCGGCATTTAGGATATGGGCACGAGACGGACGTTGCGTGGACTTTATCAGACGAGACCTTTCCAGCCTGATGTTTAGATTTAATGTGCCTCTTACAAGTTGGTGATCACTGCCGGTTTTAACCCTTGTGATCACAGAAACATCATTAAATATTTGGCGTTTGCTCGTCATGATAAAGTCAATCTCGTTTTTGACGGAACCATCGGGGCTGATCCAAGTCCACTTTCTGTGGGGCTGCTTTTTAAAGATAGAATTCATCATAAAGAGTCCTTCTTTCTCCATGAAGTCAGCCAGCTGTTGCCCCCTTGGGTTCCGTTGCCCTACTCCAAAATTGCCTACTCGCAGCTCATCTCTTCAGTCTTTCCTTTTGCATATTTTTGCGTTAAATATAAAGAATAATACATAAATATAAAGAAGATATATAAAAAAATATATATAAATTTTAAAAATAATAAAATATATAACAATACATTACGCTTAAATTTGCTTATAACGATAGTATATATACAAGGTAATGCCAAAAACTTCACTTGTGTATAATAATACTATACACAAAATCAGACTTGAGTAAACTATACATCAAGTATTGATGAAGTGTCAATCACTAAGTGAAAACCACTACAATAAAACAGGTATAATGTGGCTTCATTGCTAAAGAGTAACTTTGTTTATTACTGTTCTCAGTTTAATTTGGCTAAACAATAACTATGATACATTAGCTTGCTCAAATACGATACAAGAAAGTACAGTCAAACAAACCTTTGTATTGAAACAGGACCCACACTCTGGACATGCATATCCTGGTGTGGTTTTTTCTGTTAATATTTGACCGTCAGCACCGATGACCTGTAAAACAAAAGATAATCGCAATTAAACTTTTGTTCGGAAATGGTAAAACAAACTTGTCAAAATATCATCATCATCATCATCATCATCATCAGCCTGTGATAGTCCACAGCTGGACATAGGCCTCCCTAACGCACCCTATCCATTAGGGGGCTTTGGAATGTTCCCCACCACGCTGGTCCAATGCGGGTTGGTGGGTGGACCGACTTTTTACATGCCCATCCGACGCATGGATCATCTTACTTTTCAGACAATTGGGTGATCGGCCCAAATTGCCCTAACCAACTAGGAAACATCAATGAAAATTTGTTGAGTCCCCGCAGGATTCGAACCCACGACCTCCGGTTTCTAAAGCACACGCCCATACCACTAGGCTATGGAGGCAGTTGTCAAAATATATAGTGAAGAAATTTGCAATTTTTTATAAATTCATATTTATAAAAAATATTACCTGTACAATTTGTGGTTTAAATTCGTCTTGTTTTATAACAGTTGCCTGTTGCTGTTGTTGTTGTTGTTGCTGCTGCTGCTGTTGTTGCTGCTGCTGCTGTTGTTGTTGTTGTTGTTGCTGCTGTTGTTGCTTGCTGTTGTTGTTGTTGTTGTTGTTGCTGTTGCTGTTGCTGTTGCTGCTGCTGTGCTGCTGTTGTTGTTGTTGCTGCTGCTGCTGTTGTTGCTGTACTTGTTGTTGCTGTTGTTGTTGTGTCTGATGTTGCGTTTGCCCCGGACTGAGACAATGTCTCGTTATTTTACAATGCTGCTGCAGTTCAGGTTTAGTTTTGAAAGCTTCGCCGCACTCAAAGCACGCCACGACGCCCTCTCCCGTATGAATTCTGTAATATAATTGATTTGGATGTTTTGTCAATAGCTTTTGAAAGCAAAATATACCATTGAATAAAATGACTTTTTATGGATTTTATCGCGTTTATTTTACATATTAAAATCCCGACGTTTCGAACAGTTTCCAGCGGCCGTGGTCACGGGGTAGCCTGACATGTCATGCGTCTTGTTGCAACTATGTCAATGTAATTATAATATAATGTAGAATGTTTGACCACATCATATCGAATTTTAGATAGATATATTATACATATCAAATCCACTAGATATATTATATTCCTCAATACCAGTTCTCTGAAAACTGTGCTCAGGAGAATGTCGTAAAAAATTATTTATTAGCACCCAATATCGGGAACTCAAACTCTTTTTAAACAGCTACGTAAAAAAATATAAAAATGTCTGAAAAGTAAGATGATCCATGCGTCGCATGGGCATGTAAAGTCGGTCCACCCTCCAACCCGCATGGGACCAGCGTGGTGGGATACGGTCCAAAACCTCCTGATGGATAAAGGTGTATTAGGGATGTGACTGTCCAGGACTATCACAGGCTGTCGATGAATGAATGAATGAAAAAAATCAGGCAATATCCAAACACTGTCATTTATATTTTACTACAATATTTATCTTTTACTCACTTCATATGAGCGACTAGCGTCCTCTTCTGAAGGAATTCTTTTCCGCACACAGGACAGGCGTGAGGCACTCTGCCGTGCGCCCGACCGTGGTTCACTAGCTGGAATTTGCGGGCAAAGGCCGCACCGCAATCCGGACAAACGAACGGTGATAATGAGCCGTGGAAACGACTGTGCATCACGAGGTGCTCCTGTAAGGTAGAGATTGGGAGGATCATAGTTTTAATTCAATCAAATGGTATTTTTCGATCGTATTTATATTTGCCCTCGTAACTTAGTAGCTTGTGTTATAGTAGCCGATTGTTGTGGGTTCAAATCCTCAGGGAATCCAATAACTGAGTAAGGTCACCCGGTTGCTGGTAGAGTAATATGATCAATGCGTTGGATGGGATACAAAAGTCGGTTTTTTGCCCAAATACTCTAGGACACATTTGGGCACCACAATATCTCCTGCGTAGTTAGAATTTAGGTTCGGTTCGAATTATGCAGAGAAAGAGCTTTGTGTCGCCAACAATCATAATGAAAACGTTATAAAGAATAAAATTGTCAGAAGGAAAAACAAACTGCTATAATTATGTTCCTCGACTATACCAAACGGACCGGTCGCGACCAAAAGGATACCAACGAGCATTTGAGAAAACTGGCAACAATAGTGAAAGAGATTGTAATAAACAGATCACAATCGTAAAGCCACTAGCATAAAGCATAGCGTCGATACAGGAGTAACAAAGAAGATGTTACAAGTATTATTTTGAGGGGGAGGAAAAGGTAACAAGCTCGAAGTAAGGACACCGAAATAAGGAAAGAATATAAAAAAGTTTGAGCTTGGAAGGCGGGACGGGGTAATAGCCATAGGAGGGACTACAACTGATGCCAACACCATGAAGAGGCTGAAAGGAACAAAAAAGACTGCGGCCCTTGAAACCATACAGGATTTTTAGGGCCGCAAAAAGCCCGTTTCTTACAGGTAAGGGCCTGTCCCTTATTCTTGAAAGAGTAACATAGAACAAATAAAAAATGACAGGGAAAAAAAGAGAAATGAGAGAAAAAAGTAAGAAGAAGTAATACACATAAGAAAAATAGCGTATCGATAGAACAGAAGGGAGTAATAAGAGAAGACGAAGGGAATCAGAAGGCATCAGTGATAAATAGATGGAAGTATGCGAGGAAGAAGAAAATTATGTAGGGACCTAGGTACAGGTGCGAAAGCACCGCATTAGTTCCCAAGGGGGGGCGCAGAGTTCGCACGACTGAAAGCTCGCATAAAGCCCAAAAGGCCCCAGGACCTTACCTAGTTCCACCGGAGATCGCAAAGCTAGCAGTAACAGTAACACCAGATAAGATAAAGCTTTTGTTGCAGAAAGTGCTGGAATTTGGTGTTTCCCGCAGAAAAACCTGGAAGAAAACTAGACTAGTCTTGCACAGAAAGTCATGCTAACCCGCTGAAGATACCGCGGAGCACAGGCCGTTACTGGACTGCTATAGGAAGCTCACTTGAATCGCTGAGGCTAGACAGAATCGAAGAACATTTAGAAAGTCGGACTATCAAGCCATCAAGCTTCTGGATATAACAGAAGACGCGAAGAAAAATCTGCGCAGTAGCGACTCTCAACGTTTAAAATGCGTTCAACTCTGCATCGCAGGATCTCGTCCTGGAGAAATAGGCTGCAGAAGGCAAGCCACGATAATCGAAATACCTTCTGTGCGAAGTTCTCCCCGCAGTCGCTGCACACGTAGGGCCTCTCGCCCGCGTGGTACTTGCTGTGCGTCACGAGGTGGCGCTTCAGAGGGAACCCGCGGCCGCACTCGCCGCACATGAAGGGCCGCCCGCGACTGTGCACCTGGGGACAACGATGGTGTAATAATTACAAACAAATGTTCAAGTTTTTGGTGCGTATCGCGACCTCTTCTGATTTTTAAATTACGGTTCAGACTTGCAAGAAGTAAAAAAAGGAACCCATGGCAATGATGGGGCGTCATACGTCTATCGTTCTTGATGATTAACGGTCACCGACATGTCAATTACCTAGTGACAATTGACTAATAAAAAGACCTTGCGTGTGAAACCACGACATTCACGATGTTATGGGTTGCTTTCTGTTAGAGGTCCGACCGAAACTGTTTTCCGGCCGAAACCGAAACCGAAACGAAAGTTGGCGTGGCTTCAGTTTCGGCCGAAACCGAAACCGAAACCGAAACTCACATGATCAATATAAAAATTCCTAAAATAATAAAAATATGGAGCTTTTATGCCTATTATTTTGCTTTATTTTAGTCATGGAATGGAGACAAGTATATTAAAAAGTGTGGTAATCGTTTATTTCAGTAGCTAATAATATTTTTATGTAACAAAATATTAAAATATATTTTTTCAAATAAATTACTTATAGCAATATGAGTTATTAATAAATAAATTAATAATTGTGACTATTGCATTAAGACTAAGTATTGGTATTTGAAATCTTACTAATTAATACTTTGGTTTGTATTTGTGGTTCGAGGGGGTCAAAAAGTAAAAATGAGATAGAAATATAATGACTATGATAAGCTTAATTATTTATTTTTACATAATCTCCGAGTCCACCTACACACCAAGTCCAAGCGTTCCAAGTTTCCAATGCTTCAATTCGTTTAAAAAGGATTATCTTGGTCCTGCAAAAGGTCACCACGCATCGTTTACTTGTTATATATAGTTTTAACATGTTTCTTCTTAAGTATTGTATCAATTTGAGAGAAGACGAAAAATAGCTAGGGCCATGATCTGGTGAATAGGGGGATGCTCAACCAATTGTACGCTAGCATGCTGAACGGTGGCCATCGCTAATGCCAACCTATGCGCCGGTATGTTGTCAAGATGAAACAGCTCGCCCGTTCAAAGTTTGCCTCTTTTTATCATTGACGGCATTTCTCAACCTCGGTATTAAAGCTGCATAATCTGTAATGATGGTTCCATGCTCCAGGTAATCAAACAACAATATCACTTCTGAGTCCCAAAATATTGAGGCCATACCCCGGCCAGGCCATATACCACGGCCACGGCATGAAGATCCTTCGGGATAAACCCGTGTTTCATCCATTGCCACAAAACTAGATTTAACCCACCTTGCGGAGACTTTTCTCATATTCAAAATTTGTGTCAATATGCGTTGAGTACTTCTATATGAAATGCTCGTTTCTTGGATTAGGTATCAGATGGTAATTCTTTATTCGCTAAAAACAGTTTTTTTGAATATGGCAGCATATTCTTATTGTTTCTTGTTGATTACTGGCTTCGTTGGACGTCTGCAACTCGAAATTAAGAAGCCCACTGTGACCATTGATTATGACAGAGCAGTCTCTTCTCATGTTGCCTTTGAGCCTCAGTAAATCTCTTGCGTTGTTAACTTTTTTATAACAGTGGCTTTTAATAACAAGGTCGCACTTGGGTTTTCTCTTTTTTCGAGAACATTTCGCCACACATAGCAAACAAATGACTACATTCAGAAAAAAAGTAAAGAGACTAGAAGATTTTTTTATTAACACAACAAATATCTGAGCTACACTTTCCAGTATTATTTGTACTTATTTTTTGGTTACCAAGGAGTATATATTTTGTTCTCACTACTATTTGTTCCCTCCTCGTCTTTCTAGAAGAATCATCAATTTCTTTTGTCAAACTTGGAATGTTTGTCTGAACTAAAATCGACTGATCTGAGCTCGATTGTAGCAATGATACATTTAACTTTCGCTACTATTTTGAAATTGAAAACACTTCTGAAACCAGTTTCGGTTTCGAGCAAAGTTTCGTCCAAATTTGGCCGAAACCGAAACTCGCAGTCGAAACTTGATTTTGGCGAAACTCGGCCGAAACCGAAACCGAAACCGAAAGTTCGGTCGGACACTACTTTCTGTACGTTTTAATTAGCATAACTACGGCTAAGGATGTGCGACCATTAATAACAATGCAGAAAGTAATAATTATTTAGATTCCTTATCACAGGGAGCGACGAAATGGGCAGGTTGTTCACACCTGATGGAAAATTATAGGCCCTTTGCAAAGAAAATGCCGCGTAAGATGCCAAAAGTCTACACACTACCCTGGTATGTGAGATTTTACTTCTAATTTACACAGCAATTAGGATCGATAATAGTGCCAAATTTGTTGGAAAAATTACATATCATTATAGTGGGGCCGAGTGCATTTCGAAACTTAACTCTTAGTAACTAAGCATCCAAAACGCTTTCCTTTCGAGAAGTTTAAATCACATATCATCGTCATCAGCCTGTGTTAGTCCACTGCTGGACATAGGCCTCACCTAATCCACGCTGGCCCAATGCACGGACCGACTTGTCACAAGCAGATACATAGTTGATCTCACCCTGGAGTGCGTGACCAGGTGATGCTTGAGGGTGAAGGCCATCTTGCACTCGTGGCACTTGTAGGGCCTGTCGGCCGAGTGCAGCAGCAGGTGCGTGTTGAGGCAGTGCTTGCGCGCGAACGCCTTGCCGCAGTGCGCGCACACGTGGGGACGCTCGCCTGGAATATTTTATATATCACTCTAATTAGTGGAATAAACGACTAAATTATGAGCTTTTAATTATTTTCAAACGTCCGACGTTTTGAACAGTTGCTGGCCGCTGTGAATAAACGCGACAAAATCTGTGAAATGTCATTTTAATCAATACTGTGCAGTATTCGTGTAAAATATATATATAACTCAAAATTCTTTTCTGCGACTGTGTCGAGTACCGTCACGTAACGGCAAAGGTAACGCAAGGTAGCCATACTTATTCAAATCTACTGATATGTTACACAAATTTGAAAGTATTTGAGTGAGTCTTTTCTATAGTATAGACAATTTCGACTCGGAATGAGCGTTACGATTGGACCGCGGCCATTTTTAATTTCCACGACGTCTTTCAAATCGGAACACAGTCGTGTGATAATATTTTCTTAACGGCAACATCTCGGTAACAATTTTTAAAAAAACCACTGGACATATAAAGCCATATAATTGTTCTAGATTGCAGTGTTTAAAATAATTTCATATGCCTTTTGGCATAGTATACATAGTATATATTGTTTACAACTATTCATTGTCAAACCCGGACCTTGCTTAGAAGAGGGTCTTTCACCTTCGAACTATGGTGGTAATGGAAAAAAGATGATAAAGTCGGGGAACATGATAAAGGTAACAAAGATAATAAAAAGTAAGAAAGTGAGTAAAATGAAGAAGATAAAGAAGATGAGAAAATTAAATAAGATGCATATTATGACGGTCGACTCCGTACCTGTGTGCACCCTCGCGTGCGTGGTGAGGTGGTGCTTGAGCAGGAAGGACTTGCCGCACTCGTCGCACGAGTAGGGCCTCTCCTTGGGCGGGGGCGCGGCGGAGGGCAGCAGCACCGCGCCGCCCATCATCTCCGTCTGCGGGTACATCGACTGACCATGGCTTACAATACGACAACGGACTCTACTGTAATCTACCATAATAAGTCACGGCTCTAGAGTGAACAAAGTGAACCATGCTCGTAAAGAAGTCGAACGGTGCCTAGTGGTATGGGCGTGTGCTTTAGAAACCGGAGGTCGTGGGTTCGAATCCTGCGGGGACTCAACAAATTTTCATTGTTGTTTCCTAGTTGGTTAGGACAATTTGGGCCGATCACCGAATTGTCTGAAAGGTAAGATGATCCATGCGTCGGATGGGCATGTAAAAAGTCGGTCCACCTACCAACCCGCATTGGACCAGCGTGGTGGGATACGGTCCAAACCCTGTATGGATAGGGGAGCGTTAGGGGAGGCCTATGTCCAGCAGTGGACTATCACAGGCTGATGTTGATGATGATATGCGTACACAATTAGATGCGGTACTATACCCCAAAAGATTCTTAATATGTTTTCTGTTGAGTTTGCAAACATATAGTAAAAAGAATGTCCTTTTGATCCATACTGACTACACCCGTCTGGGCAGTGGAAATTAGTGGACGCAAGGCAGTTAAGTCGCAAGATTTATATTATAGTTTAGCCAAATTACTTTTGGATTACGTCCAAATAATAACCCACAGCAAGGAAGCAGCGTCGTAAACATGGCTTTGTTATTAATTGACTGTCACTTATTGACATCTCTGTGACGATTCTCCAATAAGAATGCTTGACGTATAACGCCACTTTGTTGCTTTAGGTTACAATGTTTACATTAATTCTCATACAAACGTCTATAGTGGTGCAATTTATGTTTTTTCTTTACTGTACTTTCCTATTTTCTGTGTAATATAAATGTTATTCTTTCTTTCAAATTATTTATATTTATGCCCTTCTGATCAATTCTTCTAATGATCTAACTACATGATGCAAATATTAATGTTGTGTGCGCACATACAGGTGCAATGCCGGCTTCACTCTCACAGCCCAAAAAGATGGAGAAGGGCAGATGTTTCAAATCTAAAGGCTAAAGTTTTCTTTTTATCTTCATTAACTTAAATGTGATGGAACCTACCTTAATTCCAATATTTTTGGTAGGACATAAAAAATTGTTGTGGTTGTCAATTAATATTTAAGTGTGTTATTCACATTATATTCATGTTTAACTAACTATGGATATCCTGCCTGTATAACAATCTAGCATTATAAAAAAAAATCATTTCAAAGGCAAATTTTTCCAACACTTTGTATTTAAAATACTAAAAACACTCACTTTTGGTGAATTATTCGCAGTCCCCGGCTCTTGTTTTGTGTGTAAGAGATGCTGATGTACTGTTGTGGTTTGTATTGTCTCTGAATGTGACTGGGCGGCTTCCGTTATGGTCTTCAGACTCCCGTTCAACAGTGTATGATTCAACTGAGATGCGTCTATGACAGGTGTTGCTATACCCTGCGCTTGGAGGGCCCTCTTCATAAGGATCTCGTTGCATTCCTCAGCCGTTAGTTGAATGGGACCGATTGGTGTGAGAAACGGTTTCGCAGTAAGATTTGTTGCTGAAATCATAATGTTCAAACAATTAATAAATCTGCCAAAAATTTTAGTGAGTAAATGTATTACTATGAAAATCTTTTGTAATATTGCAAATATTTTTAACAGTACTGATAAATAAAATAAATACAATGATAATTAAATAATAAAAGAAATGCTATATATTTCAACTTTTATAATTTAAGATTTTATATATTTTATTCACCAGAGTTATTCATTGTTTGCAGTTAATTTGTGAACAGAACTAATTATTTGCTTTTTAGTATCAAATTTACTCATATATTAGAAAAGCATTTTACATGTTACTTATAACTTACTTGAAATACACAATAAAGTTGTAAACACATCACCCATTTAGAGTTTTCGAAGATAACAAACACTACCAAAAAGAGTTCTAGTTGATACACCTCTTAGTCTACATTGTGTTAGAATTGATTTAAACATTATTCTACGCCAATAAAGTCACATACAGATATGAAGCACTTTTATTAACAATATCAACTGATACTGGTATTACTATCAACTGATTGAAATGTAATGCCTAGACTTCATGTCATTACAAAGAATAAAAAAGCTCACATCAAGTACCCTTCTGAAATGTCATTGGCAAATTTTTTAAAAATTACAAACATTAATAAATTAATTATTATATTTACTTACTCTGTATTGTCGCTGTCTGGTTCTGCTGTGAGACCCTATTTAATGTGTGTGCGGGTGCCTCATTGACGACAAACATCCTCCTGTGGTGACAGGGGCGCCTGTTGCCACAACCCTTGTGACCTGTGCAGCTGAATTTGACACGCCACAGCAACTGTTCCAACCTTTTCCTGCACTTGTGGTGACTTGTGCGACATAACAGTCAAAGTGGTCTCCGGGGAAACCTGAAACTTCACCATCATATAACAGGGTATTTATATTGTAGTAGACCTTCTTATTTTTAAGTACTTATTAGTTAAATACAATTTACAATACGAAATTTAATAATTATATTATTTAAGGAAAATAGTTAACCATAGCATTAAATAATATGGTTTAAAAACCATTTTATTTATTGTAGTAAGTACAACTTCTATTTATTTAAATCATTGAGTTATTTAAAACATAGTCAAAGGGCCATTTTATGGATATGCTCTAAATTAAAGATTGAAAACAATGTACATAAACTTTAAGATATTAAAAAACAAAATATTATTTTGCTAGCTACTTATAGATCAAAAACTGCACTTTTACATTACAGAGTAAAAATTTCTATTTTAAATTATTAAAATTTCATTTAAGCAACATATTAATGACATTTATATGAACAATATATAAATTAAAAACGAAATATCATAGTATCGGTAAGCTTATAAAGTCCTTACACATTACATATGAAATAAAAGATATATTGTTTACATAACATACACAAACAGTGACTACAATTTGATTTGAAATAAAAGGTCACCAAAAGTTATAGAAGGATTTTGAAATTGGCTTTCAATTGGTCTCTTAAGGAATGATTTTTGTTAAATTTTAATAGAAAACATTAAAGTTAAACTTACCGTATTTCCTAAAGTGTAACTTAAACTACTCGGAGTTTCCACCTCGCCCTTCGTGAGGTCCGCCGAGCTGGTGAAGCCCCATGAATAACCGAATCCGGACACATTACTAGGAGTTGGCATACACATTTTCACTAAACAGTTTTAAAAAGCAACCAACACAAATTTACGGTTCTGATAGTAAACACTACTACTCATGACATTTCGTCCATTACCGATATGTATGCTTTCACAACTACTAATGCAAAACGCACCCATCAAAACCGCGACGCCGCATAAACACTTTTGTTTAGCACACTCTTATACACGTACATAACAAGTAAGGAATGTTTAATAAATTTACGTACGAAATCACGTCAAATACTACTGAAAGGAGTAGTGAAGTCAGTAAAAAAGGCGGCATAGGACGCTAAAGCCAGCAATGACACGCACATAATCTTTTGTAAGGATTATCTTATGTACTCTATTTGACCCGCACTGGTACAACATTTTGTTATTTTTCAATAATAACAACATTAAAGCGATAACATACAACTGCACATCTCGTTTATATGAAAACAATTATTTTATCGCACACACAAAAAACCGGACGCCATTTTATTGTTTATGGTCTTTTAACTTTTTAAAAAGATATTTATAATGTAAATTGATGTTAATCGTTCCGTGTGCCAAATGATAGAACTTAAGTTTATTCATTTGCATCGATATATCAATTTTATTCATATTCAAGTACGAAATAGCCAAGATATATATTAATTAAAAGTTAACATATTGTTCAACATTGGTTTCGAATTGTATTTGACGATTTTCTAAACCGTTTAAAATTAGCGGTAGGTCGTAAATGTCAATCTGCATCTGTAATTGTCGTTGCGATACTTACGATTTTCTGTTCTTGCAATTTCTTATGACAGCGAATGACAGTATATCAATTGATTATCGAGTTCAGGGAGAAAAAGGGGAAAACAAGAGTCGAAAAACTCATAGAATAAGATTCTCATTTTGAGCTCGTGTGCACTAATATATAATTGAAACATTTTTTAAAGAAGCATATACAAAAACTTGATTATCCATCATGAATCCTATTTCGATGGACAGGGATGAGCCGTCATCTTTGTTAACATTTTCTACCAATCACCCCCTGGAACAATTTGTTCTATTAGCTAAAGGTGCAAAAGGTTTCGCATGTGCAGAACTCATCAAACAAGTGCTTGATGCACCGGGGGTCCACGTATTTGGCGAGCTGTTAGAAATGCCGAATATTAAAGAGGTTAGTCAATAATAATTTTTATTGTTTTTTATTTTAATCTTTATTTCCTAAATAATTGCTTTTTGTTGCATAAATTCTCTGAAGTATAAACTGTGTAGCAGTGCAATGTTAACAATAATTCCTAAACGTATTACAATAAATCCAAATAAAGCAGTATAAATATGAATGGTGTATTAAATTGTGTTTGTTATCTTAAATCATTAATTGTAAATATTGATTTTTAATGTTATAGATAATTAATGTCTATTTACATAAAACAAATCGTTAAAGTCAAAAAATCTCATGCAAACATTGCTTAAGTTCAATTAAATAAAAAAAATTGTCACACGAAGAACCAAAAAACCGAACTAATACATCAGCCACTATAGTGGCTGGTACGTTATAACCAAAAAAATAGAAATAGTTAAAAATTGTGTGAGAATTGCATTAAGTGACTATCCACCAATAAGAATTTATTTATTAGTAGTACCCTTGCTGATTGACATTGGACTTTGCTAACTTCAATGTTGTATTTGACGCTTACATAGTTTCATACACCATGTAGAAATCACTAATACGAGCTTGTTATGTTGTTTCTTCATTTGAGTATGACTTTTACCAATTTTATTAATAAAAGTCTATCGTAATTGGTTTTGGTTAGTGATATTTTCTTCTTTGTTTTATAAGTTTTTAGTTTTCACTAGTTGTAAAATTATTTAATGTTTTCTTTTGAGTGAATTAAAAGATAATTTATTTTTAAGTTATACCTAATTGAACTCTTTGGCCCATGTGGAATTTGCCTGTAGTTGTCCGTCGCATATAGTGTAATCATGTTCATGTACTAATTGTCCCTATTTTTATTATATTAGACATGTAAGGTAACTAATGTGAATGAACATAGGTGATCCTGAAAAATAAAATAAAAATAATTTCAGTAAAAAACTCAATAAAAAACCCTTATCATGCTCAAGTGAAAACATCTAAGATATAAAGAATATAATTCTTTTGTTGTAATTTTTTAGTAAAATGTTTCATGTTAGCATCATTCCTTCTAATATATGTTCTAATAAATAATGTTGCAAATATTTCAGCTAGAAAATGGACCATACACAGCACACTACAAGACATTACATCTATTTGCTTATGGTACATACAAAGATTACTTGGCAAATAAATCTGAATTTTTGGAACTGACCCCAGTTCAATGCAAAAAACTACAACATTTGACAATCGCAACACTGGCAACACAAGAGAAATGCATCCCCTACAGTGTACTTCTGAAAGAATTGGACATAAAGAATGTAAGAGATTTGGAGGATCTGATAATAGAAGCTATTTATGCAGGTATGGACATGTGTATATGCTTTTTCAATATAAGTTTTTTTCTTTTATTACCATTGAAGGCGGACAAGCACTCAGGCCACCTGATGGAAAGAAGCCATTCAAGTGACACCCATGCCCTTTAATAACACCAGGATTATCACTAATGCACTGCCTATGTTGGACATAGACATGTTAAGTCCCAACACCCAGTAAATTTGCTGGCTACAGTGACTTTCAATAGAATCTTTTCTTTCACTTGCCATTTTCCGAAGCTATCATGGGGTTGGCTTCTAATCCATCCAGATTTACCTGAATTAACAGTCTTTACGCAGAGTGACTGGCAACTGACCTCCACAATGCAGACTGCATTCTAAGGATGAAATAGTTGAAAGTAAATTTGAAGGCACTGACTTCCTATAACGACTGCTAGAGATGGTATTGACAACTGGGATTCTACTTTTCAGACAATTGGGTGATTACAATAGAATATCAGTATATAATTGTAATCATTAGATTTTCACAATTATTCAAAGTCCAATAAACTCTTGGAAAATGTCGAAAAATTGTTACATTGTAATAAATCGAAAAATCGAATATTACAATAAAATCAAAATTTATGCTCCTAGAAATAATTGTTCCAATAAAAATTTTTAGATATCATTCACGGTAAACTCGACCAAGAATGCAAGCGTGTAGAGGTTGACGTAGCTCTTGGAAGGGATGCCAGGTTAGAAGATGCGTCCGGAATAGCGGACGTCTTAGCCGACTGGTGCAACGCCTGCGAGGCCGTGCTGAGCTCCGTCGATCGTCACATACAACGCGCCAACCATCATAAGCAAAAAGCCCTGAGACACCAACAGGGTATTGAACAAGAGGTCCGTTTACTCGAGAAATTTCTCACTAAAAGAAAAACATTTAACACTCAAGAAACAACTGTGCCTCAAAATTAAAATATAAATAAATGATTGATCCTTAAAAGTGGTTCTGTTTAAAATTAATTTTACTGTGAATGTTATTGTGGAAAAAATTATGCCTATGCAATATTCTAATTAAAGGACAAAACACAATAATGTACAAGGGTTTTATATACTAAAAATAATGCATTAGAAGTTGCATAGTTTTGCATTGAAAGTTGGAATAATTTCGTCAGTAGATTCATGTATAAGATTTTCGCTTATGGTAACACTGCTAGGACCCCAAAAGTACCTACGTCTAAGTTCTCTCAAATGTTACCAGTTTTATATTTAACAAAACAATGTAATTTAAAGAAGAGCAATTATTAATTTAACGGATTGTTAGATTTTTGTCTTAATTTTTGTCCTATTAAAATTATTTTGTAATGTTAAGGCACAGAACCTTTTGATTTTTAATTTTAGAAATCACTATAAAATAATGCAAATACAGATTTTTGTAAGTTTCTTTAATTTTTTTTACTTAATGTGAAATATGTTAGAAATCTTGCTGTTTTGCATCAATCTAATTGTGTTTTTAAAATATTTTTTTAATAGTTACCCCTGCCGGAAAATGTAATTCATTTGCTTGTATTAGAACTACTAGTTAAAAAAATGTTTAAAATTTATTCTTTGCTTCAGATTCTGTACATTAAGAAGGCATTAAAGACTGCTGAAAGTGATGAACCAGCTGCAGGAGGGGGAACCGAAATTCACTCTGCACCAAAGAGAAATTCGGGGAAAGTGAAGAATACCCGTAACTCTGGCAAGTTCTGGCAGAAGAATTTGTCTTAAATTATTGTACATTATTTGTGATATGTTAATAAACTTATAGGTATTTCTTGAAAAGTTTGTCTTTTTATTTTAATATTACATAAGTGTGTTTTTTTTTATATACTACTGCTACTGCTAACCCCCCTTATAATTCCTATTTTATTTGCGTTTTTATCTGCATTTGAAAGATGTCTTAACATCACATATAAAGAAGTACAGTAGCAAATGATTAAAGTAGCAATTTGAAAACATTTCTTTAATCTTATATATCGTATTTTTACATATATGAAAGATTGATTTATTGATACTTATAAATATGTAATTCTATTTAATCCAGTACACTAAACCCCATTAAGATTATTGTTTGCTGCTATTATTTTCATAGGCGCCTATATATTAGGTAATATGCATACTGTCATCATTAATGCAAATTAAAAAATATACGAAACTCCGTAATTCATCCCAGTAATAAAAAGCATGTAGAATAAAAACAATTTCCTATGCTAGTATTGTTTTATGAAGAGTACTGGATTGTTCTTATATCCGTAACCGTAAGTGAAATACCTAACCTATCTAAGGTGTTAAACATCTATGTAAATTAAAGTCAAGTACATTTAAACACCGAATTTTCTATTCCATATTTTATTGTCAGAAATAACTTTGAAGAAAATATTATTTTTATGAATGGTAAGTATTCATGATAAACAGGCAACATTCTATTAACGTCACACCGTAGAGTGAGAAAACAGATGCAAACTAGGCTAGGAGCCGAGACAAAAAACCGGCTTTCGGCGAGCTCCATCCGAACTGTGTATGTTGAGTTTGTCGAGTCTCTCGCAGAACGATTGTTTGACGCAGCAGCGCAAACAAATTGCGCAGACAGTGCAACGATTATTACGTTCGCAGGCCAACGAAAAGTGATGTAAATACAACTTGAGAATAGCGTAATATTGTAAACAATAGTTGTATTCGGTACAAACAAAATTAAACACTCGTAATAATTTGTGTCGAGTTATTTTTCGATACCATAGCAACGGAAAAGTGTAATATACGACTCAAGTGACGATTGACTTTATTCTGCTATGGAACCGTGAATTTCCTAATAGGATTTGTTAGACATTTAAACGTTGCAAAGACTTGTTTTTTTTTATAGTGCCACAATTCGAGAGCTTGTTTGTATTGGATGAACAGAAAGGCAAGTATGCCCTTTTTAAAGTTCATGCCAATCACCTTCCACGTAATAAGTTTTCATCGAATATAATATGTAACAAGGTCGATCTGTTGCAATTTATTTGTAATCATTAACAAAACATATAATTTTAAGTAAAAGTAATCTAAAGTTAAAATAATTAATAAATTCGAGGCAATGGCGAGTTGTTGCTTCTATTATTGTGTACTCAGTTCTTTGTTTGTGCGAGTCGGGAAATTTGTTGTCGGGGCAGTCAGCTGTTCCAGGCCGGGAGGCGGGGGAGGGGCAAATCGGACTACGTGTGTTACATTGCTGATATAACGCAGTTTTTATTATTACTCTTGCAACCGTGTATTGAATGCACCGTGCACGCGTCCTTTAATGAATGTGCACGTGTCATATTTTCTTTTATACGTCGTTTATTCAGGCTTCCCTTTTATAAGGGGCACAAAAAAAAACAGCTGTTGTTTATTTGTCCTTTGCCAGTAATGTTTGTTTTAGCCGTGTGTTTGATTGATTAATTTAAAAATGTAGGTACCTATCTAATTAAACATTTTTTAATCGAATATAAGCGTTTGATTACCGAGAAAATGCTACGACGATCCTCTATTTAGTATAGAAAAAAAGTATCAGGTTTTAACATTTTTTAATTCTACATTCTTTCCCTTATCCGTATGACCTTATTAATGTAAATTACCTATAAATAAAAAAAAAGTCATAATGAAATATTTTTTGTCTACTTTCTTCTTACTAGTTCTTAATCTCTCTGAATTGCATTTAATTTTCCTATGTTAGTCCATTGCTCGACATAGGCTTCCCCTATGCACGCCTTCTCCATTAGGGGATTTTTGGACCGTATCCTACTTGTTTTTACATGCCCATCCGATTCATTGATCATTATAGTTTTTAGACAATTGGGTTATCGGCACGTATTGTCCTAAGCAACTAGTAAATTACTTAGAAAAGTAGTTGAGTCCTGCAGAGTTCGAACGAGGTTGATTTTTTAAAGCGTGCCTAGCGTCAGAAACGGTGATAGTGCGGTATCACATCATCATCAGTCTGTGTTAGTCCACTGCTGGACATAGGTCTCCCCTAATGCACGCCTTCACCATTAGGGGTTTCTGGACCGTATCCCACCACGCTGGTCCAATGCGGGTCAGTGGATGCTAACGCTACAGCTTACGGGGACGTTCGTTTTAATGTGTTGGAGTGTGACGGAAAAAGAAAATAATTAACGGGACGGTATATTTATTAATATATAAGTCAGTCTAATGACCATAATGTTATAATGAATCAAACTTTAATTTAAATGCAATAATATTACAATGTACTGCAGTATAAAAACTAAATTTGTCTTACTCGTTAACAAGAAATCAGAGTCAGTTTTTTTTACACAGCGGTTATAGTTTTACTTAAATTCTTAGTGCTATCTAGTGAATGTTTATAAAATCTTTATTTTCTGTGTCAAGGCGTTGCACTAAATAACAATAAAAAGCATAGTGCAGTTATGCTCAATGTTTCTTTTGCCGAGTGAAAATATTTGTGTCGTCAATTTTTACTTTATCTTTCTTGTTAGTAAAAAGATAAGACTAACTCGATGGTCACTAATTTAAAGTGTGCAAAGCCTTAAACGTTTCCTAATCCTCTTTGTTTAATTTATAACATAAACTTACCTAATAATTCAGGCAAAGAGTTGATAGGAGTTCCCGAGTAGTTTATTTTATGTGTGCCAAATAAGATCTTTGTAAACCAATTATTAATTTGTAGGTGGTAGGTCCACTTTTCACGGGGAACCGTCTTGGGCTGCATCACTGCGGTGTCTATTTCTGCCGCAAAGCAGTAGTGTTTAAACACTGTTGTGTTCTGCTTTGACGAGCACTGTAGCCAGCTCATTTATTGGATAAACGAGACTTACATCTAATGGCTCACGGTAGGCAGCGCGTTGGTGATAACCTTGGCATTGCCAATGTCTATAGGCGTCGATAGTCACTTTCTATCAGGTGGCCGACTGTCTCGTCTGCCTGCGTAGACAAGATATGAAAAAAACAGTAGTATTGAATTTTCACATATTGCAGGTTCATCACGTAATTGTACCTTCTGTGCAATTGTGTAAAGAGACATTGCGAATTGCACTATACTTCTCAATTTGTAGTAAAGGACGATTTTTTAAATTTGTTTTTAGGGTCTTTTCCCGCTCTTATAAATGTCTAATTCATCACCTGCTTTCAAATTTGCATGGGGCTCTACGAGACTAATATGGTATTAAACATATAAATCTAAATAAAAACATTGTTAATTTCAAGCCTAAGACGCACGTCTGACTTGCTTTCTGCTAGCAATTTTTCCAAGTTATCATGGTGTCGGCTTCAAATCCTTCCATATTTACTTCATTTCATTTTTATTCGCCCAATCGACACATAGATCTTCTTGCTTTTCTGACATATAGCTGATCGGCACATATTGTTCTGACCAACGGGAAAAGCACTATAAATCAATTCAAATATCTTTATTCAACATAGGAGCGATACACTCACTTATTGATTCTTAAAAATCTACCACCGGTTCGGAAAAGGACGCCTCTGACCGGCGAAAGAAATTCAGCGGGACTTTTTTTTGTCATCTTTTACAACATAATTGAAACAAAAAACAAACAAATAAAAAAAAATGATATTATTGAAAAAAGCCTGGAGCGAGCATTCTATTACCAGTTATCATTAAAAACTCATTAACATTGTAAAAACCTTTAACACACAAACGTTCCTTGAGAACTCTTTAAAAATTTATTAATGGTTAAATCTTGAACGTTTTCTGGGATTTCGTTTTAAAAGCGAATACATTGTCCCATAAAAGATTTAGATATTCTTCGCAGTGTAGTTACTGGAATAATTAAACTTGGCTCGTCCTAGCATTTATTAAATATGCATTACAATGCCTTAACAATCATGTTTGCTTTTCTGCACATACATAAAATCTTCAGAAATATAGAAAGACGAACAGTTATCACAGAGACAGTAATTAAGAAACTAGATGTTTTCCCACAGGACTCGCGCCCGCAAGTTCTTGATTTTTAAAGCAAGGGCCAATACTACTAGGCCACGAAGGTGTAACTAAACCCAACTCTATAAGTATTTATCTTTTAGAATTGACTTCAGTTACACCTTCGTATCATCTAAAGATTGCTTAAACTTTTTAACTAGATAGCCTTTGCTTTGATCATAGGTCCGTACAATCTTTAGCGTCGTGTTTTGATTAACACGTGGGAAGAGGCAGAAAGCATGATTCCGTGGCTAATTGCTAACAGCTAGGCTAAGTGCTGGCTTTAATAGAATAAGATTATGGCCGGCCGTCGGACGTGGCCAATCGAAAATTGTCGGTCGCGTTGCATTATAGAATATATTGTTCGTGGAAGCGACCGCTCGCCTGCAACGCGTTTCCCGCCATTTTTCACGCTTCCTAAGATGGCGTATAATTTATACCTTTAATCTGTTTCCGTCTTATAAATTCTTATGCCTTTACAATGGTAGTAATAACTTACTATAATATAAATGTGATGCATAATTTGTTTAGTTATTGCACATAATTTTGCAGTTTTTATTCAAAATCAGAGAACTCCGCAAAAAGTTATTTTAAACAATGTATTATTGCAACACTAACCTACTATGTCGAGAGTTTTATGCTACTGTGAATTTTATTAGTAGTGCTATTAGAATATGTAGACAAATTGTTTTTAATTTAATGAACAATTTTCAAAAATGTTTGTTGTTTATATTAAACGAATATGTATTTGATGATGTGAATATTTCAGTAATAGTCTTAAAGTTTATATAATACTATGATTGGACATCTTAATGTAAACCGTGCTGTTACCTCGCGTTGCCTGCACGAGTTTGTAACTTTTGTATGAACCTATGTATTCATCACTAGAACGGCTTGCAGTCGTACATCACAGAGATGGTGCATATAACCAGGTTCGCGCTTAGCCTTAATCAAGCCAAGTGTGAAACACAATGTGCATAATCGTATTAGGCGCATGTCGGGCTTCCGCGGTGCCTGCTATGCACGGTTTCCCTCGACGTCAGCATTCCTAGCACTGTGTCAGTCGTGCTTTGCGGTTATTTTGGAGTGTTATTAAGAAAGGAAGAAAGAAAAATGTTTTATTTAGTACATAACCTCAAATATATAAAATACATATCAAGATCACAAAACGTTTGATGCACCAAAAAGGTTTCCACTCAGCGTAATTTCACAGAATTAAAAATTATATGAATGCTGATTTTCAGTGGAACCAATTGAGAGTGATAGATGACAACAATTATATATTGTATATTGTAACACTAGTTATAATTACAATAGTTATAACTATTGTTGAAGATGGGTAATAACATTCAAGAGCTAAGGTTTCGTATTAAAAGTACTAATGATCCGTAACAATTTATACTTCGGGTAGTATAAAGACGTATGGAATATCTAATTCGGACTACCGACTATCTTAATATTAATCTACCTCTCTTTTTATACCACTCCGTGATAATCGATTTACATAAACATTTATTCTACAAGACTATATCAAACAAGATGTAATGCATTGTTAACAATTATTAAACTTTAAATATTACATTGAAAATATACGCCGTTTTCATACAATCATTGAATTATTAATAAGTTGCATAACAATGTAGCAGTCTGGTCATCTATCTGTGTTGCCATTTTTGCATACATTAGTTATTATGTTGGGGAATTGTCACCGTGATGCAAATCTTTAAGGGACTGTCGATTTTAAACAGTACTATACGTACGACGCCATTACGTTGCTATAAATTATATTGTTTACGTTACATATATACATACATCATGAATCTGTGATAATCCACTGCTGGACATAGGCCCTCCATAATACATCCTGATCCATTTGGGGTTTTGACAATCCTGATTTACCAACCGGATTACTGTCCATTGCGGTTGGTTGTGAACCGACTTTTTACATGCCCATCCACGCACAGGATCATTACTTTTCGACAATTTGTGTGATGGCTCCAGATTGCCCTAACCAACTAGGAAACAACAATGAAAATTATGTTGAGTCCGCTTGGATTCAAGCACGACCTCCGGTTTCTAAAGCACACGCCCTTACCTACGCTACGGAGGCAGTTAAGTCTACATTAATTCTATATTTTCTATGCCTCAAGCATAAGTAAATTATTAGAACAAAAAGGGATAGGAGATAGTGACAATGATGCACTGATAGTATGTTATTTTATTTTCACATGACCCGGATTAATATAATTCGGTGATTTTGTAATAGTTAGTATAGTATAATAAAAGGTGGTACTTAAAAATGTTTATGAATAGCTGATAGGCATCTAGATTGCAAGCCATTAACCTGAATTTCCGCTTAAAACTAAATGAATTTTACCTCGTGGTTTCATGGTAATTAGATATTATAACGCGCGGCGAATAACGATGCGTCTATTAAATTACAGGTAAAACAGCTGTATAAACCTAATGATTAAGATGTATATTAACAATATTCATAATGTAATAAATACGGTCGTTTTAGATGTTATATACATGACTAGATCTATATACAGATACAGGCATTTGCAAAGTCGGTGCACCCACCAACCCGCATTGGACCAGCGTGGTGGGATATGGTCCAAAACGTCCTAATGGATAGGGGTGTATTAGGGCAGGCCCATGTCCACCAGTAGACTATCACATAATTATACCCATATTTTACCTTTTACCTAGTTCGTGGGGACGGGAGCTTCTCGCGAACTCTGTGTTAGATGAAGCTTACTAAAGACATGAGTCTGGAAGCATAACTTCAAGGATAAAAAAAAATATCATACCTCAAATGGTGTATTACGATCTTAAATGGTCCATACTCCCATCAAACAGCGTCCGTCTACTGTCCAATTAAACTAGAGACAAATAACATCTGAAATCTATATAAACAAAATCTAATATGGAACTGTAAAGGCGGTCCTTTTTTTGGAGCATCACGTGTCGAAAATCACGTGTGTGACTTTCGGCGGTAAAAAGCAATCGACGAGCTTTTTGATGTGAAAAGTTGACTTGAATTTAATATTTATAATTTTAATTTACATTTAGTATAAATAGCTCTATGTAGTTATATCGATGTCTATGGAACAATAGCGTCAGTAGTGAACGCGTTCGTATAGATTGAACGCCGCCATATGCAATTTTATTTATTTACCAATAATTTAAGGTTTTGGCGCCATTTTGGTTTGACTATAGACACTTACATTCATGAAAATTCCATGCAATGGATAGAATATTAATAGCATAGATATTGTTCTCATGCGCCAGAATGCGTATTATAATGCTCTTTTTTAACAAAAACTCAATGGAACGTTAGTACGTAATTCGCCAGTTTCCATCTCTATTTATAAGCTCGTCCAGCGTTTTCCCGATATTTATTAGATTAAAGCACCGAGCACATGCGCCTTTATAACGTCGTTAAATTAGCGTAATGGGTGAGGCATTCGCGGGATGGGTTGACGCACGATGCAACATCTCTTTGTCGTCTCGTTACTGTTACTGTTCTAAATTACGTAATAAACTTAGATTTGCTTGATTGAATTAAATAAAATCTTCAATTTTATTAGTGTCAAATTGTCAATTTACCTTTTTTTTAACTGCCTTCGTGGCCTAGTGGTATGGGCATGTGTTTTAGAATCCGGAATCCTGCGGAAGCTCAAAACACTTTCATTGTTGTTTCCTAGTTGGTTAGGGCAATTTGGGCCGATCACCCAATCGTCTGAAAAGTAAAATGGTCCATGTGTCGGATGAGCATGTAAAAAGTCACCCACGAACCCGCATTGTACCAGCGTGGTGGGATACGTTCCAAAACTCCCTAATGGATAGGGGAGGCCTATGTCCAGCTGTGGACTATCACAGCCTGATGATGATGATGATGATGTGTATCAATTTAAACGTATTCATGAAGTTAGCAACACGCTTGTGTTTAATATTGCCTTAAATTGTCGGCATTAGTCTATTCCATGCATCTCTATACTAAAGTTGAGAGCCTGAAGATTAAGTCAACTTTTAATAAACAAAACAATATTGTGACACTCAATTGGCATTCAAACATCATACTTGGATTAAAGTCGAGTCAGGGTTAAACATGACGACGACTCACCAATAAGAATGCGTTACCTTCTGGAGCCATAAGTTATTAACATTTAACTTTGTTTACTTATATTCCTTATCACACTTGTCCCGGATATTGTACTCTTAATGTTTATTAAAACACAACAGAGTTTCTTATTGTTATTCACAACATGCTGGCGATATTTTAAAACAGAAATTCAAACATACCGCCTAAGGCTATAGCTTATTGTAGCTTACTGCGGAATAGTGATGTAACTTTCGGTATTATGTAAATATGAATCACAATTACGTAATAACTGAAGCGTCTAGGGATGTTCAGCTAAAGTTTAACGGGGGAAATTAGTTATCCACGCCTCAGATTTATGTTGCCCTTAGTGGTGAAAGTTATTAATCGGGCTATATTTATTTAATAAGCGGTGAGACGAGCAGAATATTGAATGGATGATGAGGTATCCCCAAGAGAATGGATGAAATACGCGTTTTTTATTTGAAAACAATATGTTGTTTCGTTTGTCTTAAACCAAACTTAAACTGCGATTTTAATGGTGTCCTGTAAAACAGACCTTAATTATTTTCGCGTACAGCTGGTTTGCGGTTTAAACAGGCATCGGTGCTACTCAAGTCCGCTCACTGTGAATCATAGCTTTTATTATTATTGACATAAATATTTAACATGCGCATGTATGTTAAATATTTCTGTCAAGTAATAAGTAGATCTGCTAAATAAATTTTTCTTAAGATATTACAATAACCCGAGACCACGATCGATGCAAACTGCACGACATCTAGAGAGTTGGTAAACTAAAACTTATTAATTTAATAACTTGTAGTTATAGCATAAGTAAAAGTTATAATTATAAGTTTGAATGTTAACACATTCAAACTTATATGTAATTTTCAAAAAAAAATGTGAAAGTTATTTTCTTACTTTTACATTGCATTACTGCAATGTAAAAGTAATAAGACAGCGCTTTCTGCACATTTTGTTTTATTAAAAGTTGTTTCCGCCGATTCGTTTGTACTGTTTTAATAGAAATGAAATGGTTAATTTGCTCTTTTTTAGAGTTGGACATTTCGTTATAATTCTTCTTTCCTCTTTGAATACAATAGCATATCTCTTTAGTTCTTTTAATCAAGTAGTCTTATTTAATTCTTAAAGGGCAACGAGAAAGCTTTTGACTGAAAAAGTTTTAAATTAACCGTACACTTACGATATTAAACATTTTTTTTAAAGAAAAAGTTAGTTTTTATCAAACGAAACGACGAAACTATTTATTCAGTTAAAGAAGTCTGTGTTAAAGAAGTAAGTGAAATATGATTTTTATAACGCCATGATGTTATATTATTATGTTTTTTCGAGTAGATTAAAATTTCATATTGAATTTATGACTTTTTAGACTACACACGAAATTCAAATTGTCATATTTTTATGATTTAAACATGCAAAACCTTCAATCATTTTTTGGGAATGAATAAAATTTAAACATATTTATTCTTACTCTTCAGCCAAAAAGTTAGGTATAAATTGTACGAATGAACTGAAATGTCAAAACAGTGGCGCCAAAATATAGAGCGTTTTGATTGGTCCACACCAAATTAGATATGACGTTTAACGTCATTACATTACGTAGTACTAACAATAATAATAATGTCCTCCTAGTCGATTCCGACTACGGCGTTCGATCTATATTAGAGATCAGCCCATTGCGCAGGAGATATTATAGGCACAAGTGTACACGTAAACACAAGCGCTCTTCCCTATTCTTTTATACTCACAAAGCTCTATAGGACGGATTACCGACTCGACCGGAAAGAGATAAGGCGCAGGACCAATTTTTTACATGCCCGTCCGACACATGGATCATCTAATTTTACAGGCAATCGGGTCGTCAGCCCGCATTGCCCTAACCAACTAGGAAACAACAATGAAAATTAGTTGAGTTCCCGCAGGATTCGAACCCACGACATCCGGTTTCTAAAGCACATACCCTTAGGCTACGGAGGCAGTTTAATTATGTAATACACCATGTATATCGTATTCGGATTGAAGCCCAAGGTCTTGGGTTCGAGTCTAGCGGCGAAACAGCAATGTCATATAGTTGTTTTCTGGCTGGTTAGGACACGTTGGATGTGCATGTAAAAATTCGGTTCTGGTTAAATCTTTGGTAATCTTAACAGTTCGTCAGCCAACACAAAGTAAAGAGATTAAACTTACAAGTAATTAATTCACGCATCAAGAGTGATTTACTGTTTTGGCTGTGAAAATCACATTCTAACCGTTTAGCGTAAGAACTGGTATTTATCAAAAGTTTAATATATAAGAAGTCTTTACAAATTTGGTACGAGAAAATTTTCAAAATTCTTGTTCAATGGGAATTGTTTTTTGTTTTTACCAGCGGTAGGTTATATGCTTACAGGAAGGGCTCTCTTGACCGGTATAACGATGGCGCGGTTTCTATTTCACGTTGCGGCAGTGCGCGATCACTTGCTGTCCGCCTCGAAGGGCGCCGTAGTGGAGTTGTTCAATTAATGTCAGGTAACATAACCATTGCTTTGTTATTGTGAAACTCTTGTTTACCAAATTTTCTGTAGTGCCATTTAGTCTAATGATATTATGAAGGGAAAAGATTTGTTTTTTTGTTTAGTTGTTTATTTTGAAGAGGCTCCGAAACTATTGAAGTGATTTGATATATTCTTTCACAAATAGCTATGATATCCTTGAGTAACGCAGGCTACTTTTAAAATCCATTACTAAAATCTAGAAATATTACGGACAAAGCCGTGGACGGACTGGTTAGTGTTAATATTATTAGATGTAAGAACGAATCTTTGTGTTATTCTTGTTTACTTGTTGGTTATTACTTATCATTATTACGGATAACGGGGCCGGTGGCCAAATTGTTATCTAAACATATTATAAAGCAAAGTCCTCGGCCGCGTCTGTATGTCTGTCTGTTCGTGATAAACTCAAATACTACAGCTCAGATTGTCACGCGGTATCCCTAATCGATAGAATGATCCTTTCGTAAGGTTCAGGTGTATAATTTGTAAAGTTAGTATATTAATATTTTTCTGAGATGTTGTAAAATAACTAAGCCGTCTGAGAGCTTGCAATTAAACCATTGCCTAAACCCTATGAGATATAACAAAACAATGTATGGTGGTAATATAATTCTTTTCTAGATCTAAAAAAGTCCACGAGCACATGTAATTCTGTCCCGATTTTGGCGCGATTATATCTAAAAGATAGCTGATATAATAGGGAGTAAAATGGCTATTTTTATAGAAAAAGTCGCGAGCAACAGCTAGTTGACAATATAGTAATACGATCCATGCGTCAAACGGGCATGTAAAAAGTTTGTAAATGTCAATGTCAAGACCAAACGTGGCAGTTGTTTTAGACCGTCTGTGCCTTGAATTTACTGACTTATGATCCATCAATATAATGCCGTTTAATCTTTAGGTTGTGTAGGTTAGAAGCCACTCGCTCTGTATGAAGCCTGCTATTCCAATATGGTTCTTGACCACGATAAGTTAATAAATATCTATAGGCATATAAAGCGCCTCCGCTGTCTAGCGGTATTGGCCCTTGCTTTATAAACCGAAGGTCATGGGTTCGAATTCTCGGAAACAACTTTGTATTATCTTTGTTTTCTGGTTGGTTAGGAAAGTTTGGGCAAATCACCCAAATGTCTAAAAAGTAAGAGGATCCATGCGTCGGGTGGGCATGTAAAAAAGTCGGTGCACACACCAACCCGTATTGGACCAGCGTAGTAAGGTACGGTCCAAAACACGCCCTAATGCAGAAGGCTTGCGTTAGGGGAGGCCTATGTCCAGCAGCGGACTAACACAAGACTGATGATGATGATGAGTCATATAGGAATAGCAGGTATGCAAAAAAGTTGAAGACACGAGATGACAGCTATGTAAAATTTTAAAAGGTTATACTCCTACGTATCCTCCTACTACAGTTAAGATAGGAATTATGTTTGCGTCATTAGCGCGAAAATGCGATCGATATTTGAAAGTTCTTGCTTTTTCTTTTAATATATTCCTACACTGCCTACCATATGCCACGAACGATGGTAATATTTTTAGTCTGTATCTTTTATGTAGTCGTTCACGCATACTTTGCCTCTTTGTGCATATAAATGGTGGAACTTTTCCAATTTCAAGAAAGGGAGACCTTCGTCTCGACCGCCCGTGTCCTATCAAATATTCAGGTTGAGAATAATTTATTTTTTCCTGTTTAGGAAACCTCATCCCATTAAACAGCTCAAAGTATTCCCTTATGGCCCTGGAGTAATACAATTTTCTCATATTTATTAACATTTATTTATGACTATGTAACGACCGTGTGCTTTTTAAATTTAGGCAGCAACTTTGTAAGTTGCTGCTTAAATTTTCTATATTCTATTTACAAAAGAGAAGGTTAGTCTATGTATTTATCACTCACCTAGTTTCCATAATACAAGCTTTGTTTAGATAAAAACAAAATAATATTGTGTTATTCGTCAGGAAAAAAATCTTGCCTTAATACTTGCTTTGACATTAAAAAGTATTATTACATACAATGTTTAATATATATCGAGAATAATTTGTAAAATAATCTTTTTCCGCATAACGAAAGCATTATTATTGTTATATAGTGTGGAAACACCTTTGGGTTCTGGTTTAGAAGGATGCTTTAGCTAGCGTCATCATTGAGCCAGAGTACCAAGTAAATTAACGATGTCAAATGTTACGCTTTTTATAAGCAGATTGTATAACTTTTTGGAGTTCTGCTCATCATTTCAATAAACAAGGATATATTTATATACATCATTGCAATTTACTTGAAAGCAAATCCTATTAAGATTACTATTTTAAAAGAAGAAACTCAAATGAAAGTACCAGGGCATCATAACAACAATATCAGTTATGTCTTCGGTTTCAGACCGATTGAATCTCAATTCGCTGTATACTTGCATTCGATCGTAAATCTCGATCAATTGGGTTCGTCAAGGGCCTTTGCCAATGAACGCAGACCGAAGATCTCTGCTAACGATTCGGATTTATGTGTACACTTGACTCCGCGAGAGTGCTTCATAGTAAAAACGAGGGCTATATTTACAAAAACTTTTCAAAACATAAAATGAAATATGGATTTTCATCGGAAAGACTCAGTCATTGCATTTAGAAAGGATTGAAATTTTAAAAATGTAATGTAAATAATGCAAACAGTTCAAATTAAAGAGATTTTTTTTTTGAGAGGCTACATAAGTTTTTATTTACTTTTATATTATTTACCTGATGAACTAAGAAGTATTTATCAAGTACCAGGAAAGCATAATGTTTTACATTTCAATTGTTCAATCCATTGACAAATTGAAAACAGTTAGTAATTTGTGTTTCTTATAATAAATACGTCTAAATCTTGGACTTAGTAAGAGTATCAACTATGCGTTATTGCATCTTTCTATCGTTGATAGGGTTTTTTCTTAGATTTCCTAAAGTATAAGTAAAGAACGAGTAAATTAGTCAGTTACCTAAAAACAGAAAGCACGATAAAACAATGTTTCTAATTATTTCTAGTTACTTAGTGTTTACAGCAAAGATAATTATTATTATAGCTCTCGTATTGTCAAACTATTATAACTTTGATTAAAGAAATTGAATAATAACCCAATGTCAACTTTAACCAATAACCTAAAACAAATAACGCATTCTACATTTAACCGCCTCTTGATGGGTTTGTCATTGAAGCCAAATTCAATGATACCGCGTCATTAACAAATCATTTGACTGGCAGTTTGATTGAAGATACTGTATTGGATGCTTTTTAATCTGTGAAGCGAAAAGCCATTGGTATAAGACATACTGGAAATGATTGTAGTCAATAATAAAGTTACTTATAACAGCTTATTGCGTTTACGCACATCATCATCATTAGGCATTAGGGAGTTTTGGACCGTATCCCACCACGCTGGTGTAATGCGGGTTGGTAGGTGGATCGACTTTTTACATGCCCATCCGACGCATGGATCGTCTTACTTTTCAGACAACTAGGAAACAACAATGAAAATTTTTTGAGTCCCCGCAGGATTCGAACCCACAACCTCCTGTTTCTTAAGCCCACCCCCATACTATTAGGCAACGGAGGCAGTTCAATTCATTTTATTCATCGCGTTTAATTTAAGCAAAACTCAAAAAAAAGCTTTTAATTTTTTTTTGTTTAATTATTTGTGGTATTGAACTATGAATGGTTCTAAAATGTCCGTCTAGCTTTTGATGAAGTGTTCTTGACGAGTGAAGTGACGTAAACATATATATTGTGGAAAAGTCCATTTTTATAGCATTTCGTATAATTAGCCTGCCGTAAAGTAAACAGCTAAAGCACTTTACTAAACAGCTTTAGTTTATGAGTGATTTGAAGGATTATAAAACTTTTCTTTACGTTTATTTATTAAACGCAAATGATATACCTATATACCTGTTTTCTTTAATTTACTCACGCTTAATTGCTCTATATCTATTATTTAATAAGATTAATATTTTTACGATGTGTAGTTTGATTTTAACTCGCGAAATTATAAAAAAAAATAATCCTATTTTAACCCGTTGTTTATAATATCGCTTTGGGCATTAATTAAAAAAGGGTATCTTCAGCACAGTAAATTGTACACTTTTTAATCGCATTCAAATGCAGAAGACCAGTCAGCCCAATACCAAGGATATTGTCGATGTCTATGGGAGTGGGCGTCAATCACCTATACGCTGCCTTCAGTAAGACATGTTCTCACGGGGATGTTACGTCTCGTTTACCCAGCAAATACGTTGGTTATGGTGCCCTTCAATCCGGAACACATGAGTATTTTCACAACTGCTTTGCGGCTGAAAGAGGCACCGAGGCGGGGTACCACCACAGACGGCATCCTGTAATAAGGGGACCTACTACTTTTAAAATCTTATTTTAAAAGTAGGTAGGAAGGTTCCTACGATTTATCAATGATAGTAATCTCGCAATATCCTCTAGTTATTTAATATTTTGATAAAACTGTAGCTTATTTTTACGACGAAGTATTTTAAGGAAATGTTTGCCTTACTGATGCGTAGTTTTCGCCAGACTTTTGAACATTCGCCGAAGCGAAGCGAATAAACATTTACGTGTAACGTAAGTTTTCCCTGTTTACACTTGTCTGCCTAAAAATAAAAACTTTTCATATGTATTAATATGAAACTTTATTGTTTAGGGTCAAATGTCATTTTACTATATAGAGACGTATATTGAAGCGATTTAAGAGAGTACGTTAAATACGAACTTTTACGAAAAAGTACGAAGGAAAATGTTTCCTCACTATATCCACAAGCTTTGTAGATTTAATCCAGAACATTCCACGAAGCAATAGGTGCTAAAAGGAACAAAGCAGTTCTAAATATACACCGTGTTGACGTCGCGTCGCCTGCCAGCGTCTCGTTCGCTCGGAAACGCGTCCCGGCACATTAGCAAATCCATCCTCTTTCATATTTCCCATTAATCATAAGATTATTTTTAAACTTTAAATGCCAGTCGTTGTTTGTACAATGAATTATTTATAAAATTGAACATTTTATTGCTTACTGCAAACATGTTACATTAACTGAAACTAAACATCTTCCTCTTAAATCCTTGAATAGATGTATAAAAACAATATAAATGTTCCATACAAAACATTTTATCTTATCTTAAAATTGCAAATGCATTTAATTTGTTTGTTTTATTTTAATATAAAGCCTAATAAAAATAATTTTAATTAAAAGCTTATTAAAGTATTTTTTGAAGACTAAAGAGAAAGTTTCTATAACGAATACGTTATACTCTTACAAATAAAGGTTTTGTTGCAACACAATATATCAAAAAGATATTTATTTAAGGCTTGTAAGTATAGAAATTCTCCCAATTAATTAACTAGCATATTTTGATATGAAATACTACTCAGCAATATTCAATATCGATTTTTGTAAAAGTTAAGTCACGGTAACATTGAGCAGTATACTTTTTATTCGGCTACTATTCGGTGTTAGGCTCATTCGTCCATTTTCTAACCGAATAGTGAGTATCATTCGGCCTAATACCGAATACCAAATTATAAAAAGACCACATTGTGTTGCATGATTATATGGGTTCATTACTGTTTTTGTCGCAGATGATATCAGTTTCAGTAAATAACCACTCACTATACAATTTGCTTCCGGGGGAAGGAAGGAAGAAATGTAAACTTTGGCAAATGGTTATTATGATTGGCTGCGACTTGACTGATTCTTGTTAACTTGTTGAAATGCATGTATTTTGTGCCGAAAGTTCGGCCGACGGCTTTGCTGAAGGTTCGGTATTCGGCCAAGTCACTCTTGCGGCAGCTCTATTTTTAACCTTGAACGCTTTAAATTGTGGTTTCAGTGATTATTAAGTCTGTAATATTACGCGTAACACTTCTGACATTGTAATAGATATTACAACGCACAGGTTGTTGCGAAACGCTACGCGCATTCAATGAAGGAGGTTACGCAAACAGTAGGCAATCCAGCGGATTCGGAAGCGTTTGAAAATTTACTGCACACCGAATAAACATTCGGCCGGAGCGTAAACTTAAACGGGGTTAACGGTCTATGGCCTGGAGATTAGCGACAATGTATTGCGGAACAACGTTGTGCGTAGATATTTGTAGATATCTTGATAGTTTGGCCAATTTAGTATCGGAATTTATTTAAACACAGTAAACCATGGCAACAAAACGGTGACTTACATCTAGTGTTATTGATGAGGTATTGCGCGCAACTATTCCTGTAGTAGGAAAATAACTTTGTGAAAAATCATCGTTACTAGCATCCTTCGTGAAAGTCCTGGATTATAGAACAAACGAAAGACAAAAAAATAACGTTTTGATGTACGGAAATAAATCTCATTTCAAAAGTTACTAGGACATCTACTTCATTTGATGTCCCTGATAGATTAGGACTAGTAACAGACATACAGGATAGAGAGATCACAAAAAATCACAGTTTGATGATATGTACCATATGACCTCGTTATTTACGTCGATTTAAAATATTTAAACGGACATTTCATTTAAATTCACTTTATTGTCACCATATTGGATAAAGATTATTAGAAGTTACTTGTCCAGCAGTGGATATATACAGGCTAATGATGATGATGATTGTCATAGATAGTAATCACAGTGAGTAAGTTTGTACACATAACGTGCGACGCCTTCGTTAGTTGATACGTCGTACTACAAATTTTAAACTTGCCTTCAATGAAAACGTTGTCCTGTAGCCTACTAAATATTTTAAAAAAGATCTGTCGCTAAAGTCTTTATTGATGAACTTTGTTCATACTATTTTTAATCTCATAAAATGTATAAATATGATTTATGTATATTGATCAGGTACGTGTGTCTTACATAAGTACTCGACATCTTAGGGCCATAGAGTCATCCTACTTCGCATGGTCCGATGTAACATCCTAACTCAAAGCAGATGAGTATGTTAAACCGTTCAAAAGTGCACCTGAACTAGAGTTTTACTGCGAAACAATCTATGAAACATTCTCATGTCTTTTATAGCCTAGCAGTCTTTGAATGATCTATCCGGCTTTTGTTCATACTATTTTCACATCTCGTTAGCTGTCGTATAAAATATTTGGTATATATATTTTCTGTATGTCTGTCAGTGTACTCGTAATTTTAGAGCCCTATAGATCATACCGTAACGCGGTCCGATGTAAATACCCTAAGCCTGTAATAAAGGATGATATATTAAACCCCGGTCAGAAAAGCGCGCCGCTTTGGAACTGCGGCAAGTTTTCTTACGTAAGACATCTATTTAAAGTACTTTTATACGTACATTTTATTATATGCCTAGCTTCAACAAATGACATGACATGCTTGAATTTTTAATCAATATCTTATTTTATCATTACAATACTGAATCATTATCATCAGCCTGTGTAAGTCCACTGCTAGACATAGGCCACTACTTCTTCATTAGAGGGATTACGGACCGTATCCCACCACGCTGGTCCAATGTGGGTTGGTTGGTGGACCGACTTTTTACATGCAAATACTGAGAACACATAAAGGTTTTACTTATCATCAGATATAGATTATCGTAACCTTAAACCACTAGAACCAAAATCCAAATTGAATAGGGGTAGTGTTTGATATTAGTAGCACATGTTTATCACATTTAACCTTTATATGTCTTCATTCAATTAACATTTGATTACTTTTAGGTAGAGTAACATTATATGATATAACAACGTGTTTATCATCATCTACATCAGACTGTGTTAGTCCACTGCTGGACATAGGCCTCCCTTAATGCACGCCTCAATTAGGCGGTTTTGATGACTGATTTTGACCGTATCCCACCCGCAAATTGTCCTAACTAACCAGAAAACAACGATAGAACAAAGCTGTCTCTACGACCTCTGGTTTATACATGTACAAAGTGTTTATATATGTTTAAATTGCAGACACTTTTTGATTTCATTCATTTTCATTGTTTCAGGTAATGCTTAGCGGTCAGATTCTTGAAGAGATTAGAAATACACCGATTCGAAAATAATAAATTCGAACCTATTGCGGTAAAGATAAACGCCTAGAGACAACTTACTCAAAGAAATTAATTATTTAAGAAATTCTTATATTAGTATAATATCACGCGATTAATAACTGGAGCGTTGCACCGACAAGAAGTACCGAAAATTTTCACGATGGCAATCTTTTGTCAGATATAGCATTTTCAGTACACCATTTACACAAGTTTCTAGATTATATAAAACAAACAATGGCAAAGAAAACGTTGACAAATCTCCCCGTGCGTTAGTATTTGCAAAAAATTAATTTTTTACTTAAAAATAATGATTGGTCAATGTTGAAAAAACCTTTAATAAATATTTGAATATATTGACCAGCCTAGAAAGAAATACTTCAGCCTTCTTAGTTATTTTTCAATTAAAGTATATTGTCCGACTAAAATTTCACAATAAAAGTTTTCGGCGATGGATAAATATTTTGTTATCGTATTACGTAATAAACAAAATGGCTTGTACTAAAGCCATAAAGCATCATACTTTCAAAATGTAATGAATCTTAAAAAAATACAAGATATATTCGATAATGAAATCTTAACGTGATAACATTAGTAGAAGACTACTTAACTATGTCTATGTTAAGACTGATTAGTATTTAAACTAGCTAGCTTATGCAAATAAATAGGCAACCTTATAGTTTAGGGTACACATCATCAATATTACATATTGATCGTTTAAATATTAGAAGACATATTTGTAACAACATTGTAGCAATGGATCGGCCATCTTAGCGTTCGGATACGGGCTGATAATGATGGTGTTTTCGTTACAATTGTTGCATTGGATAAAACTAAAAATATAAAACTCAAGTAGCCTTGACTCGATTATCTTTTAAACAGTCTGTTTACTAATTTACTACGTTTTATTAAGAGTTATCCACCTCCAGCAGATAAATGGATAATGTTCCGCTGAGTTACGATTGCGAGGGCGGCCATTTTGAAACGGCCCTCGTGCGAAATTCAAGCGGATTTATGGCTTTCGAAAGCGCTTTAAATGTGCTTTTGAATCGAGTAAGTTCAGTATTGCAGCGCCGCAAGCACTGCTGCGGGATAGATTGGGTTTTAGCTTTCGATACGGTTGTATTTAGTTGTTTTGTTACGGTGCTATATTTTAAATATGTTATTTAGATGTTTTTATGTATATTTATACATATATAATTATATAACTATGGGTATTTAGATGTTATTATGTATATTTTTGTTAAGAATATAAATGTTTAAAAAAATTAGGAAATCGTTAATGAATATTTAATATCCATTACTGTGAGATGGATCAATTAGTTTTTAACGAATAACTGTTCCTATCGTTTTAGCAAAAACTGCCTCCGTAGCCTAGTGGTACAGGGGTGTGCTGTAGAAAACGGAGATCGTGGGTTCCAATCCTGCGGGGAAATATTTCATTGTCGTTTCCTTGTTGGTTAAGGCAATTTGGGCCGATCACTCAATTGTCTGAAAAGTAAGATGATCCATGCGTCGGATGGGCATGTATAAACCCCTAATGGATAGGGGTGTATAAGGCGTGGTCTTTGTTCAGCAGCGGACTATCACAGGCTGATGATGAAAGTGTAAAACCTTTGTGATCTATCGAGGTTAGAAGTATTCAATGTATTGGTTTGGACGTGTCGGTGCTTTGCGAGTAAGTGTTAGTTAATAGTAACAAACATTGGGTACATAGGCAAGTTATACTATGTAAGTTTTTCTTACAACACATTTTTTCTCAAAGCAATTATCGAACCCAGAACCAGTGATAAAACATTTATTGTCGCTAACCTCTGAGCCAGGAGGGTCGTCGATTCACTTGGGCTATTTCCGTCTGTAACGACGTTTTATCCCCTTCTATTTCGGGATGGTGTGGCCTATTGATCCCTCGGCACCCGCGGGAGTTTCCCGAACGGCAACAATCGCATCCCTTAAAGGGTTTAGATAACGAGAACTGGGGAAGTTTGTTGCACAATGGGATGCCATTTCCTGGAGTGACTCTTGATTGGTAAAGTTTTCATTCGGCTTGTAGCAATATCGTTTAATATGTCGGCTCCAGTAACGATGTTTTCAAAAATGTAGATCAGATAAAAACTTTAATAATTAGCCATTACATATGTTTGTACTTAATTAAAAGTAAACAGTGCTGATTGTTTCCCGATGCAGACGCGCAAATCCAATGCAATAATCCTAGTACGTACATTTAATGGGATGCAATTTTCTAGTGGTTTAAATACAAAACGAAGAAGATATACGAGCGTGGTGTCAGTGGAGGTTTTAAATTCTAGAAACAAAAAAATATTACAATATACAAGAAAATCACACAAATACAATATTGTAACATAGAGACAAGTCATCATCATTAACTCGAAAGTGTTTTCACACTGCAATGATTTCTTCTAGCAATTTATAATCTAGTTGTCGTTAGACGTGCACTTGAGATGTATTTCTACATACGTCAGTCTTTCGCGATAAGGCTCCAAGTTTTGTTTTAATTTGGTATGCATTGCACAAAAGGGTCATATTTTACTTTTTTGCAGATTTGAATCAATTTGAAATCCTTATTAGAAATTTGATGACTGTTAAGCTCAAAACTGCCGTTAACTGATATAAACCATGATGCCGCTTAGGCGTCACCATTTAACTGCTTGTCGATCAACAATAGTTCATTATCATTAGCCTGTGTTAGTCCACTGCTGAGTATAGGCCTCCCCTACTGCACGCCTTCTCGATTGGGGGGTTTTTGGACCGTACCCCACCCCGCTGGTCCAATGTGGGTTGTTTGGTGGACCGGCATTTTGCATGCTCATCCTACGCATGGATCATCTTACTTTTCAGTCAATAGGGTGATCGGTCCAAATCACTCTAACCTAAACTAGGGAACAACATTGAAAATTTGTTGAGTTCCCGCAGGATTCGAACCCACGACCTCCGGATTGAAAAGCACACGTAGTCAAAAGCACATTAGAATACGGCGGCAACATATTTTATATATTATACAAATATAAATATTTTGTTTAGTTTATTTACGTTTTTCCCTAGTCGTTTTCCTGTAAAGGTAGCTAACCTAAATTTTGACTCACATTTACATTCACAGTTTCTCCTTTATCCGTACTGTTCAAAAGTTTCCTATATAATGTTTACGTTTACCAAAGCCAAGTAAAAGAAGAAATTTAATTAAATATAATATAATAAAGATTAAATTGTAAATAATGTGTAATGTCAACACTGATGGCGTTAGGAACGAACGCGTTCCTATTGGCTGCGCGTAGCCATCTTCAATCCGTATGCGATGTTTATTACGCGTAGCCATGTCCAATGAAATTGCTTGACGATTTGCCACGAATTTAGTTTGACAACAGGGTTTAGGTATATTCCACGTTTATAGATATCAGCAACAACAAAGGCTAATCTAAGGTAGTAAAATTTTTACTAGTTTACATTTTTACTATCGATTTAATTAACAGCTGTACAGCTCGTACCCGCGACCTCGTCAGCGTGGAATAGGAAAAATGTCCGCGTGGTGTCTTAAATGTAATGTATATAAATACAAATGAGGACTTCTTATTTTATGTGCCTATCTGTAATTTGACATAAAATGTTTTTGACATTATTTTGTTATGTTTCCATATAAACTTTAATCACCTATTTTTTTATGGCATATGCAGACAGACGTGCAGTCGGGCCACCTCATGGGAAGAGGTCACCGACGCCCATAGACGTTGGTGATAGTACTGGTACCGAGACATAGGGTGTTAAGTCTCGTTTACCCAGTAAATACGCTGGCTACGGTGCCCTTCAAACCGGAACACAGCAGTGTTTTCACACTACTGCTTCGCGGTTGAAATAGGCACCACGGTGGTACCCACCCAGACGGTCTCCTGTAAAAAGGGGACCTACCACCGGTACGTTATTTAAACTTTTTCGACCACTTTTTAGGCAATTATTAAAAGCCTATGTCCTTCCGTAGAATCTGTTCTAAATATGTCCAAATTTCATCGAAATCGGTTCAATGGCTTAGACTGTAAAGACGGACAGACATAGTTCCTTTCGCTTTTATATTATTATTATGGATTTGCTCATTACAATTGCATTTCATAAAAATTAATTTGTAATAACATGATGCACTGGACCTATAATACACAACATAGGTCAAAGTTGTCATTTGTTTACATTTTTTGTGTCGCCAGTATTAGGGTTTCGAACGTTTTGCATACTTATGGTTGTCATTTCGGTTTTGCTTATATAATATAGATTCACGACTGTAATAATTGTCTATACACTTTTCTTTGTTTTATTATACATGTAGGCTCAATATTTTATAACTAAAAATAGAAAAAGTTCGAGGGCACTACCAGAAAATCTATATTTACTTTACGTCAAATAAATTACTATATATAATTTATTAATATGTACTACATGTACATATTAATAAATTGAACACGTCTGTATTGAAAATGAATACTTGGTAATTATTATGAATAAAACATTGAACATGTTGACAAATTCTTTATTGTGTGTCTATGGCTTTAGTCCGGTCAAATTAGACTAAAAATAAAGAGTAAAGCAACCTAAATTCCCACGAAGCAACAATAATCTTTTTGAATCGTTATACCTTGTAGAAAAAAAGAATTTTTGTCTGAAATATTCTAATGATAAAACTTACCGTTTTGCTGAAAATCGCGAAAAACTCATTTTTTTCCTTTGACGTTGAATATTTTTTTTCCTTACAGGGGAAATATGGGATACTTTCAAATTTAGTTTTAATGATATTTTATACAATCTTTCCGATTTTAAGCTTGGTGGTAATTTAGGTAACTTCGAATGTCTAAAATGATCGGACTATTAGTCAAATTGTGCTTTAATATTTAACGGTCATAATCTATGTGACATTTTACTAACTTCCTGCTTATGAAAGATTTTACCGATGCCACTCTGTTACGAATTAACCGTGAGGTTGTGTTTCCAAAGCCATCCAATCGTGTTTTTTTGGCATTTAAAAATGTTTTTTAACCTTTCTAGCAGTTCAATTGATAAGCGTGTTTTACGTAGTAACTAAATGAGATATGGAATTACTGTAAACAATTTAACCCATAGGAACGATGTGATGTCCTACGTATCTATATATATTTATATATATATTATAAATTCATTATTAATAACGTAGTTAATAGACTTGTTTGTATTTAATTTCCTCTTTGATTTTAATATAATAACGTGTTTTTTTGAGTGAATTAGTTGATTTTTTAATATTTATGAAAGAAGATAGTCTAAATTTATTTACCATATATTTTTATGTGATTTTATCCAACACCTTCTTTTTGTCGCGTTTGACAAAATTGTCATCGAAGTAATTGGTGAGTTATAAAATCATGGCTAGAAACACTGAGCGCCAATCTGTTGTTTTGAAACGGTTTAAGGCTATGTTTTACCGGTTAGAACGTGAAGAACATTATTCGTTTGTCTTTGCGTACCAAAAATTTAAGTATAGGTTTATTGAAATTTATCACCCGCTACAATACATTGCTAACTGATTGCACCTGACGACAAAAAGATATAAAATTTACTTTTCCCTAAAATGAAGAGCTAACGTTCTGAAAATTTGCAAAATTAAGAAGAAATCAAAACCAAACATTATGTTTTTGTTTTAAGACGACGATTACGTTAAAATAATCGATTGCACTTTAATTGGTTGCACCGCGATCTCCATTTGTGATCGCGAGTGCAATAGTTTTACGTTGACCCTTTATATGATTCATTTTACAATCGTTGTTTTGATATACCTTGGCTAATTATATATGTGAAACTCTTCCCAAGAGCATCATCTTTAAATTTGTATCGAAAAAAAAGTTAAAAGAAGAGATAGCCATCCTAAAGATTCAATGGGGAAGAACAGAAAAATATACGAGGTATTGAATCCAAACCTTTCTTTCAGTTTGGAGCCGTTTATAATGGTACTAACGTCTTAATTAAAATGCATAAAAGTTGTGTCGGCAGTAAGTCCCTAAAACCCACTGCTAATACCGATAGTAATTGGGACGATGACGATTTGATACAAATCGAAATTTGAAACTAGTCTATCCTTCAGTTTCTGATCAGAGCAAATCTTTATTGCTCATAAAAATAGGTTACCCTTTTATGTACAACAGTTTAAATGATTCATATAAGAAATGTATGAATGACAATACACCATCAACGTCTTTTCAAGCTTAATAATTATCATCAGAAGCATGTCTTAAAACTGCAAACGACCACGCTTCTCCCAAAATAATTGCGCTGGTGTGTACTCGTATGTCCCCGTACAATTTCTCAACAGAACCGGCAAAAGAAATATTTTAATGTCGTTATGAAGGTTTGTAGCAAAGTGATAAGTCAGAGTTCAAGTTATGACGACGATTGATGGCATACGATTCATTCGAAATCTTCAATGACATAGCAGAAGTGTAATTTGAAGACAAAATTGCAATATGTGAAGCGGGAAAAAAATCGATGAAAATAATATATTTTTAGAATTTTTTTTTTCAATATTATAAAGCTTATTAAATAATTAAAAAATTAATTAAAAAGTGTAATTGTACCTAATAAGTATTATTTAATCCTAAATTTAGTTCCTATCTAATTAAAAATCAGATTTATGTTCACTTAAATTAGACGGGTTGCACCCGCCATAATTCGGTGTTGCATCCGCGATTGAATAAAAGATTAATAAATCACTGGTTATTTTTAATTTTACTTAAGTTTTTATTCAATGTTCTTTGTTACTTTATCGTGTTTAAAAATATTAAGGCACAAAGTTTTTTAATGTATCAGAATTAACAGAATTATGTGTATGATGCTTGTAATCTGGAAAGGTTGGGCCAAATCTTCTGAACCCGCGAAGGTACTTTAAACGTTTCTCAAGCCTTTTTTAAATATTGTTAATATTTTAAAAAATTTGTTACTTAATATAAAGAGAACATATTAAAATGTATTCTTTCAAACACTAATCTTACTAAAAATGTTTATTATTTAATATTGATGAACTAAACCAGACGTCAAAACCTTGCACCCGCGATAATGGAATGGCCCGAATAATGTCGGTCTGTCTTGGCTGTATGTCAGTAGAAAATACTGTTAAGTGAAGTTAGTTTTAACGGAAAAGCGTAATATTTATTCTTTACACACGAGGCAGTGAATTAGCCATCGATGTTACAATGTAGTGTTTAACATAAGTTATGTATTAAGTCAGACAAAACATTGGAGGAACAATGGACGCTGGGCGAAAATAACTACATATAAGTGTTATCGTAAATTTGCGCCTTAAAGAGTCAACTTGTACAAAAGATATTTGTAAGCCTGGTTGTCCAATAATTTTCTTCTAAATATTTTTTATAGGAACTCGAATACAAGGTTGTAATATCATATGCTGGTAAAAATCTTTTAACCGAGTAATTTATCAACACGAAATTCTTTATTAAGTAAAGCCTGCTTAAGTAAAATAATTTTGAAACTAGAAACTAAGCGCAAAGGATTTAATGTGTTTAGAATAAAAACTAGCTCGCCTTGTTTGTTTTTTTAATTTTATGCATTTCGATTTCAAATTGCAGGTAGCGTAGTTATTAAAAACACAAAAGGAGAATAAGTTCCACTATATTCTCAATTATTAAAAAATCGTTCGATGCCGTCTCGCCTCTATTTATAACTCTATTACTAATAACTAACAGTAATTGGAGAGAGTATCGCATATCGTAAATACCATACGACCATAGCGTGACTTAGCATAACTAACTATGAACAAAGAACTTTTGCAATATCGTATGTAATAAACAAACTCTTATTAAGTATACTCCCGCTAGCGAACTTAGCTCGCGTCCCCAATCAAAGAAAAACATGCCTCGTAACAAGAAAACTTTACTGTTGTTTTGTTTTATTTAATGTTAACGGGCTGTTTATTGATTAACTATGCTGTGTACGAAGCTTTGTTTGCACATGAGTATATTACAGGAAGTGACTGTAAATAGGCAAATGTTTATTATTTTCATATACGGCTCACTGATGTTTGTGTAAATTTTAAACTTTACATCGCTTTGAAGCTTTGTCATTAATTTTTTTCGTTGTTTTTACGTATAACATCTATAAACCCTCTGATGCCAAAGTACTTGTTATATGTTAAATATTTACTATCGGAAAATATTTATAAACAACATTATTTATAACTATTCCCTCCCATTAACTGATAATCAATATTATGCATATAGACGTTAGTGGATGAAAGTCTAACTGATTGTATAATACTTAGACTTATTCAATACTTTCTTTTTCTAATTAACGTGTTTTATTAGCGATTTTGGTCAATGTTAATATTAGAAGTCAAAACTTTTTAAGCTCCATGGTGATAATCAGTGTTCGTCCCTTCATTGCATACAAAACTTAAATCACATTTAATCTAAAGGCACTATAATAATTTCTTCACCGGCAAGACGACTGTTAACAACACCTTGACACTAGATCAGCGTAAAGAAACAGCTTTGCATATCGTGTGACCAGGAAGGTAACAAGATATCACCTTGTGCAAGGCCGGCAACGCATCTTATGTTGCACTTCCTCGTACATCTCTAATGGCCCATTCTTGCTGTGAGTTGTTGATTTAGCCGAATGCCTATTTAACGACCAAACGGCCTATTAACTTTTATGCCTATACCTCGGTGAACAAAAATGATGGAATTTGTTAACAAACTCTAATGCCAATCTTAATTACATCGTACATCATCAGCCTGTGGTAGCACACTGCTGGACATAGGCCTCCCTTAATACACCCCTATCCATTAGGGGGTTTTGCACAGTATCCCATCACTCTGCCTCCGTAGCCTAGGGGTATGGGCGTGTGCTTTAGAACCGGAGGTAGTGGGTTCGAATCCTGCGGGGACTCACACATTTTCGTTGTTGTTTCCTAGTTGGTTAGGGCAATTTTGGCCGATCTCCCAATTGTCTGAAAAGTAGGATGATCCATGCGTCGGATGGGCATGTAAAAATTCGGCCCACCCACCAACCCGCATTGGACCAGTGTGGTGGGATACAGTCCGAAATCCCTAATCTTAATTGGTGCCAAAATATTGGAAGCTTTCATTTTTAAACATGGCGGCATTGAACATGGCGGTGGTGTAATAGAGCTTTCGTTTTTCTCTGTTACGTAAACTTCATCCCTAATTTGGCCTAAGCCAATATAGATAATGGCTATATGAACAGTGTTACCCATAGCTACGTCGTTGCATTATGCGTAAGGCATTGTTATAGATGAATGGGGGCTTATGATTACCTGGTGAAAATCGCTGTAAAACCTAATAATGAGCTTAGAAGTTTATTTCTATTACTTGATATCTTATCTAGCCGTCTATACTAATGTATTATGTAAATACGTACTTAATTTCGGTAATGGTTCGTCTAATATATTTTATAAAATGTATTAGTATGTAGAGAACATTACGAGTAGCTTAAGAATGAAAATTAAAAAACAAAATTAGTTATATTACTTTTTTAAGCCTATGTAATGACCATACGTAAAAATCATTATATTAGGCTGGCAATAATTCTTTTACAGCAAATAATTTTATATGCAAAATAAATAATGTTTAAGAAATAATACCTACATGAATTTTTATACATAACGGCTTCGTCGACAATTCAGTTTGGCTAGTTTCAAATTCACTTTGCGATCTAGGATGTCCGCCTCGGTAAGTTGCACGAATAGTTTCATCGAGTTAGGATTGCGGCGCGTTCGTTATCATCGCTAGCCCGAACGCGTTGCGGTGGCTCATAACTTTATACAATAATTCAATTTATTATCAAATTATATGAACGAAAAGTCTGTGTGACGTGTATACCCTTCGTAAACTTTAATAGTTTTCGCTCGCATATATTTACCTGTTTGTCAAAGTCTTTAATACTTGTAAGCAACGTATAGATGTAGTTAGTAATTATTTTCCTTCGGAAAAACTCGAATCTTTATATATACGATGACACCCTAACTTTCAACGTTTGATCGTATTAAATGAGTGACATTTCCATATCCATTAATATGAAACTTTATTATTTATGGAGAGGGCTATGCTCAGTATCGCTATAGGATCGCATCAGTAATGATGTGATCCGTCAATGAACCAGAGCCACCGACGTAGTCTACCGATTAGGAAGCTGAAGTGTATAAGCCGCAGAACTGATGACCGCTGGAATTGATGTTCTGGACTGCAGAATGAGTGTCGACAAATGTAGTGTATTATGCGGTATACCCTGCGGCAAGATGGAGTGACGACATTCGCAAAGTGGCCTATGTGGACTGGATAAGAATAGCCGAATAGAAGATAGGAAGCGGTTGCGTGCATTAGGGGAGGCCTATGTCCAGCGGTGGACTGACACAGGCTGATGATGATTATTTTTCGTTGTTTAATACAGAGATATATAGGTACTAAAGATATTTAGAGAGCACGATAAGTACGAAATTTTTCGAGAAAATCTTTTCTCGTTATATCTATGGGCTTTTTTATGGTTAACTTTTATTTAAATGTATTAAGAAGGTTATAAGGTAATAAAAATACATATTCAAAATATATTTGAATTTATTCTGTTTAAAAAATTTAAGACTAAAACATCAGTTCTTATAGATAATTTTTATTAAATCATTATTATTCATTATAATCGTTACAAGTTTTTTATTAAACAACCCAATCCAAGGGTGATTCCAACCCAATCTAATATGAGATTTGGTACAGACGTAGAATTGATTCCAAGAAAGGGCATAGGTTATATATAAATTATTGCGATAAAAGTGGTAAGTTATTTAAATGAATAAACACTATAATTATTCAATGCAATTTTAAGCCTTAAACCATTCGTTGTCATTTTAATATTATTTCGGGTACGCTATTTATCTATGTTTTCCATATACCGCTTGTTTTGCTTCGTCCACAATTATCTATTGCGCATTCATCCCATCACGTTGGCCGAAAACAAAAGCCTATAAATTTTAAAGCCCTTATTGAATAAAATTTCAGACCAGTGAACGCAAAAGCCTCCTATCAGGCTGTTTTTGTGTATGCCCCATGCTGTGATAACTAGGTCATACTAGACCTATATAGTTCTATAGTTTGTCATAGGTACATACAATAATTATATAAAATTTTATAACAACCAATGTGTATATAAATAAAGCAATGTTGTTCGTATCAATGATACGGCAAGGTTTAAAGTTGAGATTAGATTTAAAAACGTCAACAACAGACTTAAATACAAAATATTTCTTTCAATTTATGTAAAATCACGTGTATATAAAATACTTTTATGTTTTCTCAGATTAATTAATATTTATAGAAATAATATTGACATGGCAATAATAAAATTTACCATTTACAATTTCTTATCTTCCGAAATAATTCGGCGCTAGAATTATCTAGAACGTTATTTTTGTTACGTTAAAGTTTAATTGCCCTTATTCAAACCTGAGGCTTGGGGTTTTAGTGTTAGCCTTGTTGAAACGGCCTTTGTGCGCTGGCGTTCAATCGCTTCAAAGGTGCGAATACACTTAACAAGCCGTAATGTAGCATGTTTAAAGTAGATTTGTTGTTTGGACCAAAAAACGTGGATAAATCGGAAATAACAAAATAAAGTATAATGTCAGCAATTGACAGAACACTAGTTTATGTCGCAATAAGTGTTTGACTTTTTATTATATTATTATTTCTTTAAATAGGTTCTACTTGTTATTTGAGTTTATGTAGACGTTGTTCCGACAACAATGATTAATGTTTTGATGCCATTTAGCAGGTCTTCTTCTTACTACTCAGGACTTCTTATATGCTATTTTTAAAATGCTGAAGTTTGTTATCAAAATTAGAGATTAGGTTTAGAGAGTAGATACAGAGAAAACATTCATTTAGAGTTAACGATGCAGTAATGGATTTCACATATATAGAATGACACACATTTTATAACTTTCCCTAAAACAAATAGCGTTATTGAAATAAACACCGCCTCTTATTATATTGCACAAAGTGAGACGATGAGCGATACGTTAATAATTCATTTTAAGACTAAAACTTCATTAAACCTCATCTATATATATGAGATTCCCACCTATATATTGACTCATGACGATATCTCTGGAACCATAAGGCGTAGTGACTAAAAATTTGGTAGGAATATTCCTTTCGCCGAGGAGAGGTCAGCTAAGAACGAACGGAACGGACAAAACTCCACCCACAAGAGGGGTTGCGGGGTTTCTAGTTTTAATATAAAGAACTGATATAATTATTTAGCCAATAGACATTTTTGTTGACTTCGCAATACTGTTTCGAGACGTGAGCTTTGTATCAAGCGAATAAACACACTACATTGTAAACCGTATACTCAGTAGTATTAGCGATAAAAATAGCAACGGCAAATATGGCGCATAGCAAACTTACTATTTATATCTTTATTTAACAACTCTTCCGACAAGTACGCGTAGTTTAATCCAACAATGGCATTACTTTAACTTCAAGTTCTAAATAGTTTGCTGCACCGTTGCGGTCGTAACGGCCTACTTGTAATTATGACTTGAACGTAACGAATAATGGCTACGGTAAAAAGTTTTAAAAGCCGTGAGGAAGTTTATTAAATGGTGCCTTTTTGTTCTTGTTAAATACGTACTTGTCCTGGTAAGTTCTAGCACACTGTTAAGTAATGAACGGATGTATTTCTGATTATATTTATTTCGTATGATATACTGGCTGTGGTCTGCGACTTAGTCCGTTTGGTAATATGTAAAAAAACATATGCCCCCGCAATACCCTTTGGACTGCCTCCTTAGCCGGTGGCACGGGCTTGTGCTTAAGAAACCGAAGGTCGTGGGTTTGATCCTGCGGGGACTTAACTACTTTTGTAAGTTGTTTCACTCAATTGTCTGAAAAGTAAGATGATCTATGCGTCGGATGGGCATGTAAAAAGTCGGTCCAGCCACCAACCCACATTAGACCAGCGTGGTGGGTCACGGTTCAAAATCCCCCTAATGTACAAGGGTGCATTACGGAAGGAATATGTCCAGTAGTGGACTAACACAGGCTCATGATAAATACCCTTTAGGTGTAGAATTTCGTAAAACCCGTTCCAAGCTGATCTCCACTAGGCAGAAGAAATGTTCATACCTAATTTCGATTCTATCAGCCAGATTATAACAAATTTCCTATACATATATCCTCACGATCAGCCTGAGTTAATCTGCACATAGGCCTCCCCTAATACACGTCCCTTCTTCATTAAGGGGTTTTTGGACCGTATCCCACCATGCTGGTCCAATGCGTGTTGGTGGATGTCTATATATATATAGATTGATTATCACTATAATGCTGCTGTACTTTATACCTTAACGATATTGTGTAAGGATTATAGCTTACTGCGAGCGGCATGTTTGAGAGAAATCTAACGAAAATAACATTTATATGTTGATATATCGTTCTAAGATATATTTAGAAACATGATTTAAGCAGTAAGTAGTATTGTAAATTCCAGGACATTACTAGTATATTATGTTCTTTGCAAGAGAAGGTAGCTGTGCTATCAATCAAATCTCTTTTTCAGCCTAAAATAATCAATTATAAATTTTACATAATATAACTATAAATTACAGATACGGTCCAAAACCCTCCAATGTACAGGGGTGTATTAGGAGAGGCCTAAGTCCAGCAGTGGACTGTCACAGGCTGATGATGATGATGAACTATATATTGTCTTTCAGTTTTTTTTTGTTTCTTTGAATTTATCGGAACCATCTTAGTGTTTTGTTTACTAAATCTTAACACACGAAATGTTAGTACAAACAGATCCAACTAGTGTTTTACATAGATATTGTACAACGTAGAACACACGATAAGCGTCGGTGAGCGGAAAGGGCGGGTTGCGCTACATACGTTATCAGCTGTTCGGGTGCATTGTACTCGACGGTGGCAAAGGTCGGCGGATGGTAATTCACCACCTGCCTGAGAAACATCCTTTGCGGGACGATTACATCGGACGGTGGTAGTTATACTTACGAGTGATGACGTCATGATGTCTGACGTCATTATATTCTTTAGTGTGCGAGTTGTTAAATAGGACCTGTTTGTAGGTACATCCGATAGCTCGTCTTGTCAAGTTTCTGTCGCTTTGCTTATCTTCTAATTTGAACACATAAAGTTGTAAGTCAAATATATTTTTTCGGCTTAAAGCGATTCGACGAGCAAGAGTTCACCTGATGTTCAGTGTTATATCTTCCCATTAAGAAAGAACGCCAAAAATCCGGTCACCGCCCTGTGACACGTCAACTCGGTTGTTAAGTTTGGCATGCCCAGTAATTACGCTGGCTACGGTGCCCTTTAAACTGCAATGCAATAATGTTTATACACCACTGATTTGCGGCAGAAATAGCCACCGCGGCGGCACCATCCCCAACAATCGCTTGTTACAAGAAGAGCTACCACTTTTAAAAATAAATTTATATATTTTTGACTGATATATGAGCATCAATTTTAATTTAACTACTGATTAATTTTTGACTTTATCGTCTTTTTCATTTAATGATTTGGCAATATCAAGCTAGAGCCTAACGAAAGAGATACCATTTAAACAAAGAATGCATGTTTATTTATTTATTTTTATGCCGTTTCTGTAATGGAACCCTATAATAATAATAATAATAAGATCTGGAACACGTACCTTTACTATTCACTCGGCAACTTTTGCCTTTCTCTAACAATTCCACTGTTTAGACAAAGGAAAAGTGATTGCGTTTAGAGTCCACTTAAACGAAGTTAAAGTGAGCAAAGGTAATTGCTTTTGAAATCTTTCGCTCTGCTCCAGCTGACTTTTGCAGTTTCCCGTGGGAGGAAGGGGATTTTACGCCTTTTTTCTTCCACTAGCCAAGATTACTTTGACTCGTGCCAAGTTGAGTTCACCGATCAAATTAAACTTTGCGTGGTGTTTTTACTTGTTTAAAATAGTGACTAAATTTTTAATTTTAATCATGTTTTGAATTATTTGAAACCAGCTGATCGTTTGATAGTTTCGTATTTATATACTTCATATTATAGTGATCAAGGCTATGTGTATTAAACTGTATTTACAAGTTTTAAAAAATCTATCTTATTCCGACAGTGATGTTCACACAATTGTAGCGCGACTATATATACCTCATTCATATAATAGCTTTAATCACATATTTTAAGACATTACAGTAATTATAAGTATATATAGTTTTGATAAGTAGAAGTTAATACTCTTGCATCAATTTCACAGATAAAAGTTAGAAAGATGCGTATTGAAAGTTGTATTGAAAACTTGTCAAAAGCCATTATTTAAAAGACAGTTGAATTTAAAAGCTCAATTGGCAGTAGAGATCTTTTTCTTCGATGAATGGTAAATTTTTAACACTAGATATACCAGTTTTTTTTTCATACGTAAATTTTCTAGTAAAACCAGTCAAACTTACTAATTTACCTAATTGGGAAACCTAGCGTTAAACATTTACCAAGTTTTTCGCATTGCTCTTGTGGGAAAAAGTATGAAAAGTGGGATAATATTAAAAAAATGCTTGAGTGTATTGATGTAACCATTTATCTAAGTTTACGTTACCTTTATTAGTTATGTTCTAGTTTGTAGCCAGCAAAATACGGGATTTTTAAACGAAAACTTATCCTTGTATAGAAATTCTAGTGCAGTATAAAGTTCTCGTCTGAGTGAATCAGGAAGTAAATGTTTTGATAAACCTTAAAACTGATGTATGAAGAAAAATTGAAGTACATTTTTAATATTATGCCACCTGTGTTTTACTTGACTAAGATTTCTTTGGTTCAATTTTGTTATAGTGAAATTTTGTCACAGTTAATGAAATGTAAGCAACCAATATTGGGAATTCTAGTAAAATATGCCAGCGATCTCATCCAATCCCTGTAATGGAAAAGTATAGCGAAAACTATTTTTATCAGTTCAAAGGGTGCGCGTATTCCTTCTCAAGACGTAAACGATATCACAAAAACGGGTGTTCGTTAAATTTCGGCCCACTTTCTTAGCAACTAGATACTTTCATAATACTCGTGTTACAAGTTACAGCGTGTACTTGGTATAGAAAATGCTGTTAACATTATTACGCTCTTCCATTGTTTCTAGATGCAGGAATGCGTATGCGTGCATGGTGCAATCAATATAAATGAATTGAAAAGTTAAACTTAAACACATCTTAATTTGGTGAAGAAAAATTAATGTGAAAATTATGTTTCCACATATGTTTAGTCAATTAATAATCGGAGTAAATGGAAATAACTCTAACGGCAAATATCAATTGTGCCAGAAGACAACTTATGTTTAACGTCTAATCCTATAGGTCCAACGATCTTCGACGCTAATCGGCTAAAGTATGTATATGTATGTAAATATATCATACACAGCTTAATGAAACAAGTATTGATTCCAATATTTATTGACTTCTATAATTTTTTCTTATAGTTTGGCGTATTACAAAACAGTTATTAACGATCAAGATAGGCGCTAACATCCACCACACGTACCAGGCGTAAAGAGCACTCGAGGAGTAAGCCGAAATCTAGAGACCCTAACCTAAATGCTGGTCACCGGCTTGTGGGGCGGAACTGGGGCGGATGTGACGTCACAGCAGCCGGCCTTGATGCCGCGATAGCGAAAGTTAGGGGGATGCGGTTGGGGGGGCAGGTAGATGGTAACTTTACTGAAGCCCCTTAGAGTAATAATATTTAACTAGATGTAAATAAATGTAATTAATAGTGGTAGAGGCCCTTTTGTTAACAGAATCGGGGGCGGAATTCTGCCGCATGTCCTATTTGTTGAAAGTCATTATAATAGTTCTCTTGTAGACCCTTTTAAAAGTATGAACCATTAATATAGTCATATGTTTATGTTGTGGAGTACCGCTTAAAGTTGGAAAGTTAAAAATATTATTTTTAAAATAATTTTTCACCCCCAGATGTTTCTAATAAAGTAATATGCGTTTTAGTTTATAAAGCAAATCATTTTATAATTTATATCTGCACATGCTGATTTTCATCTGAGCATACATTATATAAGCTCCAATTTACAATATCAGTTATATTTAACGTGACTCGAATAGAACGAATAAATTTCATTAAACCGTTTTGCGTTTGCATATGAAACCGATCCATTTCAGTCATTCATTATTTAAGTAATCTTTTTTATATTTTAAATTGGCTGTCGCCCGCGAATTCGTTCGCGTGGTAAAATATAATTTATTATTTCTTAAAAAAAAAGTTATCTAAGTTACCCTCGGTTACATCAGCTACCTTCCAATGAAAGTCCCGTCAAAATCGGATTAGCCATTACAAAGATTAAAAAAAATCAATAAGGAAACACAGGCAGACGTAAACGATGGGTATAACACGTATCGTTTATGTTATTTTCTTATATATCGTCATCAACCTGTGTTAGTCCACTGCTGGACATAGGCCTTTCCACATGTACGCTTTCGCCATTAGGGGGCTTCTGGACCGTATCCCACCACCCTGGTCCAATGCGGGTTGGTGGGTGTACCGACTTTTTATATATCACAATGTTATGTTTTAAAATCTTACAGTCACTTTAGTTTTATTTATTTTTATACATTGTGTTCACGTAGAGAGGAATTACAAATATTTAGTAGTATTTTGTCCTGCGTTTTTTTTACGTAAGAGCATTACTTCACTGTGCTGTGTTAATCCGCGACTTACATGTGCCTAAAGAAAGTGAACTGACGTATAAGCTTACTTTAGATTTTTATACTGTAAGTAACGGACATTTGTAAGTAACATATTTATTTTTAATTCAACTCGGAGAGGTTAACTGAAGCAGTAAATATGAAGTTAATTGTTTTTAACAATATATGTGACAACACAGCTTCTAAAATGTTTACTGAAAAATATGTAACGTTATAAATATACATTTTAAGAATTATAACAAAAAGTAGCGTTGAGTTTTCAGAAAACAAGTAGCCGCATTGGTTTTTTACTTTTTATAATTTATTAGTGACTAACTGTGTTGCCCGTGACTTCGCCTGCGTGGTAAAAAATTCTGTTACTTTTTTTTTCTTAAACCAAAGCATAAGTGAATGCCAGCTATGTCAGCTGTCTTTCTGTTAAAATCGGAGAGACAGACAATAATCAAAAAAAAAATAAGTTCTTCGCATCTACCTATGCTAGGCTATGTATCACAATGTACTAATTTAAAAACGCTTATTTAAATGTTGAAAACAAACACTCCATTTATTTATTTGTATAGATATATGTTCTCTTTACATGGCGCTTTAAATAACATTTATTTTTTTGCATGTTTTTTTTTTACCTAGTAGACAATATTAATTTTATAAGCCATATATTTTACATTCCTTAATTTTTTGTATTTTTCACATTATTACTGTTCTTTTCCTCCAACTAGTGCTGTGGAACTAGCAGTAAAAGTCTTACGCAGGCTTTAAAAGATTTATCGTGTTTTATAGTGTTACCTTATTTATTGCCTTTCAACATTGTAGAGCAAAAGCATATTATTTCAAAGTTTTTTTATATGTTTTAGTGGTTTAGAAATAGTATTACTAATTTATACGTTTCAAAACGTCCCTTTTAAAGGTTTTTCTTCATTTTTTTTATTTTTTTTCGTTAATACTTCACTCATTATTATGCTTGTTTTTGCTATTGTTCAAAATTTTTTATTCACGGTGGATAAATTAATTTTCACCCAGTTTCGTTTTCGCATTAGAGCCGTGGTTACTGTAAGTACGTCTACAAAAATCCTTTTGGCTAGTCATCGCTTAATTAAGGCTGAAATAAAGAAGACTGGGCAGTCGTGAATCCCTGCTACTGCTAAGTGCTATACGCCGTAGTTTTTGAAGGCGGAGGCCGCGGATTCGAATCCTGTAGGGGATAAATGGTCAGTTCTCTTTTTAGATTGACAAGTCCATCTTCGGTTTGTTATAGTTTCTCGACGCCGTAAAATGTAGTGACATTTAGTTTTCAGCATTTCTATGCATTAAATGTAGTTTATGCTTACCCTAAGGTTTAAGGGTAGTTTACTTACTTCAATCCTGTAATTTTGGTCATCATCATCATCAGCCTGTGATAGTCCACTGCTGGACATAGGCTTCCCCTAATATGGGGTATATTAGGGGGTTTTGGACCGTATCCCACCACGCTTGTCCAATGCGGGTTGGTGGGTGTACTTTTTATATGCTCATCCGACGCATGGATCATCTTACTTTTCAGACAATTGGGTGATCAGCCCAAATGGCCCTAATCAACTAGGAAACAACAATGAAAATTTTTGGGTCCCTGCTGGATTCGAACCCACGACCTCCGGTTTCTAAAGCAGAGGGTGTTATTTTGGTACATTAGGTGAATTAAAGGCTCGACTCCGTTAAACATTACAGAATTGACTAAAAAGAAGGAGCATATTAGTCTATTTAGATTATAATTTCAAACCTTTAATTTAATTTAATAATAAAAAAAAGTCCCGCTGAGTTTTTTGCGCTGGTTCTTCTCAGGTTAGAGGCTGGTAGATTATTTGACAATATATAAGAATGTGTAATGCTTACATATTGAATAAAGAAATTTGACTTTGTGTTTGACTTTGACTTTAATCTCTTCCCCGTGAATTACAATCTTGCAGACCAATTGGCAGTTGCAAATAAAATAACAACCTCTCAAACAAATACTAGATTTTCATTACTTTCTAGTAATTGGTTAGTATGGGTGTATGTTTTTTGTCTTTCACGCATAAACTACTTGATCGTTTTTATTATTCAAATACTTAGCTTTTACATCAGAATATTTTATACGCTGTATTTTATTAATACATGATGTGGCTTATTCAAGGTACAATACAAAAGCGTCATTTGTAAACACATAAATCTGCAAGCTATGCCGACGATTGCTGCAAAAACCTTTTGGGCTTTTAACTATAGAATATGTTTTCAACTTTCATATATCGTTATCACTAATTACCATCAATACACTGGCATGTTTTTTTATAATAATAAATAGTTATCCAAATTTGTTTACTTGTACCTGAGCGTGGCACTAACGGCGACGGACAGACTTTAGTCTTGGTAGCAATTATTGTAAATGAACTCAAGCATTTTTAAAAAGCGATTTTTATCAAGTTTATGTTAAAGATGACGGTAGCCGAAAACACTGACATTTTAAGGCCCAACATCTCAATTGGTCTCGTGACAATTGACCCTGTGAAAGGTTTGAATCGACAGATATATCATTATATTATTCACTTAAGCAACAGAAAGTATTATGTTTCTCTTTTTAAGTTGTACAACATTTTACGCTTTGTTCAAAAGATTTCAGAGTACAAGAGATTAAGTTTGAGCTTTATAATTATTAAAGTAACAAGATATTGGGAGTTGAAGAACCTTAACTCCAAACTTCGATCAACAAACAACAAACGTTACTAATTGACGCTCCGAAACTTTTTCTTTGTTTGAATTTTTAATTGAATTAATTTAAAAATGTAGCTTGCGATTTTAAATCTAAATACATTTATATTTAGACGGTAATCCATGTGCATTAAGCGATTTGTGTAGAAATATTTGAGTAACACAAGAACATATATTCTTACCTATATCCGGGCCAAAAAAAGACGAACAACGCCCTGTCGTACATATGGCACAGTTAGAAGTTGATTGTCACTCACTGATAGGCATCTCGGTATCTGTTTTCTTAGACAACATGAAGCAATTTAGTTACTTTATTACTTTCCTTTCGCTTAGGTACAGTTAATATATTGGTTAAGATCAATGCCAAGCTTTTACTAGACATGCCTTGTTTACAAAAAATTATAAGCTTTTCATCTATAATTGTTTAGCCTGAAATAATATTTAAATATTTGGATAGCGTCATTTTTAACAATGAAATATGAGGTTTTTTTTATAACGAAGGTGTCAAAAGTTTTTACTAGTTTTTCATTAAATTTACCTAAAAATGTTTACATTGTACCATTTAATTTTGAGAATTTAACTTATATTTTTTCTCTATAACTAAAGCTATTAATATGTATAATCTTAAATATTTTTTAGCATTCATCGTTTCTATATAAAGTTCATTCATCATTTTTCAAACAATAGTTTTTGGATGCAAGCTTTTCTTTGCCTTAACCCATCTTCTTTGAAGCCTTTGTCGAACTTAAACTTTGTCATAATTAGCTGGCTGAGAGAACACATAATATACAAAGATATATTTTATATATACACATTATTACGTAATAATATACATTATTATATCTTTTTTTTCATATGTACTTTAATTTTACTAGCTTATACGTTAATTCGTTAAATAGATCTGGAATTAAATATATCAAAAGTAGCTAATACCTACGGAATGTGGAGTTCAGATGATAGTTGTTTACCGTAAAAACTGTATTCTGTTGATATCAAGCATATTAGTCCTTAACAAGATAACTGGTTGACAACACGAATAATCTAGATTAGCTAGCAACTTAGTCTGATCTACATACATAGACATTTGCAAAACTCAAAGAGCCGAGGAACTTGTTAAAGGGAAGTTGGAATTCTGATCTGGCGTCTCCAAGTAAAGCGATATAGAACTTTGAGTCCGTGAATCTTGCTACTTCCGCGGACACTTAATTAAAGTTTACCTAAACCACATAGGATTGAAGATTGTTTACAAAGAAATTATCCTGGAGTTTTTCATGGATTATCGTACTTTTAATTTTATTTAATCTCATTTCTTATTACGATTTTATTGTTGAGTAACTTTTTATGGCGTGTTGCAATAAGTATAAAACGTTAATTTTTAATGTTATAAATACTTTGCTGAAATCATTACAAATTTTTATGAGTAATTTTTAAGTTTCGGAGTTTTCATTTACAAATACACAGGTATAGAGGACATGTTTTATTTATTTGAAGTAAGTTTGAAGGAAGTATTTAGTAGTTTATTATTTTCTTCACTTAATTTTAATAAATCTGATGAAAATAAAATCTATTGTTCTAATCATATTAAAGTGCAGATTGACCCGCGTCTAAATATTTTTAAACACTTTATCTGTCGGCATCTATTAGGAATTTACGCTCTTCAGAAAAGTAAAAACGTAAAACGTAGAAAACACTCGATCTTTATTATGTAATTAAAATTGAAGCAATGCCTTTCGAGACAAAAGATACCAATTATTATCTTGCAATATCTGTTGTGTCTAGCTCGTTTTTATAGCAGAAATACCAGAGCATTCAAACGTTTTCACTTTACTCTTTGTAATTTTTTATCGATTTATCCTTTTTTTTAGTTACATAAATCCACGATATATTTTTTTACACAGAACAAGATCCAGATTACGTGTTACACAATTTTGACGTTTCATAACGACTGATGAAGATGGTCTTGACAATCGGTATCAACTTATTACATTTTCAACAAAATGCATTGATTGTCTTCTTACTATTCAAGGTTGATAAGCCCATATTGCACAAACTAGCCATGACAGAACTGTTCATGCTTCCGATTCGGAAAAGAAATGCCAATAATTCTAGGCGATGGAGACGCTAAGCGCGTATTATAATTATTTTTTGTCACTTATTTATTTGACTCTTTACTCATAATCTCTCCATGCATTAAATCTTAAATAAATTCCAATATTTCCCTTTTTTATTACCGATTTTGTTTTTCAAGTCATTGCATACTACCGCATTTGCATTTAATTTTAAAGTTTTAGGAAAAATTTAAATGTAATCCATTTTAGTATTTCACAAGTGAATACGAAGACATTGAATTTTTTGTAATTTACATATAAAACAACACCGTACGTACTGTACGTGTTTTGAAAACAGCTTATACGGTATGAAATATTCAGACGGTGTAATGTACTAGGATCGCATGAAACGCGGGTGATACGTATTAGAGTTCTGAACGAAAGTGTCCATTATAGATTCATGAACACTATGTAGGGTATGTAGGGTGCATGGATGGCCCTTTGCGACGTTTATCCGAGTGGTGGGGGGTGGGGGGAACTAATGCTTGTTTTTTCTCGATCTGGGTCGCATGGTCCAACGTCCCAGTTTTTGCTTGCAGGTCAACAACGCCGTGTCAATCACTACACGACAAGCTTTACGGCCCAATTCCCAATGTGGCAGTTTTTGACGATTCTATCTGTGCCTGTTTATTATCTACGTCCATTGTTAGTCCGAATCAGAATAAAATTCATTATTTTAATATAAAGTTATAAAAATGTTGGTTGATTTTATTAAAACGTCTATACCAAATAAAAGTAAAATTTCTAATCTTCGGAATCTTGTAAAATTAGGAAAACTCAATACATATAAAATTCCGTGTCTTATTTTGCTTAGGTAAGGTAAAGTATGTAACTAATTTATATTAGTTAGTAATTAAAAGTTTTAAAGTATAAATTATTGTTATTAACGTCATTAGTTATTGAATAAACTTGTCCAAACGATGTATGTACAATGTAAATTTATCCTAAGTTTGTTTAATATTAAATGACGTTAGTAACAAGTAAGTACCAGGATCACATGACTTAGCCGAGATTTCAGATGAAAGCTGATAATTCTGGCTGTGTCAGAGACTCGGCGACGGCCTAGGGCGTGGGGTCAACTGGGGTCACGCTCCAGCTTTAACTGGGTCACAGGTTATTACGCTCGCGTTGATGGGAACCAAAATAAACCGGTTCGAGTCATGCAATTATGTTTTTTTCTATTTGTGCAATAAACGACTGAACGAATAGAACAATTCACCAGTTCAATTTGTGGTAAACGTTTGCATTTAAATAATTTAGTGCAAAATTATTCAATGGGTCATTTTATCACTTTTTATGACGGATCCGAAAGTTACGTAAACAAAAATGATCCTTAACGTAAAACGTTTTAATTTTTGAACGGTATTCAATAAAAGCTTACGACTCTTTATTCAAATCGTGGTTTACATAAACTATTATCTAAATTTTATTTTTGTTATTTGTGTGCTCTATAGGACGTCATAAATCCATTTACTAACTAGAGTTGACGAGGAACAGAAATATTTGCACTAACACAATGCTTTTTAAGTCAAACGTCGTAATAACAGGAAAGCAACAAAGCTATAATCGCTGTATTGCACAAAGTTGTAATATCAGGAGAGCAGCGAAGCTATGATCGGTGAACGGCATTTTGTAAGTGATAGAAATTTACATCAGATATTATGATTAAAACACGCTGTTCGATTAAAGCCAAAATAGTATTGGCTTTTACTGCAAAGAAAATGTGAAATACTAAAAAAATATAATTATCACGTTAGTTAATTATTATATTTACCTACTATTTGTTATCCGCAATTTCGTTTTGAAAGAAAAAAGTAGATTGAGTGATTCCTAGTTACATTCCAGAGATAAGCCAAAACAAACAGACAGATAGACAGACAAAAGTAAAAAAATATTGTTTTGTTATATGTATCACAATGTCAAAAAAAACCCTTTAAAAACGGTTATTTTGATGTTAAAAACGGACATCACAAAATGGTTAGCCAACCGAGTGAAGTACCAGGAGGGCAAGGGAAAGCGATCTATTGGTTTCAAAAGCCAAGAAGAAGGAATCAAAATATTACGTAGTAGTTGATAGCGCTTCTGTTTAAATACGATTCATATTTCATTTCTAATATTTCTGAATTAGCTTTGATAGAAACTTAATGATAATTCAGTCAAAAGGCCTTAGGATTTAAACATAATATAAAGATAGAAAAGAAAAAGATGCTATTTGTGTCCGAAATCGTAAACAACACTAACGTTTTATTGATCTTAAACTTATAATACAGAATGGTTATGACCACACGAGGAATTGTTTACTAGGAGACAGTGCAGACATTCATGTTCTTCAAATCGAATACAACGTTAATCTTTATGGCTACGGCAGTAGCTGAGCGCTTCTGGTTTAAAATGAAGTGGTACTATCATCCATGATGTGACAATACCAGTTTTCGCCGACGCTCAAAGTATTTCTAATCACTTTAGTAGTAAATTATATATCTAGCAGAAAGCGCTGTTGCTAATTTAGTTGCAACGAACGCCATGATTGTTCAAGCAACTGCACGAACGCAGAATATAGCTACTGTGTACCATTCAGACGTCCATGTTACATCAGTGGACCTACTCCGTAAGATTTACCTGATCCGATTTATCCGTATTACCTATACTTTTGTTGATAAAATGTTTTTGAATAGTTTACCTCTGCGCCTAAGGGCGTGGTTTGATACCGGAGGTCGTGGGTTCGAATCCTGCGGGGACTCAATAAATTTTCATAGACGTTTCTTAGTTGGTTAGAACAATTTGGGCTGATTATCCAATGGTCTGAAAAGTAAGATGATCCAAGCGTGGGATGGGCATGTAAAAGTTGGTCCACCCACCAACCCTCATTGGACCATCATGATGTATGTATGCCATGTACAGCAGTGTACTAACACAAGCTGATGATGATGATGCGTAAGACTTTAGGAACTATACATTCCTGGGATATAAAAAGGTATTCAAAGTGTTAAGGACGGACCGAATATATATAATATTGCACAATATTTTATTCGGGTGAATATAAGAAGTCATCGTGCATCAATAGCGCATGCCTAAAACTAGACCACGGCCGTGAGCTACTTTCGTCCGCTCTAGAATGGATGGCTATTCGAAAATATCTTTCTTTAAAGAGCCATTAAACAATATCTTTTTGATGCTATTAATAGCAACGGCTCTTTCGCTTGTTTCGGAGTCGAGCATGCGAACAAACTACCCCGTGATGAATTTTTTGCATGATAGTATAACTGTAGCAAACCTTGCAAGAAGAAGGAGAATTTATGTATTGTCTTTAACGCACTGCCAAACATAATTGGCATTAAAAAGTCAGTCACTCCTATTAAACATCGATAATGGCGCAGGATTTTCTTTTGATATTCATTTCACATTTTCTTTTCTATTGCCTAGGCAGGCAGTCGAGCAGTCGGGCCACCCAATGGGAAGTGATCACCGACGCCCATAGACATTGGCGATACCAGTGGTATCACTAACGCGCTGCCTACCGTGAGATATATGCTGTTAAGTCTCGTTTACCCAGTAAATACGCTGGCTACGGTGCCCTTCACGCTACTGATTTGCGGCAGAAATAAACGCCGCGGTAATACCATGTACCTGTTTACAGGAGACCGTCTGGGTGGGTCCACCGCGGTGCCTAACATCCATGTCTCACGGTAGGCAGCGGTTGGCGATACCACTAGTATTACCAATGTCTATAGGTGTCGGTGATCACTTCCCATCAGGTCCGACTGCTCGTCTGCCTGCGTATGCAATAAAAAAAACCATCCAGACGGTCCCCTGTAAAGTGACAACCTACCACCAGCAACTTATTATTATACTCTTTTCGTTAAAGTAAGGCGCTTCTTCAGTTTTACATAGATCATGAGAGCGGTACATCATTGAGAACACAGGTTTCAACAGTATCATGTCCATGTCGTAATTGGCAAAAATGTTGAACATTTTGTTAATTTTTAATTATTTTCATTTTCATTAACAATAAAAACAATATCCTTTTCTTAATACCCATAAGACACCAGCGTAAGACGCAATCACCTTGCTCGCGGGGACGGAAGCTTCCGGCGAACTCTGTGTTGGATGAAGGTTACCAAAGACATGAAAGAAAATTCTGTGACATAAGATGTTGCGTCTCGTTTATCTAGTAATACCGCAGCGGGAACGATTTAAATTTAAATAGGGTTTTCCACAAACCACCAGTGATTTGCGGAAGAAAATGAAATAGGCACCCCGATGGTATTTCCCCAGACGGTAATTTGTAAAAAAAAAACCTACCACTTTTAATATAACTGACTTCTTTACTAACTCTTTAAATAAATAACTTATTTGATGTTCAATTTTTAACTATCAGACAACACGAAAGAATGACTCGCCGTTCCGCTTACCTCTTATCCTTTTCATAGCTTTTCACTTTATGAATTGAATTTCGATTACCAGGGCCTCATAATCGATGTGGGACATCAGCGATTTATACTTTAAGCTCAATACTCGGAACGCTTTCATTGTGCTTAATTTTATCCTATTGTTACATCGGTCCTTTAAGTTGAGAGAGGATTTATTTTTGTATTCTACTGAAATAAGTATGCCTTAAACTTAAACTGTATTATACTAACTGTGTAAAATTTATACATTTGCTTTAAGTTTGTAATACTTATAGTTTTAATTACATGCTTTTTATGTTATCCCTGGGAGGAACTGCCTCCGTAGCCTAGTGGTTTAGGCGTGTGCTTTAGAAACCGGAGGTCGTGGGTTCGAATCCTGCGGGGACTCAACAAATTTTCATTTTTGTTTCCTAGTTGGTTAGGGCAATTTGGGTCGATCACTCTATTGTCTGAAAAGTAAGATGATCCATGCGTCGGATGGGCATGTTTTATTTATGTTATAGATACGTAAAAATTTTTGAGTGTATCAAAAACGCATTTGTTTATTGTTTACTAACTCCATAGTTCAATTATTAAAACACTTCCGCTAACTTGGTGAGTAAATAATTTCGCTTTATGGTCATTAAAAATTTATCTTATCGACGTGAAGAAAAATGCAATAAGTACATTACAAATGACGTAATTGTAACGTCGGAGTTTTTTTTTCAATTTCGACACTCGAGCAACGGCCTGTCCTCGGCGAATACGCGGTACCTCTTAAATAAAATCCACAGATAAACAAACAAACGCTCGTGGAGCGCGCATCATTCACGGTGTGCGGAAATGCATTGCACGTTTGAATTTATCGTGATAACATTTCGCGGGAAACGCACGCAGCTGGATTCTGTCGTTATTTTACAGTTTAATAATATTTAAAATACGTCAAAACAACGAACTGAACGTTGATACGTGCTCAATACCTGTTTAAAATTAATAAAAAACGTGCATGATTTGTTTGCGATCGATATTGTAATAAAATAAAATATAACTGACGGCGTTTTGTTAGTAAATAACTTGTAATATTTTTAAAGTTCTGGTCATTAAAAAGGCACTTACTACGTGTTTTGAAAGATTTTAATCTATAACAATCATATGACGCCTTAAATTGGTTTTGATGGATAAATTGTCACCTACCGTCTAAGAAATTCGATCTGTCATTAAGAATATCACTATTAATATATTGCACCGTTGTAATCAGTAACATTACTTCGTACCTTTAATGGCTTAATCATACGAAAATATTAAAAGAAGAAGAAAACCATGACGTTCTGATCAAACTTTTATATTTATATCCATGCTATATTAAACTGATATTACTAAAATACTGGCAGCATTATATTTAACGTAAGCCTAATATCAGTCATGAAAAAAAAACAATGATTTTTATTAACTTTACGTCCAGCACAAAATATTTCAATAAAAATACAATAACGTTTCAGTAAGAATATCGGTGTTACCTCGTTGTTTATATTACAACTCAACCTCATTACAATCGAAGACTCTTCGTATTACAAATTACAATAGCATGAATATGCATGCACAACAGTTACATAGCGGGGTCAAATTCTCTTGGTAAATAACGAATTGTTATTATTATTTCGCACGACGCGTGCGCTTCGTCAACAATACTATTGAGGTTGTGCGAGGTCGCGAGCGATAGCTCGGCTTTTGTTTATTTTTTATTAACGAAGGAATGTTTTTGGTTATGTTTTATTTAGTTTATGAATCGGTTTTGGTTTTTCTTCTTTTATTTATTAATGCACGCTCGCAATGTGTGTAAACAAGATGGCGATTCAAGTTTATTGCTGTATTGTATTGTTATGTTGGGCGTATTGCAAGAAAGTCAGTTTACGTTAACGTAATTAAGATAACTTATAAATGTAAACTTTAAGTGTATAGCTTTTCGTTGGTTCATGCTTGTGTTTCTAAGTAACGAAATAATAAAGAAGTAACTAACACACTTTGATTAGAGATTCGTAATGAACTCTTTAAAAAAGTCTTATTTATTCAATGAAAAAATATGATCGCCTCCGTTGTCTAGCGGTATTGACCTTAGCTTTATACGTACCTATATGACATAGGTCGGAGGTTCGAATCCCGCGGGAAAACAACTTTGCTTTTCTTTCTTTTCTGGTTGGTTAGGACAATTCACGTCGATCACCTAGCTTTTGGAAAAATAAGATGATCCATGCGTCGGATGAGCATGTAAAAGATCGGTTCATTTACCAACCCGCTGGACTGGCGTGGTCGGATACCGTCCAAAAAACCCGTAATTGAGAAAAAAATATTTTGCCACTGGTGGATATTACTCACATTAATTTTATCCCTTTATTGGCTATGATTTTATCTGTTTCATTAAAAAATAAACAACATGCCCAAATAGAACACGCCACCGTCTTCAGGGATAAAAGCTAATATTTAATTTAGTTATCTTGCAGTTTTCAGTTTGGCTTGCTCGTGTTTATTGCCCCGCGTTGCCAAAACTTTTGTGCAGCTCAACTACGCGTTGCAAATTTAAATTAGCCGTGTGAAACTTTTGAAATTAAATCTGAGTTTATAAGTTTTTGTGTTGCAACAATTTCACGTTTAATGTTATCGTAATAAAATGTTCAATTCTGAACATCAATTATTTTTTGTCGTTCAATAAACAATCTCTCATATAATTTTCTCTCAGCTATATAACTGATATAATTTTCTTTCATGTATCGTAACTTTTACATTAGGAATCCCATTAAAAATGATCAGGTACGTTTTCAATGTTTGCTTTTTTCTGGAACAATAAAAATTGATACGCTTTTAGTAAGTCAGCCGACAAAACTTCGCTACCACACGAAATTAATCTTATTTAATATCGGGTATTTGTATTTTATCTTTTTTTTACAACGCAAAAAACATACTTCTGGTGAATGATATGACGTTTCGTTACGTTCAACATTAAAATATATGTAGCATTTATAAATAAAGTTATTAAAAATATTTAATATTTAAAAATATTTTATGTTGTGCTGGTTTTCAATGTGTAGAGTCCCTTAACCTACTGTTTATCATATAGTTAAGATCCAGACGTCTTGTTTGGTGGAAAAATGTTTTCGATTTAAATGAACAGGAAACTATTATATAAAACGCAAATTAACGTAATCAAACAAAACTCGAACGATGTAACATTCAAGTTTAAAAGGTCAATTAAATCTTTGTATTTATGTATAATTAAAACGAATTCGGAGCATTTTTAAAGTTATTTTGGCATTTTAATACTGCGCGAGGGTAATGTTAATATTATTGAGATTTATGCTAATTAATTCGATGATAGCGGTATTTTTAATGCAAACGGCCTAAATAACTGCTAATGGATATTAAACGCGAAGCGCTGATGAGTCGGAAGCAATTAATTTGTAAAAATTTGTTATGATCCCTTTGCCAAAATTAATCATGATGAAACTATAGTAGAATCGTCTGTTGTGAATTACGTTCAGAGGTTTCCACCAACCGGCAATGGACCAGCGTAGTGGGATACGGTCCAAAACCCCTAATGGATGGGAGTGTATTAGGGAGGCCTATGTCCAGCAGTGGACTATCACACGCTGATGATGATGATGATGATGAGATCGGATCAGCCACCATCAGGTGAACGACCTGCCTCGTCGCTTCAGTCATTGAATAATACTTGGTGGAGCCTACTAACTTATATAAACTTAGCTTCAAAACGTACAATCAAGTATATTAGGCTAAAAGTTATAATATCTAGGACCTTTATGTTGATCCTTACAACTTATTTTGCTTGCAGAACGGGCTCCAATGGATGCATCTGATGTTCTATTTTTAGTATTCAATTTGCTCGGTTAAACCATAATTTTGTGCGTACTATCGCGTCTGCATGCATGCCGTCGTTTATTAGGGGCGCTATCAAAACATTGTGGTATCAACCACCCTCTCCTCCCTACTCCCTTAAACTCCCCTCGTTAAGGGTGTGTTTGCATTAGGGAATTAAAGTTCAACAAGTTTCGTCTATTCGTCGATGGATATTTGGCAATTTTGAGCAGCAGAACTATACTAAGTCTGCAAGTGTGTTTAATGTTGCTAGCTGAATGATTTCGACTAGTAATAATTTTTATCATTATGATGTATTTTAACTAAACTTGGTCTCGACCAATTTTGGCCTTATTCATTATTCAACACAATTATTTCTTGTTTTTCCACCAAAATTGTTTTCAGTCCGTTTCATGACTAAAAACTTAAAAATAATCTGCATCTTCCAAAACATAATACAAGCAACGTTACGTTAACCAACCCCCGATACATTCTTATTTCAACAAGAGCGACCTCGCCGGCCTAAGAAGCATGACCATCCTTGGAGTCGCTTTGGACTTGACCTAGCGGGTGCGGTGGAGAGAGACGACGGTGGTAGACGTGCTGCCGTTCCTGTTCTCTGCAACCAAGAAGGAGCGACGGGGAGAGGGGAATGTCGGTATTTTGTTGGCTGCACTCCTTATCCTCCGCGAGAAGGGGACATTCGGCAAGGTGTCGCCGATCTCTATTCCTTTTGCGGCTGAAACGGAGCTAGCTGTGGAGCCTAATATCGAATCCACCGTATTATCTCTGGATAAAAGATTTGGTGGTCTGTTGCTTAGAAGAAGGGCCTAAGATGGAGGATGCACTTGTTTCGACGTGCTCGTAGTTGGAGTGAGCCGTAGATCCGAGATGAGACTGCTTCGGCGGCCAGCGTTAGTGGTGTCACAGAATAAAGCGTTCCTGTGACTCTACCCTACAGGCGCCAAGAAGGAACAACGTGGAGGTTTTAATCGGTGCAATCCCGGCATAATTCGTCCATGCCTCCGCGAGAATGGGTATGCGTAAACTATATTTTAAGTAACTAGCGCTTTAGTTGTGCTACTAATAGGGTTATTGTAAATATCAGCATCAACGCCTGCGAATATTTTATACAAAAGATACCATAATACATGGTAAAATAAAGTACCTATATAAGAAGCATCTCTATTAATATTAATATCATCGCATTTCGACAATTACGAATCTTCGACTTGTGGCGTGTAGTAATGCAATTCTTTTAGGTAGTACATAAGGCTTACTATCAGAAGAAGTCCAGCTCATAGCTTTTTGGACAAACAAATACTATGTTACGTTGTAATTTTTGTGCCATATTAACGTAAAACAAATCAGTTTGTCAAACTATATAAAGCCAGTCTATAACACTTTATCGTATAACCTAACGTTGGTGTGTACGCGCCCTGATATCCCGCAAGCGAGACAAGGCACTTGTTGAGTTCCTTTGTTGTCTGCGAGGGGCGACGCCTGGTCTCGCTTCGCCCTTAATTAATGAAGACCGTTCCGTGCTCATTAATCCCAATTTAACCGAGATTAATCTCGATCGAGTGTTGTGACGTCATTCGATTTGTTTTATGGAGCAACTTACATTCGTTACAATCGTAATGTCCTGGTTATAAACGACACATACTTGATGGTAACCAAATGGTTTGTGATGTTTGGCAATTTCTCAAGGGAAAAGAGTTTATAACGATGAACGTTTTGCAAGTCTTGCCAATTTTATAACATTAATTATATAATATAATCTATCTTAAATAAGTAATATATTAAAGATCAGCCATAACAATAACCACTTATGGGTGATTAGCGTTATAATAACGTAGATCTTCTGGGTTGGAATATTAAATAAAACAAAATACATACTTATGTGGCTGTTTTTTCGGTATCAAAATTTAATAATATAATTAAGAAGGCATTATATATGACGTTATCGTAACTCCTGGAGGTCAACAAACTAAGAATATAATATTAAGAAAATTACAACATTATAATTAGATGCTTATCTCATAGAACTAGTTTTAAATGAATTTAGATAATAAACATGACGATATCAATAGCATGGCGTGAATAATAAAAACACCTAGGCAATTACTTAGCTTACACTAATACGTGACCTAATTAGTTAGGTCACGTAGATGCTAACGTCTTAAATCTTTGTTACCGTAACAACATAAACTAAAACCATGTCATTGGTTTTCTGATCAATTATAAATAATTTAAACCATATAGTTCATCTGAGCCTTAGCTCGGGTAAGCACTATCACTTAGTAATTAACGTTAAGTTCAGTTTTATTATATACTAACTGAAGCCCCCAACTTCGTATATGATACATAAAAATAAATATATATAATAGAATAAACGCGCACAGACGGACAGACAAAAATAATAAAAAAAATGTTTTGTTATACGTTACCTATTTAATAAGTTAATATCATAATGACTCATTTTTAAACGATTATTTTATTGTTACACACGTTTACTGCAATTTTAGCATTGATATAGAATAGGTATCGATCAAAAATATATCTATTGAGGAGTTGGTCCTAACAGCAAGCTGTCTGGGTATGCGGTACACATTTACGTGTAACAATTCGTCTAGACGCGATCAAACTCCTCCCAGACAGGTGCTGCGGCAGTTTGTGGACTGTCTGGAGTCTAGACTTTGGTATAAAGGTGCGTGCACACTGGCGAACCGAACTTGTAACGAACGCTCTATTCGGTGTAAAATTTACCAACGAACATTCGACGAACTGTCATTTGTTTTGTTAATTAGGTCCCCATATAAGATTTACTAGTTCAGCATGATTACACCTTATTGCAAATGTAATTACTGTCACTGAGCGATTGATATCTCTGTGACAGTTCAACTATTAGCTAGATGCTACTTCGGTGTTTGTCAACATCTATTCGCCGTATGATATGGCTAGACTGTAATGTGATTTATATATGATTAGTGGTCTATACTAGAGCCAGATAAATAGTAAAAATAAATTGCAGAGTTCGATATTAGAGCAAGTTTATTAACTAGCTCTAATATCGAACTGCAATAATGGAATAACAAAATATGCCGAATAGTTTTAACCGCGAAAACGATACAAGTGCGCGGTCATACTTGACTTTGTTCACGTTTAGCATCATCATATCAACCTGACGAAGTCCATTGCTGAACATAGGCCGCCCTAATAAGCCTCCAAGAGATACGATCCTGTGCCGTTTGCATCCACTGACACTGAACATTTGCTTAGGTCGTCCCTCCATCTCTGAGAGCTGCGAGGCTGTCGTTCGTGAACCTTTTGTCACCGACAGTTGTCGTTTCTATGAGCTATGTGACCAGCCCATTGTCACTTCAGGTAGCTATGTATGTCGGTAACCATTCTTCATGTTAACACCGAATCTTATTTAAGCTCTGGTACGGAGTATGGGCACTTTATGTCGGTCGATATGACGCGACGCAACCGATCTTTCGCCATTTCCTTTACCCCTGTCATTTGCCGAGTTCTAGGTTCGCCCGAGCGCGGTGTAACTTCCCTGGGTCCATTTGCTCTTGTACTGTCTAGACGGAAACTTTTTGGTTGTGCACTGCTAGCTAATTTTTCACTGGATACTGGTGAATGTTTTGGAAAGGGTCGGTCGGTATGAAATTAATTTAACTGTAAAATATTTCGAACTCTGTTGACAAGTGCGGTTTTGTTTTTTTGTTCAACACCTACTGTGTAATGAACGTATTTCGTGAGTTCTATGTAACGTAGAGCTTACATGTACTAGTTAAAAATAGGAGTTTATGAAATTACTTTCATACAGGAGTTTAGTCTGCTTACTTAAGAACTTAATAGTATTGTGTTACTTCAATTTATTTTATTAATATAAATCAAATTTGTGCCCTCCTATTTTACTACCTCTAAATATAAAACCACCCATACTATAATAGTTCAAATACTACAACTTATGAATCTTCGAATACTCGTTATTTCCTTTCTCAATAATCTACACCATCTCGGACGTAAATTATAGACTCCAGCGACTGTTTGCACCGGATGTAATCGAATTGATCTATCCATTCGTCTATAAATAACTAACTTTCGCACTAAACCAAACGCTGGCAGTTCCGACTGGGGTACCGGTGTATTTATGTCTTATCGCTTTCGCTTTTAACTTGATTAGGTTTTCCCGGTTCTATTACGGTCAACACGAAAGAATTAAATTCGTTTTGTTATTAGTGCATTCATGTTATATCATCATTATTATCATCATCCTATGTTAGTCCAATGCTGGTCATAGACCTCCCTGATAAACGCTTTTGCCATTCGTGGGTATTTGGACCGTATCCCACCACACTGGTCCAATGCGGGTTGGTGGGTGGACCGACTTTTCATGCATTCATGTTTACTTTCTTAATAAATTGTTGTCTTCCTTTTTAGGCATTCGAATTGTTGATCTATCATCGATGGATTCAAATATTTTAATAATGTATAGATATTTTCTGTATGTAGTTGTATCTAACTCTTTAGGCGTTTATTCGTGTAAAATTTCACCTCAATCGACACGACGGAAATTTTCTAGAAACGTAATTTTTATGGTTTATCAGCTAGTAGAGTGTCTTCACTGAGATAGATATTAAAGATAGTGAGAGATTATAACCTATATCTACCCCAAGAGCTTTACGCTTCTGAACTCCAACAAGCGAATGATTCCAAGCCTTTACTAGCAGTAATATTAGATATTCCTGTTTATACCGAGGTTAGTGCATCAATTCTATAAAAATATATATTAAAATACAAATTTTTTGTTAAAAGCTTCGATCCGTTAGTAGTTATTTAGACTTCCTTTGTGCTCATCCGCGTGTCGAGACAGGATGAAGGGGAAAGGGGGGAGCAGCAGGATAAAGTTCAACCACCCGCACGAGTGCATCCATCAAGCTAATATTGCATCCGATCCATGATAATTTGATTCTCCTTCGTTGGAGACCAAAGGGATCCTTTGTTTGAAAACCTCTCTGTGTGGATGTTTTTGATGACCTCGTTTAGAGTTTGTTTAATTCTGAATGTTGCTGAATCTTAAACCACGAGATAAGAAATGTACAACAGGTTTATCTATTTATGTTCCCGGACATGTGAAAAGTCCTTCCCATTCTTCAACACCAACTTTGGCTTTAAATAACACATAATATAAAACTTCAGCGCTCATTACTTAGCAGATATCTAATACATTCATAAAATGCGATCATTCACATAGCAGTTGCACTGCGTGTAAATTTTTATTAGGTAATACTAATTGTTTAAGAAACCAACCATACGATAAATTGGCAAAATGGCTAGAAATAGAAGTTTAACAAGAAAACTTTTATGGAATCTCCTTGTCAAGACGCTCTTGATAAAGCAATGAGCCGTCTATAGCGATATAATAAAAGTGTACTTGCCTTAAAATCGAAGTATTCGGGAGCCAAAAGGTTCTCTTAAATGTAACAGTTAATACAAAGTTTAAGCGCCATTAAAGATTCTTTTTGAAATATTGCTGTAAGAAATATAAATGAACAGACAGATAAACTTTTATGTTTTAGATATGTTGTGTACAGCTTACCTTTTATGTTAATCAACTTGCATTACACAAATGTTAGCGAGTTGTTTTTAAGAGTATTCGATAATATAGTGGAATGAAAAGTGTTTTGAAGTAATTAAGTCGCAGATAAATCTGTGCTCTAGTTGTTGTTATAAAAAATGTTTTAAGAAAACTTAATAACAATTTTTAATATTTTTTGCTGTTAAAATTATTCTTTATAATTTAAAGTTCTTCGCAGATTTTTAATTACACGAGTGCTCTTAGCAAAATTAACATTTAAATCTATCAATACGCTCCCAAACTCATCAAAGAACTTTTCCAAGAGCCCTTTAATATGATTATCTCGTTGGAATTCTCAAAGGCGAAATTTTTAATGCATTAACAAACGTTGTTTGCATATATAATGTACGAACTGCTCAATTGGAAAGCAATTTCAGTTGCGTACGTGTCAGGCGACGACTCTGCGGTAATTGAATTTTATGTTGAACGAAAGTTCGGCGACCGTTTCATATTCATCGAGTAAAATGTTATCGATACGATCATCGATATCGTTTTTTTAAGCTTCACTTGACCTCTGTTTTAATATTGCGATATTGATGTTTAAAGATAAGAAATAAATACAAATGGCACTGAAATGAGAGACGTTTTGCTGATGTAACATTTTTTTTTATTTGAAGTTTTTGATTTTATAGATGCTTAAACTATTCGTACATTACAAGTTCTAAATCTCATTTGCTATCATTTATATTACAAGTCGTAGTTTAAAAAATATAATGATTAAAAGTGGCACCTCATTGCTTGATTCCTAAGTTATTTCATACAGTATAGGGCATCAATAGTTTCTCTGACTGTGAGTTAAGTTCGTTGCCAATTTTCACATTCTACACAGCTAAAGCTCATTAATGCGACATTTCTGATGTAATAAAAATGTCAAACAATGATCACACTTGCTTCTAGTGCTGTTTAGGAGCGAAGTAGTTCGTTTTTAACGCTGTAGACTGTGGGTTCAATTCTTAAAGCCCTGTATGGTTCTTGATTCATAATTGGTGACGACAATGAAACCCGATTGTCATAATCCTAGAACGTTCCATGGTCAATGGAAAACTAATCCTATTGCGTTCTGATTCATAGATTTGCGATAAAGCTACTTAATGTATTCATACTTATATTAAAATCTTCACAATTTTATTTACATATATTTATTTACTTATAATTTTAGACTACACAACTTCCCGGTTGATTAAGTCTTTTATTAGTTGATTCATGCACGTAAATACCTTCTTTGATAAAAGTCAATAGCGAAATTGTCAATTGGTAACACATTCATCCATAGCCATCGTCCGAGAGTTGCCATTCGCCAGTCTCGCTCGATCATGGGGTTAAAAACCCACATCAATCATAACCTTGGAGTTGCCGGTTTTTGTGCTCCGATCCTCGATCAGTGGCGAGGAGAATTGGATGGAGCAAAAACACGTCTGGATACATCGTCTTAGTACGAAGGCGATGATATCGTTCTGCTAGATTGCGTATATATTGTGTAAAGCATTAATATTAGAGCAAAAGATATATAATAATTGTCAGCAATGAGGCATCACTGAATTTATTGATGGACTATTTTGTCGCTAAGTGATAATTATCAGAAGATGATCTACCTTTATATATATATATATCGAGGTGGACCAAGAGATGGCCACTAGGCCTACCTTGAGGTGGTGTTCTATAGTACCATCCTTAGATAGCTTGTAGCTATAGTTTCAGTCCGACGCCATGTTAGCTTGGGTTTGAGACCACGCTAAACAAGACGCCTCTGTGTTTTTCATTAAAATGGAAAAGCTGGAAATCCGTGCTGTCATCTAATACTTTTATTTGAAGGGGTTAACACCGAAGGAAATTATAGAAGAGATGGACTCAACACATCCTCCCTATTATATTCAACCGTTAAGCAGTCGGTTCCGAGTTTAAAAGGGTCGTGTGAGCACCTCTGTGGAGCCTCGCTCAGGACGCCCCATTGAGGTCACAACTCTAGATATGATAAAAAAATCCATTAAATAGTGCTGAAAGACCGCACATTAAAAGTGCGTGAGATTGCAAAGACCTGTAAGAGGTCATATGAACGTGTACAAAATATTTTGCACCAACATTTGTATATGGAAAAGCTCTGTGCAAGATGAGTGCCGCGTTTGCTAACAGTCGACCAAAAATTGATTCGAAAGAACATTTCTAACGCCAATTTGGCGTTGTATAAGCGTAATCAAAGCGAATTTTTGCGCCGATTCGTAACCGTTCACGAAACTCCTGAAACCAAAGAACAGTCTAAACAGTGGATTGGACCAGGGGAACCAACTCCAAAGAAGGCAAATCAATCTTTTCGGCGAACAAGGTTATGGCTACTGTTTTTTGGGATGCAAGAGCTTGGGAAGCAATATACATTGATTACCTTAAAAAGGGTAAAACTATCACTGGTTAATACTACGCAGAATTATTGCAACGTTTGAGCCACGAAGTGAAAATTAAACGACCTCATCTGGCGAAGAAAAAAATCTTGTTTCATCACGATAACGCACCAGCGCACACGTCAATCGTTGCGATGGCTAAAATCAACGATCTGAAGTTTGAATTGATTCCGCACCCTCCCTACTCTCCAGACCTAGCCCCGAGTGACTATTATCTGTTACCCAACCTCAAAAAAATGGCTTGGCGGTAAGAGGTTTGCGGACAATGAAGAAGTAATCGGAGCTGTAAATGGGTATTTTGAGGAGCTTGACGAATCAGTCTATAGTGATGGCATTACTAGACTAGAACACCGCTTTGAGAAATGTATTAGCCTTGGAGGAGATTATGTTGAGAAATAAAAAATAAAAATACTTAAAATCGTTGTTTTTCTTGGTCAGGCCGGACACTTATTAATCCACCCTCGTAGATATACCCGATGGTAGGTCCCCTGTTTACAGTAGACCGTCTGGGTGGGTACCACCGCGGTGCCTATTTCTGCCGCGAAGCAGTAGTGTGAAAACACTGCTGCGTTCCGGTTTGAAGGGCACCGTAGCCAGCGTATTTACTGGGTAAACAAGACTTAACACCCTATGTCTCACGGTAGGCAGCGCGTCGGCGATACCACTGGTATTGTCAACGTCTATGGGTGTCGGTGACCACTTTCCATCAGGTGGCCCGACTGCTCGTCTGCCTGCGTATGCTATAAAAAAAAAAAAATATATATACTTTTTGCATAACCATTTGTGTTGCTATATATATTGTTCATTGATTTGTAGCATCTATGAATTAAAGCGTTATTTCACGTATACTGTGATATTCTTGTTTAATTAATCATTGGAAATTGAAACAATTTGCAAAAAGGACCTATAAGTTTTTGACATTATCTAACGCGCAAACATAATGTTTTCTGAACTTATTTTATACAAATACTGAGAATTGAATACATGAATTAGTTAGATTTATAAACCTAATACAACCTATAAACATCTTGATTACTTAGAAGTTTATCACGTTGCCACTATTCAATTATTATGTAAATTCATAAATACAATCTCTAGAGAGAACGTAGAGTTTTTAATTTATTCAAACTTAATAAAGTGAACAAGAAATTTCGTTACTGTAACTATGTTTCGGTCGTGTTTAATTACTGTCTATGATACACGTATTGTTTTATACCTTTGTATTAGACTTTTTGAATTTATTTATAAACTTTCGTTTTTCATGTAACATATAGATATAATAAATAGATTATGTATCTATTAATGTCGCGTCTAGTGATATTCTGCTTTTAAATGTTGATAACTATTTCATTTCATGTTTATTTTCAATTGTTGATCATTTGGATGTAATAAAAAGCATCCCTATAAAACGATAATGATTATAATAATTCCTCTCCTTTAGCGATACGTTCAACAAAAGCTTTATTTTAAGAATGAAAATGGTTTTAATATCCATTCCAGCGGTCGTTTAATTTACTGTCGGCAATTCATTCATCATTTCATTTCACTACATGTTTAATTGGGTATCGATCCGCGAATTTGTCACACAATATCCGTGTCGAGGGCACGTCCGGTAAGCGGGTACGATTGTAAGACTGTATTCGTACCAAGGTTGCTGTTATTTGGTACGTGTTCGAGTTTGGTACTATCTACGTACCGAATTACCACTTTCGGCTAAGTATTGATTGAGTAGTACTGCCTCCGTAGCCTAGTGGTATGGGCGTGTGCTTTAGAAACCGGAGGTCGTGGGTTCGAATCCTGCGGGGACGCAACAAATTTTCATTGTTGTTTCCTAGTTGGTTAGGGCAATTTGGGCCGATCACCCAATTGTCTGAAAAGTAAGATGGTCCATGCGTCGGATGGGCATGTAAAAAGTCGGTCCACCCACCAACCCGCATTGGACCAGCGTGGTGGGATACGGTCCAACCCCCCTAATGGATAGGCATGTATTAGGGGAGGCCTATGTCCAGCAGTGGACTAACAAAGGCTGATGATGTGTATTGATTTTAGTATCAGAACACTGTATACTGGGGAAGAAGGCCAGGGTTCAAATACTACGGGCACTCGACAAGTTATAATCTTTGTTTTCTAGTCGAACCTTACCTTTCTATTACCTGTTTAACTGTAAACTATGATGATCAATGCTTCGGTTGGTATTAAAAATTAGTCCTGCACCTGTACGTGTGTACTCTTTGCGGTCGTGTCGTGTTGGTGAGTGGTCGGGCTATGACGGTAACGCTAGACGGAGGACACCTGTTCATGCACGTACTTGTGCATTACGTTTGCTCTTGTATGTACGAGAAAGAAATGTTGCAGTGCACAAGTGGCAGAAGACGACCGATAAATTAGATCTGTCATTGTAGTCGTAATCGAATCGAAAAACTGTAATATATTGCAAGATAATAGAAGTTCGGGCTATGAACAGTTCTCATACTTATAGCAGCAACGTAATGCAAATAGAAAGTAGTAACTGCAATCATCATCATCATCAGCCTTTAATAGTCCACTGCTGAACATAGGCCCCCCCTAATACACCCCTATCCATTAGGGGGTTTTGGACCGTATCCCACCACGCTGGTCGAATGCGGGTTGGTGTGTGGACCGGCTTTTTACATGCCCATCCGACGCATGGATCATCTTACTTTTCAGACAACTGGGTGATCGGCCCAAATTGTCCTAACCAACTAGGAAACAACAATGAAAATTTGTTGAGTCCCCGCAGGATTCGAACCCGACCCCGACGACCTCCGGTTTCTAAAGCAAACGCCTATACCACTAGGCTACGGAGGCAGTAATTTACTATAGGTTTCGTAAAAGGCAGAAAAAATATTTGTATACTACAAACGGATTTCATTTTGGCAAATTTCAAATATATACTGAATTCAGACACGAAATTTCTTTTTTCATTAAGCAATGCATTTTAGGTACATTAATTAAATTCCCTCTCATTTAGTTCAGTCAACTTTCGCTGTAAAATGTACTTTTACCGAGTGGCTCCATCACTGCGAAAATGTGATAGTGGAGAAAGAATTAATGTAGAAAAAGTACACTAGCTAGCTAGTTTCGCCAACGAACGCGAATTAATTGCAGTTTTCATGCATACTAATTTTAATGCGGTTGGTTCCCTCTGAAATAGCTAAACTGTCTCTTTTGTTTTAAATAAATTTACTGAAGCTCTCTGACTAAAACTTATGTAGGGGTTTTACTAAAGTTATATTATGAAATAAGCTACTAATTAATTGTAAATATGTATAGCCTAAATGATGTTTTAAAATAGTTGGGCAAGTTTGTAATACTTACGTGAGTGATCTACTGAGTTTTTTTTTCTGTACATGTAGATTCGTATCCACGAAGAAGAAGGTTGTTTTTTTATTAATAGTTTAATATACGCGTATCAAAGTAAATACACCTTATATATATTCACCAGTTACATACGTTGTGTAGTTATATTAGCCGCTGCTTTACACTACATAGTTCGTGGGTTCAAACATTGAAGGATGGTTAAATACAACATGGGAGGATCACTCAGTTGTCCTAAAAATAATGTGATCTCTTGGTCGATAAGCATCTTGTTAGTTTAGTGTCGGTAGTCAAAAGTATCGACGACCGTCGTTATTAGGCATCAGCGACTCCTTTATTTTTGATATCTAATTACAGCGCAAAGATTAAACTACAATCTGTAGCCACTGACAACCTATAACGGCTCTATTCGTCCTCATCCGACTCATGAGTCATTTATAGACATCATACCAGAAAACCAAAGGATCAACTATGTAATTTAACACAAAGTGCTTATTGCGCAGGTTCCGAGGCACGCGACCTCCGATTTGTAAAGCACGGGATAATATCATCAGATGACGCGGTCAACCTTCGTTTAAGGATTTCTTGCTCACATTTATTACGAGTCTAAACTCACTGTACTGTATTAATGCCTGACCGCCTAGCGGTATTGGCCCTTGACTTATAAACCGCAGGTCGTGTGTTCGAATCCGCAGGGAAACAACTTTGTATTATCGTTGTTTTTTGGTTGGTTAGGACAATTTAGGACGATCACCCAACTCTCTAAATAGTAAGATGATCCATGCGTCGGATGGGCATGTTAAAAGCCGATCCACCCACCAACTTGCATTGGAATGGCGTGGTGGGATACGTTGCAAAAACTGCCTAATGAAGGCGTGCATTAGAGGAGGCCTATGTCCAGCAGTGGCCTAACACAGGCTGATGATGATGCTATTAATGGCTAGGAGGAAAATTAGTGATCGCAGACTATGAAATACACCTCCGTATGAATTAGTGACGATGACGTGTTGCCTCCAGTCCGGTCGTCGCCCGGCGAGACGTTGACACGCCATTGTTTGAGTGCACGTAACGTTCACCCGGGAGTGTTAGCAGGATTGAAATTTTAGTAGCCCATTGTCGGGAACAAAGGTTACGGGATACGCTGCAGGGAAACTTTAGATGTTACGCCTGCATTGTCTGCACAAATTTATAAAATATATTTTTGTCCGTCTGACTGTGTGTCTGTTTGTTCGGAGAGAGCGGATGGTCCGATTTTGACGGGACTTTTACTAAAACATAGCTGATGTAACAGGTAGTTCTTATCATTCATCATCATCGTCATTATCAGCCTGTGATAGTGCACTGCTGGACATAGGTCTCTCCTAATACACCCCTAACCATTAGGAGGTTTTGGACCTTATCCCACCACGCTGGTCCAATGCGGGTGGACCGACTTCTTACATGCCCATTCGACGCATGGATTATCTTACTTTTCAGACGATTGGGGATCGGCCCAAATTGCCCAAACCAACTAGGAAACAACAATGAAAATTGTTGAATCCCCGCAGGATTCGAAACCACGATCTCCATTTTCTAAAGCATACATCCATAACACTAGGCTACGGCTACAATTTCTTTTTAAGGGTACTTTTTATGTGTGTATTTTTTTTTATTAATAATCACTTGAGCGAAGTCGCGGGCAACAGCTAGTTTGGTGTATAAAACATAGATAAAAAAACAATCTGTCTTGAGAAACTTTGTGATTTTCTTTTGCTATATGAATATTTGTATTGCGGGAATTTGTATGGAAACAAACACTTTGCTTGACAAATTACGCCTTTTCTTAGTCACCTCAAGGATCGCGATTTTAGTTATTGTATAGGCAATTAATGTTTCAAATGCAAATACGCCCTTGTGGGATTTTTGGAGCATGCTCAACTAATGTTATGATGTATTCACATGTAGTAATATTGTATTAATGTAATTTATGAATGAACAGACTTTCCTTGAATTATTTTACTACTACAAAGTAATTAAGTATAGAGTGAATTGAATTCAATTAGTAGTCCCTGTGGTGGCAGACCACTTCGTGGACTGTGCTCTATTTTTATGTATGAAGTACATAGTTTTGTACATGCAACAATTACTATCTGACAGACGTGGCTATCACGCATATTACATTATAATAAACACAATGGCTTGTTAATACTGAAATAATTGATGAGCAAAAATGGACACTTCATTTATATTTATACTACAGATTTATAATTTGTAAAAGAAAAAATGACTTAAAATATGTTTTTAACATTAATTATCAATAATTTTTACTTTTACGTACGCGATCATAATACATATTAAAAACGTTAATTCTTTATACGTTTTGACACTTTCCGGGGTTTATATTTTTAAAATTACTGGATCAATTGACTATTATTGATCCAATCATTTAACAAAACAAAACCAGTGATATAAAAACTAGAATGATGTGTCAACTTAAAAAAACCCTGACGGTTATTCGAAACATTATAATACAGACATATTCCATCGTAGTCTACCCGTGATCATGGACCCTGGAATGAGTCCGAAACTTCGGGAATAAATTGAAAAATCCGTAAATAAGTGGATTCAATACGTAAACATGCATCTTAAATGTAATCATATTTTATTGAAGTGATGATACGAGCAGGATAAGTACCTAACGTGACCGTAAGAAACCACAAATCCGAACACCACCTTAAAATGTTTGATATTAAGTCTTGTATAGTCATTACGTGTTTATCTTAGTTAAGATGTTCTTTACACTTTTAATTTATACATTAAACTAGCAACCCCGCAACCCCCCTTGTGGGTGGAATATTGTAAAATCCGTTGTTAGCTGACCTCTACTCGGCGAACGGAATATTCCTTCCAAATTTCAAGACGCTACGCCTTATGGTTCCAGAGATATCGTGATGAGTCAATATATAGATGGAAATCTTTCTATATATGTGTATAGATTAACAGAGATAAACACCCGTAACACATATAGCAGTAATGTTTATTCGTTGCTGCTTTATGCAAAAATAAACACCCTTTTGGAAACGCCTTTAGTACCGACGAAAATATTAACTGCTAGTTTACTCCAATCAACTAGAAAGATATAAAAAATAACCAGCAATATAAATATGTTATGGGGTGAACAAAGCGAAATCTAAAATCATGTAAATACAATTGAAAATACCATTAAATTTATCTGTCTGTTTTTTCCGCTTCTGAAATATTCTATAGATAAAATATTAAAAAGTTATAATAGAATTCGGGCTAAACTAAAACAGTCATGATTTGCCAACAATAACTCCTAATTTATTTTCCTTTGCTGCATACGTTTTGCGAACCCAAATGACAAACGCGTCATTGTTACATCCAGCGGCCGTTTATCTAAAATAAATAACAGGTTTAATATTCGATAGACCAAACCAAAATAAGTTATAATACGAATCTAGCTAAACGAAAACAGTCCAAACACGCTTTGCCAACAATGACGCCCAATTTATTTCCCTTCGCTGCATATTTTACTAAACCCAGACGACAAAAGCTTCACTGCAACTTGCATTGGTCGTCCGAATCTTTGTCTAAAACTACGGTAGTGCGATTTACGCGTCTGGACGTCCTATACATTGTGTTATACACAATCGATGCTCAAGTCGCTGAGCACTCCGGTTGCAATATGCAGTTGGTGAGCGGCCGCCATAGGACGCGGTCGCCGCGCGCCCCCTACCCTACGACGCCCTCGTGCGAAGTTTGTTCCCCTTCTCGGTGTCTTTTGCTGGTTTGAGTTCGTATTCCGGACGCTTCTTCTATTTTCCGTCCGGTTTGGAAAGGTTTGTGTTTTCGATGTATTGCTTGTTTTTTTTTTATTTGGTAACGATTTTGGTTTAAGTTGTAAGTAGATAAGTATGAGTACTCGAAGCATTAAGGAATCAGTAGGAAACATATAAGTTAATATTTAAAAATAAAGCAATGAAAAGTTTACGAGTCTCTTTATATAATCGTAGCATTTGCTTATATGAAAGATTCAAATAATAGTAATTAATTTACAGGGATTATTAGTGTAAAAAATTAACCATATGAATAATTGTTTTTTTTTTCTAAACTAGATGGCAATATGTTACAGGTAGTATACAATTGCATGCATATTTTTTAATTAACAATTCGTTTTTCGAATTGCAGTAGTATTGCAAAACAATGTTGTGACGTTTAACAACTGAATCGATTGCCAGTACATCGATGTTTTTAAGAGCATGTTAAATTGCGACAAACGTAATTGGTATTTGTTTATCGTGTTGTATAAAAAAATACGTGTTTTGTAAAAGCGATTTTGTTTCCAATAATTTTGAATACGTTGCGTAAATGCGCATCTGTTTATGTTTCATTCGACTGCACTACAATAAACTGTTGGTATTCAATCAATTTTCCGTACGTACAGATTTTTGCTCAGGTGGTATTTTATGAACGTTATTTTTTTAAAAGCTTTGTAATTAAATAGGATAGAAGCTTCTGGAGCTTTATTAAATTAGTTATCGTAGCTGGTTTCCGAGTGATTAACAGACTATCAAATATAACGTAATATAACGTTAAACTAAAGCCAATCAAATTTCAAAGTTTACAGTTATACAACTTTTGTGTTACATAAAATTTGTTAAAATAACGTTGAACTATTTTTGATTATCATGTATTATTTAAAATATATCATGGTGCTTTGTCGCTGTTTTAATACACTCATCTTGTGATCAAATATAGAAATAAGGAAATTTTTAAGATTTATTAACTACATCTCCGAAACGTCGATAATAAATTATATACAACTAACGTGAAAAATCCTTAAAATAGTGGATTCGATAAAAGAAATAATTAAACGCAGCAGTCTAGAATCCTCTAAGCCGTTTGTATAAAAGGAGAACTTCGACTAAAAGCTTTAACAATGTTAGCGTTAAGTAAGCAATGAACATGACTGCATCAGAGGACGTGAATTTGACTCTCGTTGCCATATATATTAAGCGGTTGTTTATGTCGTTAAAGTGCTTAACTATTAACTTAAGAGCCACTTTATATAATACAACAGTCTCTACAGTTATTACATGACACTTCATAATAAATGTTAAAATATACACGACAATATGTTTTCTCTATCGGTAACATATTACTTGTAAAACGGGATTCTACGTCATATCAAAGTAAGATTTATGTTCTGCTCAGTTCTCGACAATAACTCCGTACTTGATTTCTGGACTGTACCATCCGGTTCTGACCAAAAATCACCGATGATGGCAGCATTGTACCGGCCTCACTTGAACTGTGGACTTTTTATTGTGCTGTTCTTGATTGTGCAAACTGTGCATTTGATTGAATATTGTCTCTATTATTATCTAGATTTAAATTAATTACGAATAAAATCGTACATCATAGGGAATGTAAGTAAAGTATAATAAGGTATATTACTGTTGGCATGTTACGGAAAGTGCATTTTACTGCCGAAAAGCGAAAGTGTGCACGCAGTACGGTTTCGCATTAAATGAATATTTATTAAGTAAATTATTTTTTTGCAGAATATTACATTTATACGCGCCCCATTTATTCATCCCTTAAAAGTTGATAATTATAATTTTTATCTAATTAGTAGCTCGATGATTACCGTTTGGCATTAACCAAGGGAACATTACGTTTATACGACATAAGAGCTTGATGTTTAGCTTTGGTTTAATAAATTTCATGTTTTTTTTGGCTGTAATATTTATTTATTTAGCAATAAAATTTTATAAAACCTCTATTAATCGTTTTAATAAATAACAGTCTTTCTGGACGAATGACACAATTGCGCTTAGACCCAAAGTAAATCAAAGCTTGTACTATGGAAACTGAATGAAACATATTGTTTTTAAACAAATACATATTATATAGATACGAACACCCAGCCACAAGAAAAACTAATCATATTATTATTATCAACACATTCACGCACACACTATTCTTATCACACAATATTTTTCCCGCGTCGAACCCACACCCTTATGCATAACAGTCTGAGTCACTAATCGCTACGCCGAATGGGTCGTCGCAAGAATTATTGCTGCAACTGTCTTGAAGATGGCATACACTTGTCAATGATACTTGTCAATGTACTTATTTGAATAAGTATTGATAAAATATCTTGAGGTAAAGGTTAAGTTATAAAAACTAAAATTGTTTCATAATTAACGCAATTAACTTGTTTTTAACAAATTAAGCATGAACTCGGGAGCATTCATTTAAACATTTTCAGTCCATTTAATATATTTTTCATTTTGCCCCGTGCAAATAACTCAATTGAATGGACAAAATGGTGAATGAGCTGGTTTCTCGCAATTATTCACGATTCGCTATAATATTTCTCGACCGTTATTTACTTCAGTTGATTCAGATTTTTCTGAAATATCTATTTGTATAATTTAATTCAGCCATAAAGTATAAAACTAACCGAGAAAAATTGCTAACTATGTAGCATTATACACATCATAAGAACTGCTTTCGTAGCCTAGTAGGGCACGCGCTTTAGAAACCGGAGTTCTTAGGTTCAAATCCTGCGGGGACATAACAAATTTTCATTGTTGTTTCCTAGTTGATTAGGACAATGCGGGCTGATCACCCGATTGTCTGTAAAGTAAGATGATCCATGCGTCGGATGGGCGTGTAAAAGTCGGTCCTGTGCCTGACCTCTCTCCGGTCGTGTCGATTATCCGTCCCATCGTATTATAAAAATGAAAGAAGAGGGAGTGCACCTGTGTTTGCGCGTACAGTATAATACATCCCGACAGTTGGCTGATCTCTTAAATAGGCGGCGCCGTAGTCGGAATTAAAGAGGAGCATATTTTATTATTATTATTATACACTTCATAATTAGTAATGTTAACTAACACACGTCGACGAGGAATTTTGTTGGCCGTTGGGTGAATGTCCTGAACGTCTCGTCTACTATTAAGGCATAATTTGCTAGTAACGCTTAAAGATTTTATGGTCCATGAAATGGTGAATAATCAGTGTAACAAACAGATGATAAACATATAAAATAAGACGCCTAGCGTTTAGTTTTTTCTCCGAAAATGACGCATAATTCAATGTTGTCAATTTTAAGGAGAGAGTGTTAACTGTAGAGTTTTCGTCTGCACAACCAAGATGAACCAATGGCTATAAACTTTTCATTAAAGGAAAGCCTTTTTTAGTTTGTTAGTAAGTAATTTTGCGCTTTTTTGACTGACCCACATTTTCGTTTTGCACGATAGCTCTTTGCAATTGTTATACGATTTGAGTTTATAAATCAATGTTCACTTAATGTTTTAAAGCTATCCGACGTTAATATAGTATAAAGTAATGAGACAAAACACGAAGTAATTTTAAATTAATTAGCTCTGGCGATCGGATACTTGAGAATTGTTTCTTTCCCAAAAAAATTCGTTAAGTCACTCACTAAACTAACACTGTTAAAACAAAGTTTTTCAGCTTTGCCTTCGCCCATATTGTTAATTTATAAAGTTATTCAAGAACTTTGCTTAAGAACAAAGACTATTAAACGACCGCAAGTAACCGATTTTTAATTATTCATACAAATGGGCTAAATGGGAAAAATTCATTGCGTTCGAGGATTTAATGTATTTTTTTGTTTGTTATATACTAGTAGATTGAAGCAAATATTAGGTGCTAAATCTACGTCGATTTGTTGGACAGGATGCATCCAGTCTGTGAAAGGAAAAAAACAAAACACTACAATGTTTTCTCACAACGTTTATGCAATAAATATTGTTGTCGCACATTCTAATTTAAAACATAACAATATCGTAGAGTAGACAGTGCGTTTTAGTGCTTCACGTGTACATATTTATCGTTAACAAGCAAAGTAGTCTCGTTACACTCCGCAAAGTTGCTAAGCCACCGTTCATTAAGTATTCGCAGTTAAGTTTCGTTATTAAGCGCTTAATACGAGCCGCCATTGAGACGGCATTCGGGAGTTATCGGCGAATTACGTGAGATATGTGTTGAAACGAAGCTTACCACTTGTGTTGGTTTTGGCTTCAGTTATTATGTCTCAAGATAAAGATTGCCGCTGTCTTTACGAATTTTCTCTTTAATATTATCGAGTTATAAATAATTAATTGAACAGTATAACAGAACGCCATTTACTTTTAAACTATAGAAAGCTACTCGAGCAAGGGATTTGATACACTTATTTTTCTTCCATAAATAATTACATATTATGACCGGAATCACTCTAAAGTGAGAGAGATACATATTTCTCTTGGGATACGAACCCATACTCACAAAAATCTCAGCCTTGAGACCATTGTATCGTTGTTAATTGTATGAATATCAAGTAACATATTTCATTCCAAATTGAACCACTTCTTTTTCACAATCTTTTTCCACGCTGCATTTTTCCATCCATCGTCATTTTTTTCCTTACATTTCCTGTAATCATTGAACCGTGGCAAAGACTATTTTACTTTTTTCCACAATATTGGTATATCTTTAATTTATTCTAGTTTATTACCACTACTGACTGGCTCTGGCCGTTGTTATCATCATTAAATTTAACTATTCATGACCTCTGCAAACCGCACGTCAGTAAACTAACCGAATGATTGGGTAATGCAGTGCATAGTGGCGGGATGACCAAACTTTATTTTGAATTAAACTTGTTTGGATAAGACATCTAGCGACTATAAACGTATAAACATATGTTACGTTTTAGTTAATAAAAATAGATGAATACCATACAATTGCTTGAGCGAACGATTGTGAAGGGCGTGTGCAAAGTTATTTATTTTCAAAATTATTTTGTGTTGTCTCATTTGCTCGTAAACAGTCTGATAATTTTAATATTACGATATAAATGGTTTGCCGAATGCTGTTCGTCAAGTTGTGGCTAAGTTATTTACTCACGTACGACTTCATAAATAATGCCTTCGATACTTAGCTTTATTCAGTCTATTAAATGTTTACAAGTCTACCATAAAATTTGTTGCGACAAAAAAAAATTCATTCATTCATCATCATCATCAGCCTGTGATAGTCCACTGCTGGACATAGGCTTCCCCTAATACACCCCTATCCATAAGGGGGTTTTTGGACCGTATCCCACCACGCTGGTCCAAGGCGGGTTGGTGGGTGGACTGATTTTTTACATGCCCATCCGACGCATGTATCATACTTTTCAGACAATTGGACGATCTGCCCAAATTGCCCTAACCAACTAGAAAATTTGAAAATTTGTTGAGTCCCCGCAGGATTCAAACCCACGACCTCCGGTTTCTAAAGCACACGCCTATACCACTGAGCTACGGAGGAAGTGCGGAGGCAAAAAAAATTAAACACTTTTATATAGTTATATTTTTATTAACAAAGAACAGTTTATAACTATGTAAATAACGTATGCAAATAGGCATGGACTTCGATTTATTAATGGAGTTTTTGTTTCTAAATACTGAATATAATTACCTATAAACTGATTATAATATATGAAAAACTAAATGCATATTTAATTTAACTCGTAATAAACGTCATAACCTTGCAACGTTTGTAAACAAACACGCGACCTTATTAACCAAAGAAAGTTGATAGAGAACAGCGACAGCACATTCGTCTCACCACAACTCTCTGTATACTGTAACGTATCCATTAAGGGCGCATGAAATATTCACCGCATTAGCCGGATTACGATGGCGTGCTCTTCGGTTTATTTTTAGAAGCCATCTTTACGAATGCACCAGTGCCGGCCCGTGTCAGACGTGGAGCTTAATTCGTATTTTAGCTCGCGTTTCTTAGTTTCAAATCGCGAAATGGAGACACGAATGACATTGACATTCAATGATCATGATTCAACGGTCACGGGCAGATGGCATGGATCGTGTAGTGTCTAAAACGTCGGGAAAATTGTAAACCAAATTGAACGCGATAAAACGTGTAGTATTCGCGTTAACAACATAATGCTTTCATATTATTCAAATTATAGTTAGATGCTTAGTTTGAGCTATTCAGTGCCAAAAAACTGTCATTTTGTTTGATCTGAGACATCTCTTTTGTTTCTTTCTTCTTTGCTGACCTAATCATTTTTAGTATAACTGTTTGAACGGATTCCTATCATTATGTACACTTTAACCTTGTTATTTAAAGATAGCGTATCTTTTTTTCAGATCTAAGTTAACCTAATGGTTTAGGCTCCCGCTTTGTATACCAAAAGCGGGGCAACGAATTTGTGTTGTGGTTTTGAAGTTGATTAGAAATATCTTAAAAATATAATGTGTTTAAGCAATTTATGTCCTGGCGTAGGGATGTGACGACCCCACTTTGACGACGGATCTGATTTTCAGTGGGGTAAGACAGATCCGCAGTACAAGTGCTATTAGTCAATTGCCAATCCAATTTGCTAAGCGTGGCAATTATGAGCAACACTTTTTGATGGACGCCAAGAAGATCAGCCGTCTTGGCGTTCTAAAAGGTTCTAAAGGCTGTTTATAATGATATGATGAATTTATCTCCTTAATTTGAAGGGTAGGGTAGCTCAAGCTATGCGTAATGTATTTGACTCGTTTGATTATAAGCATAAAATAGTCGATTGCCTAATCTTCCGTCTATGTTTTAACTGTTGCAATTATTCGAAACCACCAAGTGAAGTTACGAGTTTTTGGGCAGTCTTATTTTATTTTTTTATTTTAAAAATCGTCGGTTTATTTAACAAATAAGGAGACAATAAATTAATTAACAAGTTTCTCGTAATCCAATATGACTACGCACAACTGCTGAACTTCTTATCCAAAAAATTTTAACTAAACTGAAATTCAGTCATCCAGCTACTATATACTGAATTACCAAATCATTAGTTCACTAGAATGCGGTTTGCGGACGCTATGAATTGTTAAATTTAACGATGATAACGACAACCAGTGCTAGAATGAAACAAAATTGAACCATAATAAGTTTTAGATGTACTAGAAGTATGAAAAAAGGGTTCTTTTATCTTTGCTAGGGCAATGATATACTAAGAAAAATCAATAAATAAAATAACTGGAAATGGTGTACCATAAAGTGGAGAACGATTATATTTATAGATTAGAGATTAGTATCAAAACGTTAGAAGACTATAATTAGAAACTTTTTTAATAGAAGAAAACTAAGATTATCAACTCAGTTGCTATAAAGCAAATTGTGCTTTGTTTGTAAGTAAATAACGTTTATGACTAAAGGGCAATCATGGTTAGAATATTACAAGTAAAGCTTAGTTTGTGGGTAAAGGGTTATTGTTTAGAATTTTACAAATGTTTTATCTTGCTAAGTTGTTACCCGCGTCCTTCGTCCGCATAGAAACTATTGAAGAAGTGGCTCCGGGGTGTATAAACTGTATAGTATAAGATTATTATGCTTCAAACAAATGAGATGTTTATATTGTATGTACCTATCGTTAAACACAAAGTTTTATAGCTTTTGCTTCGGCGATGACTAATTTCTATATTGACTTTCATTCCCATTTCAAACCCTAGTTTATCCCCTTCTGCTAAAGAACACCATGTTTTATTCGATTCGGTTCAATGGTTTAGACAATAAAGACGGACAGACATATAGAGTTACTTCCGCATTTATAATATTGGTACGGATTTACATTTAAAGAAAACGCGCCGACGGTAGCTCACGGCTCAAGAACGTTATAACTGAAGCCAAAACCAACACAAGTGGTAAGCTTCGTTTCAACATATATCTTACGTAATTCGCCGATAACTCCAGAATGCTGTCTTAAAGGTGGCTCTTATTAAGCGCTTAATAACGAAACTTAACTGCGCATACTTAATGAACGGTGGCTTAGCAACTTTGCGGAGTGTAACGAGACTACTTTACTTGTTAACGATAAATATGTATACGTGAATACTACAAGGCACTATCGACTTAGTAATGTTTTTTGTTGGTATATTTTCTTTTAACTTTAACAAACTAAAGTGTCTTGGGAAAACTATGACAGCCGTATTTATTGTAAAGGAGTTTTGTGAAAACATTGCAGTGTTTTGGTTTTCTACAGTCATTTGTTAAATTATTTGGTGTACTAAACTTGATATCTTACTTCGCAGAATAATTTATGCATCGATATACTCGATACAGAATAGTTATACCCATTATTTTCTTAATTAAGCCCATTTTGTATGTATAATGTTAACTCGCGCACTCGCGGTCGTTTAATAGACTTGTTCATAAGCCAAGTTTTTTAACAACTTCTAAAATTTGCAATATGGCCCAGGGCAGCGCCAAAAAATTTTCTGTTTAACAAGTTAGTTAAGTGAGTGACTTAACGAACACTTTTTTCGGTTGTAGCAATTTCACAAAAACCAGTGCTAATTAATTTTAAATTAGTTTGCGTTTTGTCTCGCTATTATGTTATTAATACTACATAAGCCTGAGTTTTTTTTTTATTACCGCATAACTCTGTCGTTTCAAGTATATATTCAAATGAGAACTTTTTATTTTGTGCCACTATTTCAAAGGCAATTACCGAAGCAAAATTATGCATCAACGCCAAAATATCACGGGTCATTCTCTTAATATAATTTGAATTATTCATTATTATTAAAATTACTTGGAAACTTGTGTCAATTTTTTTTATAATTCTATGATGATTAATTGTTATTGCACTGAAATGAAAACTACGCTTTCTTAAAAGTACCTCTGACGAACTCAAGTAAATCTACCAAAAAAATTTACGTGTCTCGCCATCTTAATTATGCAAATGAAAACGCTACAGTAAACCTTAGTTTCAAGCCCCATTCGCTTGGCTACGTAAAAATGTCGATGCGTCATTTTCGACATGAAAGTAACGTTCCGTCTTTCTAACTACAGAGTAAGAAAGACGGAACGTAGAGGTATACACAGGTATACTCACACAGATAATAAAAAAATAACTAAAATGTCAGGTACGGTTGTCAAAACCATTTTGACGTTACACGTTGACGTTTTCAGACGTTACACGACGGCAATGTCTTTAAATTCACTAACGAGTAATCTACTCACATGGTATTTATAAAAATAGGTGAAATTTTCAGAATTAATAATATCCATCATGGTTGTATGGTGTCGTAGAGATTTGTTTTTTTTTGTAAAGTGCTTGTTGTCGTCTTTAGCGGTCTCCTTTTTATAAAAATGCGATATCTCGCATCATTCACGCATTTTGCTTTTCAAAATTCGACAAGCGAAATTTGAGACTGATTTTTGGCTGGCACCGTGGACATAGTGAAATAATCTTTAATTTAGGATTATTTTAATTCCATAATCGGAGCTATGCAAAATTGTGTAGTATAGATTTACCTGTTTATACCTGGAAACCTGAGTTGTGACCGGAAAATAATAGGCAACCTGGTTTCATACCATCTATTGGTATAGAATTTATCTAATGAAGAAACCGGTGAAATGTTTAACAACTTTTTTTAAAATCTTTATTAATCGTATCCTGGATGACAATTTGTTAGGCAACCTATAAGTATTATATTTAGTGACATGTTGAATTAAAATAAAAATACGTTTCGTATAATAAACATCTCGTGAATCGACTTGTGTGTATCAAGATTCTATTTTAATTAGCAAGGATTAAACTCTCAACAAAAATTATATTGACAAATGTTCATAACATCTATCAATATATTCTCCATGAATGTCAGCATGACGTTCTAAATCAATATAGTTTTTTTACACTTATTCATATTTGAAATGCTGTTGTTTCTTTATGTATACATACTTATTTAGAGCGTCATTGTAATGAGTGACGTCAATCATCGATCCAACTTCCACTCCATTAACATAAATACGGGCTCGTTACCCGCTAATGGAGTAACGCAAATGGCGCGAATTGCCGTCATTTTTTTTCTTTTTGAATCAATTTACGCGGGATACGCGATAACGTTAATAATACCAATTGATAGAAATATCAACCGAATATTTCTAAGCTATAATTTGTTTATATCACAAAGTTGTGTAGTTTAAGCTTAGTTTAATATTAAAAACGCGGTCTTAAAGCGACTTAGAACCTGGTAATTTTGTATTCAAATGTTTGTTATTAAGTATCATTTATGTAATTATGTCATCTACAAAAAGTAAGACTACATGAAATAATTGGTTTTGTTTTTTTTTGCATTTACATTATATTTGACCTATAATCCATTAGTGAGTAGGTATTTTCAGATTATTATTATTGTTCAATCCCCTAAAGAATATCGAATCGAACCGCTCAATACCTTTTCAGAATATCAATGTTTACCAAATGCACGTCACGTTTAAAAAACCGACCCATATTGGAAGTGCAAACACGTTTTGCATTAAGATTTAATTGGCGTTTGCTTTAACGATGCAAACGCGGCCAACGCACCCGATATTAAGCGAATCTTGGCCTAAAATTCTGTACAGTCAAGTCACAAAGTCAAGCAAATTTTCTTTACTTGAATTATTATTTATGGGACTTTAAATGTTACGCTTTTCCTTTAACTTAATATTTCAATGTATTTGACTAAATAAATGTGACTGCCTCCGTGGCTTAGCGGTATTGACTCTTGCTATGAACTGTAACTTTTTATAAACCGTAGGTCGTGGTTCGAATTCCGCGGGGAAAAAAATCTTTGTGTTATAGTAGTTTTCTGGTCGTCCTAATTGTCTGATGATGATCTATGCGTCAGATGGAGATGTGAAACTTCGGTCCCAGCAATCAAGATCATCTTTTGCAGTCATTATAGGACGTGTTTCAAATAAACTTACATTAATAGTGTATCCAACGCTATTATTATAAGGCGACTCAATTGTTGTCCCACAAAACTTTAAAAAATTCCGAATAAAAATAGAAGAATGTATTATTTTACATCAATAGCAGTTTAATACATTATGTATTAAGACCAGGAAGTGAAAATAAGTTTTTCAACTGCAAACTCATCCATCTATCCCGGAATAAAAATCAGTAACCGTCCCTAAGGATTTATCTCGTTTATTGTTTGTTTCTTTACGATTTGTCCTAGTTTTATAGCATTCATCCTGATTTATGTGCCCTAGTTTTTCATGCACTAAATACTATCCATAGATTTTGCAATGTATATAACATTGTGAAATTTTTTACATATTCTCTACGTTCTTGATTAGGAGTATGATGATAAGTGACGTTTGACATTTTAAAGCATATAGATATCAAACATATTATATTATACTAAAACAAAACAAAATCTGACAGTTGTGTAGACAAAGCAACTAACGACATAAAGGAGGATCCGACGATCAATTGAGGCTTTTAATTTGTGGACCTCCAAAGCAATACTCCAAGCAAGAATAAAAATGTAACATTTGATCTTACGTAACATATAGTTTTGGTAAGTATAACTTCTATCCCATCACAAATAAATTTTATTATGAGGTTATTATTTTTTTCTTAGATTTACTGGTAAAGAAAGAATTGTGAGCTACGTAAGTAACGTTAATGAAGTATTCAAAAGCTCTTATTCCTCTTTCTAGAGAACTTTTTCAGAGAAAAATGGTGTTAGGTAATCGATTTTTCTCCGGGACCGCAATAAAGTCGAAAGACTTTAAGTTCCTTTATATCGAGGTCTTTGTTAGTCAGATCGGAGACGGGGTCCATTAGGGCTCGATTCAGGATCCGCACAATGGAATAATGAAGTGTCTAATAAGTCGTTCATTAACGAAATTAAAGGCCTCATTTGACTGTTTAAACTAGTCGATTAGGTTCGACCTATGCAGAATGCACGCTCCTTGCGCTAGACGTATTTGCTTTTAGCAAAGTTTTTTCTATAACAGACTATAGAAACCAAAGAGAGATGTTTCTATGTGCGTACTAATGGTAATGGATCGCAAACCGTATTGCTAATGATCCGTGTTCATCATTCCACCTCTATGCTGCAGGTTTTTAAAGTCAATACGGTTTCCTATTGCCCGTTTCATGTATCACTGAAGCATGCTCATGCATTTTCTATGGGGAAGCTCGATCGCCAGGTTGCATAGTAACACGACGTGGCAATTTGCAAAGAAATATAAACCTTATCTCGTACGTGCACGGTCGAATATTACGATTGTGTGTATCATCCGCATACTAATTTGAGCAAGTGGGCATCATTCGATGGACAACTAGCGTTGATTCCAGTTTATGATCGTTCACGGACGAATGGAGTGTCATTTGAGCGAGACTCGATACGTCAATTGGAACGTAGTTTCGTATTAAACCTGGCAATATACAGATACCATCTAGATCATAATCAGCCTCTATCAATCCACTACTGCACATAGACCTTTTTCAATGAACGCCAAGACGGCCGATCTCGTGCTACCGCTGCCAACTTGAACCGACTACTCTACAATAAAAAATTGTGTAGGACTAATTCAATGCAATTCTAATAATGACCACGTAGAAGGTTGTAAGTGTTCATTTGAAAGGTAACTGTAACGAGTATTATACTTTTGAAAATACTACAAACGATGTTAAGTGTTACAATGCTTCTTGTTTAATAATTTATTCTGTTATTGCCGGATAATTTTTTGTATTCTGCATCTTGTAAAAATTTATTTTAACCAATTTTGACAACTCATGTGTGCTCTTGAATAGTTGCGAAACGAAGAAAATATCTCAAAAGAGAATATTTTTACAAAAATAGTAGTTTACAAGATTTGCGTGACGCACGATTAGGGTATCAGTAACAGAATTTACTAGAAGTTGTGATTAATTACTATAATGATAGAAGTAATTCCATTAAGCAGAGTCCAAGTACTTTTGTTACAAAAATAAATTCGTAAAAAAAAAAGAAAACATTTATGCTCTATTAAATAAAATGACTTTTCGGATTTTATCGCGTTTATTTTACATTTTAAATTCCCGACGTTTCAACACTTTCCAGCGGCCGTGGTCACGGGGTAGAACGTACGGTCTATTTAATAATATATAATATTCGCGTAAACAATAACATAAAAAATTACATATATGCTCATTAAAGTCTGTCTTGTAGGCTATTATGATCTTGATAACACATCGGTCCCTTTATTTCCCTCTCGGTCCAGATTCGGCTAGTGTCGGTGCCAACTATTCCTGGAAATTGGGTCACCGCTCCAGCGGGCTTCCTTGTGACAAACTTGGTAGTTTGCTGTTGCGATTCCCGCGGGATTAGCCTAGGGGCAACACAGGCTTTTATCCAACATTTTTGACTTCTATATAAATGTATGATATGTATACTTCTATATAAATCTACTGTATGGAATGCGGCTTTTCTATAGTTTTTATTGCTTAGAGCGATGAGACGAACATGTCATTTATCGGATGGTAAGTGATAAGCCCTACCCTTAAGAAAAGCTCCGTCGGACACCATAAATCCGCATACCAACCTGAGACATGAGATGGTATTCGTTTACTCAGTAAGTAACCTAGATACAGAGCCTTTCAAACTGGAATACAGTAATGTTTAAATACAACTGATTTGCGACAGGGCACCGCGGTGGTACTACCCTGGACGATCTTATGAAACAAAGATACCTCACATCTGAAAAACTGTAAATTTACAGTCTCCTTGTATATTGAAATCAAATTTACGATTACATGCGCCGGTTGATGGACTTCTCGACCAAGATAGAATGGACTCCCACAATTGCTCTTAAGTAGTATCGCTTTCAGATTTTTAACTGTGCCGTAGCCTAGTGGTATGGGCGTGTGCTTTAAAAACCGGAGGTCGGGTTCGAATCCTGCGGGAACTCAACAAATTTTCATTGTTGTTTCCTAGTTGATTAGCGCAATTTGGGCCGATCACCCAATTGTCTGAAAAGTAAGATGATCCATGCGTCGGATGGGCATGTAAAAAGTCGGCCCACCCACCAACCCGCATTGGACCAGCGTGGTGGAATACGGACCAAAAATCGCCTAATGGATAGGGGTGTATTAGGGGAGGCCTATGTCCAGCAGTGGACTATCACAGTCTGATGATGATGATGACTGAGTATCGCTTTCGTCCAGTCTGCGTGAAGTCGTTTTCAACGTCTTGCAAATCAGGTACAACCGGGTTTTTAAGAACCTTTTCTCCGGGAGTGTTGGGCGACCTGGAACTAGTAAATTTATTTTATGAAAGAATCAAAAGAGTAGACATATGTATGTTTCAAAGCTCCTACGCCAAGGTTCGGTCAGTTTTACTAAGCAATTTGATACAATTAATTGATATTGATACATTTAAGTTACACAAAAGTAGCGACTTTTAAAAATTGCTACTTTCAACAGCTATGTATTAAAGTCAAATTAAAAATTTAACTTTATGCCAAAGTGGTTCCCTTCCATCTTCATCATCAGCCTGTGTAAGTCAACTGCTGGACATGGGTCCCAATGCACGCCATCTTAATATGAAGGTTTTTGGACCGTATCCCACCACAGTGGTCTAATACGGTTTTCGAGTGGGCTGACTTTTACATGCCCACCCGACGCATCATCTTACTTTTCAGACAACTGGGTGACCGCCCAAATTGCCATAACCAACTAGGAAAGAACAATAAAAATTTATGGAGTCCCCGCAGATTTACCACTAGGATATGAAGCAGTTGGTTTCGTTTATATTAGTTTTTTTTTATGGCAATAAATTTTATTTTTGCTTTTAATTGCATTTAATTTGCTAGCAAAATCTCTGATTTATGTATTAAGGCAACATGTGCAAAATCAACATCGTTATTATAAAAGCCGAAGTAAAGGAATAACGTAATATTATATATACAAATATAGATATCTGTATTTCAAATTTTTCTGACTTTTTCATGGTCACGGTCACGGTCACTGACCACGGCTGCTAGAAAGTGTTCGAAACGTCGGGAATTTAATGTTGAATAAACGCAACGTCCTGGCTCCGCACGGGTGCAATGCTGATATCTGTAAATGTATGGATACATATATAAATTTATCAGTGTTTTTCCATATTAATATGTATGAATTATAGATAATAAGCCTTCCTCTATAATCACTTCATATATTAAAAAATCCGTTGCATAGTTTTAAAGATTTAAGCATAGATAGGGACATAGGGACAGAGAAAGCGACTTTGTCTTATACTATGTAGTGATGCTGCGAAATGCTGCTTATGACACAATCCAATTTTATTCAATTTTCAATTATTTATTACAAAGATGATTCAATAACAGATAACTATATTCTTAATACGAGTTCTGTTTAGTAATACTTTGTTATTGGAACAAAATGTAATTGGTACACTCTATGAATAAATATTGTGATGAAGCGTTCCGAGCAGACCGTCTATGACAAATTCTTATAAATGTGAAATATTTGCGTAAACGAAGAATACAATGGTAGTTTTAAAAACATATTATTATTATTTATTCTTCTGTTGCCCAATATAACAACATATAGTTTAATAATAATACTTTTCTGTTTTTAAAAAACTTAATAGTCCAGTAACACATTTCGGCTTTTTTAATTTTAAAGTGGTAGCGTGTTTGACAATTAACATGCAAGTGTAAACTTCTATTTTATTGAATAATTGATCTTTAAATTTGAAAAGGCATCGTGTCTATACTAAAGTCATTATCCATACCAAAGGTTTCATAAAGGTTTTAACATCCGATTTTGTTTCGTAAGAACTGATATCGTAAAATCGTTTTAGGTAACACCAAGCAATGCATGTCTCATAAACTGGGTGTCTTTTATCATTAATAATTAAGTATTGATGAGGCAAATTTGTCAAATAATGTGTATTTTAAAACTATTGACATATTTTCTTTATCATTTAACATGTTAAGAATACTATACGAAAAATATTATGTTTGTATTACTTAAAGATTACTTTGCGAACATTGTAGCTTAGTAACTTTAAAAGTATAAGGCTCCAATCAATTCAATGAGCCTTATAATAAATCGATATGACCGTAAAATGCGGACAATCGACTTTGCTGTATACTATCTTGAAATCGATACCGGATCACTTATCGATACAATGTTATCGATAGCCGAGGCAACTTGAACGGCACTAACCCCCCGCTAATAGATAAAGTACGGCCAGTGCTGTAACTTTACACCGATATCTTGAACCGTGAAGGGTCGTCGACAGAACAAACGCTTTTGTGGCTTTTATCGATATCTGTGGGTACTTCATCGAAGGTTATTTTACAAGATGGTGAGGCTGCACAGATAATTAATTAAAGGCGTTTTATTTTCATCTAATTCGCGGCTTTTTCATCGTTTTCAACCTTTTCAGCAGGTCGCTTGCTACGCAATTTTTTCGAGTTATAATTTACAATGTTATTAAAAATTTATAATTCATTTTGGGATTTACTATTTTATGAATAATCTGTTTAACAATGTAGCACATAAAACATGCGTTTCTACTGTGTATTGGCGTAGATAATTGCAGTTTTAACTGTTATCAATTTTTATTTTTATTGAAACCTGCGATATTGTCTAATCTCTACGATATCAAATATTAGCTAAGAATTCCAAAACAATTGTTTTCTTTATTACTCTCTGGAAAGAGAAATATTTGCACATTTTCTACGACACCTGCATATTTACCTTATTGAGTGTTTAAACGTATTATATTACACGAATAAATACATAATATATAGAAAGTAAGATGTGAACAATCAGAAATGAAAACCAATGTTAATGATGATGATGATGATGACTCCAGAACTCCACCAATGAGAATGCTTAAGGCTATGGTGCCATTCCACCTGTATAGTCTTTGTTAGTACAATTAGTACAGTTTAAGCTAGTAAAATAATATAAGTTACTAAGGGCTAAGAAGGCGCTTTCCCCATTAGTACAAATTTGTCCGCGTATACTCTCCTGTAATCTACAACAGCAATATAAGATATAAAACTTATCTGAACAAAATGGAGTCGTATTCAAACCAAAAAAGATTTTTACCATGTGTAATTATTTCTTTTATTTACGCGATTATTTTACACATCAAATCCAAAATTTACGGATTTTTCGCGTTAGTTATGTATATTTATTCCCGACGTTTCGGATTCTTTCCGGCATCCATGATCACGGCCAGACTAAGTTGGTATAGTCGGCATAAATATATATATATATATATAACTAACGCGAAAAAAATTTGATATGTGTAATTGATGAGAAAAAGAGACACATTATTTCCCGATACAACTACACTACGGAGGCGATTCTAAGCTAACGTAACTAACACTTACGTCATGTGACAGCTTAACTTGCAATGTTTTAAGCACGTGTTTATTGAAATATACTCGTTATTGTATTACGACTCACGTGTCACGCTCTTTTCAGGTACAGTACACGAGCTCGCCCAGGGGCATGTCGGCAACCGGTCCCTTGACGACGAAAAGACCAGCCGGTCCGCTCTGAAGGTAAACGGCTATAGTCGGCAGGTTCTGATTCGCGATGATCTGCCCTTTGGTGGTTTTGAAGCGGGTTAAATTATGATTCAATCGCACGTGTCCATCGAGGGGTGATGTATCGTTACTTTTTGTAATAGCAATTTTAAGCTATCGTCACCTTTTTTCATGTTATATTAACTATGGCTTTTAAGTATATACTGTAATGTTGTCTATTTAGACGAACGATGACGTACGAAATGTCTGGAATCAAAATAAGAAAAATTGTGGACCCGTGAAAGCAGTTTAGTCTATAATAGATGCGAATTTAAAGAAAGAATCATAGTTAGTACAGCAATATCTTACGAAACGATTCGTTTTAAGTATACTATACAGACTATATACATATAATCCATACAGACGTACACAACGAATGGTCATATAAATGTGAAATTATCATGAAATATATTTTTTAAAAGAAATCACAAAACAATTAAAATCTTTTATTGTACAGTTTCAAAGCGTATAGAGTAACGGAAAGTAGCTTGAATAAAGTGATTTCACTTTACCATCGTTCTCCTTGTCACTAACATATTGTACGATGCAATAACGTAACGATCCTTCATAGAAAAATAACACCAGGTTTCCATTTCACGCGATCGTCGCGTGAGAGAATTTATAAAAACGCTTCTTGTCACGACGGCATATTGAAAGTAATGCGTCTAGGAAAAGTATTTGCTGCAACCGTTCTCGACTCGATGCAATGGGACGCTGTCTATGGGGGCTATGATATATTTGGCAATAGGCTCTTCATAGGGGTTATGCAAAGCCGGATTTGAACTGAATGACGCCCTGGGCACACGAAATTATAATTCTAATAAAAATTCGTTTTTCCAAATTAAAAATTAAAGGAAAAAAAATTAAATTAATAGAGTGAATGATATCGGATAATCGTGACCAGTATAAAAAATGTATTGTTCATTTTCAAAGTTTGGCCACCCTGAAAAGTTTGCCACTCTGGTCACTTGTCCGACTGCACCTTACGTAAATCCACCACTGATGTTATAAGCTAAAGATGAAGTAGCAAAGATAATGCAAAGCCAAAATGTTTGTATAAAATCTCCAAAGACACTATATATAAACTTATAACTCAACCGATTGTTAGCCGAATGACGTTATGATCGGTAACAACAATACAATTTGTAACTGTAACTAACTATAACTGGTCTCCTTCAACTTCTCGAATTAATGACGATCAAAGAATGTAATCTATATTGTATTGACTTTGACTTTGACTTCGACCTAGGTTCGCCTCGTCTACTTTGTGTTAGGCTCTCGGCACTAACACAACTATGTATTTGTTTAAAGATATCTTTAAATACATAAATAGTGAAACTTGCTGATATTTTTGTCAGAACAGTTATAAGTTAAGTCTAGATTCGCTGTATAGATTCCCGTGCACCGCTCTAGCGGAAGGGATTTCGGAATTGACTTTGGGAATTGAGTTTCCGCCGTTGACTAGATTCGGAATCCAATCTGATTCAAGCAATCTCTTTACAGACAAAGGAATAAATACCAACAGTTCACCAGAAGAAAATCGATGGCTTGAAGCTTGAAAATTAAACTTTGGCAACTCTCTTGAACGAGAACAGACTATTCGATTGCCAAAAATAATGTTTGAACTTGTTAAAGAGTGTGATTCGTTTATAACATTGCCAAAATATTTATGGTCCGACCAAAAAAAAGACCCATTCCATTTGCCATTTGCAGAAAACGTGCAAATATCTTTTATATTCCTAATTTCATTGTCATGTTTTTAAACGTACATTTAGCGATCATGAAATATAATTTTGGAGGTATGGTGTTTCTTAAATATTACAAGTTATTTACCGAAATTGAACAACTTTTATTATAAGGTATGTTAAGATATCGCATATTTGTTCTTCAATTTGTTTTATTAATAATATGTCAAGTTTTATTTTTTTTAGGATTATTCTGTTCCGCCGCGATATTTTTTAGTCTAACTCATAGGTTAGCATAACACCTATATAAAAAACATTACGCCTAATAACCGCCACCGTGGCCTAGCGGTATAAGCCTTGCTTATAAACCGCAGATCGTGGGTTCAAATCCCACGGGGAAAAAGCTTAGTGTTATCGTTGTCTCCGTTATCTGGTTGGTTAGAACAATTTGGGCCGATCAGCCGATTGTAAGATGATCCATGCGTCGGTTCGGCATGAATAAAGTCGGTCCACCTACTAATCCGCATTGGACCAGTGTGGTGGGGTACGGTCAAAAACCCCCTAAAAAGAGAATCGCCTTCTCCTTTTAGGGGAGGCACATGTTTAGCAGCTAACACAGCCTAATGATGATGAAAAAGCAATAATATATTGTTCCTATAACGGTAGTCTTGTTTCTGTTAAACTTATGATTTGGTTGATCCTTAATCAGAATTTTTTCCTGGCTATTAATCATAAGGGTGACAATTAAAATAAATGCAGTGTAAACTATTTATGCATTTACGCAGTATATAATTCTCTGCTAAAAAGCATACAGTCTTTACTGATATGCTTTTTAGCAGACAGTTATGTAATACTAAACTTTCTGTAATTAATAAACTGATTAATTTTCATACATAGCATATTAATCACCTGTATACAAAATCCACTCTTTTTTATCCCTCTTTCTTTTTCTAAATATTAAGTTACCAACAATTTTCAAAAATTGTTATTAACTTGGTAGAAAATGCTAATTTCAATTATATCGAACACATTACAATCGTGATATATGGGCAAAACTTACGCATATGACTATCTCAAGCACAAGATTAAGCGTTCGTACGAAAAGAACTAAATACGTTTGACGGTTGATGCTATCCAGGAACGATTCCCGAACGAGACGACATTGAACCGGAGTAAATCGCTCTCGATCACTCGCATCCCATTCACGAAGCGAATAAATAACACTCCAAATACATTCGACTGAATGAGGCGAGGCCATTCTGATATCGGAACCAAATGTTATTAACTAATATTTTATGATATCGAAAAAGATCCGTACAGCTTGAATGTGCAAAAAGTTTTTGATAAAATCATGGATTCAATACGAAAATGTTACTAAGCAATACTCCGTATAATATATATTTTTTTGTTAATTATTAATATTATGTAAAAATTATTATGAAAAAATGGCGGATCACCGCTTGGTGATCATTTTTTCATATCCGCCCTTTTTATGGTAACCTTTAAGTCGATCCTTAAGGAACTGTTACGTCAAGGCAAAACAGTCTGATTATCCGTTTAGCTGTAAAATAAAAGGATGTATACAGATAGTCATATGAGTTCTTGTTTTACTTCTATCTATCTCTCTATTTGGTTGTGCAAAATAACCGTTACTTGAGATTATTTGTTTTGAACAAATGAATGATTTATATGGACACGCATTTATAGTATCTTTAAAAACGACGGCTGGACTCTTGCGTAGATTGCCCAAGATGACCAGGATCAAGTAAGAAGACAATGTCAGGTTTTAATGTCGACTTTGTCATACTTTAAAAATATTTTATAGTCTTCCTTCCGTCGTAATAAAGGAAAAGAAAACATGTTTGTGTCTTTTCATTTATCGTGTTTCCGGACGACGAAAATACGAATGAATATTCACATTACAATCATTCTACCACTAAAAGACGTTGTCACGCATAACTTTCGCCCGTATACCGATTTTACAGGCAGCCATATTTTTTTTATTTGTTAACTTATTTTTTAAATACGACATCTATTTACGTAATTGCACTATTAATAAAAAACCCCGATTCGCTTAAAGGTTAAGCACAACTTGTCCGGGAAAATGTCTAGTCGTTGGCACCATGCCTCGAGTGGAAAGTTCGTTAGACAACTTATTAGTTATTTAACATCATAAAGTGTCTCGGATAAAGTTATTGATAAATTTGAACGTGAGTTATTTCTTCAATGTTAACAGTTTCAATTTAAGAGAAGAGGCAACTAAAAGTAATAATATTTTAAAGTGGATTTTCTGTTGAACGAATAGTTTGCATCTTGTGTACAAAGACTATTGAGTACTTAATATAAAAATAGTACAAATCGAATTTTTATGTCAAACTATTTTGGCACACTATTTTAGCGTTTATTGGTTAAATATAACGCAGAGACTGGCTATGGCTGCAGTCCACCAATACAATTGCGTCGTTTGTTTGCTTATGTAAATTTCGTCTCTTTTCTTCCTATAGTACGGTTTAAAGGGCTACGTAACTTCTGACTATTACTGCGTTGAATTTGTGTAAAAAATAAGCATTTATTTTTATTTGAAACTAGCTGTTGTCTGTGAATTCTTTTGCGTGGTGTTACATTTTTTTTTATAAAAACCAAGTTACTCTTAGTTACGTCAGCTAATGTAATCATTTAAAACTGTCGCTTTGATGTTACAAGGAGAAATTGTTATTTTATTTAAATAGATAGTAAAAACTAAGTACATATATATAATAACTTGTTTAAAGTTTTGTTTAAAAGCAAATAAAGCGTGGGCCTATTTCTAGACAAATGTTTTCAAATGAATTCGACGAAATAATAGTTCGCGATAACACTTGCTAACGCAAAATTCTAGCGCTTTTCAGAACAGGGTCTGACTAAGCCCTAGGGTTTCCTAGTACGCGGCCCACATGCATACATATGTTTGCGTCCGTCTGTTTGTCACAACTCAAAGGATATTTATTACCTACCGTGCATACTCTACTGGGAATGATTTCATACGGTTGTTGGAAATTTAGGCTAAGGCAACTGGGACTTATGAGTATTTCTGACGTTCGTGGAAACTATACGTTTTCGATTTTCGTTTTATTATATATTTGTAGTTTATTATATTACTAGCGACCCGCCCCGGCTCCACGCGGGTGCATTACTAATATCTGTAAAATCAATGGAAAGTTATATAAATCAACGTTTCTCTTTAATATTATGCATGAATAATACATATACACCTTCCTCTTGAATCACTCTATCTATTAAAAATTGCGCAACAAAATCCGTTGCGTAGTTATTAAGATTTAAGCATACATAGGGATACAGAAAACGACTTGTTTTGTATTATGTAGTGATGGTGCATTGTTTATGCTTATGTTTGTCATCGTTTAACTTGTTCTCATAAAACGCCCCGAAAGGTTTAAAATGTCGGAAGTTTAATCATAACTGAACGCGAAATAATCTTTTAAATTGCTTTCATTTTGTGACGTGATTACTTGAACGAACGGCAACATTAGCATTTTAAATTAAACAAATTTAAAGAAAAACTTTCCGTCAATCGACATAATCCCGTTAACGTAATAATTACATTTTTCATTAATCATGTTCAATTTTAAAAACACCTTCCTGTAATATGAATTTTTATAATTCAAACAATTACGTAGGCTGGTATCTATGTACCGATATGCTTAACATACTAAATGCTTTATATACTTTGTATATTATTTGCCATATTTCGTTTACTATTAGAAAAAAACCTCTAAAAAGCTATTTACAAATAAACACCATAAATTTAATACAACAGTTACTAATTGAGCAAATTTATCCGATTCAATTATGGACCGCCTACTTATAAAAAACCATCAATCCGATGCCATCACATATGGCATTTTATATTATATTGTTAACAAGTTGCTCATGACATACCTTAGTGTAGAAACTAACTAATTTCACTAGTTCCACTGATTTGGTTTAAGTCTTGTAACCATTATACGTTGCAATAAAACCATGATGAAACCTATGTTTTATATGTGACTTTGAAGTCTGAATTTCCTTCAGCCATGTCCTTAAGATAATAACAATAAAGAATTCAAAATCTCGTAAACAAAACGACTGTAGAGTTCGATGAATAGTTGAATAATAAAATATCGATAAAAAAACAATGTAATGTCGTACTTGTGAACCAACTCGCTCCGATAATTCGCGGCCAATAATAAATTCAAGGTTGAACTAGCGCCGGTATGTAACATGTAGCGTTTTTGCGCGACATTTTATGTTCTATTTGCTGAATACTACAATTCTAAATTGCAATAGTGATATTGTACAATTGACTGATATGACAAAGACTTGGTATAGATGTGTTTTACTCTTACCGTGTGAAGTTAAGACAAATGGGACTTGGGGAATTTATATATTGTAGCAACAATAATGTTTTAACAATACGTACGCATACATTGAGTTTAGTACAAAAAAGTATAATATACATTTGTCTGTCCAGAAATGTTTCGATATCGAGTGATGTATTGATTGATAATGAAACAGTGAACAAAAAAATAAATATCAATGTGAATTTATTGTTAGATTTTTCTTTAGCCCTAATATTAAAAAAATATGTTAAATTCTTGCGGTATGGAATTGTCAAGTAGACTTAACAAAGGTTTGACAGATAAGGTACTATATATATAAAAATTAATTGCTGTTTAAAACTCGAGAGCGGCTGAAACGATTTGGCAAATTTTGGTCTTAAATTATTTGTGAAAGCCCAGGCTAGGTTTAAAAAGGTATATAAATATAAAAATTATCGGTATTGAACATAATAAATTATATCTTTCTACCTACATATTTGCTCTCAAGAGGTGAAAAATAAAATTAATTTCACTTAACTACAGTTAACATAAATATTACTTTAGTCGTAAAATACAATGTACATATCAACCATTAATAATATCATCAATTTATTATTTATGAATAATCACGTAGTTATTGTCATCTCAATGTCAAGCCAACAACGCTAGGTTCGACATGACCTAGTGGCAATGTAACCCACATTGCTTGCGTTTATTCCACGTTGTTCTCAACCCTCGTACAGTTTACCAACGACTGATAGTACGATATGCCATCCATCAATGTTCAAAGTCCTTGTCAAAGAACTGCAACCTAGTCGTCCTTTGGTTAATCTTCAGCTGATAACAGTTTTCCTTAGAATATTAAGATTCATGCACAAACATTTGACGTCCCTCTTAGCTCGAAGGTCAATGACCCCGGCTCATTCGCCAGGGGGTCTGGGTTCGATAACAACCACGGGAAATTTGTACGTACATATAGTTAACTGCCGCCGTAGCCCAGTGGTATAGGCGTGTGGCTTTGAAACCGAGGTCGTGGGTTGAATCTGGGGACTCAACAAATTTTCATTGTTGTTTCCTAGTTGGTTAGGCAATTTGGGCCGATCACCCAATTGTCTGAAAGTAAGATGATCCATGCGTCGGATGGCATGTAAAAGTCGTCCACCAACCCGCATTGGACCAGCGTGGTGGATACGGTCCAAAAACCCTTTAATGGATAGGTATATTAGGGAGCCTATATCCAGCAGTGGACTATCACAGGCTGATGATGATGATGATGATACATATATGTATTTGTTAACGAATATAGGCAAGTTGATTTTTATTTCTCGAATAGTTTTCATAGTATAGTTTTTGAATTAATTTAGGCTAAATCGTGCTCTCGAAGCGTATTTACACGTTTTTTATTTATTGTCAATTGTTATTTTACCGGATAACACTTGATAGAGACGCCTCAAAATGATTCATGACATATCCGATAATTAAGCTGTCATGTAAGAACTGTCATCTAAATGTCACCAAGTAAAAACTTCTATAAAAGGAGTGGCATTATTCATTATAGTTTATCATGATCATCATTAATTAAATTCGCGGTACAGACATTGCACAATTAGATTATCTATTAATATTTATTAAACTTTGTTAAAACAGAAAAATTCTAATAACTAAACACTATAGTTATTTGTATCTATTTTAGTGAACAGAATGCACTTTCATAATAATAAAAGTTTAGTGGCTTTACTTCTTATTTAGATTTTCAGTAATTTATTCTAACATAAATAGCACGCTATTTGCATTGTTATTTCCTGAACGCGTTAAATGGCTGAAGCGTCAATGACCGTAGTGTAACCTTGTGATGATGACTCATTCACGAATTCTGACTCACAATTACGATTCATAAGTATTTTAACTAAGGTTAAAAGTACGAAAATCTCGATAATAAAGTACAAAAGTATTCTATTAATAATTTTAGAATTTTTAATTAAAACATAATTCGATTGTAAAAAGCTGGTCTGTCGCCTTTATGTTTTTTATTAGGTATGACTGTATTTGCGTAGAATTCATTAATAAAATAGACGGGAAATTAATTTAATAATATATCATTGAAGACTAGCAACCCCTTGTGGGTGGAATTTCGTAAAATTCTTTCTTGGCTGACCTCTACTCGGCAAAAGGAATATTCCTACTAAATTTCGAATCGCTACACCTTATGGTTCCAAAGATATCGTGTTGAGTCAATATATAGGTGGGAATCTCTTATATATATATATATATATATATATATATATATATATATAGATAGGTAATGTTGTAAATCTTATAAATGTTACTAAATTACCTTTTAATAATAAGAAAACCAACACAATGCAGTTCCCGGCAATAGCTGGCATAGGGTAATTATGTATTCCAGTGCTAATTAGATTACGACTGTCATCAGGGTGATGACGTTTTAAAACGACTTTGCGATAATTAAACTCTGGTTACCGGAATCTCATAGGCCGTTGTACTTTTTATCTCATCTGATAAATAAATCAGTTCACATTGCTCCAACCAAAAATAAAACAAAACATATACTTCACATCATCAGCCTTTGTTAGTCCACTGCTGGACATAGGCCTCCCCTAATACACCCCTATCCATTAAGGGGTTTGGACCATATCCCACCACGCTGGTCCAATGCGGGTTGGTGGGTGGACCGACTTTTTACATGCCCATCCGACGCATGGATCATCTTACTTTTCAGGCAATTGGGTGATCGGCCCAAATTGCCCTAACCAACTAGGAAACAACAATGAAAAATTGTTGCGTCCCCGCAGGATTCGAACCCACGACCTCCGGTTTCTAAAGCACACGCCCATACCACTACGCTACGGAGGCAGCTTACAAAATTTTAAATTTTTTGACATAGAATTCGTAACCCAAGGGCCACTGTAAATCCGAAGCTAATTTTACTTCTTCTTTCAATTTTAATACTTTTTATTTGACGACAAAAGTAATAGTGTATATGTTAATGGCATCTTAAGTGCTTCCAATTGAATTTGTGCGGTAAAAGCCACGCTTCACCCTACTGGCTTCATAACAAACTATTAAGGTATAATGTAATATTAAAGCTTCGCGTCTGCTTGCAGAATCAATTTCAGCCTATTTAAAAAGGCATTTATTTGGAAAATAGTTGAAAATGCCATGTAAAGTTTGTTAATTAAATGAACATTATCATTCGCTGTTCGAGGCGTATGATCAGTCTAATAAAACTGCGTTCTAACACTTTTGCCAGCGACAAAGTCATAGACAATTTCATTGAGAATTAAAATAGATAAAATTACCAAAATAAGGTGGAATTGATTGGTTCTCGTCTTTGCTGACTGAATGTTCTCTAACGACTAGAAATATAGCCTTTCTAGGTTTGAGAATGAGGCACCTGTGACCCATTTAAATGGGTTTTCAGAAATTAATTTTAGATCAACAATAAATTAATTTAAAGAACTGTTGCATTAATTAATTCTTTAAGTTTAATTCTTTTCAGAATTTTATATACTTTATGTTCTATCAATGAATCAAGAACGTACACCGATATAAAAATGGAACTGACAAGTAAATATGCAGTAAAATTATTTTAGCTGATCATCACGTCTTGATCAAACAAGGCATTTTCACTTAGCTTACACCTCCTTAGTACAAACATATTCCGCAAATATTGGTTACCCGCCATTGGTAACGTCATTGCAAACACTTACAACAATCAAATAGAGCAAGTTTTTGAACATTATAAGCGTTTGCGATGACCTTTGACCCGACTGTCATTTTATTTAAACACATTACTATCGATTCGAACAAGAAACTTCATGCTAGTCAATACAAAAGTGCATCGACTTGTTTCTGATACATCATAGGCGTCTTTTTGTGACCGGCAACGACAATCGATGCGAGGTATAATTTATGCTAATTGAATCGACGTCGAACTGAACGATGCGGTGCGTCGCCCGACGGTAAGGTCTCAGGCGGCTACGGGGAATATAACGTGACAGTTTTCATGCTAACACTAAAGCCAAATACGATATGAAGCGACGTCTCGAGTGATCATGAGTATTACGATTAAGTTTTTAAATAAACTGCGCTGTGTTTATCATCACCATCATCATCATCATCATGATTAGCCTGTGTTAGTCCGCTATTTATTATTTCTAGTCCACTATTTGCTCTATTAGAGAATCCGCAGAGAATGAGTACAAACTATATGTAAGGTCCGAAATCTTTTTAAACAACGTAAAAAAATGATGTCAATTTGAAAATTTTCCTATTAAATTCCGCCACCAAACGTCAATCGACATGCAATCATTATTATTATCAACCTGTGTCAGACATGTAATATTTAACTGAAATGACAGCGTAGCGTTTTGACTCCACTACAGTTCAACTTCAGACTTTCTCTTCCAAGATTCCATAGATGATTTTTCTCGTGTAGACTGGTATAGATGATGTTTATGATATCTGCACACGGTTTGAAATTCAAATACTGCGTGTTCAAGATAATACATTAGATTGTATAGACATTTTAGCAAGTTCAAAGTTTTATCGTCATCGTGCCTTGTCCCCGCCGTTGCAGTTCATCGAATGATATGTTCAACACGCGATGTCTGGAACGATTTATAACATTAAACTTTATGTTGGATGCGTGGAAGTTTTCCTAGTGCTGTGATGTCACTTTTTCGACTAAACTTTTGCGCCAGACGAAGGCGCTATGATAGTATAGTTTTGGACTGAAAATCGGCTAGCGAAAGTACTAGTAATACCAGTAATATTAATTTTAATTGGTTTGTAGTATTACGTTTATTATTTAGTTGACTAGCGACCCCCCAACCCCCCTTGTAGGTGGAATTTCGTAAAATCCTTTCTTAGCTTACCTCTACTCGGCGTAAGGAATATTCCTACCAAATTTCTCTACGCCTTATGGTTCTAGAGATATCGTGATGCGTCAATATATGGTGGGAAACTCTTTCATATGTATAGATTAGACAAATTCCATGGTTATGTGAAATTTTTTGCTCAATACAGTACAAAATTTTTCTCAGGTCAACGGTTACTTTAGGTTGCTTTAGGTGACAATGTCTCGTGTACGCTGTAATCATAGGTTCTAGTTAGGGTCAGTGGTGCTTTCACACAGCTACTTTGTTACTGAAATAGATATCGTGGCGACGTTTCCTTGTGTTTGTTAAAAAATTGTTAATTTCATATCAATTAACTCGCAAAGATATAAAAATGCAAATAGAATCGTTTTGGTCCCATTCGAATAATTAACGTGTCAACTAATGTATTTGAAATTACGCAGGGCACTTGTTTACCACATAAAGAACGTTGACTCGAGCATTAACCTAACATGAGGATGGTAAGGGTTTTCAGTGTAAATTGAATGTAGTTAGAACGTGTTATTACTAGATTGGTCAAAATCTCTTATGTAAGGTAAGAAACTGGAATGTTATACTAAAACTATTTGTTATCGAAACTGTATAGAGATAATTATATTATTTAAAATATTTTATTGCATAAATAAATATTTAACGAATCAAATTATTTTTAAAGGAACGGTTAACAATGTCAACCGCAAATTTTTCTCGACATTGCTAAGCGATAGACAGTTTGCCGGCGATCTTACGCAATTTGTGAGTATTATCGTTAACAAACTTATTTTTGCATCAGCTACAGTTTTTAACATTGTATTAAATCCATATTTATATTATAAATGCGTGACTAACTCTGTCTGTCCGTCCGTCTTTACTGTCTTAACCATTAAAACGATTTCTATGAAATTTGTAACATAGAATAGACTCCAAACAAGGACATAGGCAAACAAGGATATAAATTTTTGCGAGCGGTCGAAAAGTTTGAAATAGGGGATGAAATTTTGTATGAAAGTGATCTCTGCTAAACATAAAACGATGAAATGTAGTGTCTAGATACACTAGCTTTAAGAAGTGTTATTCGGCAATTTTTGTAGTTGCAAACTGTACGGGGATGACTAGGGACTTAAATGGGAATGGGGATGGACTTATCAACACGAGTTTTCACATAGATTTTCTAATGTGTAAATTCGTCATCGTAGAAGCTAAAGCTATGAAGTTTTGTGTCTCATTATAGACATACAATTATAACACTTAATTTTTATTACACTATACATTATTTATCAATACACCTCGGGGTCGTTTCTTCTATTACACGCGGACGAAGTAGCGGGGAATAGCTAGTATTAATATATTTGAATGTACTATTTTATATGTCCAGCAACAAAAGCGCGGCAAAAAAGATGTATCTGTCAAAAGCACAGCTGTCAACGCGTAGGACACGCGCCGGCCGACATTTTGTTTATTTACATCGACAGTCGGCCGCGGGGGGCCGTAGACACCTTTTTGTTGTTTATTATATTATAAACGTCCTACAAAATAACTTTTTTTTAGTAATATCAGTTTAATTTTTTTTTATTTACAGCTAGTTTGTATTCATATTTGTGCTACATTTTATTATAATTTGCGTTCTAAAATGTGATTGTCTACAAATTCTTATGATTGGTTTTATCCATTTGTTATGCGTTGCTCGTTGACTCGCCATTTTGATAATTATTGGCCGACATTTGGGAATTAACGTGATGACCGATTATTATGTTGATTATAGCCTTATCGATCAAGCTGATGATATGACGTATGAAGTCATTTGTTTTTGTCGTGGTGCAAACAGTGATAAAAGAAAGTATAAGAAATAACCCACCAACCCGCATTGGACCAGCGTGGTGGGATACGGTCCAAAAACCCCCTAATGGATAGGGGTGTATTAGGGGAGGCCTGTGTAGCCTGAGCAGTAGACTATCAAAGGTTGATGATGTGATGTGTGATAACAAATAAATTGTTTGTTGAGTATTGTTGAGTTTACATCTTCAATTCCGTTGGAATAGTGAAGGTTTGCAATGCAATGTTTATGCTTTAATAAAACAAATATGGAAGTTATATGAACAAAGTCGGATTTTTAATTTTATAGGCGCAAAAATTATTTGGTTGAAAATGTGAATTATTTACGCGCCACTAAGTCATAGCAGAATAACATGCTTTAATAAATTAATGTCGATATTATAAAAATAGTAATATTTTCTTTAAATACTTAATCACACCTTAAACATAATATAACAATGTACGGATAAACAGCGATTTCTACTAAAAAGTTCATGTTGGGCATCGCAGGGGTGAATACTAGGCTTTTTTAACCACAAAGTTTATCAGGAAGTTAAAAAAAATTGCCTATTTCGTACATTTTCGTGCCTATGTGTGCACAACATTTAAAAAAATAAAACATTTTTTATTAAACAATTTTTTTAATAGCTTTGTGTTTTTTTTTTTGTTGCGGACATAGAATTTTTTGTTGCGACGTCATACACACTAAGATGATTGTGATAACTGCTTTATAAAATGTTAGCGACAAAATTTATTTCATTCTATACATTTGTACGTGGTTTTGATTTATAATAATCATCCATAAATCTAAAAAGAATTATTAAATAACGATTTTGCGCGGTTATTTTAAATAACACCATGTTATGCTAGCTTAAATTCTTCTTTAAGAAACAAGAATAAATAAAACGTATTTATTCGGAAAGAATCTAAGTTAAATAAATTTGATATTGGGTTATTTTGCACGCATAGTCTAGTTTCCACTTACCCACGTGCTGCGTAGTGCCGCTATCACTTCCACTGATAACAGCTGATAACAACTGATAAGAGGTGACGCTTATTATATGTATAAGCGCTTGTTATTGTTTTGATGCCGTCGGCCAATGTTTGTATGAATAATAACATATCTATCGGTTTTTACGTAGTTACTTATTGTTATTTTGCTTACGTTATGCCTTTATGCTGAATAGCAATTTTAATACGAAATTACTTATGTATTTAACGTGTTTGTTAATTATCGCAACGATTTTCTATACTTTATGTCGTTCCGGTTCATTCGATGCAAACGCCTACATTAAATATCTATCGACTTGCGAAAGAAAGAGAAATTAATCTTTGAATTTACTAAATTCTGTTCTCGATTATTATATTATCAAGCAACGTACCGTATGGCACAACAGATACTTACAATGTTGCTATGTTGTATGCCAATCGCTCTTGGTGAGACTGTCAAAGCCTATAAAGATTGGTCAGGTCACTGGTAAAATATTAAAAAGAAAATAAGAAAAGTATATGGTCATTAGCCTGTATAAGTCCACTGCTGGACACAGGCCTCCCCTAATGCACGTCTTCTCTATTTGGGGGTTTGGGACCGTATACCACCACGTGGACCGACCGACCGTGGAGGTGGACCGACTTTTTACATGCCCATCCGACATATATTTCTCATATATTACAATGTTATCTTAAAAAATCGGTTATTTTGATGTTACATACTGTCACTCCAATTAGTAGTATTTTATCCTGCTGTTTCTTCTTTACATGGATCATCTTACTTTTCCGACACTTAAGTGATCGGCCCAAATTGTCTTACCAACCAGAAAACAACGATAACACAAAGTTGTTTCCCTACCAAATTCGAACCCACGACCACCGGTTTATAAAGCAAAGGCCAATACCGCTAGACCACGGAGGCGGTTATTTATTTATTCTCCTTCTACTTAATGCCGATGGCATTGTCTAACCTTTGGGTGGTGAAGAGAAGACAATGAAGGTGCACCAAAATAAGCAAAGTTACTAGCTATTGACAAAAAAACAATTGGCGCTGCCCCCGTGCTCCTTTATTCGTCGTGTTTATTTTGGCGTTCGCTATCGTAGTCCGCGAGCATGGCGGACTCGTCGCGTCTGCCGTTTACATGCTCATTCACGCGCGCATTAGTGTGCGTGCGCCCACCGAGCCCCTTTGTTTGTTGACAAGCGTCGGGCGGCGCGCCGTTTCGTAACTTTGTTTGCGGGCGGACGCCGTGCGAGACGGACGTGTGTAGCTCTCGGCGCGTGCGTTCTGTCGCGAAGTTGTTCTTGTCCTCGCCGCGATCCGCTACTAGTTCAATTTCGGTGCTAACGTTCGTGCGTTGCGAACTTTTGTTTTTCATTTTTTTTACGTTCACAACGTGCTCTAAATAAGTTAATAAGTGCTGTGATTGAGCTCAAGTTAGCTGTGGATATATATCGAGTGCTAAAATTACGTCGCACCTCTGGCATACGGTAAGCTTTCGCTTTCGTTTGTGCTGTCTGCTCTAAATAATTGCGTTAGTTTATGTATTATAAACTATTATTGTTTTGTAAGTGCATAGTGTTGTTATTTATAACGCTCTTATCGTTCACTTGTATCTTGGAGTGTGCATGCGAGATATCTGGAAATAAGGACGGTCGCTTGTTGCATTGTTCATAAGACACAATAAAGCGAAACGCGTGTTGCTTCATCACAAAGGGATTTGGTTTCGAGTGGATTGTTCGGTGAAAGTCCTAAGTCATTGATACAGTACGTAAGTCGAAATGGCTCGTTATATGCTGTGTACAGTTATGATTTGGTGGGCCGTGTAAGGCGCTTTACGGTACCTCCTGGGGCCGGTGGAACTAACGGGAAGTCTGCATCGAGCGTCGTGTGTCGACTTTTTGCTTGCACTTAACCCACTTTTTTGACTCGAGTATCCTTCGAACGATCGCCGAACAACATTCAGTCGACATTGATTCCTCTCGTTTTATATGCAGAACATTTAACGGCCAGTTTCCAATATTTTGGTATAATTCATGTTATTATAGGAACTTAATATTTAGCAATCAAAGTTTAAATCTATTAAAAGTAAATAGTAATTTTTCTAGTGTTTTTTTTTTATATTTTTCGTTTGTAATAAAGTAGAGGTAGCACTACGAATGGAGTTAGCTAAAATATTAATACATGCATATAATAAATGAGTTAGGTACGTTTGCGGTCGATGCAAGCCTCGTGAGTCAATTACGATTAATAATGTTAACAATTATTGTATCAACACAATGCATACTGCGTGTTATTAGATTTTTATTTTACATAATAATATATAGTCAATAAGAGTTATTTGAATTACTGTTTAAAAAGACACACTGACAATGTAGGTATGTGTTCGCAATTATCTACGTACGGTGATTCTAAGAAACTGTATTTTTTTATTGAAAACCAGAAAGACAGCGGTGCGATTTCTTTGTTCACGGAATATAGAAATTCATGGATAGGAACTAAATCACCATTACGCCCATCTTTCTGGACGAACAATTCACTTGTTATTCCAGTTTAATAAAGAAATTCAGGTAAATTCGGTGTCCATTTGAAAGAGGAACGGCCAAATCGTAAACTATCCTTCGCCCTTTTGTTTCGCCATCTTGAATGGGGGTAAAAAATATTCGCAATCGCTCCAAGTTCTTTTCTGCCAGTGGCTTTTATCATTTTCGTTATCAACGATTATTTCATTGAGAAATTTAAAATGAGTATATTATAATTTATTTCTTATTGTTAGGATATAAATGGAACCGGTTAATGATTTGTAATATTTAATCCGCAGTTAAATTGTTTACTTCGAAAACATTTGTATAAATTTTATAAAGAAGTTGTTATTGAATTAATATCTATATAGGTACCTTATGCAGACAAATTGGTTAACTGAAGAAAGTAGAATAAATATTTTATTCTTAATTTTGTTCGTTTAGGTTTATCTAGTGAATTTACCGTCTGTTGTCTATGATGACATTACAACCGAATCCCGTATAACGACCCACGCCTTCAGTCGAGTGAAAGCACGATTAGTTATGCAACTGCTGGATAAACTCGTTTCGGAGTCAACCTTCGGTGTAGCGAAAGGAGACCGTTTTAGAACTGTCATTGTTGTCGCTTTTAAAGTAGAAACTTTTCGGGTCCGATAACCTTTGAAAACGAGACGACGTGTTGAACTTTTAATAGAGGTAGGTTATTAGGAGGTTTCTTCTTTTCTGCCAATTTCTTCTACGTTATATGTTATCTATCAAGTTTATTTTTATGTTGATTTATAATGTTATTCAAAAGTTTAAGTCCCTTTTTTTATCGAACGAGGTAGTACGAAGTCTGCCGAGTCAACTAGTTTTGAATAAAACTTCTTTTTATCACAAAATTATATGCTGAAGCCATGTAAGTATGAGCCAATTAAATGCTAACTTTATAGACTTTCTTTTTAATAATTTTCAAGATACTTTCGTTTTTAGACAGTCTAACCTAAATATTATTTGTTTAATTCTATTTGTTACTGTTAATTCAAGGCAATCGCGACGTGCAGTTTGTGAAAATCGTTTCGGGCCGATTGTTGTTTGTTGTTTTTGCAAGAACCGGTCGGGCTCGGTCGCATTTCGAGAAATTTCGCCCGAACGCGTCGAGGATCCGCTCGCTCGGAGTGAAAGTACGCTTTAAATGGGCTCTCCAAATGTGTGTTTGAATCATCCTTCAGTCCATGTTTTTAGTTTTAATCTAGGACACCACTTACAATTTTTGTTCAAAAGTCGTACTATCTTATATTGAATCGACGAAATTAATTGAAGTAAAAAACCTGCGTAGAATATTTTTTTTACGTTCTCCTTTTATTAAAGAAATCATTTACTTATCTTTGTTGTTGTATTTTATTAGCTCAACCGTTATTTAGAGCACAAATTTAAATGAAATTAAAAATTATTTTTATGCCTCGTCTAGTTTTTAAAAAGTTTAAAAAATCTGTTTATTTGGCTCTTATATTACTTCAAATACTTAAATCGATTTTTATTAATTAAAAAAATTAATCTTAAATAATGACTGCATTTAACGTTTGTGTTGACCATCGAATGCCAATTAACTAAAGAAAAAGTATTTCAAGTTGTCCATCGCCTTTCCCGCCATGTTTTTGACACTTCGTTAATAACACCGCACGCGCGACCTTCAATTGGCGATATTGAAAAAAAATGAAACGTAAGTACTATAACGTTTTAAAAATAAATAACAAAACGACTGCAGACAAGCGCTTAAAAAAACGCCGTCTTGATGTAAGGTATTTCTACAATTTGGTCAGATAACAATACGCTCATTAGTGTAAAATACATTATTTCATAGACAAATTGATGGAAGATCAGATAAATTTACATTGTTATTAATTAAAAAATCCTATTTTTTAATTTAATTTCAGACATAATAGTATTAGATTTTAGATCATTATAGTTATTTGTATGTAAATAATGAAAGAAATCTGACAGTATTTTTAGAATTTTGAATTGAAATATAAGAATATCTTGTTTTTGTTAAAACTAAGTTATTTCAGGATCTAAAAGTATTCTATTATTTCAGATTTGTTTATAAATGTTTTATCGTAAACTTTGTAAGCAAAGAGTGATGTTAGTTGAGTGTACATATACGTGATTTTATTTGTTCACAACTCGCCGGATTCGACATCCGAACGTTGAACCAGCGACCTTCTAACCACTGAGCACACGGTGACGTTTCAGATTGATAGTTATTTACTTTATTCAATTTCGAGCGGCACGTTTCCACTGACAACGCACGTTGGCGAAATTCCAGAGAAATGTCTACAGTATTTACGGTTCTTTGTTCTGGTATTGCGTTTATTAATTTACTCGCACAGCGCTACAGTATATAATGCGTAATAAACGTATGTAATACTATAGATAAAGGGTAGGCAAAACTTAGGTATAGTTAAGAAAGTCGCAGCATTGAAAATATATGCGAACTTGGGGCAATGATATAATTTATTAGTTTCATAGTTTTAGATAATCGTACAAGCATTTATAAGCTTTTGTAACTATACAAGGTCTTGTTTTTAGAGTTTTTTTCTTCAAGTCTAAGCCGTCCGATAGCAAATATACGCCAATGTTCAATTTGCGCTAACTGCTAATAACTAATTGCTCAGTGTTGATTTTACAACTGGCAAAATATTGATATAAAACATTAGGATAAACGCTTAAATTGAACGCTTCATTGAAAAAATCATACAATTTATAATCATTCAAATTATTTATATATTGAATTCGTTCTTCAATTTTGTTCAGGATTGCAAGTACATGTTTATTTTTTATTTAAGATTCGCTATTTACGGCTATATCAATACAGATATTGTAAAGAGGAACGAAATGTAATCAATAACTACTGCGCTGATTTATTAACATAGGCTACTTTTTACACTAGAAATATCCGTTTCAAAACCTAAAAATAACACGAGCTAAGCCCTGGACAGACTGTAGTATAGTATATGTTTCGTAGGTTTACTCTTATTAGTCTATTATTATGTTGTATACATATATGTAACTGCCGCCGTACCGTAGTGGTATGGGCGTGTGCTTTAGCAACCGTAGGTCGAGTGTTCGAATCCTGCGGGGACTCAAAAAATTTTCATTGTTGTTTCCTAGTTGGTTAGAGCAATTTAGGCCGATCACCCAATTTTCTGAAAAGTAAGACGGTTCATGCGTCGGATGAGCATGTAAAAAGTCGGTCCACCCACCAACCCGCATTTGACCAGCGTGGTGGGATACGGTCCAAAGCCCCCTAATGGATAGGGGTGTATTAAGGAGGTCTAAGTCCAGCAGTGAACTATCACAAGATGATGATGATGATGATACATAGATGTGCTCCCGGTATTAGGAAGAATACGGTTATCCAACAAAATGAAGACATAAAAATATCTAAGACCACACGAGATCTGTGCAAATTGGGCTTTGCGTGTGATTTACTGTTTATCAGTACTGCGCAAACAACCCGTACCGAGAATAAATTGGTTGAATCATACAAAGCGCTTCTCCTTTGTAATGAGCGTTTGCCTTTGTTTGTAAAGGTGCGTGTACACGAAGATAATTGTATTGTAACATGTTCTTTCAGATACGTTGAAGAAAATTTTGTGGGTATTTGATCAGTAGCTTGTTGCTTCAAAGGCTCGAATTGTATTTCATAACCGGCTTGGAACTCTATCGTTTAGTGTGTATACACCTTTATGGTCTATATTACTATATACGTATTTCTTGTTTTGGTTTATATGTTACGATCATGTAAGTAAATATACCAAAATTCAATAACATATAATTTATGTTAACAATTCATCTTACAACATATATTCAGTTGTTATTAGTGAATTTCACTTCAATGATTGACATCTCGTTGACAATTTTTTTTATTGCCTACGCAGGCAGACGAGCAGTCGGGCCACCTAATGGAAAGTGCCGTCCGGCAATATTAGTGGCATCACCAACGCGCTGCCTACCGTGAGACAAAGGGTGTTAAGTCTCGTTTACCCAGTAAATGCGCTGGCTACGGTGCCCTTCAAACCGGAATACAGCGGTGGTTTCATACAAGACGGACAATTGAATTTCGTTGCTATGTGTCACAATGTTTATACCGATTCCATTCATAATTTGGCTTTAATATAAATCGTCACTTCAGTACACCAGATAGATTCAACTCTATTAAAGAGTCGTACAGAGTAGTGCACTTATTTCTAAATATTATTCACAAAATGGGACTCGAATATTACACGTAACAATACAAACCCTTCAGCCGCTGAACGCTTACTGCGCAAATTTACATACAAACGGTTCATAGCGAATCTGTGTAACGAGATACGATCGCAGACAGACCTAGACTTGTCTAGCGTCTACAGTCTAGACGAACTGCATTAGTCTACCAAATTGTATTACAGAATTTGTGCATTCGCCTTTTGCAAGTGTTATTTAAATAAAAATAAAAGTTAGGAATGAGCTATTCGAGTGCAGTATAATTATAGGGATAGACATAGTATCTTAAAATGTTATTATTCCATACGGTGGTCGTCCAAGGAGCAAGTGACAAAGCTTGTTGCCTAACGTTGCCGACTACCGGGGTGAAGGGCATGTGATAATGCGTAACGTTCAACGGGTCGGACAGCATGAAACACTTTATGATTTAAATGTAGTGCTCGCTTTGTTGTCATTTTAAAGATCAAATATGGGGAAATAGTGGCTTTTAAAAAGGTACACTTATCGCTTATTCCATTGTCTCTGTCGATACAGGATTGACTTCCATTTACACTTTACTCTTTCTTTCATATGCAATTTGAATACGTACCACTTTTAAGTTTTTTTGGTTGAACCTAAAGCAGCGGTATTAATTTGAAACATTCATTCCTAGCTAACCCATTTAATAGATAAATTAAACATCCCCACACACAGTTTCAGAGATTTGTAAGAGATATTCCTTAAAGTCTTTAAGAGCTTGAACTTATACTTGAACATAATTTCTGGTAACATAAACTGTTTACAAACAATAACGCTAGTACTATGATAATTAAAACACAAATTTTACAGTGTTTTTACTCTACTCACCACACTCACCTTTTCATTTGCCCTAAAACCGTTTACACTATATTTCCACTAAGTAAAATAATTCGCAAATTCCAAGTTTGCAGTTCAGCATTGTAATAGTCGCCCAACCCCCTCCCCCCAACAGCACCGCTTCGTCCCCCTCACCCCTCACCTGTCTGGGTAGCCAGCCCCGATAGTTTACAATTCAATTGAAAGGCAAAACAACTCCTCTCAACCATTTAAACGGAAAGTGCCCCCAGCAACCACTCTACGTATATTCATGTCGGTATACACAAACTTCGACTCGCGTTTATGTCCTTACAGATTTAAATTTGTAGAATTTCTATATTTAATTTTTTATAGTTGTATAAGAAGTAGTCTAATTTAATGTTACTAACGATATTGTAAAGTTTGAATCATATTGAGCAATTTGCTATGATTTTGCTTTAAAGGTTTTCAGTGTCGTAACATCATCAGCATCAGCCTTTATCCGTCCACTACGGACGTGTTGTTACATATTAAACATTGTCGTTTCGGTTGGAAACGCACCGTAGCTATATTCGAGCTAAAAACACTATGAAATTTTCCTAAACAAATTAAAACAAACGGCACCAAAACATATTTTTTCTTACATTATTTATAAGCCGTGCAACTTAGGTGTCGTAAGTGTACCGCACTATGTTTACATTTTTGCCATTTTTATCAAGACTAACAAATATTCTGTATCAGTGCGATGAACTTTTGGCTTCTACGGCGCCTTTCTTGTCATTAGGACGTTGTCCTTTTTTTTTTTTTATGGCATACGCAGGCAGACGAGCAGTCGGCCACCTGATAGGAAGTGGTCACCGACACCCATAGACGTTGACACAATACCAGTGGTACATCCGACGCTGCCTCACCGTGAGACATAGGGTGTTAGTCTTGTTTACCAGTAAATACAGTGGCTAGGTGCCTTCCAACCGGAACGCAGCAGTGTTTTCACACTACTGCTTCGCGCAGAAATAGGCACCGCAGTGGTATTCACCAGACGGTCTCCTGTAAACAGGGGACCTACCACCGTGAAAACCTTACCCTAAGTAGTAAGTCTTACTCCTCTCGCTTTAATAATAAATAAATTAGATTTTTTTTTAATACAGAGGCACCTTTACAGCGGTTATTTCAGAAGACTTACAAATAATAAGGCAATGACTTTATACCTATCTAGGAGCACATTTGCAGGGCTCTTCAGCAGGAGTCATGTTCACCATTGTATCAGTCGCCTTTGTTTGATGATTTACGAAAGGAAGTGGAAAAGGACATTTGTTTTTCCACTCGGGACGCGTGGAGTTTTTTTTTATGCTATGGAATCGAAACGACGACAGGAAACGGCCGCCGGCGGGGGCCTTCATTACAAATTCAAATTTTTCTCGCGTCTGATTCGGTGTGCGCCAATTTCGGAGTATTTTTGAAGCGTTGAAAACGAATTTTGCGATTACTTTGTTGACGGTCATATTGTCGGGATAAGTATGATTTGAAATGTTTGTCGACAGAATGCTTACATTCTACTGAATCTATTTAATACTGTCAAATTAAAAAATTTTAATGGTATGGTATGGTTGTACAAATATATCTCTGGAAATATCCCTAACAAAGCAATACTGCGTTGTTGTACTTACGGGACCTTTTTTCTTTGGGATATTCAGAACTGTCATACTATTAGAGACTTTGTTCACATTAATTTCCATGCTTATAAGGCTCAGGTGTACGTGCATATACATTTATTACCTGAGACATCTCTCAAGTTGTGTCAAAGAAAATTCCTGAAATGTATGACGAAACAAACAAACTTGTCAACTTTAAACGTTTAGTGTAGGTAAAAATAAAATTGTTTGATAGCTTTTAATACATGGCAAATTTTTTCTCCTTTGGTGTCTTTAAAAATAAAGCTTTAGAGTGAATTATATGTTTTAAACACACGGACACACTGCTTATGCGATACTGCGTAGTATAAACATGTTTCATCATCTCATCATCAGACATGTAATAGTCACTGATGAAATAAGCTCTAATGAATCTCTTTCCATTACGGGGTTTTGGCACTGTATGTCCAATCGTGTTCATGGGTGGACCGATTTATAAGTGCCATCCGAATCATGGATCAACATTTCAGGCAATTGTAATCGGCCCAAATTTCCGTAACCAACTGAACAACAATAGCAATTTAATGTTGAATCTCGCGGATTCAGACCCACGACCTCAGGTTTCAAGCATTCGCCATACCACTAGGCTACGGAGGCAGTATAGCAACTAGTATTAACTTTAACTTAATGCTTATTACTTTTAGTAACGTAATACTTACGTATAAAACCAATCCATTCAAGTCTATCCCAAATAACAAAGGGTTCATTTAATTAGAGATTTCGCTCCAGCTCGTTTGATTCACTCTCGACGGTATTCCGTCAATTTAATTTGGCACGGGTACATTTTCATCTTGAAATTTGCATCTCAGTTTGATGGTGCATGCGAAAGTATTCACCCCCCCCACTTGGAGATATTAAGTTTTTATAGACGTCGTCAAAGATGCACGTAACGTAATAAGATGTCGGGTTGAGGAAAGTTTAAGGTACGTTGGGATTGTGAGTTGGAAAAAGCTTTTTGTGTTAATAAGTTTTCTAATACCTTCAGAATTTTTACTGTAACCCCGAGCGTAAAATACATTGCGGAATTGTTACATAAATGCTAGTTTTTCTGGCTGATGGATATGTATATATGTATTCATAAAATAATTTTACCAACGTTTACGGTCATAAGATCAGGTTTCTGGCGCAAGAAAATGTCTTACTTTTTCTTTTGGTTTAACACAATATTATAAAACTCTACTAGCATTATCTACGAAACATAATAATGACTACCATCAACATGTAAATGACGAACACCCGTCAGAAGTAAAAAAATAAGAAATCAATTATTCAAATAAAGTTCTATCAATTTCTTTTGAACGTCAGTTTACCACCGTATCGAAGAGTTTCTTGTTGCTTCTTCTCTTGACAGTAACGGTCATCATTTTCACGTCGATATTTGCTATTTATCCCTACGATATAGCTATTAAACTTATCCGTTGTACAGTTACCGCCACGAACGTGGGCCTCAGTACTAAACCGGGCCTTGGCATATTTTTCTTATAATTGCCAATAGCCAACAATGCTATAGTCGTAATTGCGTTGCATTGTTACGCTTACGGTGACGACTGCGTACTTACGTGACTGTACCGTTATGGGTGCTGTCTACCGTTGGCGTCTTTGTTTTGTTGTGATGCGTGTCTCGTGTTTATAACTATATGTATCTTCTTTCATCATCATCAACATCATCATCGGCATCTTTTAATGCACGCCTTCTCCATTTTTTTCTTTCATCTAGACATTTTCCCAATTTAGGATCGGCTCCTGATCCATCAGATTTACCTGAATAAAAGTTTTACGCAGAGCGACTGGAATCAGACCTCCACAACCCAAAGGATGAATTAGTTGTCAGTGAATTCGAAGGCACTAACTTCGTATAACGACTGACAAAGATGGCCTTGACAACCGGGACCGAAGCTTGACATGGCTATCCGCATCGGCCCATATTGAATAATTGAAACATTACAATATTTTTTCCCCATAAGATTCGAACCCACGACCTCCGGTTTATAAAGCAAGGGCCAATACCGCTAGGCCGTGGTTATACCTGTATGTCTGTAAACTTAAATTGAATAAGATTTTAAATAATCTTCCGATTGATATAAAAAGTCAGTACAGATCAAGAACATCTTAGGCTACTACGCTAGTGCCTATAATTACACTGGCCTCTAATATACCCTTCGATTGCTGTTTGCCATTTGGGTTATGGGATTTTAAACGTCTATAGCTTAAAGATCAAAAACCAATCCTAATATATAGGAAATGGCTAGAAACAATAAGAACAACTAGGCCTTTTGCGGTGTTTGTCCAGGAAGAACGCTTTAGTTTTAAAGCAATTCGTCAAATATTTAAACTTATAATTTTGCATTGAACATTTTTGCCACGATATCATCATCATCGTCAGCCTGTGATAGTCCACTGCTAGACATAGGCCTCACCTAGTATACCCTATCCATAAGGGGTTTTGGATCGTATCCACCACGCTGGTCCAATGCATGTTGGTGGTTGGACCGACTTATTCATGGCCATCCGACGCATGTATCATCTTACTTTTCATCATCAATTGGGTGATTGTTCCAAATTTCCTAACAACTAGGAAACAACAATGAAAATTTGTTGTATCCTGCAGATTCGAACCCACGACTTTCGGTTTCTAAAGCACACGCCCATACCACTAAGCTACGCAGCCATTAAACAGGCTGCTAAAGCTAGTACTTAGACTAATCGCAAATATTCCTTAGGCACTATTCAGACATGAAAACTGAGATGGCTCTTGACCTAAAGTAAGATTTGCAATCGTGATAAACAGTGATGGTAGAAGTGAGGAGACAATTGAGAAAGGGCAAGACAGCACGTATAGAGAGGTACCGGTGCGTTCCGTGGAGATCCCGGTGCCTCTCATAATTACAGATGATAGACGCTGAGGGGTTTTAGTGAGTAAAACCTCACATAACCCTTATAAAAGGGTATCTTTTGAAGATTTCCTCGTAAGAAAAAAAAAAAAAAAACGCACTATTCAGACATATTTTAGCATGGTAACAATACCAACATAAAGTTGTAGCTTCACTGTGATTGAAAAAAAAATTGTTTGCCAAAGTAATTAATGCACGTTTGCCGCATATGATTAGTTTGTGCAGTACCTGTTGATTTTTTACATGGTTTATGTTCCGCCGCTTTGTATACTCATTCGCTGACGTAGATAGCGGGTTCGAATCTCAAACGCCGTCGGAAAAATAGCAATACTGATTCAATCCGGTACTAAAAGAAATCAAATAAAACTCCGGCAGTTATTATCTCAAAGGGATCTACGCAGGGGACAGATCCGCGGAAACGTTGCGGATGTAAACGAACAGCCGGTGTCGTAAAAATCTTTATTGGCCGCATAAAATTGTTATCGTTCATAGATCCGCAAAATACACGCCGGCGTATTTGAAAGACGGATTTAATCCGCGACAGTTATTGGTGACGCGTTAAGCTGCCATTTACTACTCTTACTATTGTATGGGAAACAATTGAATTTATTTCTTATATTGTATTTGTGCACCTTTTAAACTTTGATTTTGATTTAGCAATTCAATATTCCCTCCGTAAGTTTCTATCGTTACTAAAACCGATGATCTCTCACTTATACGCAGTAAACTATTAACTATTTCGCATTACATCGCTGCATAGCAAAGTACATTGGGGAGCGGGTCGCGTACAAAACGCTCAACGTATGCAACGCAGTCGACGGAAACGAATCCACTTACCGCGTGCATAGAATTGAAATGTGTCTGCAGAACGACCAGCCGCGTCGCACATAAATCGACTCCTGAAATGGTCCAGGGCCATAAATTCGTCGTCTTTACTGCTCAGACACGTGGCTTAGGAGTTCAGCTACTGGCTGCATAGAGAACATCGATAAAATGTTATATTTAACTTTTAATGTCTGCATATTGATGTATTGTAACTGCCTCCGTAGCCTAGTGGTATAGGTGTGTGCTTTAGAAACCGGAGGTCGTGGGTTCGAATCCTGCGGAGACTCAACAAATTTTCATTGTTGTTTCCTAGTTGGTTAGGGCAATTTGGGCCGATCACCCAATAGTCTGAAAAGTAAGATGATCCATGCGTCGGATGGGCATGTAAATAGTCGGTCCACCCACCAACCCGCACTGGACCAGCGTGGTGGATTACGGTCCAAAACCCTCTAATAGTGTATTAGGGGAGGCCTATGTCCAGCAGTGGACTATCACAGGCTGATGATGATGATATTGATGTATTAAGCATTAATCGAGCGAGAAGGTAAGCAGTACGTTCACTTGATTGCTGTCATCAAGCCTTGCTCGTACAAAATGCAACGTAAGATGCTAAAAGTTCTCTCGCCGCCTTTTGACATTAGATATTACGTGTATTGTGTAGCTGAGTTGTATAAATTTAAGTAAATTATAATTATAATAAAGTAAATTATTCGTTAATCTTTGCAACAAACACATACGAGTTCGCTACTGGCGCCATTTGTGTATGACATTAGACTGTTTATATTTATCGAATCTAAATTGGCTATAAATTTATAATTTGCTATTGGTTTACCCGGTAGTTTCGCTACCAGCTACAGACTCCCTAAAGATTGTAATAAGTCAAAATACGATTAGCGAGAAGAATAAAAACATGTCTCGACATGATCGATTTTCATAATCGATAATAAAACAACCGGCATAAGTTTCAAAGCTAACATTATTCACGGTTATTCCTAGAAACCGGTTAACACAAATCTTAACGCGCACTCGGCCACATTGTAAACTGGCACAATGAATTCGCATTGACCTAAAAAGCACCGAAAAATCCATATCGCTACTACAAATGCAGTCGTACCGTTTCGAGTTTTATTTGAGTTACTAGCCATGTTAAACTTGAAATCTATGTACTCATTGTAACCCAGGGCAACCAGGTACCGTAACCCATGGCAACCAGTGAACGCATATCGCTTCGTTGCTATGGGTAACCTTGTTTAAGTCAATTCCATCTTTTCTTTGGTTCAGCTTTATTTAAATTGTCAGTTACGGTCGTTTAATATATGAACACATTCTGATTTGTAAGGTTTCCGAACTCGTCTTATAATCGCGTCCGATGTCAATTCACTCGTCAAGGTTTGCGTGTTGTCGCGGTGTAATAGAATCGATTTGATGTGTCGATTGTCATAATTATTCGCGCTTATTGTGAATATTTTTTATGTACAGATTGTATTATAAATTAAAACACATTTTTTTTCGCTTGGGTTAATTTTCTGTAGTTAGTCATAAGTGGGGAACGTACCTAATTTGTTACTACATTTGGTAATTTATATTTAAGGTAAATGCAGGTTTTATTTTGCAGATGATTTTATTACGCTCATTTTTCTGGGAAAACGCAGGCCGGCTAGCCATTTATGAAACTAAACGAAAAGCTACGTCATCTGATTTTTAATAATTTTGCTGAATCAATCTTTAAATATGACTGCAAATAACTAATGAACAATAATTAATAAACATTTGTTAACACCTACACAAGACGCATTTGTATAGTCACCGCAGATGTCGTGAACTTGTACTTAACTTTACTATGTAAAAAAAACAAAAAAAATTTCTTGCGTACTACTATTATTGTCGCATACTTCTTCACTTAAAATTTATGTCTCCAAAGACGTCATTCATTACTTTTTAGATATTAAACTTTTTTTTTACAAAAATACTATGACAATTCTCGTTTCGATTCAATGCAAGGTGCTTCCTCCCTTCAAGTTTATGGTGTTGTATGGGATCGCGCAGGGCGTTGACCTCGGCTGACCTGTAATGACTTGAACCTTCGAGACCTTAGAAAGTCGATGTTCCCTGATGTAAAAGGCCAACAAAAGATATTTTTACTTTTAATATGATTTAATTTGGCGGTTGAGTAAAAGTTTTGGATTATTTGGCTTATATTTGTATCGCGTGAAATACAATATGAATAAGTCAATCGTTAGTATGAAATGTAACATGTTTGAGTTGAATTTTCATATAAAATATGTATGTAATTTTAATTTTTGATTGCTTTTATGTTAAATTAGTTGTAGTCCGCGATTTCTTCCGCGTAATATTTAAGAAATTCTTACGCAAGCTGTCTCCTTATGATAGTTCCGTCAAAATCGTACCAGCCATGCCAGAGATTAGTCAGAACAAATAAACAGACAATTAATAAATGTTGTTTTGTTATATGTACTACTTACATATGACAATATTCTCATTTAAAAACTGTCATTTTAATGTTACAAACAGATACTCGAATCCATGCTTCGGATGGACATGTAAAAGGTCGGGGCCACACACCAACCCGAATTTGACCAGCGTGGGATACGGTCCAGAAACCCCCTATGTCCAGCAGTGGACTAACACAGGATCAGCCTGTGTTAGTCCACGGCTGATGATGATGATGAAACAGGCAGTCCAATTTTATTTATTTGTAGGTAGTTATAAAAATAATTCTAGACGAACAAAAAGTTGTTATACGCCGTAACGCTATGACATATGTGGAGTCGTGACTCTATTCCAACAACTGATTGATTTATTCACTCTGGAAAATTCCACAATTTTTCATAGAACATGATGAAAATTCTATGAAAACTTGTAACGTATTACAATCGATTCTACTATACACTACCACATAAGTTGTTTAACTAGTCCTTGACCTTATAATTGGTAATCAATATTTCAAACACTGTACGCTTGATATGGCTTTGCATTGTAAACCCCATGAGTACACAGAGATAGTTAATTATGTACACGTTTGAATATTCATTAAATTGTTTAGTTTCAACGTAACATTACTACGTCATCGTCATTTATTAAGTTTGTTAATTTTAACACAAATATTTGTTGAAAGACTTGATTAAATTTTAAACGAAACGTTTAAAGGGTCAGATTTCGAATTATTATGAATAGAAACTGATTCGCAAATGTAGTTTAATATGTACAAATGAAAGAAATACCGAGTCTTGAAGTTCACGTATGACTTTGCTAGATAACCAGAATGCAGTGGATAATCTATTAGTCTTCTAACCGGTGAGTGTGGGTTTGAACCCTATAAATGAGAAATAAAAAAAATATTTTTCATTAAATGTATAAGCTTTCATTGCTCATATACTTCATTAATGTTGAAACACTTTAAACAATCTCGCGTAGTTGAATCTGTAAAATGTACACAATGTTCGTACAGTTTAATTTTAAATCTAGTCTTGGTACGCGAAAACTACATTGTTAACATTCAACTAAATTCATAAAAACGTACTAAAACAATAATTTAAAAAGACGATCGATCTATTCTTTGTCTGTTTTAGTTTGTCGTCTAATATAGTGAATAGAGAATTGACTCTATAGCAGACGACCTCGCGTTCGTCCTTCAACATCATTATCGCGGTTTGTTTCTTTTATACGCGATGTTTTATTAGTTAGGTTATTGTGGGTCATACGCGACCGGTTATATTTCGATAACGGTCGAGTGGTAAAACGTGAGACGATTATAACGCAATTAGCGCTATTTTTGTTTCGGCTTAAAACTACGCTCACTGTTTGTATATTCGAAGCTAACGACGTAACGCGTTGTTAGACTCGTTATGTTATAATAATTGTGGGCTGATATCAAAATATAACTAAGGTTTTAATTTATAACATATTTTATTCATATCAAATCCACCTACGGATTTTTCACGTTACTTATATATATATTTTTTTCCGACGTTCCGAATTCTTTCCCGCATCTTATTTGGTATATAATATACCAACTAAGATGCCGTAGAATAAAACCGTAAATATGTTGATTTAATATGTATAATAATCGCGTAAATAAAAGAAGTAATTATATATTTTATTGATTACGCGAATACATGATAAATATTAGTTTTTAAATTATCAATTTCCAGCGTTAGACATGTGACCATAGATGTTAGAAAGGGTCTTAAAACTCAACTGTTGCATTTATACAGTTGTATAGTAATTAAACTCGATAAAATTGGTAAAAGTGTATTATTTATATATATCGTAACATTAAGTTTCCTTTGAAGATATTTATTAAGATTAAAAGTTTAATTTCATTTATAATTATAAGATATAGTTATTGTTTAAATCACTTATGTGTTTTTATCGCAACTTGAGATACTCTTTTGTTTATGTTTCCTAAAAATATGATATTTATAGTCATACAAGTGAATGTAATAGTCACTAAATCTAGAGGTAAGCTCGTGTATCTATAATCACAGTAACCAATCACTCTATACCGTCTATTGGGTACTCGAATGTTCAGTTAAACCTTACCGAAGCTAAATTGGCTGCGACTCTGTTTGACGTATGAATTGCACGTGGGTGGAACCTTTTTGGAGTAAATAACATGAGGAGCAATGACATTTTAGTGTATTTTATGTTCAATGAATAATAATGTGTGGTATGGAAAATAATTGATTTTAATAATTTTTGTTAACTAGTGGAGACTGTTTAAACAGGCAACAAGGAAGCGTCACACATCTAGTGTCCCTATTACTGAATTGTCATCAATCATTGATTAACAACAAAGTAAAAAAAAACGGTGCGACTCCGTTGCTATGGGTTACTTTACTGGTGGTAGTTCCCCTTTGTACAGGGGACCGTCTGGGTTGGTACAACCGCGGTGCCTATTTCTTCCGCATAGCAGTAGTGAAAACACTACCGTGTTCCGGTTTGAAGGGCACCGTAGCCAGCGTATTTACTGGGTAAACGAGACTTAACATCCTATGTATCACGGCAGGCAGCGCGTTGGTGATTGCCGGTACCAGTATTGCCGATGTCTATGGGCGACGGTGACCATTTCCTATCAGGTGGCCCGACTGCTCGTCTGCCTGCGTAGGCAAACAAAAAAAACATTGTTTTCAATTAATTGTGTATTTTTATTGGCTTAGGTGTATACTTGATACGTTGCGCCTTTTATTTTCCTTTAAACATAGTCAATTTTCATTACACTCAAGCATAATTTGTCATAAAAGGGCGTCGCATTGACCTTTACGCTTTGCGTTTCGTGTATCAAAAATTTACACACGAAATTTTATTGAACGCGGGCCTAATTTAATAACCTTGTTTATTTTTAACGTAAAAAGTGAGTTTACTCATAATTTTATCGGTTATTTTCTATATATATGATAACCTTATGTAGGCGGTTGCCTCGTTGTGTAAAGAAAAAATACGTATTGTGTTACTCTTGTATAAAAACATAATGTTATCAAAATCCATAGTTTTCGGTTATAAATTCGTAGTCCCAAACTTTCTTATTCAATATACTTTTTTAAATAATATCCTTGAAGTAAACTTTGAACAGAGTTTGTACAAGAGGCACGCGTATAACTGTTACACAAAATCAAATTTAGAATCGCTCGAGTTCATTACCATTAAACCTTGAAGTTTAATTGTTTGAATTATTCATCGGCCATAGATAATTTGAATACGCTTACAGCGCACCAAAGATACTGGCCAGTCGCACGACTGAAGATGACGAGCTGTCACTTGTTTACGCGCGAAAATTATAGATCGATATTAATTTAGGGTAAAACATATTTTTTAATTTAATGACTTTTAAAAAAAAAATGCGTTGTTTATATTTTTTTTTTCATAATATGACACGAATATTATTTAATTCTAATACAAAACCGTAGTCAGGATTTTAAATTTATTTTCAAATTATTAGAAATGGTGATTATCGTTTAGTAATAATATTAGTTCATATTTTATTAAGCTGCGCGATATATTGTTTTGCTCGTAGCTTAAAATTTTTTTTTTGGAATTTTTGTAACCTCTATTTTCTTCTTTAGCCATTTCCTATGTAATATGATGAAATATTTTGTATTATATTATACTTAATAAGCAAATAGTAATGATTACGTCGCTACATTTTTCATAACACTAAGCGTAAACACAAATGCTTACAATCTAATGTCATCATACATGTTTAATGAAACACACATCGCGTATCTGTCAATCGGTCGTAATGATGCGCCTTCCTGATATAGTCCTTCTACACGGAAAACGACAGCTCATTGTCCTAGTCCTCATTTGTATTACACTGTTTTTTATCTATACGAATAAATAAAAATAAAGTGTCTGTTATATATTAATAGCCATACCCCGATACCCCTTGTGGGTGAAATTTCGTAAAATCCGTTCTTAGCTGACCTCTGCTCGGCGAAAGGAATATATCAAGTCGCTACGCCTTATGGTTCCAGAGATATCGTGATGAGTCAATATATAGGTGGGAATCTCTCTTATATATAAATAAGTAATTTTAAGATCACCATTTTTTCATTTAATATACAACAATGTACACGTATAACTTCAGATCAACTTTTATTCTGTGTCTGTCTATCTGTTTGTCCTGGCTAATTTCTGGAATAGCTGGTCAGCTTTTGACGGGACTTTACTGCACAATAGCTGATGTAACTCGAAGTAACTGACAGCTTCTTTCGGAGTAACTGATAGCTCGGTATTTATTTTAAAAGTATCGTCTTCCTTTAAAACAAAGTCGCTAATGTTACATCAAATTGAGTACAATCTTAAAACTAACGGAAAAAGGACAATCTTATCGGTCATGACGTCACGAAACACTAGCGTAAATAAAGAGCGAGTGCACTTGTAAAACTAAATGCACCCAGTTGCTTCATCGATGAACAATTGAAGCTGTTCGTAAATGTAAAGATTTGTTTTGTTGTTGTCTGATCACAATACTATTATTACTATTGTAATAGAACTACCCTAATAGTCATTTTAAAACGGAATCCCTGTCCACTCTGCGTAGCTATATTTTTTAAAATGTTTATTCTAGCACTCTCCTGATTTTCTGGTGTATTACTGTGAAGTTTTATCGAAAGCCGTTATATGGTTACAAGCATGCATACATGCACACTTTTCATCTGTAACGTTAGCATGATTAATTGAAATTCTTCTGCTTTAAGGAATAACAAAAGCAAACCTTCAAACAGAATAATTTCCGCCTACTAAAATCCTATTCTTCTTGCTCTTATTCTTAGTCGTAATTCTTCATTTACTGATTCGTGTCTAGTCTGACAGAGCTGCCGTCACCCGTCGTATTAGGAGAAAGAATCTGCCAGGAGTATCCATTTTGGGCTGATCGACAGGCCGTTAGGATTTTACCGTAAAATATTTCGTGCATTTTATCGATATATTGCACATTTATGATGCATGTGAAAATTACTTTCGCCATAGAATAACTCGTGTCGCTGAATCGATAGACATGTTGCAGGTCGGTTGGCACAAAAGATGAGGCTAATTGGTCCTATTGTAGGTCTTTGCGTCGATCGCAAGTCGCAGACATCGTGGCGCATGTGTCAGATTTGAAAGGACCTTATATACTGAATTTGATTGATACAAGTAGCTATCTGAATCGTATTGGAGGTACAAAGCGATTAAAATTGAAAGCTATTTCAGAAATTGAAAGCTTTTACATTTTACATGTTTGGGACGTAGGTTCTTGATATTTTTATATATTTTTCGAAACTTCTTGCAGTAGAAGAAGCGGACTTATGCCAATAGCATTTTCTGCCATTAATCCTTGGGATGATGCGTTGAGTTAAAAATAGGGAGGTATTTTTTGTGCTTCTTTTTGTTGCTTCTTGTGTATATTGGGTAACTATTTAATAATGTTTCTGTTAATCTCAATAAACGAGTCGTAACACATTTTTTTTCTCTAAGAGTCTTGTAATTAATTTTTCTGTTTCTATTTCAGTTTAAGATAGTTAGTATGATAGATTGTTTAATTTTCTTCTATTCAATTTTACGTTAGAAATGTTTTGAAAACTTTGTTTTCCCATATTGTGCACACGTAATTGGCTCTAAGCGTACGCGAATCATCACTCAAACATCTTTACTATTATCGCCTCCTACTCAAGAACCAAGATAGCTATATCTAATGACATTTCTAGGTATCACGTTTTTGCCGTCATATCTGCAACTAATGCATTAGAAATCCCACGGTACCGAGGCCTTGAGGTGGCTTTGCTGTCATTGCTGCAATCCACTGGTTGTTTCATTATATGCCTTTATTAGTTAGCCATATAAAGAAACTTTGTAAACGAGATGATAGGCAACTGCCTCAGTGGTATTGGAATGGATTCACGAAGCGGAGATCGTGGTTTCGAATCTTGCGAGCATAAACTTGTGCTATTGTTATCTAGTTGCTTATAATCTTATAAAGATAATAATTATAGTTTATTCATAACAATAAGACCATTCTATGAACACTGGACGGGCCTTGAACTAAGCATAGCTTGTATCTCAAGACCCTAATAATAACACTACAAATAAGTTGGGATCATTTAATTTAGATGACAGAGGATTTATAATAAATATATACGGGATATAACAATATTCTAAGCGTTTTCGACGGGTTTAAGTATAACGCAACACGTTCCAGTTCTATTTGACTTACTTCGAAAAGCGTATAGTAATTTTATATGTATGTTACTTTTTCCTCTTCTGGTGAACCGATTTTGTTAAACATCATTTTGTTTAATAGTTAATTGACTAGGTTTTTTCCTAATTATGTAAGTTATGTCACTTGTTCGTAAGCAATGATTTGCCGCGTTATTCAATTCAGGTGTAGCGTTCGCACAGAGATGCGATGAATGCAGATGCGACGGATATTTTCGTACCGCAAGCGTTGCGTTTGGCCGAAGAATGGGTTGTTTACTGATCTGATGCTTGCCTGCGTCACGCGAAGTGTGGTGCGGAATTTATCACATAGCTGAGTAATATATTTAGTATATGTGGAACGTACTATACTGCCACGACTTATAGGTGGTGGGCTTCTTTGTTAGGAGAGACCGTTTGGGTTCGATTTGGGACCGTATCACCACGGTGCCTGGTTTTCCGGATATCAGTAGTGTTTAAACACTGCTATCGTCCGGTTTGAATGGCACCTCAGGCAGAGTATTTAACTGTGTAAACGAGACATACATTCCATGTCTCAGGATAGTGAGTGGATATGTGGCGTCTTACTCTGCTTTTGCTATGGGAAGGACATATAATTTACCATTGACGTAAAAGTCCCGTCCAATGGTCAGTTCTAATGTACTAAACAATATGGATATTAATGTGGTTGTTATACTTTGATTGTTCTGAAACCGCAGTAGTTATGTTTTGAATGGTCTGTTAATTAACACTTGGTTCTGAATTTGTTTTTGTATTAGTGACGATGAATCCTGAGGATCAAATACACGGCAACGAAAATGTGTTCAATTGAGAGGTTCATCATATCAGCCTGTGTAAGTCCACTGGACATAGGCCTCCTAATACAGGGTGTATCCATTAGGATTTTGACGTTACCCACCAGCTTGGTCAAATGCGGGTTGGTGGGTGGACGACTTTTCATGATCATCCGACGCATGGATCATCTTACTTTTCAGACTGAGAGGTTATTATTATAAATTCGATGGTTCGTGTAGATGAATATGGAGATCGTTACAGTTTTACAAAATAGATACAACTCTGTATATGCATAGTAGTTTTATTGTGGTCACATCCGGATAATACTAAAGTTAAAATTTATGCGGAGTTAATTTAATATAAGTATTACGAAATGGAGGCTGTAGACGATAACTAGGTTATTTAATATTGCTTATCTAGTTTAAATATATTTTATTTATCATCAAATTAAGCTTAACATGATTTGATTAAAACGGAAATATTGGAAAGCTACCGGAAACTTGTTTTTCAAAAACCGATATTCGCTTAGAAGTAAGTAATGAATATATTTTTATTCTTCCTTCATTTTTAAATAAATTGCAAATACGATTGTTCTACCAGTTTCGTTGCCATGGAAACAAGTTTTAACGATTATTTTGCGGTTTATCAGACCTTGTATTGGATAAGTGATATCGTGTTTTATTTATGAAATAACGTAAAGGACGTAAATTTGTATATGAATAAATACACTTTAGTTAAATAAAAATAGTTGTTATACATTTCTATCTTTTAGATTTTTTATAGTTTATAGTCTCTAGGTCGAATAAAGATTCACAAATTAACGAAGGCCGAAAAGCGCCTACGGGAACATGAATTCTAATGGCGCAGGAATTCAGCGGAAAAATTTCATAGAAAAAAAAGCTATTTGCCTGAAATATGCTTTACGAAGAAACGGTCAGCCTTTTTATAAATACCTCGCAATATTTATGCTACAGTCGACGCGGCTCTTATGTATTTTAGTCATAAAAGTGACTGTTTGGTTTAGTCATAGACATAGATTATTTAGAACTTGTACCTATCCATAATTTATACTGTAAAACACAAGTTCTTTGGTTTAACAACGATGTTTTTGACTATATCGTAAATGTTAAAGAAATAAATAACCATAAATTTCAATAGCAATCTGCATCTCTTTAAAAAAACGTACTCATACATTTTTCTTCGTGGTTTCCTAACGACTCATCTCAAAACACGCGATGTTTGCTCACCGCATTACACTCGCCTTATTGCTTTTATCTCAATTTAGATATACTTTGTTGATGTTTTTTTTCATATCTCGTCTTTAATTCGCCGCGTACGAATGCTAAGTGGGACGATGACCGTGGTGCCGAAGCGTCGACGCGATAAGGCCGTCGCCCGGCGAAATATTCGAAAACATCTTTAGTGCTTATGTACTCCTGGTGATACTGGTTGAATGCCGTGGCTCCGTTTGCGTTAATTGTTATTTGTCAAGTGTTTAGTTAAATAGTTGGGTTAGTAAGTTGTTAAAAGTTTATAAAGAAATTATCCCCTATAAATATATAAGACGTCATGTTTCTTTAGTACTCATGTACTCCTGGTACTAGTTGAACGCTGTGGCTACGCTTGTGTTATTTGTTATTTATCAAGTGTTTAGTTAAAAGCTGGCTTAGTTAGTTCAAAGTGTATATAAATTAACCCCTATAAATATAAGATGGAATGTATCTTCAGCGCTTATGTACTCCTGGTGGTGCTAGTTGAACGCCGTGGCCGTACTTTTGGTAATTCTTAATTGTCAAGTGATTAGTTAAAAGTTGCCTATAAGTTAAATATAAGAGTATTCAGTAGTATCTCTAGTTTAATTAATTGACACTGGAATCGTATCTTCAGCACATATCAGCTCTCAATGTGACATTGTTAAAGTTGTTAATTATTTGTTTCATTATCAATTATTAATCTTCGAGCTGTTTAGATTGAGATAGGTATCCATATAAGATTAAATGATGAAGACGATAATCGCTAAATTGTATTCATACGAGTTTTCTCGCATCATGCCTTAGAAGTCCACTCGACTAGCACAATCGCTCTAATACACCTTCTTAATGGGTTTGACTTCAACCTGTCTAATGCTTTGTGGTGACAACTTTTACATCTCATCCGAGCTGGATTTTACTCGACAACTGTGATCACAGATTGCTACCAACAGAAACTACAATGAAATTGAGCTTATAACCGACTCTCAGGTTTCTAGCATTCCTACCACTGCAGAGCGTGTATTGTTTTGACTATAGTTCAATTAATGGTCCGATGTTGCGTTTTTTTTTTAAATATAAAATGCGTTTATCAAGCCGTTATACACTTAAATTATTCTAACCTCAAAACCTTCACTAACTGTAACATATTTATGGTTCTAGTGTATAAACTGTGTAAGTGAACAACTCATCGTTAACTGTTAGTAATTCTGTCATAACAGTACAAAACATCTTTATAGAGATCCTTTCGCGTTAATAATATTATTATTAATAGTAGAATAATACGATGGGTGGTAATACTCGCGTTGCAACAAGGATTCGTTATAAATTGGTATTATTCAAAAGTATTACGAAGAAATAAGGAAACTGCACAGCTCTCCTATGTCACATGCATGCGCTGCACACGATACGGAGCTAACAAGATAAATTAGTGCATTGAAATCGCCACGTGACCATAATACTCTATATACGTCCGATGTAGGGTGTCCTTAAATCGTTACCCTGGTATTAAATAATAATTTTAGAATAACTCATTATTTATTAATATTAATAATATAAATGTGAAAGTGCTAGAATTACGATGATAACTAAACCTGATTTGTTATAACTTTTCTGTGTCCGGCATCTTATGTTATTTTCGTCAATAATTGGTAAATAGTCTGGTACTACACGCAATATCCTAGACACAAAACATTTTTATATTTTTCTAGAGAATTTTATTATTAGCGCCCTCAAAGTCATCTGTACTATGCTGTACTTACATGACATGAGGACATTATATAACAATAATAAAAAATAAACAAAGTAATGAACAAAATCAAGTGACAAAAGTCGAACTTACAACAAAGGATCTTATTTAAAAGGTAAAAAAATAATTTAATACGGCAATATGATAAATTTTAAAGTTTTCGTTGTCGTGAATAATAACATTACATGTTACTTAATTTCAATTAAAACTTCTTCTGGCAATAACCCCCCCAATCGTCTCGTGCCTTATTTTATTTAAATGCGTGTATGCACTCTAGCAGGGGTTCATTAGCATGGATATTTGCGCTTTCGACTGCTGTTGTTTACACTGCAATACACCTCGACCGACCGTTCCCTACACTCTAGTACTCGTTATATTATCGGTAGATGTACATAAAATTACGCTATACCGTGGCAATGCAACGACTCCGTTGTTTTCAGCGAATTACGCGTGTAGTAGAATATAACTGTCTTTGTGTTATAATGTAAAGTTATGACTTACATTATTATACAGTTTATCCCAGCGGCGCTTCGCTGAGCATGTTTAAGTTGCAGAAAAATGCGTATTATAGTGCTTTAAATATCGAGGCTACTAAATATAAAGATCGGTTTGGAAAAATAATTGGAAATATGAATTTGGTTTACCACTTTTATACTGGTTATAAATATTTAAAAGAATGTAACGCTAAAAGCTGACATAAACTGTACTTAAACCAAGGTATATACTTTTGGATTTTAAAGCGTGTGCAAGTGTCGTTTTTTTAATGCATAGATGTTGTATTCGCTTTTGAATACGAAGTTGAAGAAATATCATATACTTACATTGTGATAATTATTATAACTTATAACAAAATCATTAATAATAGCTCGTTAGAATGCAGCTTCGTTCGCCCGCAACAAACTAGTATATAACTTGTCAGTTTTTAATTAACGACTCAGTTAATTAAGAAAACTTTGACATACAGTGATTGTTAATTGAAATTAAAAAACGCACGATGCATTAATTGTAGCTTATTAAAGTCTGAACAGGTTATGAACACGCGCTTGAGAAAAAACCGTTTTAATTTAAAACAAATCTTTTTTTTACGCTGTAAAAAAAGTAGATTGATTTAATTTATTTTAATAAGTTATTAAAACATTTTTTGTTGAGTCTGTGCGCTTTATGTGTCGTTTTACAATATGGCGACTTGCGAACGCTTTGTTCTATTAATTATTTGAAATCTATCGGACATTATGCACGTTGCGTTTTGTACTCATAAAAACGTTTAATAACAGAACGCATTCAATCATTCATTGAAAAATGTTCGCATCGACGCAACGCATAAATTCCTCGATGGTTCGCTATTTTTAGCTGTGAATGGAGATCCTTACGATCCTTTTAAAATCTTTTCAATCCCTCTATGCTTTATGTTCCGTTTTAAAACTTTAATGCGAAAATATAGCAGAATATATTTAATGGTGCACACGTATGTTATTAGTTATTTTCCATCATGTCTTTTTATCTTTGTATAACATCGCTGCATAGTATAAAACAAAGTCGCTTTTTCTGTCCCTGTATTCTTAAATATGCTTAAATCTTTCAAAGTATGCAACGGATTTCGTTTATAGATGCGGTTTTGTTAATAGATAGTTTGATTGAAGAGGAAGGTTTATGTGTATAACACATGCTTAATAGTATAGGTATATTCTCTATCAGCATAGCTCCCGTGCGAAGCAGGGGCGGGTCGCTAGTTTATTAATATGACAGATATTGTTTTGAACTATAGTTCTTTTTACGTCATACGGCCTATTTATTTATGATATTAGTTTATTACTACTCAAAAGACTGCGATCGTAAGTAATATGTTTTTAATTTAGCATAAACAAATTTGATGAACATACCCATGACAATCAGGTTGGATTTTTTTTAAAAAATTATGGGATCCTAAGGTCGGATAATTTATTAAAAAAGATTAAGTTTTATGTTTCATAAAAATTCCATTCAATATTTTATTTAATTCACAAATTCCTCTATGATTCGCTATTTGAATGGAAATCCTTATCAGTTCATTGTTGGATATAGGACTCCCCTAATACAACTAAAACCCTTTATCCATTAGGAGGTTTATGGACCGTATCCCAACACGCTGGTCCAATGCGGGTTGGTCGGTGCACCGACTTTTTAAATGCCCGTCCGACGCATGGATCACCTTACTTTTTAGACGAATGGGTGATCGGCACAAATTGCCCTAACCAACTAGGAAACAACCATGAAAATTTGTTGAGTCCCACTTACCGTAGATGTAAGCCCATACCGCTACGCTGCGGAGGCAGTAGAATGTTACGGAACTCTTAATCGGGTAATATATCAAAACAGATTTACAGTTAAGTGTACTGTAATTTGGTCCGCTCGTTTTCATACATTTTTTGTGTCGTTTCGTTTACATCATTCGGTTTACATTCCACACGTGGCCGTTACCGTTCGTCACAATTTCGTATGTGTACAGTTAGAGAAGCGGTTTACATTGTAAGCAATGTAATTGTTGGCCTCGGCGGGCGAAACAATTGAATTGGAACAAACTCTCGTGTCCCGTTTACTCGGCTAATGGCGCTATTATTCATATTATGTGAAAAAACTGGATTCGAATTAGCGTTACAATCATCATCAGCCTGTGTAAGTACTGCTGGGCATAGGCCTCCCCTTATCCATTAGGCGGTTTTTGGACCGTATCCCACAACGCTGATCCAATGCGGGTTGGTGCGTTACAATAATTATTATGATTTCAAGTCGTGAATGAAATATTTTTATGACGTATTTTTTTTATAGTGACGTTAATCGATATGCTTATTACGCTTAGCTAATGAACAACAAACTACAGTCCGCTTTGCGATATTAAAAGTTACGTCTCGTTATTATACTAGCTTAGGTAGCCTTTCAACCGGAACGTAACAATATTTTTCATATGAATTAGACACTGCGTTAGTGTCTTCTAAAACGAGGCTCTAAAGAAACTTAAATAAATAAAAATAAACATTTGTCAATTACTTGGCAATTTTTCATTGTTAGGCAATTTTGAATATTTTATTTTATTAATCGTACGTAATAAAAAGTATTATACTTTAATTTTTTATTACAATTATGAAGATCGCATAGTTTTGTCGCGATACGAAAACTCAACATTGGTTTATCGATGTCGAAATCAGCTGTTGCGTCGTCGGCCATGTTTTATTTTGGCGGGTTCACGGTCAATTATGTCTTTATGAACGAGCGCCGCACATAAATAACGATAATCGTGTTTTACACCACGCTCTTTGTGTGTTTCTTTATATTCCGCCATAAATTGTTATGAATGTAGTCATTAATGAGATTTAGAAATCGTGCAATGTAAACATTTGTTTTGTTGATTGTTTAAATAAAAACAAAAAAACATACCTGATGTGATCACTAAAGACAATTTTATTTGACGCTTTTTGTTTTTTTTTTATAATGAATTGGGATGATATTTCGATATTTGTTTATGTCCAGAACTTGTAATTACATTATGTTATGGTTTATTAAAACGTTTATCGTCAAACTCAAAATATTTACATTAAGTGCATTTTAATGTTGTAAATATTTTGCCTTTGATACTTTACAATTTAACTGAAATTATTTATTTATATTTTCTGTCTCGTCGCCGATATCAATATAATTGGTCCGATATATAATAAGTGTCAAAAATGAGAACATTTAAAGTGATATAGCATAATATAGTGTTTTAGGATTTTGGAAAATATAGCATCTGTTAAATTTTGCTTTCTCTTGAAACGATTTCTGAAATCTTCCTTCCAAATCAAGTGCAAAATCCTTAAAGGGCAATCGAGCAATGTAGACTGCATATTAGCGAAGCATAAGCCATCACGGTGCCGAACATAGTTTCACGTTTGAAGGATGTAGGTCCCATTTATTGAAAAGAGGCAGTCACCTAGGCAGGTATGCACGCATATTTCCCTATTCTGCCAGTCCAATTGGCGTCGGTGAACAGTCATCCGTGTTCCGTTAAAGGGCATCATGCCGTAGGTATTATTAAACAGTAACATCCTTGGCTCATGGTTTGAACGTCAATCTTACCACGTACATTCATGCTCGGTGAACAGTTTCCATCGTGTCGAAGTAATGCTTATCTGCCTTCGTAGGCAATATTCATCTCATCTCTACATTTATACAACTAAATAAAATTAGTTTCTGTTCGTAACATCAAAATAACCGCTACATATAACAAAACAGTTTTCTTTTAAATATTTTTGTCTGTCTGTTTTTTTTGTTAATATCTGGAATGGCTGGTCGTTTTTGACGGGACTTTGATTGGAAGATAGCTGATGTAACTGGGAGTAACTTGGGCTACTTTTTCTTTAAAGAAATATCTTATATGCAACCACGCGGATGAAGTCGCGGACAACTAGTAATTAAATGTATGGTCGCAGTTCATTTGTGTCGCCATATTGAACCGAGTTTTTCATAATTTTCCGCCGCGTGCGGAACGTTCGCTAAATCGTATGCATTCTTCGAGTCGTAACGGTTGGCGGTGCTTTTCCGTTATTTTTTCCGTTTTGAAAAGGCGGACGGACCGTTCGGAAATTCCGTGTTTTCGAGTATTTCTTTAATAATGACTTTCTTTAAGAGAATGTTTTATGCTGTAAAAAATTTTAAAATATTTTTTGTATTTTATTTTCGAACCTTTACTGAAATGGACCTAATGGTCTAGTTACTGAGTAACGCGATATGGAGTATAAAATATTAATTTATAATTACAATTTTGTATCTCTCCATCTTTAAGCCCTTCTCTCGTGTTATCTTGGTGTCGGCTTCTAACATAAATAATATTTTATACTAACCTGTATATATTGTTACGTGGGTATTAACTGATAGTGGGAATCGAATTCATACGTTTTATATTATAGAATTAAGAACTAGCAATCATTGAGCTATATTACCTTTATTAAAGTAAACGCTTACGCAGTGCAATTCCACTAGGGTGCCTTCTTCACAGGCCATTTGTGATAAATTGGGCGGGAGATGATCTCTGGAATACACTTTTTTCTGTAAGATCATTCGGCTTAAGAATGGATTTGGAGTAGAAACTTTATAGCCCGTTTGTAACGTTAGTCGTGTCTTATATCGAATGAAGCGAAATAAAATTAGCATAAGATTATAACATATATTATTAAATCTCGATTAAATAGTAAATACACCAGTTATAGTGTTCTTTTAAACCAGAGCGTTAAAGTTTATAAAAGGAGCGTTAGTTCTGTTGAAAATATCTCATTTGTCATTTCAGAATTCTTTAAATCTCCGTTCGGTGGTAAATTATACATTCATAAAGTAGATACTTCTTAGGATACAAATATAAAGGCATAAAACTGCTTTTTATTCGTTAATGTTAACTTAACCATTTTTCTTGAAGCCCTTAACTAGAACATAATAATGTTTTAGTTTGATTTAAATAGAGGTACTCAACAATATCTCACCGCGGTATTAAATTAATTTTGTATATTAGTAATTAATTCTTTAGTTTACCCGAATACTACATATTATTGAATAAAAAGACTTTTTTCGGATGATGTCGCGTTTATTTTACATTATAAATTCCCGACGTGAAGAAAGTATTCAATAATTGTATGTACCTATGTGTTTCGTTAACAAAAAACTTTCTCGAATCATCTGGATCATCGTGGTTCTTATCCACAATTAACAGACATATTTGTTTAATGATAAACGAGGCTGTAAACGCGTGCGATATGCAATCACTTAATCCGATAATCTTTTTGGAGCACTCCATTATTTACGATTAAATTCACTATCGCAACTTTCTCTTTGAGATTTTTTTGTTTTTTTTTTTTATGTTTAATTAGGCCAAGTAATATCGATCCGAAACTGCCTCCGTAGCCTAGTGGTATGGGCGTGTGCTTTAGAAACCGGAGTTCGTGGGTTCGAATCCTGCAGAGACGCAACAAATTTTCATTGTGGTTTCCTAGTTGGTTAGGACAATTTGGGCCGATCACCCTATTGTCTAAAAAGTAAGATGATCCATGCGTCGGATGGGTATGTAAAAAGTCGGTCCCCGGACCGGTAGGTCGAACCAGCGTGGTGGGATACGTTCCAAACCCCCTCATGGATAGGTGTGTATAGGGGAGGCCTATGTCCAGCAGTGGACTATGACCACTCTATACCACAGACCAGAACTATACCACAGGCAGATGATGTGATGCGATATCGATCGTACTTTGTTCCTTTTATTTTTTTGTATTTTGATAAAATTAGAGTAGGTAAGTGTAGAATATACATTATTAATATGTTGAAATGTAGTATAAATGCATTTTATTGCTGTTATTTGAGTCTACATAGCTCTTGTCGGACTTCCTAACGCGGCACGTGTGTTGAAAACTTCACGCACGAGATTCATAATCTGATAATGGTTCAACGAAACGCTATATATGTATATTTTATACGCCTATTTTTTACTGCCTCAATAGCCTGGTGGCATGGGATTGCGCTTTAGAAATCGGAGGTCGTGGGTTCGAATCCTGCGGGGAATAGACTACTGTTCTAAGTTGTTTCCTAGTAGGTTAGGGCAATGCGAGCTGATTACCCGATTGCCTGTAAAGTAAGATCCACGCAGATGGGCGTGTAAAAAGTCGGTCCAGCGCCTTATCTCTCTTTCCAGTCGTGTCGGTCATCCGTCTAATCGGACTATGAGAATATAAAGTATTAGGGAGTGTACATGTGATTGCGCGTACACTTGTGACTATTACATCTCCTGCACAATTGGCTGGCCTCTAATATAAATAGGACGCCGTAGTCGAAATCGACTAGGAATACATAATAACAACATTCTATATGTGCCGAGATCGTAACATAATAAATACTTTAACCAATTTAGAAGCGGAATACATGTAAACACGTACGACACGTCTGACGATGTTCGTTTCTATGAGTTTCATGTTAATAGTCGACTGTCAATCTGTGATTGACATCGAAATGACAATTCGGCAATAAGAACTCTTTATGTTTGACGTCACTTCGTTGCCATGGGTACCTTGTTTTAAATAGTGGACATTTGACATTGATTTCGTCAATTTCCTCTCATATTCGCGTAGGTATAGTTATTATGCCTTTTAAACTGAAACACAGTGGGGGTTTAACGTGACTGCGTTGCGTTAGAAATAGCCACTAGGTGTAACTTCTAGCAGGTCCCTTAAAAAGGTTACAACAGTATTGCAAACCTATCTTTTTTTTATTCAATTGTACATATACTATATAGGATACATTATGGATATAATTTTAATAACTATTACAGCGTCGTATAAAATATTAAGTACACAGAAACACTCTATTTCTCTAGATCAAATATGTCTAAATTGTCTTTTATAAATTACGTTCATAAATTAATTGAAATTCTCAAAGTTAAATTAATAGTGTTCTAGTATGTTGCTTTAAATAACACGCCTGAAGTTATACCAAAGATAATAAATATCAAGGCAGACTTGTACAAGCCGTGCAATATTATTTCCAAACAAGTTGCATGTTTTCGTTTTGTGTTTGAATATAGATATTATTAATTAACCAGTATTAATCAATATCAAAGAAAAATTATATCGTTATATTTTATATTACTTACTAATCGTTATAATTTATATTTAATACTGAATTTATTTATACGCGGTTCGTTTTACGAAGCACATATTATTACATACAGATAATGCGAAAACCAAATATTGACCAGGCAAACATGAACAGCACAAAGGCTGTGATATATAGATTGTTTTGAAACGGTTACTTTTGAAATGCGTCGCATAAAGTTAACAGCACTCGTGCGAACGTTATAACAATGTAAAATCACGTGCTGTTTTGCTAACACTGCCAACTGCCAAACGACAACACGCAAACTAAAAGCAACCTTATCTTTAAGGATTAAGATTGAAGTTAGCTCGTTCCATATAGTAGTTGGATGCACGTGTCTATGACCACCGCGGAAGTCTTACGCGGCCGAGTTGCAAGTGTTATCGATGCATCGATAAAGTACCAAATGCCATTTGTACTGCATCGGAATCGAAACCCTATCTCTTTGCATTACGATCGATTATCGACCGCGCCTAACCCGCATTACATTATGTAAATGCGCACAGCTGTATGACAGCGTGTATACAGAAAAGGTCACAAGCTAATATGCCCTATATTCTATACGTGACAAGGCCTATAATCGCGTACATTTGTTAAATGCGCCACAGCTGTTATCGCGTTGCATAAGAGCGGGCCGTGTTGTCTTTATCAGTCGGTTTGTTTTTGTGACGCAAACGGCCGACTCGCGCTGCCTACTGCGATGTTATGGTGCCCTGGTACTTTTCGGATACCCCATTTTCCGTTCGATATCATCACGACCCAGAAGGGTAAACAGAGATAGATAATCCTGCCTCGTGTAAAACGTTAATGCCTATGTACGCTTTTCTTTGTTCTATTTCTTATTCCTTAGTATTTTTAGTCTTTATAGGTTTTGTGTTCATAATCTAGACTTATACGGGTTAAGTTGACATAAGTAAGCTTATTTAATTTGAGTTATTACCATACTAACCACAGAGTTTTTTAATAACAAAAAATTCCTTAATTATGCTAAGTTTTAAAAAGTATTGTTAAATTAAATGTAATGCATCGTAGATAAATGGAACTACGCAATAATAATCAGTCCTGAAATTTTAATGTCCAATTTTGCATTACAACTCTGAACTTATCTAGTCGACACTAACCGCTGAGGCACACGGGCTAATTATATAGAGCGCTGTAGTGGTATATTGTTTATCATAATAAGTGGGCCAATCAGGTCAAAACTCATATGTTTACATTAGTTGCACGGTGTCAAGGACTCTACGTATACGTACTAACTAATGCGTCGTTGTAATCGTGTGTAATTTAGACGATCCTTTGTTTGGAAGTTGTATTTGTACGATTCTTTTCGCTTGTTTATCCCACGATGCGACTGTTTGTTATGGAATTGGTTACAGATACGCTTTGTATATACACTTACGTAATTGGTTACAGATACGCTTTGTATATACACTTAAGTTATATTATGAAGAGTTTGTTGGATATGTTAAATGAGATGTGAAGTTAAATTAAAAAGTATGTTCTTTTTTTTAAATTAAAAATTATGTTCTTTTTTTTAGTTACTCTAATATTCGTCCGATAGTGACTGACGTTATGCGGCGTTATCCTATCACAGTGATTTAAAATTTGACTTTATTACCGTTTAATATTCGAATTAGAATAAGAAAGATCTTGGAATTAGAATTCAAGTCCAAGTGCTTATGGTCATTGTGTGTTTTATGGCTTCCTAGTAGTTTGAACTCGGTATTTTAGTTTTTAGGCCTTTTTTGGTGCTATTTTTAGAAAAGCAATTAATATATGAGATTTATCATTTCATCTTTTAGTCTTTATAACTTATATAGATGTCTGTGAAATAACTATGTTATTTGAACGTAACACAATGTTGGAACAAAACATTGTTTTGTTTAAACAATTTAAATGGAACTTTTCTAATCGAATACTCGACATTGTATTCAAAATACACTCGTGTATTCAAAACAGCGGCCAGTTACTTTGAAATAATATTCTCTGGCTCTGAATGACTCTAATTTCTTCAAAATAACCATAGTAATAATAATATAGTTGTCAATCATGCCAATATTGCGTAACGAAGAAAATTTTTTATCGCATCTTTCTTATTATTCTTATTTTATGAGTAAATTAAAATTGACACTAATTATCATGAATTTTATGGTGTTGTTTATTTTTTATTAACACTGATATTACAAATATATTATAATTGGCTACATACATAATATTAAAGCATTGTTTATTATTGTTTTACTGAGAATAGTAAATAAATTAGTTAATGATAACACCAAAATAATAGTGTTTCTGTTTTGATTCTAGTTCTCTGGTTAATTAACTACTTTATTAAAAAAATATGTAATCTATACTGCCTCCGTCCTGCCTTTAGAAACCGGAGGACGTGGGTTCGAATTTTGCGGAGATTCAAAAAAAATTCATTGTTGTTTCCTGATTGAGGCAATTTGGTCTGATTATCTGAAAAGTAAGATAGTCCATGCGTCAGATGGGCGTGTAAAACGTCGGTCCACCCACACCAACCCGCATTGGACCAGAGTTGTGCGATACGGTCCATAACCCCCTAGGGGATAGGGGTGTATTAGGCCTATGTCTTTTTTTTTATGGCATACGCAGGCAGACGAGCAGTCGGGCCACCTGATGGAAAGTGGTCACCGACGCCCATAGACATTGGCAATACCAGTGGTATCGCTAACGCGCTACCTTCAGTGAGACATAGGGTGCTAAGTTTCGTTTACCCAGTAAATTCGCTGGCTACGGTGCCCTTCCACACTACTGCTTCACGGCAGAAATAGGCACCGCGGTGGTACCCACCCAGACGGTCTCCTGTAAAAAGGGGACCTACCACCGGTACCTAGCAGTAGGCTATCCGACTGGAGGCTGATGATGATGGAATCTATTATTAAAATGATTTATATATTTTTTTTATTGAATTGGTTGGCCAAGTATCTATCTCAAAAAAACTTTCTTTTATACATTTATTATTAACATATGTATGAAGCCAGCCGTTTCACTTTCCTTGGGTTATTTGGCTCTATGATAGTAAACAATGACAAAAACTTTCCTAGCAGGATTTGAGCCTACGATCTTCGATCGTATGACTAGTGGTGTCACCACCGCCACTAAGATATTTTCAAAGTACTGTAGAACAACATCGTCATTAGCAGCCTTTATGCGTTTAGGCTCGACATTTTTAATGAACGCCAAGACGGCCGATCCCTTGCCACTCGCTGCTAACTTGAACCCACTCCACGGAGAACATAAATAATAAGATTAGTTTCGAGATGTAACACTATGCAAAAACCCGGTTGAAATCCCATACGCGAATCTAGTGTGGTATGTACGTGCATTGTTTTCGGTACTCGACGACGTACGGCGCTCTATTTCCGTCGTGTATATTATTAGAGATGGTCCGGCTAGCCTTGCGGCTAAATCGGTAATTTCAAGATCAATATCGGCCATGCCCCGCTGACTGCCAGCTGATGAAGCACCCGCTGTGCGGAAGAAAACAAACAGCTTTTTTTTTTCTTTCTTTTGTCCATCGGTTTTCACTCGTGCCAGTGCGAGGTGCAATTGCTTCGAAATCGATTTTAACGATGTAAAACTGTATGATCGATGTCGAGTATGGACTTCTTTGACGATTATAGCAATAGAAGTTATCTAAAGAAAGTTTTTCTTTTGAAATCGTACAAGGCAAGAATAAAATTGTTTTAAATTGAATAATATTGCAATACCTATAATGCAAACTTCCATAGTTCGTATTAAAGTCATGTTTTAATTTATTTTAAGATAATATATACTATGAAAGAAGATCATTCGGGTACTTCTTATATTACGTACAAATTGATTTTTAACTAAATATTTACCCTTACTCTTGTTTGACATTTGTTATTGTTAAGCGTTAATTGAGTAAATTAAGTAAACAAAGAATTTCCTAATATCAAATTTTTAAATATAAATGAAACTAATTCAGCCCTTATGCTTTAGTACCAATGTATGTTATTATAGAAATTTCTAACTTCTCTCGAGAGAGAGAGATGTGAAAATTTTATATGTGGAGCAAAACCGCAAATTTATTGGCATGTTTGTTCCATCGGTCCGCATTCCTTTTCGCAGACGCAAGTGTATGAAATCGAACTGCAGCAGTGTATCATACATGAACATATACAAATGTAATATATATAAATATAGTTCCGTTTCAAATATTATTATTTTTTATTTAATTTAGGATCTGTCTAGCTCTTATGAACATGAATCTACCACCGGTTCGGAAGTTTTGACCAGACCATGGAAGAACCGACAAGAAACCCTGCGGTCGTATTTTTTTTATATAATACAAAACAATCAATAATAGTTTTAATATGCAATTGGTGTAATAACAAAAAGTGACAATTTATACAAATGTGTAGAGTAGCTACATGCGCATTATTGTATCTTTTGTAGTCCTTCAAGTTGAGGACTAAATCTTTAATGACTAAACATTTTTTTTTTCGATATAATATTGTAAAAAAATGATTACAAAATGGGTTCGTCATTTCGACATCGTCATTCTATTAATACAATCATAAAATATATCTGAAAAGGCATCTTATTGACGACCAATGTATATATTTTCCAATAATCAAATTCGTTTTGTCTATAAATAATACAATTTCCTTTTTATTTCTACAAATTGCTTTAAATTAAGTTTGGCCATACTTATATACATTTACAATCAACAAATAAAGTCCTCCTTCGTCATAATAAACACAGAAAACATTTTCGACGCATGACAAATGTAACTTTAAAGTAAAATCATGATAAGGGAATATTTCATCGCATCGACGAGACATTAATTAATCAAATATTAAATTTAATTAAAGTTCAATGGACTGTATCAAACAATAGCTTTGTTGTGTTCACGGGTGCAACGAAAGATTTCAATTTTAATCTTAAACAAATATCTGCTAATGTGTGCGGGTACATTGAAGAATAATAAGGTCAGTCACCCTGACGAATGTATACTCTATATCTATACGATGAAACATGCTGTATACAGGAGTATACATGTGTATTTGTATATGTATACGCGATATACTTATCTTTATTCTGAGCTTAGCTGTACTTTGTGTTATAATTTAGAAGCTGGTCTGTTAGCGAGATTGCGTTGCCAATGAAAGTTCACTAGAATCTTGTTTAACATTACGTTTGTATTGTATTTTTAGATTTAAGATATGTGATATTTGATAATATTATCTGAAGCGCCCACCGTTCATTAGTCCATTGATTAAACTTTAATATGCATTTACTTAATATTAACACTGTACATAAATCAAAAAGTATCTCAAAAGTTTTAAAAATAAAAATGGATTAACCATAGTTTTTCGCACACCGCTATATCGCTTTATTCATTAAACATCTATAGTTTTCGCATTTTGGTCTGATATTTTTAGAGAGGCATCATTAAGGTCACCTGTTGATCAAGTATCGTTAGACTACATATGATATATCGTGTTTGCTGTAGATTCGAACCTGAAACCTCTCAGGCCGCAATTAATAACGACCCATCATCAAGCACAATACACTGTCACGTACTCATGAGTAATGACGCAATGTGGGTGTTATTAATCAGCCGTCGGCCGAATTTGGCGTTGCGTCCGCAATTTATTGTACAGGCGTATACCTCAATGTCTGCGTGTACACAAAGACGCTTTGTGTACGTTAAACCCTGTATGACAGATGTGTCTCGGATGGCACAGTGGTAAAAGTGGTCGGGGCTCAAGGTTGTTTGGCCTGGGTTTAGAGAGGTTCTAATCCAGTGATGGAGTGTAAGATACTGTACTTGAGCCTAATCTTGATTTAAACATTGTTAATTATAGAGATGTTTCTGTTGTTTCTATTAATTGATGAAGTTGTTATACGACCTCCGCCTCGTTGCTATGGATCAAATTGTTTATCGTAATTGCGTTTTATCTATTGCTTATGTATAGAGTTGATTGGACAGTTCGTAAAAGGATAGAAAAATAAGTGAGAGAAGAAATTGACTAGCCGATTCTTCTGTGGAGTAAATAATGTTGTTTAGTCGATACGTAGAGCAGTGTGAGTTGCCTTTTTGACTTGATCTTATTTCAGTAAGGCGATAGCATTAATCCTGTAGAATTAAAGCTGTCTCCTAACTTCTTTATAGGAGGTTCAGCAGCTAGTTTCCTTTGCCCTGCACTGACGAAATCAGTCGCAATCACAGACTACAGAATCATGAGCTATTCGTTAGTGTAATCATAGTTATTTGGGTAGAGACTTGACACGGAAAGTGTAATGAATAGCTTCTTTAGGCAGATTTCATCTCTTATAACATTACTCGACGGAACAAGGAAGAAATCTAATTTAAATCTTTCTTGAGTATACATCCATGGCGACATCTATTATATGTTACTGTATAAAACCATAACTATATAAATTTCAAAAGAAGCAACATTAATATCTCAATCATATGTTATGTGGATTTTATTTTAACTAAGTTCGGACAAAAGACTAGCCTAAAAAATTCAAGGGCAGAATACAACTAGCTCAATGGCTACCGTGAGACATAGAATTGCGTTTTAATTATTCAGTCAAGTATTTTGTCTTAATATAAGACATTGATACGTAATGCCCTAAAAATTGTTTGCTACCACTAAAATGTAGGTTATCATGGTACAGAATAAAATCGTTTTCTCTGTCCCTATATCTCTATGTATGCTTAAATCTTTAAAACTACGCAACGGATTTTGAAGCGGGGTTTTTTAATAGTAAGAGTGATTTAAGAGGAAGGTTTATACGTATAACACATGCTTAATATTGTAGGTATATTTTTCATCAAAATAGCACAAAATAGGCGGGTCGCTTGTACCTATGTTACAAAAATAAAAGTTTATATTCGTCAAAATACAAGTCGCCAAAATATGTAGCAGATTCTGGTATAAATTAAAATTACGTGAATCTTCTCTGAATGGATTTCTTTCGAAACCCGAGTGCAGGAATGAGGCCAATATGAGTTTTCTCGAAAGCTTTACCCAAAAAAAAAATAGCAAAACGTTGAGAATATTCCAGTATAACTTGTGGGTTAATATTTACTTCCGAAATAACCTCGTTTCGTCGGCTAGAATAGCTCGCAAATTTGTATTTCTTATCCCGCGGAATGTATTATTGATATCGAGTGTAGTTTGCGGAGGGTTGAGGTAAAAATATATATTTTAGTTTCGTTTTGTGTGTACATATATGCTAACTTTAATAGAGAAGTACGATATAATTTCGACTTGATGTATTGTAATAATATTTACCGTTGACGTTCAAGTTTAGGTATTATTCCTTTTTTTATAAGCGGATACCAGACATTATATTGGTTTTTAATTGTGGATTGGTTAGTAAACAATGTAACTGGCTCGAATTTAACATATATTTGCTGATTATAAATTATCATCATCATTATTATGAGCCTGTGTTAGTCCACTGCTGGATATAGGCCTACCCTAATGTATTACCACCTTCTCCATAGGGGGTTTTTCGACCGTATCCAACGATCTGATGCGGGTTGGTGGGTGGACCGACTTTATATGCCCATCCGACGATTATAAATGCAAAAATATTATACAAAATGATAAAAAAATACGATTATATGTTCCATTTGTTATTTCAGGCTTGCAATGTAATGCTTAATTTAAATACCGGGATCGGCGTATGTCATTATCATAATATGCATGCATGCATCAATCATTATAGTTTAGCAGATACTTATTTAATGAAAACTGTAGTGTTCGCACTAAACTCAGAAGTAATGATACAACATCTAGGATGATCTTGGGCCTTTATCTTCCAGTAGTTAGTTTGATAATTAGGATAAACTAAACTAACAACACTTACTTATACAGTACAAACCTTCATAGAGGTTTAACGGTAACCATAAATACCTATATTAATTTTACATTTAGCGCGGATGCAACACTTGTATTAGGTAATAGACGCTTAAATATAGTGATATAGTTTTTGACGTGACAACGTCGTATAAATCAGTTCAAGACATTTAGAAGTATTCTCGAGAACTGTGTCATAGCGCCGCTCACGTAACATTCTCTATAAGCAACCATAAGAGAAAGTGAGAGGCACGCGTCTTTCTTACTCATGCGTAGTTGGCCTGTTAAAGTGAAAGAGAGAAACAGAAAGAGGGTTGATCCTTCTTCGTACTATACGAATGAATATTTACATTACAATCATTCTACCGCTAAATGACGATGTCACGCGTAACTTTCGCCCGTATACCGATTTTACAAGCAGCCAATTTTGTTTTCATTATCAGTATTCATTTTCTTGTTTTATTAAAGACTAAAATATCTTACATCTGACCTGATAATATATTTCATTTATGATATATAGTGCTGCCGAACAAGACTCTAAAACCAACGTAACCCATTGTAACTATAACACTTATGGTTATTCCGTGAGTCGACTGTCACTGTTCTCCTTCTTGTTTTAGTAATAATGGCTCCACCGAGAGTAACTCGGTGATTGACTGTCACTCATTAAATGACATTTCGGTGACGATACATCAATAATACCGCCAGATTAAATACGCAATTCTGTTGCCATGGGTTACTGTGTTTACTTTACCTATTCCAGGTGAAATTTTGGTCGATTAATCTTATATATCGCTTAGTTCTTATTTTCCGTATAACCAAATTTTAATTCATCATAGTGTCGTCACTTAAAATTATAACTACGATGTTAGAATCCGCATCCGTATTATTGATCATACATAGTATTCGCAGTTTGCAACATAAAGTACAATTGCAAAATTACATGTTATTGCTTTTCGAATACTATAATATAATGCAATGTCTCGGTTAAAACTTAGGTAATAAAAGATGCTGCATTCCTTGACAAAAATCATAACTTTGGTTAAAATTAGCGCTCGGTTTGAGCATTCGTGGCATGACTAGTGGCGTTAAACGCAAAATGACGTAAATAAAATCACATCTATCCTCGATATATATCTGGATCGTAATGAACCGGTCGGCTGTGCCGGATATTTGACCGGAAGCAGAAGGAAATAAAGTAACGCGGCACGAAGACGGGTACCGGAATAAATGTAAAGGCAATTCGAATATTATTTTCACCGTTACTCGAAAGCACAAATTATTTGACTAGCAGTCATATTAAATATATAAAATGTCCATATCAAATCCTCTAATTTACGGATTTTTCGCGTTATATATATATATTTATTCCCGACGTTTCGGTTTCTTTTCAGCATCCATTATCACGGGCAGACTAAGTTGTATGTCTGTATCTCAATACAGAGAATTGAATCCGTAAATAAGAGGATTTGATATGAATAATAATAACGTAAATAAAAGAAATAATTATATAAAATGTCACTAATATTTATTTAACCTATGCCAAAGCAAATAAGAAATTGGATTTAATGTACTTGTTAGCAAAGTGGCGTCTAACGCTATTATTGATATCAGTCATCGAGATGTCAATATCTAGGCGATAATAGTATCAAGTCTTTTAACAACACCTCGTTACATTTTCAATAAAATACACGTGTTAGTTGGCTCTTTTATAAGAAACTATTTCGGTGATAACGCAAATACAAAAACTTAATTATAACACTTTCTTAAACACGGATAACAGGATAGAAGGTGCTTCAGTTAGTCGTATGTCAACAAATTTAAAAAGTTTTTTAAAAACCCTAATAATTCGAAACAATATTTATATTCGTTTCCATCCGTAAATGTTTAATATATCTTTATGAATATTCGTGTGCCATCAATTAACTTGATAGCGTTAAAGGTCGGTAAATAAAATATATATGAACTGTCTTCGTCAAAGTTGGCCCCTTTTGTTTGACGACGACGACATATAACAACAATTCTGAATAATGTATAAAGATTTATCTATGCATAATATGAATATCGAAGAGACGACCATTGCCTGTCTAGTTAATACGATTACATATAAAGCCACATATAATATGAAAATAATGTAAAAAATTATTTTAGTTATTAGTATAGATTTGTGAAAACAGATTTTCCTTCGTAATTTTTGGGAAAAGGTACTCATCGTGCTCTCTCAAATAACTTTAGTACCTATACATCTTTATAATATACAATGAAATTATTCATATCAATGGATATGAAAATGTCACTCATTCAATACATTAATAGTTCGGGTGTAATCATAACCTGTTAAAGAATCTAGTTTTCCCGAAGGAAAATAATTTCTCACTACATCTATAGTGAATTCTCGTGGTGAGCTTCGGTGACTGTCATCCATCAGTGACAACGCTAGACGTGTGACGTCACTCCGTTGCTATGGGTTACACTGTTCTCGTTACTTCCACAGCTTATTAAGCCCTGGTACAATCTAAATCAGTGTGGAATTGAGCGCATTTGAATCGTCACACACAACAATTTATTCACACAAATATCTCCACGTATCAATCCAGAGCTGTTCCATAAAAAGAAAACTGGGTCGCCTATAAATATACCAAATGCGTGATTCCCAAATGGGGGGTCGTTGAACCCGGGGCGCGCTTATCTTTCGCCACCTGATCGGCTCAATTGAAACGTTGTTTGAACATTATGCTTTAAATAGTCGTGTTATGCCCAACAACTCTCGTATCAGTACAGTAATTTAGGTGGCGATACTATGATGAATTAATTAAACACGAAAAAAATTTGTAATTACTAATTTGGAGTTCAAATGTTGCCGTGGCTAACACAATCTCTGAGTAAAAGCCACTCCTTTTACTCACACATATTTTGATTCTTTGTTACTTATAATAAGGGTCTCTCGTCATCCGAGGTATGTCCTGCTCGTCCTGCAATCAATAACAAATATTGCATTACAAACTCAAAGTTTACTAAACGTTTCAAATGTTTCGTTTGGTAAAACAGCTTCGACAACGTCATATCGGTTGATATAAATATCTTTATAAATTTTCTAATAATGTCTAGTCGATATCGCGGAAGCTGAAAATGGATTTAAAATTCATTTCAATTATTTTACTAATCTCACCTTAGTAATACCAATTCTGATCTAATAAAAATAAAGATACGCGTGCACAATCCATTAAAGCAGCTCTGAGCCCACGTGCAAAGCAAGTCTCGCTATTCCTGTAGTCGTATTTAATCAAGTTTTATTATTAGACCCATTTATAAGGCGAACGGTGGATTTATTGTGTCGCATGGCACAATGCCGGTTCTCTTAACGCACCGTAGTATCGAACAATGAGTTGTAATGCGATATTATTAAAACATGTCAGTACTTGTTTTATAAAGGTGTTTCACATTAGTACTGTGTTAGTTTAATGCAGAGGTGTCCAACGGGTCGGCAGCAAAGTTTTGTATAATGCGAGACAAGTACGAACATTATTTTATTGTGTAAGCATAGAAATATAGGGTGAATGGGAGTGAACGCGTTGGTCATCCCTGATTTTATATTTACAAGTTCTAGTCTGATTCTTGTTTAAAAGATTGAGAGCTAAAGGCTTTATACAATATAATGCTAAATTAAATATTAAATTTATGTAAACAAAAGTGTTTTGTATAAACCAAGTACCGCTGTACGTTAAGTTTAATTAGTGTAAGGTAACCTTAAAAAAATCTTGCAAGTGTTTTAAAATGCACTAGAACCCTTTACAGAAATAAGAACTCGTGCAATGAAAATGCATAACATAATAAGTAATTATACAATGTTAAATATTTTTTTTTTTTCGTCTAGCAACAATTATTCTATTTCAATCAGTTTAGTCCGGCTGTCGAGGTCGAACGGTAGACCTTCAAAAATCGTCTAACTAAATGACGGTGCATAAATATCTGTAAAAAATAACAATAAAGCTCTATACCCATATTCCCGCGCAGATAGCAAATAGTAGTTTTTATGTCTACGTCTCATAACAATACCATATTTAAAAAAAAACCTCTTCCTGCCGCGTGATCTAATTAAATTTTTATAAAAAAACACAATCCTCAATTTTCATTAAACGCACGAGCTCTGATAAGATCATTGGATTCGTGAAGTTGGTTCGTTATATCTTGTGCTTTAAATTGGACCTGACCAGTTGACTTTTGTCTTTTGTTTTTTTTCTTTGTGGCGGGAAACAAAATGGCGGTCCGCTAGATGACAATCTTTATGGTTTTTGTTTTAAATTTGGAGCTGTATATCGCGATCTAAATGATTTTCGTATGTTATTTTTGTTGCGCTCGTCCTGCAAACATCAAAAGTAAGTTGGCATACAAGAGTGTCATTGGAGTAAGAAAATGGTTGCCACGGACGTGCCTTGATTTTGTATGACATTACTTATGTCAAACTTGAACGCAGGATAACTCTTCTTAAATTTAAAATTAAAAAAGGCAACAAAACGGTTTTAAATGAATCAAAAATGTAATATTTTATGTGCGAAAGTTAGTCTGTCTGTCCGTCCTATTTACCGTCTAAATCACTGAACCAATTTTGATCAAATTTAGTACATACGTAGAATACATTCCAAGAAAGGACACACGCGTCGTGTTATTGTGATTAAAGTGGTTTTTGGGGCCCGAAATGAGAGTTGAATTTTTACGTACAAATTTGACATTTATAAAGGTGAAACTTTGTAACATATACTAGACATAAAGTAATATATACACACAGTTATTACAGTGTATCTAATTATAGCTAATTTATATTACTCTATTTATTTATATACTTACATTATAATGTGGGCAAAGACGCGGTTACCAGCCATTGCTTATAAATTATTAATAACGATATGATTGCATAACACCGAATCATTAATTTAACTATACGAAAACTTGATACATAATGCAATGTACATTATCTGTATTATATTGTAAAACTCATTACTTTTATTTATATCTGAATTTTGTCGATTCGTTAGGTCATTCCTCCGTGACATTAAACACTGCGGACCAATTACTATTAAACAATCGATACAGGAAATTTCTCGATACTTTTCGTCGTCGATACTAATCGTTGGGAGCAATGACATCCATTATTCTAGTCATTTATTGTCGCCTTATTTGCTCTATACCGGAGTCAACGCACCCTGTAGCGTGATTGACTTTTTGGTAGGGTGGCAATGCTTATTTTATATTTTTGGATTGTCCTTATAGAAAACAATAGTAAAATGACATTCATCATCATCATCATCATCATCATCAGCAAGTTTTAAATCCACTGCTGGACATCCTCCCCTAATGCACGCCTTCGCTATTAGGGGGTTTCTGGACCGTATCCCACCACGCTGGTCCAATGCGGGTTGGTGGGTGGACCAACTTTTACATGCCCATCCGACGCATGGATCATGTTACTATCAAGACAATTGATCGGCCCAAATTGCCCTAACCAACTAGGAAAATAGATTGTAATAAATTAATAAATACATATTTAATCCAAATAAGCCTTGAATTTCCCTTAAAGGATAGTAAAATAAATGTCCCCGTAAAATTCGTCGAAAGCAATCTTCTGTATGATTATTATTTATTAAAATGATAATGCATCGTTGTTTATACGAAGAGTTGGCACCGCTCTCGCATAATACATAATGACACGATAACAACAAGGTGTTCGTAAACTAAAATATAACCGTGTTAGGCAGATAACCTTTACGTATTTCGAATAATTAGCGAATTTTACATTTTCTTGATTCCTTTGTCAAAGGTAATGAATCATTGATGAAAGCAACTATATTATTACTAGCAACCCCCCAACCCTTGTTGGTGAAATGTTATAAAAGCCGTTCTTAGCTGACCTCTACTCGGCGAAAGGAATATTCCTACCAAATTTCAAGTCGCTACGCGTTATGGTTCCAGAGATATCGTAATGAATCAATATATAGGTGGGAATCTCTTTTATGTATATAGATTATATGAAATAAACGTGAAATCTTTGCCAATATCCTTGAAGACAGTATAAGAAGCAAAACCATTAAAAAGTTCTAATTGGTGCACCTTGCCACCTTAGTCAATCACCACGCGATATTTAACCAATCAAAACCAAGAACAGTATATTGTTTATTGTCTTTAGTAAAAAGAGTGAAGGTTAATGGATTTTATAGTAATGGCCTATTGGTGTATTAATTGAATGATTAAATGAATAATTTGTTGATACGAATAATATTTTAATTATCGCGGAAAATATTACTAAATAGTTGGTGTATTTAATTTTTTTTCGCTTCTTATTGCTCAATTTATTATATATGATGAATGATGATTATTTATTTGCATATCTCGGCGATCAACTCGTAATGCTTTAATTATGAAAATGTGTTTAACCTTTCGCTTTGCTACATGGGCAGCTGAAATATATTGCGTTTTACTTACTTTTATTTTATTCATCACATTTTATGTCCCCTATATATATATATACATAAATAAATATTTCACATTTCACGTTCTTTGTCCACTACTGAACTACTTAACCAATTTTAATAATATCTGCACACCGCGTTTAGTTTCGTCAAACTTGGTCGATAGAATACTTGTTACTTATTACTATACTTGTACAGTATTTGATACAAACTGTTAGATCTAAAATGCGACAGTTGGCGATTAGAGAGGGTACGCCATCTTGCAGTTTATATAACTCAAGTATAAAAAGATATGATAAAAGCATGTGTATATATATATATATATATAATACTTAATAAAAATAAACCATGATTTTCAAGAAAATAACTTACCTTAATTCCGCTCATATTTCCAACATCCTTGTAAATTGTCGACAAAGAATAGGCCAATGCACGAATACAATGAAAATGTTCTATTTATTTTCGCAATGGAACCTTGAAGTAAAATTTTATCATTAAGGTAGCGGGGTTTGAATAGAGCGCGTAACTAATCGGTGACATGGACGTAAATCATAGTGTTGTGACGAAACGAAATGGTTATGAAAACGGCTGTTGATTTTTTTCTAATGAATTTACCCTTAATACTATAAAGGGAAAATATTTGGTAGAATGTTTTGAATAAGTACCATAACTATTGAATCGATTTGAAATATACTTTAACTATTAAAAACCAGTTTGGTGGGATACGGTCCGAAAACCCCCTAATGAAGGAGGCGTGCGTTAGGGGAGTCCTATGTCCGGCGGTGGCCTAAGTGAGGCTGATAATGTATGTACTAGAAAACTATATCATTCTTAAACAACGTGGAATAATTTTATCCTCAGGAAAATTCATTTCAAAATTCAAAAAATAACACGGCAGAGCCGTAGTTAGTCAACGATTGCAGTTTAAGATGCATTTGTATTTCCTTGTTATGCATATTTATTTCCTTGAAAGAAGCGAAGAGACGAGCTGGAAGAATACTTGTTAGTTAGTGTTACGCCCTGCCATGCAAAGAACGACTGAGACATGGAATGTTCACGTTTGTGCGGTAAATACACTAACTAAGGTGCCCTTTAGACCGGAATGCAGTGCATCATTATCATTGTGCAATGATGGATTGCAGTTATCCTAAATTAATTGGTCATATTATTTATCTCCTGCACTTGATAATACTATTGTAGTGATTAAAAAAAAAAAATGTCAATATGCATTAAATCCTGTTGATAAAGATCATATATTCAGACTGGGTTCTAGTTCTAGTTCTACATAATTTTATTACAAACAATCAGTCTTTGTCTTCAGGCTGTTCTCACTGGACAGAGCGGACTTTTTAATATTCAATTTGCAAGTGAATAGTTTAACAAAGCTTTAGGCAAAAAAATTTAACTAGGGTTTCTTTCGACTACAACATTGCAGCTATTTTTAATCTGCAACGCTCCACTAATCGATCTATATTTTTTATACAAATAAATTTAGTAGTAAAGTATTATTCAAAAAGGTAATAAACTTCCTGTTTAAAACTAAATAAGATGTGGTGTGTTTGTAAACAAACATTGGTAACATATTAATTTATTTATGTTATTACCATCGAATTCATTTGCCTATTGTATTTTGTTAAATGCGCAGCTATTATAGCTATATTTTAATGTAAATGTTTTGACTGGAAACAAATAAATGGAGATTTAAAGCGCAATTAGCATTATTTAGCGGCATTGTGCGCTAAACATAAATAACTCGTTGCCCCGCGTTGCGGTCAACGTAACTCATCTACGGTTGAACGCTCAATTACTGCGAACAGTTTGGGCATAAATATGCCGACCCGCGTATAATTAAAACCATAAAACTTGAGCATGGGCGTCCATTTCTTGGCACGTGGTTTCCTGTTTACCTAAATACTACCGTTATCAGCCTGTGTTAGTCCACTGTTGGACATGGGCCTACCCTAATGCACGCCTTCTCTATTAGGGCGTTTTTGGGCCGTAACCAACTACGCTGGTCATATGGGGTTGGTGACGTAAATATATCCGTGGCTATTCATTACGAATTTGAAGTAACTGTTTTTATAGTTTTGAAATTATAACTTAATTAAACTTTAAATTTTTTATACATCATCAGCCTGTGTTAGTCCACAGCTGGACATAGGCCTCCCCTAATACATCCCTATCCATTAGGGGGTTTGGAACGTATCCCACCACGCTGGTCCAATGAGGGTTGGTGCGTGGACCGACTTTTTACATGCCTTCTCAATTTTATATAAAATTAATTAAATCAATAAAAATAATTACCGGTAATTTTAATTACTTTTACAATAAATTTCATTCACGTTTAAGACAAAAGAAAATTATGCTAAAAGTACCAGGCGTACAGTTGCTGTGTAGTACACAGTTTTGATTTGTTCCCCACTTTATTATGTTCCGTAAATATTTACTTTTTTAATACGTGTATTAATTAAAGATATCTATAAAATTAATCTTAAGCTCAATAAGGAACACCGGCCAATTTAGTGGTAGAATCAAAACCATTAATACGAATAGAATTAGTTATTAGCTGTATACCTTTTACTAAGAATAGATAAGAACTAACATTCCGTCACATTTTCATAGTGTTAAAGGTCGGCAGGTAAATTTTTTTGCATTCCGTAATTAATCGGTTGCTCTTTTGCGGTCAGGTAACGTATTAAGTGCGGGTTGTAATGTCCAACTGCACGTCACCGCAAAACATTCTAGTGGTTAATTACTGATGGATGGAATGAAAGTGTGTTAGGGGGACGCAATTGAACTTGAAAAACAAGATTATTTACCACGTCTCTTTAGATGGGGTTTATGGAACAGTCTCATTTATATTAACAGTGTTTATCTTCTTGCGTGTCTTGATGGATTTCCGGTTTAGGTAAAATTGACTTAATTCGTAATTATTTACGGAAAAAGCATAGTAATAATAGCTTGAACTGTAGTACTCTCACTTTGTTTCCATGGGCTATATGTAATTCTTTCATCAATGCGTAGTCTAAATTGGCCCAATTATACACAGACGTTTTTATGTTCTCTCTCTCTACTCAAATCCCTACAATTTTATTATTATAAAGCTTGATGTACCAGGCATTCATAAATCATCATATCTAATAAGTCCTTGAGTGATAATTGCAGAATAGCTACCAGGAGCGCATAACTCACCGTGTTAATTATCTTTGTTTGTCACCAGAGGGTGGCGGGCGCGGGCGGGGAGCGCGCGGCGGGCGGCGAGAGGGCGCGCGGCAGCTGACCGTCGGCGTGCGGCTCATGTGGGCGGCCGGCGCGTGCTGCTCGCGCCAGCCAGGTGACAGCGCCGCCGATGGTGAGGGAACGACGATACTAGGAGTGCATGAGTTGTTAGGGACATTCATTTACTGAGCCCAATAGAGCGTTTTTATAAAATTTAAATAAGCACGTTGAATAGACTTCTTTTTGATGAATAAAATAGTAGAGATTAATGGCCTTGAGAATACGATGCTTTGACGTTACAGTGATTTATGTTGTCTTAGTCGATGTCCTATTTGGCTCAGGTGATTATAAATGAATTAAAAATTAAACATTAGACGTCTTTTCATAAAATGGTTATTATTAAGCCTGTAGGACTGTGACAGTTATGAACAGTATAATCATTTTATATATTTGCTACATATACCTAGTACCACCTGGTTCGATCGAAGCAATGCCCCTTATAAAGTACACAAAGAATTTACGAATTAGCTTATGTTATAAACTCGTAATTGGAAAATACCCTGTGTGAGTTTTAATTATTTCGCTCACAAAATATACTGTACTTTAAACGGACAAATAATATGCATACGTTATGTTCTGCACAATACAAGCTATTATTATAAAAAATGCTACTAATGCTAGACAATATTACTATATTAATAAAACTTACCGGGTCTGGTTGATCACAGACTTGTTAAACATTTTCCCAATTAAAGTAATTTGACCACGTAATGTAAAGAAACGCTGATAATACAAAGCATATAAGTTCTGTATTTTGTCGTTCCCGAATGGGGTGGTTCCTAACTGTACAAATATTAGAAGTTCGCTATAAGTAAATACAGTTCCCAATCTATGCTAACAAAATTAAAGTCTGCAAAGCATGTAAAACCGGACACGAGTTTTTGTATAAGCAAGATTGTACTGCTAGAATGATAGCAAACTAAACAACAGGCATAGAAAACACTATTTAAAGTATTAAGGTCGACAAAACTCTCAGTACCTGATCACACAATCTCCGTATAAGCGTGATTTTTATGCTAGAATGCCCCTAGTCTAGTTTTGGAAACACTCTGACGAATCTCTGTGTTGCCTAACACCATTAGAGACTAAGCCTAAACCACACTAGCGATATTGTACTTTATTGTGCTATATTGCCCTTAGCCACTCTTCGTTTTCAAATCTGATGGGGGTTATGAATTAGCTAGTAGTAAATAAAAGTAGTCCCAGCTCATAAATATGCTTTTGCAAGACGGATCCAATCGAACCGCATACACAATTAGAGTTTGCGAAAAGCTCGTAGAACTTGGTCGACCGACTAGCTCTTTGTACGCGTGATTTTACTGCTAAATCTCCTCTCGCCCCTAGCCCTGCTTCGCCTCCTACTCTGACGGGACTGTGTGTTTGCTATCAGTAACCAAAGGCGGACCCAGATCTCTAACCAGCCTATCGAAAGACGTATTCAAACAAGCCACAATGGCACTATTAGGGTCAGCATAGCTCGTGGAACTTGGTCACCACACGAGCTCTGCACAAGCGTTGTGTCCCACTGCTAGATCGCCCCTAGCCCCTAGCCCTAGGCCCGCTTCGCCCCCATCTCTGACGGGGCCGTGTGTTAGCTAGCAGGCACTCATGCGTGACGGGGTGACTAAACGTGGCGGGGTGGCAGGCGAGGGCGGCGCGACGGCGGCCCGCGCCCCGGTCAAGACCTTCCAGGCGTACCTGCCGCCGGCGCACCGCACATACAGCTGCATACACTGCCGCGCGCACCTGGCCAGCCATGACGAGCTCATCTCAAAGGTACGCTATGCCAATGTCCTCCTGGTCCATTTCCGTAAGTGTGAGCCCTATAATTGAAAAGAATACAAAATAATAATGACATGATCAATATCCATACATGCTTAACTTCTTGATGGTGTATGTATAATATACATGCCCAAACGCATGTCGTTGTTAAATCTTAACATAATGGACTACCACAATAGTCTACAAGTTAGAATGCTTAACGCCTTGATGCCACTCCATCTTGATATTAGTTTAAGCAACTATAATAATAAGGTCCACTAAGTCGCTTTTGACTATCGCGGCCGATCTGTATCAGAGATCCGCCAACTGAGCAGGAGATATTATAGTACACAAGTGTACGCGTAAAAAGGGGAACTCCCTATTACTTCACTCTCCTTTCCGATGGGACGGATAACCGACAAGACCTGGGAGTGTAATGTTAGTGGCAAGACCCATTTTACATTCCCATCTGACGAATGGATCATCTTACTTTACAAGCAATTTTAAAGAAACCAACTAGACTTAAGGTAGCATAAAGTAATCTATTATGATTAAATAAAACGGCTACCTATTTAAATGATAAAAAATATTAAAGCATAAACTTCATTAAAGCGTATTGCATTGTAATAAAAACAAGTACATATTCATGTTTAAATTTAGACGTATTGTCTCTTTGCCGAATAATACAATAACAAGTTGAACACTGTTATTATTAAAATTAAAAAATAAGTGTTTAATATGGTTTTTGTTATATTTCCAGTCGTTCCAGGGCAGTCAGGGGCGCGCGTATCTTTTCAATTCTGTGTAAGTACAAAAAAAATGTATTTCACCGGGATTCGGTAGGTAGAGGAGGTTCGATTCTCACCACGTGGAGCAATGTTTTCTGGATATTATGGATTTATTCGTTCGTCTATTATGTAGACAACCTTTGGTTTAAAAAGAGTTCGCTTTGTTAATTTATCTTCCTCCCTCATAGTAATCCATGCTCGGTTGAAGCCAAAAGGCATTTCTAATCAAAAGATAGCGAAGATAGAAAAGATAGAAATAGAATAATAGACGCCAAAACGTAAAAGAGCCTTAATATTTAGCGGTGGAACAAAAATTAGACGATTCGCTTCATGAAAGGGACTGGTTAATCGGTGTAATGCACTATCGTTTTGATGATTTGAAGGATAAGTTGAGTAAATTCTGGGACTTGAGATGTGACACAATTGTAGTATCCTTTCATACTGTTGTTTATCCAAGTGAGACTAGGGATAAAGTAAACATGGTAATCAGTAGAACAAAAGCTATTGTCGGCCAACATATGTAAGGTTGTCATTCAATTTGACATCAAACTGCTCTCCGTATAGTTGGTTGGGCGTATGGTTTAAGAAACAGGAGGTCGATCCCAATTGTCTAATATCCAGATGATCCATGCGCGGATGGGCAGTAAAAGCATCACCACCAACGCATTGGACCAGCGTGGAATGAGTCAAGGTTGGACTATTCAAGCCTCAAATGGATAGGTTTGAATGGAGGCTAATCGTCCAGCAGTGGACTATTCACGAGGCTTTGATTGATTTAGTATTGTTGATTAATTGTCAACTGCCTCCGTAGCTTCCTAGTGTTATAGCGTTTGCTTTAACCGGAGGTCGGGGTTCAATCCTTCAGGTCTCAACATTTTCATTGTTGTTCTGGTTGTATAATTTGCGATCACATATGTCTGAAAAGTAAGATGATCTATGCGTCGATGGGCATTAAAAGGCGGTCCACCACAAGTCCGATTGGACCAGCGTGGTGGGATAGTCAAACCCCCAACTGGATGGGGTATATTGGGGCCTATGTCCAGCAGATGGACATTAAGGTGATGTAGATGATGATGATATAATTTCAGAGTCTTATTTAGAATTGATTGCCTATCGCTACTCGTACGGTGCCCGGGTAGGACATTAGCGAATATTGAAATGAACAAGTACCCTCTGTCCGCTTGCAGAGTGAACGTGGGATGCGGCCCAGCCGAGGAGAGGGTGTTGCTGACGGGCCTACACGCCGTCGCGGACATCTACTGCGAATGTTGCAAAACAATGCTAGGATGGAAATATTTAAGTCTCTTTTAAAAGTCCACAAATAACTCTACCCTAAAAAAGCTTAAACTTAGCGCATGAGAAACGATCATGTATACTTCATCATTCTTCTATTTTACACAGTTAGTGATTCACGTAGCCATTTTCCCAAATTATCATGGGTTCGGCTTTTGATTCATCCAGATTTACCTGAAAAACCATTTGGACTGACATCTGTCCTCAACAACCCAAAGGACGCATTCTGGCATCTTAACTCTATATCTTCTTCCTTGCCGCTGCGCGCGCGCCAGTCTTAGCATGTCGGTGACGCGAACCGATAAGATTTTCCTTGAGTAACATAAAAAATAAATTTTTCAGGAGCACGCGTTCGAGTCGAGTCAGAAATACAAGGAGGGCAAGTTCATAATAGAGCTTGCGCACATGGTGAAAGAGAACGGCTGGAACTAGCACGTCCCCCGCGCGCCACGCACCGTGGTCGAATGCGAGATGGCGACGCGCGACCACAGACTATCGCGTAGCGAAGAGAGCGCGCGATAAGGGCGTCGCCACACGCCCCGATGGCCCACGGTAATGTTATATTTTTGTCAAACCAATTCTTATTCGGAGGCCGCGGGCCGTCGGGCCGTGTGAAGCGCCTTTACGCGCGTTCCGGTTTACGCATAAGCTAACGATCTCAGCCCGTCACCCGCGAGGGTGAAGCGGGCTTAGAATTTACTATTAATAATGATTTTTATTTTAGTTTATAATTTACGTACCGCCGTCGATACGGCGTATCTTAAGTTGTATTAGTTTATGTAACTCATACTATATTGAGAGAACACTAATACTTTCTCTTGTCCCCCTTACCTGTGATAAGTACGTTAGTGTAGTATTTTTTTTTTCTTATCGGATCACTTGAACGATTTCTTTCAAGAGTTGCTCAGGGATGTCACGCGTATGTTCCTAATAATTTCCGCTGTACAATGTCGCTTTTTTATTATTGTTTTATTTTTTTTTTCGTTTGTAATAGTTTTTTCGAAGAAACCTAGACGTGCGACGGGAGAGGATTTTGGCAATTGTTTTTTTTTTTTTTTAGTTTAATTTGCGTTTGCCTAATTGATGTTATAATAATGAGTCTTTTAAACCTTAACTATAATTTGCTTACTCTTGAAGAATTGTTTCAATACTTTAATCGTTCATCATTATGTGCGAATCACTCTTTCGGAGGATTCTATTGAATAATTTTTTATACGGATAGTAAAGTCGAGAGCGGAGTTTTATTATTCATTTATTGTTTCCATTGCGATGTAAAATATCAGTAGCGATGTTTAATCCCGTATTTAATTGATGTAATCTTCGCGTTGTTTTATTTACATAAAGTGTACTTCTCTATAAGAATTCATAATATGAGCTTCGACTGGAATGTCATTGACAATCGAAACGACAGTTTGAAATATTTTGAAAAAAAAGCATAAAATTACACGACTCGTCTAAGAAAAGTGTGGAAAAATATCAATCACATCATTTTGACTATAGAATGTTCTGGTGATGTGACTTAGAAATGTGAATTCAAATGACATATGTATGAAGCGAGTTGCGTAAAGAAATTGTGACCAAAAATTAATATCTCACCGCTTTGGAGTGAAGCGGTATCATGTATTATAATTAATAAACACGTTACATTTATTATATCAGCAGCCAAATTAAACTTGGTATTGATATAAACATAGTAACCAATGGCAACTAAGCAAGTTGTACGTATGTTGCTATTTTAGTCAAATGTCACTCAGTGATGGACATCTCGGTGACAATTGATTAATTGAAACGTGTGTGACTTCACTCCGTTGCCATGGGTTATAATATTTACAACATTTCCGAGTTCAATTTGGCTCTTGATACAAACCCGACTGCGTTGCCATTTTATTTTCACCTTTCAAATATTTCTGTGTGTGATGTTTTTAGTCACGCTCCAATGCTACGATTATTGTTGTAATAATAGATATTATTATGAATTTATGTCTTCATTAAACAAAAACCTAATTTAACGTTTATAATGTATACAGAATGTTTAATGTAGTCGGGTTATTAGTCATGTAATGTTGTCATAATGTATTGCGCTATGAACTTCGCCGTCGCGTTTTGAAACTGAGCGTTTGAACTGCCACTAGTAATACACGTTTGTAATATATATAGTGATTTAAATGTATAAAACAAATTCATAATAACGGATAAGTGACGCTCGCTCGACTTTGAAATGTTTACGTTTACAATACCGAATGGAAATTGAAAAGAAAAAATATTATATATATAAAAAAAACAATAAATCGCTACTTTTAGAGTTTCACATTTGTCTAGTGTTTAAGACCATAACGCCATATTTACACGTGAATGTTACATAAAGTTTACCCAAAACAGTTTTGAAATAAATGTAAACAAAGCGAGCCATAGCAGCGAAGAGGCGTTGTGCGTATGTTTAATTTGTTTAGAAATAACATTTTAATCATAATTTACAAAATTTATATAATAAATTTATTACAGGTTTTCTATCTTGTTCACAAGCATTGTACGAATGAGTATTTTTTTTTATTTCATGACGTTATAAGTCAATTGCATCTGTTTGACGTCTCAGTGACGGTACGTCAATATTAACGTTGGACGTATGACGTCACCATTGGCAGAATCAACAATAGTATCTTGGTGGAGCCACTCTAAATAAAAAGAAGAAGTATGACGTCACTTCTTTGCCATGGGTCACAATGTTTGCATTTATTTCAAATCTAAATTAATGTCTGAACTGTAGTGTGTTGACCGAAAAATGTTTGTGACCACAGTTTGTTTTTTTGTTAGTGACATTCGCGCACTTTCATGTTATCTGTGCACACGAATGTCGCAAAAGGGACCCATTTCGATGTGTATTGCTGTTTTACGAGCATTTCGCCTTTTTTCAAAAGGATTGTAACACCAATCTCTTGTGTAGTTGTACTTGTTTGTCTGTCAATGGCCTAATTAAGGACTGGGATGATCGTTATTGGTCCGATGATAGAATGGAGAGGGAAATGCTCCGTACGGATTGTTAAAAAACATGTTTTGTACAATTGAAACTATGAGAAAATCAGCAAAATAGGACATGAAATTTATTTAAACTAACTCTAATGTCAGGCACTAGTGGCGATAAAAGTACCAAATAAGACTTTTGATTTACTTAAAAAAGTCTAAGGTGTTAAAAGTGAACTCATTCTTATTGGTCGACCGCCGCCATATTGAATATCCACGCGATGTTTGACCAATAAAAGCTCTCGACATTTTGGCGCCAATTTAGGTTGACGTTAGAGTTTGTTTATTTAAATTCCATACTAATTTTGCTTCAGTATACACAAAAATAATGTTATCCTGATTCAAACACTTATTTTTGGTCAGCAAATGTATTGTTTTTTAAATTTCAACAATATTTTTCTCCGATTACAATGAAAAGTATGCGTTGAAAATTGCTATTTAATATTTTGTAATAGAAGATTAATTGGCATTATATTCATTTGTCACACATGACTTTATATTTTACAAGGAGATAGTTATTCTAGAAACTTAAAGTTGCAAATTGAAAATATTAATAATTAAGATAGTGCCTCCATTCCCTCAAAATATTAGTTCCGTACAGAATAGCTGAACAAAAGGTTTTTAATAGAATTTAGCACATTTGGCCAATTAATTTTCTATAATACCATACACTTGACCATTTTAGATTCGGATTAATGCGTCAATAGTTTCTCGATTTTCGTAAAGTTATATTTTGATGTGTGTCGTTATGTAAAATAGTGATGGAACTTTTAGATATTTAACACTCCTTAGATCTCCGATACCTTACCTATGTCGCAGTTCACGAATAAAAGAGAAAAAAATTAAAGTGGGAAAAATAAATTATTGAAAAAAAAAACGCTAGATTTCTGTGAGGCATATTCGAAATATTTTTCTACTCGGTCGTTTAGGGATGCTATTAGATATTTTTGGACCATTGTTAGGGTTAACTGCGATCAGTATTTGAGAGGGATAGACAGATGTGGAGAGAAGTTAGTTTTTCGTGAATGTTGGCCGAATGTGATTGTTAAGGTAAAAATAAAACGCTTTTCTTAGCTGTAAAGTAATACAAATGCACTGAATACCGGCTTAGTATTCCTAAACGATTACCAAACGAACATAATACAGAGAGAAACAACAGTACAATAAAGTCAACACTAGGCAACCTTTAGGAATATTACGTGATGGTGGCAATACGATGAACTCGTTCACGGTTCACATGTGAGAAAAGCATCGAAGTTATCGTTCGCCTTTAGTGTATAGACACGATCATAATAATGTTATAAAAAATATACCACCAGCGGTAACGTTCATGTGTGCTTAATATACAATTAACAGCATTATCAATAGGCCGCGGGGGAAACTCCGCTGCACGATTTGTCCATTACAATTAACATGTGAATAGTGTATCTGCATTATTGTGGACGTAACCGCGAGTTTACACTGGTGAATCATTTCCATACAATATTAAGTTAAAGAGAAAAGTACAACAAAACTATTGTAAACATATCAAATCCACTTTTATACGGATTTTATCCCCGACGTTTCGGAATCTTTCCAGCATCCATGATCACGGGCAGACTAAGATGGGATATCAGTATCTCTAACTGAGATATAGACATATCCCATCCTAGTTTGAAAGGCTGGATTTGATATGTATAATAATCGCGGTAACAAAAGAGATAGTGTAAACATGTTGTGAGATTTGTTTCATGAAAGGTTTCGCAGTGTAAACTTGCGGAAGACCGATGATTTTCCCGCCATTTTGCAATCGTAATGGCGCGAGTCAGCTGTGAATTGTGTGAAGAGATGAAGTGCATTTCGCAAGTACGTGTAAAATTTGCATTAAAAATGGTGGACTTGTAAACGTTTAACGAGGTACCGCTTAATATTTTTGTATTTTCCTAGTATGTAAACGGGGCATCGTAAACATTTTATGGTGTCACCTAACGATTGTGTACGCATTATACTATAGATGATGTATTTCGTAAAACATTTGGTTGGAATAATAAGTGCGTAATAAAACACTTTTTTCGTATTAAAACTGTTTGTATTTTTATTTATTTTCCTCACAATCAAATGTCATTGTAATTTATCAAGTAAGTAAACGTTTGCATCTTCTTATTTTACTTGATCCATCCAGATTTACCTAATAACAGTTTTCACACAGAGCGAATGGCAACTGACTTCCATAACCCAAAGGGTGAACTGCATTATTTGGATGAACTAGTTGTCAGTAAATTTGAAGGCACTGACTTCCTATAGCGACTGCCAAATATGGTCTTGACAACCGGGACCGAGTTGTTTAATGCCCATCCGACGCCTAAATCACCTTACTTTCCAGACAATTGAGTGATCAGCCAATATTGTCCTAATTTCATTGGTAAATAAAATAAGAATAATATGTAAAAAATTGTATATCAGAGTCAAATTCTTATGCTCTATTTATGGCACCTTAATAAGGTGCTAAGGTAAGTAAGTTAACGCGCATTTTTTGTTTGATATACAAGACTTTTTACAGAGATCAAAGTTAAAACTTTAATTTTTATCTTTGGTGTTAATTATTGGATAGACGTAGGATAATTATTTAGATTTGTCGGCAATGGTAGGTTTATGGATGTTTATTTAGGATGCCTTATTTAGGTTACAGACAAATTTGATGTTTCCACATAATAATAATATTGACAATGACTGTGTAAGGTCAACATGATTTTGTTATATGGTATTAAGTTAGCCGATATGGAGCATTAGGGTATTTTTGAGTTTTTGATTTCGGCTCTAAGAGCATAATATATTCGGAATTGTTATGACGAACACAAGGAACTTTCTTATCATAGAAAATATGAAAACGAAATTCTATGATTACATTTTGCGATTAATCATAAAAAGTTTTATAACGCAAAGTACTGGACACGAGAAAAAAAACCATTTTTTTTAAATCATAACATTTTTATTTCAGATACTTCGTTTTCATACAAAAAATCATATATAAGGAATATGCATTCATTTCCCCTGATACATCAAATTTTTAACAGATTGCAAACGGTTTATGAAATTCAAAAACACAATTTACACATACACTACAAAATCTTCTATACTATATATCAAATGTAAATATTTACATATTGACAAAGTTACACAGAAAACAGTATTCAGTCTTTTGCTTTAAAGTGAACAAAAGAAAAATTACTCCGACACATATCAGCAAAAGTAACATATTTTACTAAAATTAACATAGTATTAACCCGTAATAATAGAAGTATAACTAAAATTAAACAAGTGAATCAAAAATTACAATATAACTGTAAGACGCTAAGAAGTTCTTAATTTAAGACTTAATTTATAATTAAGTGTTTAGGTTATTTACACTTCAAATAATAATCTAACACGCTTATTGATTAACTACCAATATGTTATAAATGGTATAATTTCAATCTGTCAGTCGAATATTCTTCTCACAAGTTTAATAATTAACAACTTTTCATTATTAGATAATCATAAAAAGCAATTTTGTTAAAATTTTATTAAATCAACGTCAAGTAATCTAATCCTATAATTTTTATTCGGATACATTTACCAAATTATGTATAGATTCATTTGCAAATCAAAAACTGAATACCACTGAGCAATATTTAATCAATAAGAACATTTCATTATTAGAGCTATTTTCAACATAGGTTTAAAACCCTATTTAGATTCCTTACAATCTTACCGTACTATAAAGTTGAACACTCATTAAAGTCACTCACATCCATTCCGTACCATCTCAACGCGCCGTCAACCATCAACTACGCACGGTGCGTTCTTAAGGAATGTGCTCTACTTTTCTAGTAGTTTATTACAGTTAGTACTAGTATTAGATAATAGCGAATTTTAGACACCGCGAACGGGCCAACGCGTGGACGCCGCGTGGGCCACCCGCCTGCCGCCACGGAGTTTGAGTCCACGCGCGGTCCACTCGTTGGCGACGCGGCGGCCACGCCTTGACTGCACGTTGTGCACGCTATTATTTTCATCAGGCTAATTGGCGGCGGTTAAATTTTAGAATAAGTACTTATTGTTAAAGAACTACTCGAAAATACGTGGACCCAGCGATGTACATTCGTAAACCGCGCACGGCCACTGGTTGATGACGCGTTGAGACGGTGTGGAGGGTGTGAGGGGTTCTAATAAGAAGACCAAGTTGCTTTCGCATAATTCAAACATGAAAAATTAATTAACATAGAATTGGCTTTATCCCTTATATTTCATCATTTATACACATTTTATACGCTAATTGTTTCCATTCGCTGCTACGTGGATTCCTCAAATGCTTGGTCTAAAACGTGTCTATCCCTTTTGGATACGTGTCTATCCCTCTTCCTCGGAGCCTTTCAACACGACCTTCGCGTTCTTTATCTGCATCTCCGTTAACTTTGGTAGAGTTTTGAAGAACATCTGCAATAAATATGAGCATTTCAAATATGTACTTGTTAATAAACGAAACATCTTAATAAAATCCTAACTCCTAAACTTTGCTATTTAATACGATCATTCTTTGACAGTTCGGGTGCCATCGTTTTGCTATAAAGATACAAGGTTTCCCGAAGGAAAATTATTGCTTTCTACATCTATTTTAGTGTTTAAAATATTAAAAAGTATGTTAAGTTGAAAATATGTAAAAGTATATATTTATGTTTCAACATAATCCTGATAAAAAAAAAACCGTTTTTATGTTAATAATAAACAAGGATAATGATATGTACTTACTTTTCGAGTTATCAACTCCATTCCGTGTGCTTTCTTCATATGGTCCTTGAGCACTGACGTTCTTCGAAACCTAGAGTTACACGAAATTATGTTTAATTTATATATCAACAATTTAATTACTGTACTAACTAAACAAGTTAACATTTTTTTTTAATTAAACTTAGCGAATATCTATTTGCTAAGTTTAATTAAAAAAAAATTAACTTGAAGTAAACAATACAATCATGATAAGGTCTAAGATTAGTCAACTGCTAATCAGCCTGCTCATCATCATCATCAGCCTGTGTTAGTCCCCTAATACATTTTTATCCATTAGGGGGTTTTTAGACCGTACCCCACCACGCTAGTCCAGTGCGGGTTGGTGGGTGGACCAAATTTTTTCATGCCCGTCCGACGCATGCATCATCTTACTTTTCAGACAAGTGGGTGATCGGCCCAAATTGCCCTAACCCACTAGGAAACAACAATGAAAATTAGTTGAGTCCCCGCAGGATTCGAACCCACGACCTCCGGTTTGTAAAGCCCACCTCTTGGGGCAGAGGTGGCAGGCGCAGGGCGGCGGCAGGTCGCGGTGGCGGCTGTCCACGTGCAGCTGCAGCGCGAACTTCTGCGCGTAGCGCTTGCCGCACTCCTCGCACACGAACCGCTTCTCGGCTGCGAACGATATATATATTAACTATTTTTATTGTTTATGAAACGAGCAGTACCCACCAGTCTAACTTTGAGAGCTACAGATAGAGCACAAGTAATATTTATAGACGAATTCTATAGTAATAATCGAAGAAAAAAATTGGTTGCCTGTAAAATTAATATACGGGCGAAAGTTATACGTGACGACGTCTTTTAGTGGTAGACTTATTGTCATGTGAATGTTCATTCGTATAGTAGGAAGAAGGATCAACCCTCTTTCTCTTCTTTCCGTCTCTCTTTTACTTCTTTCACTCACAGGCCAACTGCGGACGAGTAAGAGAGAGATTGCCTCTCACTTTCTCTTAAGGTTGCTTATGGAGAGCGTTACGTGAGCGACGCTGTGACACAGTGCACGAGTCTCCATATCTTGGACCAATCAAAGGGACGTTGTCACATCAAAATTTATGATTTTAATTAAGTTAATTAGATAGAAAACGTACATATTAAGAGAAGAAAACAGAAACGTACAATTCAAAATAGAAATTTTCGATCACAACTTTTATTACATTTAATTTAATATGACGAAGAAAATAATTTTCACTAAACATAAAAGTATGATCAAAAAAACTTTTTAAATTGGTTTTTGGCTCTAGTGAATAATTTTATATCCCAACTCACGTCGGTGCGTGTTCATGTGCATGACGAGGGCAGCCTTCACGTTGAAGACACGCCGACAGTGGTCGCATATGTACTGCACGTTGCTATGCTTCTTCATGTGACGCTGAAAAATACAAAAAATTCAATTGAGGGACAAATTTAAAAAACCAATGTTAAATAAAATTAAAGTAGTGCCACAAAGGGATGGAATCTTTGAATACAAAGGCAAAGACAACTTGCTTTTTCTACGAGCACCCTCTCTTAGAATAAGCAAAAACAATAATAGTTATTGAGGTTAACCTACATATTTGTATATATTGTGCATTTAAAGTCAAAAATTAATTTCTATAATTTAAGCTCTAGTGAGCAATATAAATGATTTCGCTCCAAGCTATTTCAAATTATTAAAACTGTTCACTCCAGGCTATTTCAAACTATTAAAAGTTTGAAATAGCCTGAAGCTAAACAGATAAACTTTAACATGTGATATTTATTGTAAAAAATTTTAAAACTTGTTAAAAGTAAGAAAAAAAAGTCAGAGGCTTCCATTTCCGAACCAGTGGTAGTTTATTTGACAATCAATAAGAAAGTGTAATGCTTCCATTTTGAATGAAGACTGACTTTGACTATAGGTTCACAAACTCAGACCCTTTCTAGAGAAGAATGGTCAAGAAACTTCTATCTTTTTTTAAAAAATAATAATGTTTACAAAATTTGATTAACACATAAATTTTCTAGTTACTGGTGGATTTGCAAGTGCAGAATATAAACCACTTCCACATGTCTTGGTCCTCAATATGATTTATAACAGAGTAGTAGGCGATAAGTGTTGTTTTGACAACTTTACGCATGTGCAAATCATTCACTTTTATTTGGTTATCATTTAATTTGTACATTCTGTACATTCTTGTACTAATACACAGAAAAGATTTTTGGTTCTGGTCAGTCTAAATATGGATAACTGTGGGGGCTCAATTTGACCCCTGTGCAGCCTTATATCTTTTTAGTGAGATATTACTTAACATCAGGTGAACATTTATCTCCTAATACACAAAAACAGGATCGATTGAAGAATGAAAGACCTTTATGGCTAATTTTCTCCTACCCTTAGTATAAACAAATTATCATTTACAAACTAAGATGGGAACATTAACATTGGTTTAAGAACCCTCTGACTCTGGATTTGAAGGGTAATTTTTTTAATGATCATTATCAAGCAAAAGAATACAAAATTTAAAGTATCATAATTTACTTAAGTTTGTAATAAGTATATAACAAAATTGTTAGTATATAATATGTGACCCTTACACATTTATATAAGGAAGGTAGGATGGATAATTGTTAGCCTATACAAATTAGGAATATTGTAATAATATTTAATTTATAAAGATGATTTACTTACCGAGAGTGCTGACCTAGAAGTGTATGCAGAGGAGCAATAATGGCATTGGTAGGGCCTTATACCGAGATGCAAGAACTCGTGGGACATCAGGTTACTCTTTGATATGAACTTCGCTGAACACTGATCACAGGAATATCTGAAATGATAAACATATCAATGCCTCCAACGTTAGTTCTAACCATCGAAATTCGAGTTTGCTCTTCTTGATTAAACCAAAAATCTTTACAATGCTGACATAATAGCGTATGCTGATGACACAGCTATAGTATTCCACACTTCTACATAAGACAGACTGTCCGTTTCTGCGGAACAAGGCATATCCAATACGTACAGAATGTTAAATCTCAATCTTTTAACATTAAATGTTCAGAAGACAAAAAAGAAGGCATACTTAGACTTAAAATACCGTGAAATCAGGCCCACCAATCAAAATCCTCTGATATCTCATAGCGATACCTTTTGTACTTACCAAAACAACTGAAATCTGCAGCCGGATACTATTTAGGATTGCACCAGTCCATTCTACAATATTGTATAGGTGCCTGGGGCTACGCAGGGAAAAACAATTTTTATAGCCCTTAAAAGAGCTCAGCCCATGTTGCTAAAACTACTAGCTGAACAACTGAACAACTGAAGGCTAAGACAACCGTTGTTATACCCAACAAATTCTTTATACAAAGAATTTGACCTACGTGTTCGCCAAATTTACATACTCACAGCACCTTTGAGGATACATTAAACTATTACATCATGCCTCGATTTTAACGAGTCAATGGAAAAATGAAGTATCAGAATACCAACTCCATTATCGAAATGCGAATCAAAAGAAGTCCGCTGTAATCTCAGCAGTATGATTACTACAAAATTTCAAATATACTCAATTTAAAGAACTGCTCTCAATACACTTGCAAAAAATTTGTACAAACCCACTTGTATAGTCATATCTAAAGTGACACAGACAATTTAATTATAAAATAGTTATTAGTTCAAAGCAAGCACTAACACACATACCCTTTTACTCACATAAACACACACACATCCACACACAATAAGTTGTTTATTATGAATCCTTTGTCATGTAAATTAACTGTTCTCAACTTATCTATAATACTTTTATATATTATAAATACATATGCTACAGGGTCTTGAGATACAAGCTACGCTTAGTTCAAGGCCCGTCCAGGGTTCATATAATGGTCTTATTGTTATGAATAAACTATTATTATTATTTGTTTTTGCAAAATTTACACACTGAATCAAAAAACATATGTATAAAGAAAATCATTTTAACTATGCAACACGTAAAAAAAGTCGTAATTTGAATATGACAATGGGTTAAAATAATATATAGATACCAACAAAAAACTTTACAAGACCAAGTTTTTTTTTATGGGGATACAACAACTTATGTATAGTAAAAATGATGGCATTATTGATATTAAAGGAAAATTATCTCTTTATAGCAATTTTCCATAAGTTAAGGTAATGTGGGTTTAGCTTCTAATTGCCTATATAACAGAGCTTTGAAAAAACATTGTGGGTTTGAATCCTCCATCAACTGAACATCTTTTCATTGCTAATTTCTAGTTGGCAAGGGTTATGCAGGCTCATCCCCTGTCTGTGCCTTGCCTGTAAAGTAAAAAGTCGACACTGAACTTATCTTCTTTCAGTCATGTCGGTAGTCCGTCCCTTTAGAGAATTAGTGTAATAGGAGAGAATAGTACAGAGTAATGCTAGAGATTGTGCACCTGGATTTAAGCAAACCCTTGTGCACCATAATATCTCCTAGGCAGTTAGAAGGTCTCTAATATAGTTGGGTGTTAGTTAAAATTAGAGTCCGACCGAAACTGTTTTCCGGCCGAAACCGACCGAAACCGAAATTTCCATGGTTCAGTTTCGGCCGAAACCGAAACCGAAACCGAAACTCACGTGATCAAGTATAAAAATTCTTAAAATACTAAAATATGGAGCTTTTATGCCTATTATTTTGCTTTATTTTATTGTAAAAAATTTTAAAACTTGTTAAAAGTAAAAAAAAGTCAGAGGCTTCCATTTCCGAATCGTTGGTAGTTTATTTGACAATCAATAAGAAAGTGGTGCTTCCATTTTGAATGAAGATATTTGACTTTGACTATGAGGTCTCACAAACTCAGACCCCTGTCCAGAGAAGAATGGTTCAAGAAACTGCTATCTTTTTTTAAATAATAATGTTTACAAAATTTGATTAATACAAAAATTTTCTAGTTACTGTGGATTTGCAAGTGTAGAATATAAACCACTTCCACATGTCTTGGTCCTCAATATGATTTATAACAGAGTAGTAGGTATAAGTGTTGTTTTGACAACTTTACGCATGTTCAAATCATTCAGTTTTATTTGTTATCATTTAATTTGTACATTCTGTACATTCTTGTCTAATACACAGAAAAGATTTTTGGTTCTGGTCAGCCTAAATATGGATAACTGTGGGGCATCAATTTGACCCTTGCAGCCTGATATCTTTTAGTGAGATATTACTAACATCAGGTGAACATTTATCTCCTGATAGAACAAAACAGGATTGATTGAAGAATGAAAAGACCTTTTATGTAATTTTCTCCTACCTTTAGTATAAACAAATTATCATTTACAAACTAAGATGGCATTAACATTGGTTTAAGGACCCTTTGACTCTGGATTTGAAGGGTAATTTTTAATGATTATTATCAAGAAAAATACAAAATTATGATACTTTTAGTATCATAATTTTAATATTTTACTTAAGTTTGTAATAAGTATATAAAAAATTGTTATATATAAGAGGTGACTCTTATACATTTTATATAAGGAAGGTGGATGGACAATTGTTATCCTGTACAAATTAAGAATATTGTAGTAATATTTAATTTATAAAGATGAATTTACTTTACCGAGGTGCTGACCTAGAAGTGTATGCGGAGGAGCAATAATGGCATTGGTAGGGCCTTATACCGAGATGCAGGAACTCGTGGGACATCAGGTTACTCTTTGATATGAACTTCGCTGAACACTGATCACAGGAATATCTGAAAATGATAAATATATCAATGCCTCAACGTTAGTTCTAACCATCGAAATTCGAGTTTGTTCTTCTTGATTAAACCAAAAATCTTTACAATGCTGACATAATGGCGTATGTTGATGACACAGCTATAGTATTCACACACTTCTACATAAGACAGACTGTCCGTTTCTGCGGAACAAGGTATATCCAATACGTACAGAATGTTAAATCTCAATCTTTTAACATTAAATGTTCAGAAGACAAAAAAGAAGGCATACATAGACTTAAAATACCGTGAAATCAGGCCCACCATTCAAAATCCTCTGATATCTCATAGCAATACTTACCAAAACAACTGAAATCTGCAGCCTGATACTATTTAGGATTGCACCAGTCCATTCTACAATATTGTATAGGTGCCTGGGGCAACGCAGGGAAAAACATTATTATGGCCCTTAAAAGAGCTCAGCCCATGTTGCTAAAACTACTAGCTGACAACTGAAGGCTAAGACAACCGTTATGTAGTATCCAACAAATTCTTTATACAAAGAATTTGACCTCACGTGTTGCAGATTTACATACTCACAGCACCTTTGAGGATACATTAAACTATTACATCATGCCTCGATTTTAACGAGTCAATGGAAAAATGAAATATCAGAATACCAACTCCATTATCGAAATGCGAATCAAAAGAAGTCCGCTGTAATCTCAGCAGTATGATTACTACAAAATTTCAAATATACTCAATTTAAAGAACTGCTCTCAATACACTTGCAAAAAATTTGTACAAACCCACTTGTATAGTCATATCTAAAGTGACACAGACAATTTAATTAAAAATAGTTATTAGTTCAAAGCAAGCACTAACACACATACCCTTTTACTCACATAAAAACACACACATCCACACACAATAAGTTGTTTATTATGAATCCTTTGTCGTGTAAATTAACTGTTCTCAACTTATCTATAATACTTTTATATATTATAAATACATATGCTACAGGGTCTTGAGATACAAGATACGCTTAGTTCAAGGCCCGTCCAGTGTTCATATAATGGTCTTATTGTTATGAATAAACTATTATAATTATTTGTTTTTGCAAAATTTACACACTGAATCAAAAAACATATGTATAAAGAAAATCATTTTAACTATGCAACAAGTAAGAAAAGTCGTAATTCGAATATGACAATGGGTTAAAATAATATATAGATACGCACAAAAAACTTTACAAGACCAAGATTTTTTTTGGGGATACAACAACTTATGTAAAATAAAAATGATGGCATTATTGATATTAAAGGAAAATTATCTCTTTATAGCAATTTTCCATAAGTTAAGGTAATGTGGGGTTTAGCTTCTAATTGCCTATATAACAGAGCTTTGAAAAAACGTTGTGGGTTTGAATTCTCCATCAACTGAACGTCTTTTCTTTGCTAATTTCTAGTTGGCAAGGGTAATGCAGGCTCATCCCCTGTCTGTGCCTTGCCTGTAAAGTAAAAAGTCGACCCTGCACTTATCTTCTTTCAGTCATGTCGGTTATCCGTCCTTTTGGACGTAGAAAGAGACTATAAGTGTAATAGGAGAGAATAGTACAGAGTAATGCTAGAAATTGTGCACCTGAATTTAAGCAAACCCTTGTGCACCATAATATCTCCTAGTCAGTTAGATGGTCTCTAATATAGTTGGGCGTTAGTCAAAATCTACTACAAGGACATTGTTATTACATCAACAGGTAAAAAATCTTTCAAAAGTTTCATGAAGTACTCACTTCTGTTCAGATTTGGAAGAAAAGATAGGTGGATAGGGCCTCTTCTGCCCATTTCGTCCTAGACAGAGTGCGCGTGCCCTCAAAACAATGTCTGCGTCCGGCGCGTTGCATCGTTTCTCATGCTTGTATAAATTTGTAGTACTGAAAAATGACCAAATTTAAATAAGACATTTAGCACACACAAATTATGTTGTATATATTTTTCCCACACAAGCTAAAATAACATAGAATGAGTTTGTTAACAAATGAAATATGTTTTAAGTAAGTTAAGTCTATATTAATTATACATATATCATTATGATGCAATATATTGTTATTCATTCCTTTTTGATGAAACAAAATAGTTAACAATGAATAAGCATACTACTATGAACAAAAAATTTAGAAAAATACTGTATTAATTACTTCACACCAATTTTGTGAATTTTTGACACCTCCTCCGGCCTTGTCATTGGTCACATTTCTAGTGTGACGTCACATATTTAAACATTTTAGAAGTAGAAATTGCCTCCGTAGCCTAGTGGTATAGGCGTGTGGCTTAGAAACCTGAGGTCGAGGATTCGAATCCTGCAGGGACTCAACAAATTTTCATTGTTGTTTCCTAGTTGGTTAGGGCAATTTGGGCCGATCACCCAATTGTCTGAAAAGTAAGATGATCCATGCATCGGATGGGCATGTAAAAAGTCGGTCCACCCACCAACCCGCATTGGACCAGCGTAGTGGGATACGGTCCATAAACCCTCTAATGGATAGGGGTGTATTAGGGGAGGCCTATGTCCAGCAGTGGACTATCACAGGCTGATGATGAATGAAATGATGTAGAAATTGCCACCTCCGTGGTATGGGCCCTTGTTTCATAAACCGGTAATCGTGGGTTCGAATATCGCGGCGAAACAACTTTGTGCTATCGTTGTTTTCTTGTTGGTTAAGACAATTTAGGTCGATCACTCAATTGCCTGAAAAGTAGGATGATACATGAGTCAGATGGGCATGTAAAAATTTAGTCCACCAACCAACCCGCATTGGAGCAGGGTCAATGGATACAACTCAAAAACCCTAATTGAGAAGGCATGCATAAGGCGAGGCCTTAGTCATTATTAAATTTAAACAGCTGTTGCGAAATTAGTAGCATATTTAACACATCGATTTTAAAATGTGACATCACAGAATTAAGCACCCCTTCCTCTTGCCACACAAAGTCACACTTCATCAACCCCTTCCATGCCCCTTGACTTGTAATGTAACTTGTGACCTAACTAAATTTTAAATGTCACAAAATTGTCAAGTTATTAATTGCTGAAAAGTGGTAGTGCAAAGCACTAATCTTTAAGTTCTGTTTGTTATCTGCTTATAATGATTTTGCATAATACAATATATGTTTAAAGAAAACTAACCTTCTAAAATCAACTCCACAAGAATAGCATATCAAATAACGAGGGCCATGTTTCTCTTGATAGTGACGCCCAGCTGCTGGTATTGTTTCCGAAAAACTATGGCAGTACAGGCATCTGTAAAGAAAGTAGATGTATTATTTAATATTACAGTAAAATAAATTAACTATAAATTGTAATGCAGCCAAAATTTGCATTCTAAAGTATTTAATATAACATTTAAGAGATTGTTGGAATCATTGTACAATATTTTATAAAGATTATAAATTTGATAATAATGTATAAATTTTTAGCTGCAGAAAATTTTGTAAGTAAACATTTAAAACTGTCTTTTTGCAATAAAGTACTAATTTTTAGTAAGTAATAAAGATTTAATTTTTCTAAGTATTTATAAATGTAGTTTCAAAAGTCCATTCTTTATTTGTAGATATACAATAAATACATTTATTGAAGAAGAAACAGTTCTTTTATTAATATTTCTGCAAACAACATTAGCTCGCTGTTGAAAAATACCCAAAATAATAGTTAGACTTACCATACACATTAATTATCAAATTTATATTGTCTAGATTTTTTCATTTTATAATATGTGCACTTCTAATAATGAAAATAAATATCTTTTTTTATATTTGACTTATACTTACTCTAACATGATACCATTCATAATATAATAATCTAAAGGTGGTGGAGGTGGCTTCACTGTTTTCATAATTTCGGACAAAGTTTTAATAAGGTTATTCCTATCTTTCCGAAGCTCAGGGTACTGCTGTCTCAAATCCTTTACAAAAGACCTCTTTACCGTATGGTATTGACCATTGTATTGACGCTTTTCTCTTGCCCATTTTGAATTTTTCTTGCGTATTCTCATCAATATCCATCGTCGTCATCTCGTCAATTTTGGTTACCCTTATAAATAATTTATTTTCTTCCAGAACTAGACGGAAGAATACGTAAGTCTTTATGGGACAATGTACACGTTTACAAAAATCCGTAAACGTTCAGAATTTAACTATTAATAAATTTAAAAGTTAGTCAAGGAACGTTTATGTGTTAAAGGTATTTACGGATATTAATAAATTTTTAAATGATAATACAGCCTGGTAATGGAATGTTTCGCCCGGGTCTTGTTTCAAAATTGCATAATATGTAATGCGAATTATCAAACTGTTTGTTATTTTAAAAGATGACATAAAAAATAGCCCGCTGAGTTTTTCGCCGGTTCTTCCAGGTCTGAGGCGTCCTTTCCGAACCGGTGGTGTTGAAATCAAAGCAAGGAAACTTTATATTGAATAAAGATATTTGAATTTGAAATATATTTTAATCTACACTATTTGTTCCTCCAAATTTCTTTTTGGTCAAACTTGAATGTTTGGTCTGAACTAAAATCGAGTGATCTGAGCTCGATTGAGCAACGATACATATGGACTTCGCCATATTTTGAAATCGAAAACACTTTGTTACCAGCGGTTTGGCAAAGTTTCGCCAAATGGCCGAAACCGAAACTGCGGCCGAAACTTGATTTTTGGCCGAAACTCGCCGAAACTGAAACCGAAACCGAAAGTTCGGTCGGACATAGTTAAAATCTACTACAAGGACATGTTATACATTTAAATCAAAGGTAAAATCTTTCAAAACTTTCATGAAGTACTCACTTCTGTTCAGTTTTGAAGAAAAGATAGGTGGATAGGGCCTCTTCGCCCATTTCTGTCCTAGAAGAGTGGCGGTCCCTCAAAACAATGTCTGCGTCCGGCGGTTGCATCGTTTCATGCTTGTATAAATTTGTAGTACTGAAAAATTACCAAATTTAAATAAGACTACATTTAGCACACACAAATCATGTTGTATATATTTTTCCCACACAAGCTTAAAATAATATGAAATGAGTTTGTTAACAAATGAAATATGTTTTAAATAAGTTAAGCCTATATTAATTATAGATATATCATTATGATGCAATATATTGTTATTCATCAAAGGTATTACCTTTTTTATGAAACAAATTAGTTAACAATAAATAAGCATGCAAGACTATGAACAAAAAATTTAGAAAAATACTGCATTAATTACGTCACACCAATTTTGTGAATTTTTGACACCTCCCCCGGCCTTGCCATTGGTCACATTTCTAGTGTGTCGTCACGTATTTAAACATTTTACATGTAGAAATTGCCACCTCCGTGGTATGGGCCATTGCTTTATAAACCGGAGGTCGTGGGTTCGAATATCCCGGCGAAACAACTTTGTGCTATCGTTGTTTTCTGGTTGGTTAAGACAATTTAGGTCAATCACCCAATTGCCTGAAAAGGAGGATAATACACGAGTCAGATGGGCATGTAAAAAAAAAATTTGTCCACCAACCAACCCGCATTGGACCAGGATCAATAGATACAACTCAAAAACCCTAATTAAGAAGGCATGCATATGGCGAGGCCTTAGTCCAGCAGTGAACTGACACAGGATGATGATGATGACATTTAGAAATTATTAAATTTAAACAGTTGTTGCGAAATTAATAGCATATTTAGCACATCGATTTTAAAATGTGACATCAGGGAATTAAGCACCCCTCTCTCTTGCCACACAAAGTCACACTTATCGAATTCTTTCATGCCCCTTGACTTGTAATGTAACTTGGACCCAACTAATGTCACAAAAATTCAAGTCAAGTTATTAATTGTTGAAAAGTGGAAAAAGCAAATCTTCAAGTTCTGTTGTTATCTGTTTATAAATTTTGCATAAAAATATATGTTTAAAGAAAACTAACCTTCTAAAATCAACTCCACAAGAATAGATATCAAATAACGAGGCATGTTTCTCTTTGATAGTGACGCCCAGCTGCTGTATTGTTTCCAAAACTATGGCAGTACAGGCATCTTAAAGAAAGTAGATGCTTATTTAATATTACAGTAAAATAAATTAATAAAATTGTAATGCAGCCAAAATTTGCATTCTAAAGTGTTTAATATAAATTTAAGAGATTGTTGAATAAGAATATTTTATAAAGATTATAAATTTGATAACAATGTATAAATTTTTAGCGCAGAATGTTGTAGGAACATTTAAAACTGTCTTTTGCAAAAAGTACTAATTTTAGTAAGTAATAAGATTTAATTTTTCTAAGTATTTATAAGTGTAGTTTCAAAAGTCCATTCTTTTTTGTAGATATACAATAAATACATTTATTGAAGAAGAAACAGTTCTTTTATTTATATTTCTGCAAACAACATTAGCTCGCTGTTGAAAAATACCCAAAATAATAGTTAGACTTGCCATAGACATTAATTATCAAATTTATATTGTCTAGATTTTTTAATTTTATAATATATGCACTTCTAGTAATCAAAATAAATATCTTTTTTTATATTTGACTTATACTTACTCTAACATGATACCATTCATAATATAATAATCTAAAGGTGGTGGAGGTGGCTTCACTGTTTTCATAATTTCGGACAAAGTTTTAATAAGGTTATTCCTATCTTTCCGAAGCTCAGGGTACTGCTGTCTCAAATCCTCCTTTACAAAAGACCTCTGTTGCCACGGCTTGACCATTGTATGACGCTGTTTCTCTTTGCCCATTTTGCAATTTTTCTTGCCGTATTCCTCATCAATATCCTCGTCGTCATCTTCATCATCTTCCTCGGGAATGTACTCTGTGTCTTCTTCATCGCATTTAAATTCGATCTCGGCTTTGATTGGATCATCGAGAAACTCGTATTCAAAATCTGGTGGTTCTCCCTTTACTAACGGTTCTTCTGACTTAACAATTTCTCCATACGTTTCAGCCGTGTCCATGAGAAACTCTATCGCGTTTTCATCATCCTCTTCAATAACATCAGCTTTAATTTGTGTGGCATGAGAGTACTCATCATCGTCACCTACTATCACCACAATCATGTCATCTTCCTGTTCCATGTCTAAAATATTTAAAAAAGAACATAACACACCACAATATTAAATTTAAAATATTATTTATTTACAAAATAAGGCAGTCAAAATACCGCCAACTTTTATCACGTAAGAAAAGAAACAAAGGTCTCAAGTCATTCTATCCAACAATTTTCTCATGTTCATGTCATGTCAATGTTAAACAAATACGAGTAAGGTAACAATTATATTTAAAAATAACATGAAATTATTAAACTTCATACCAACCTTATATTTATTGATGCCTCGAATATTTCTCTTCAAACTACAAAGTATGTGAAATAATAGAGTACTACGATACAGATTTCCTTTGCCACTTTTTGGACGCCATAGAGAATGCAATAAAAAAATTATGTCAAAACAGATTAAAAATCACTAAGTCAAAAAAATATTCGGGACTATTAAATAGATTTTTTTTGATTAAACTTAAATTACATTAAAATAATTAAAGAAAAAAAGATTGATAGCACGCTTATTCGAAATCAGAAAGAAGACTTCGTAACCTTAAGTTTTTTTTTTATATTAAATAAAGTCAGACTTACCTGTAATACTAGTAGTGTAGTTCAATTAAACAGTCTAAAACAATCTAGGCGCCAAAGATTCGTAACATGTAAATAGTGCAATAATTTTTCCTAAGATAATTGAAGAATGTAAGCTATAGTTTCAATTCATTTATGTATATACGTTAAAGGTAATAGCAAACTTATGATTAGCCTTAAAAGGTACTAGTACAAATCCGTATTATTATAGCTGTACCACAATATTATAATAATGTGCTTTTCAAGTTAAGATACTTTGTAACATATGCAATTCCTAAATTGTCAATTAAACTAGAATTTCGTTCATTTCATGATATAGATTTACTTTAAATTATATCGTATAAGTGTTAATTATATAACTAATAATATTGTCCTCCAAATCAATTTCGACTACATTGGAGATATCACGGTGCAAAAGTGTACGCGCAAATACAGGTGCATACTCTTTTTCTACACGCTCATAATCAGATTAGATGGAAGACCGAAACCTGACCGAAAACAGATTAGTTGAAGGACCAACTTTTGACATGCCCATTCTACTTTTGATCATCTTATTTACAGACAATCAGCCTGCTATGCTCTTACCAACTAGGAAATTTGAGTGCATCAGGATTTGTACCCACATCCCCCGGTTTCAAGAGTACCAATCTATATGACTGAGCTATTTTTATCTTTATTTGTATCAGTTGATTTTAACAATCAGTATGCAATATATAGTATGAATCATGTTTAATTTTTTTAGATAATCCTTATACATTCATAACATTAACAATGAGTGAAGAATTTACATTTGATGTACCAAATACAAAGTTGCGTTCTAACACTAAAGTTCAAGCCTTAAAGAATACATTATTACAATCATTAACATACTTTAGAGGTAAGTACTGAGAGGTTAAAATTAAGATAATTTTTAATATTAAAACTATTATTAAAGAGTTACAAATTTCAGATCTTGTTACTGAATATGAAGAAATATTTACAGAATCCGAGTGCTATAAAAGTCAAGTTCTTATACAAAAGAGAAATGTGAAAGGTTGGTTTAAAAAACAAAATTTCCCAATTAAAAAATGTAAAAAGGGGTTTTGTCCTAAATATTAATTTCATTTATTATATGTTTTTTTCAGTAAATGTTGTGCTAGCTCAGAAGCACTCAAAAAAGTTATTGCTGTAAGGGATGGTACCATTCAGACTATTGGTAAATATTTTGAATAAAACCCACTACATAAGGATAGTAACTAAAGACAACTTGTTACTAAAGATGTTGGGTAACATTTTACAAGGGAGCAACGCTAGTAAAGTAGTATTAAAGTATTGCCAATTTTTGCCACAAACAAATAGTGTGTAAACATAACTGTGTTCTGGTTTGACTGATCTGGGTACAATCATCATCAGCCAGTGGTAATCTACTGCTGGACATAGGCCTGCCCTTATGCATGCTTCCTCCATTAGGTGGTTTTTGGACTGTTTCCACCAGCTGCCCAAAAGTTCCAAAATGTTGGCGGTTGGCATAAAAGAAATTGGGTAAAAACTAATTATTCTGTGTTGAAGAATACTGACTTGGGGTTTCATAGATAAGTAATAATAAGATTACTTATTGTTAATTAATATATTTCTTAGAAACTAAACTAAAGCTTAATAAAACTACCCAAACTATTGTTTAACAATCAAGAAAAAAAGTTTAGCTCTGAATAGTAATTATATATCAATCCTTGATAGCTACAATTCTGTATATATTGCAAATCTATACAAAAGAAGTTATATGCCTTAAAACACTAACAATATAAGGGATTGTGGGCAACGAAATTAAACCTTTGTTATAATTTACAGAACTCTTTATACGAAATAACTTATCTTTACAGAACATTAATTTGGCAAACAGAAATAAGTTGTTTTATTTTTATTTTAGGTAACCTATTGAAAGAGTTCCATGTAACGAAAGACTTCAATATTGTCAATGAGGTGTTCAGAATGATTTATGGGGATCAATCTCCAGTGATATGTACAAAATCTGAGAAACAATCATTCCCTAAATCGGATACAAGCTTAAATACACAGAAAATAGATGGTATCTGCATCCTAAGTGATGAAGATGTACCGATTCCAAAATCAGAAATTATAGGTTCAACCAGTGGCAGAAAAAGTCCAATAATACAAAGTAAGAAACTGAAAACTTCTTCCGATTCAAGCAGAGACAACAAGATCCCAAGAAAAAAAGAAATGTCCAATTCATGGTAAGAATTAATACTAACAAAAGATTAGAATCAATTTTTAAAACAAAATATGAAAATGATTTTTAAAAAAATAGCTGTCAACGGAGTTTGGAACTTTGCAAAATAAGCCAAGGTAATTAGGCCAAGGACTTAATAATGTTAAGGCCCAAATTTTCTTAATACGCACCCTTTCTTTTTCTTTAATGTAACTCATTCTGCTGTATTTTTTTGCAGCATTATGCCAGTCTTTTTCTTGTTATGCCTATTTCCTTTCTTGATTGATGAAACTTTTGATAATTGTTCTCTTGCCTAGTGATATTGCCCAGCCTTACAAACTGGAGGTTGTGGGTTTTAACTCTTGAGGGGAAATGGTTTTTTTCTGATTGGTTAGTACAATATGGGCTGATCGCCATTGTGCTTGCATAGCTTGTGAAACCTAAGATGATTCACAAGTTGTATGAGCTCATAAAAAGGCTGCCTACGTTGTCATGATCATCTTTAGCAGTCCTTGTTGGGTGTCAATGTCTTCAATTCATGTTGTATCTTTTATGGCACTGGTGTAGAGAAATTAAATGTAGTTTTTGTATTTATTAATAGAAATGTAGGTGATTTTAAAGGGCAAGGGTTATTAGAACCACCCCTCACCTGTTTAGCACTACCTGGCCTCAACTTTTAGTATTCTTTTAACTCCAAAGTGGAACCCCGGTTGGTAGTCGTACACGTGCGGACGGCACCAGTAGACGACCCAGCGTGTCAACGCGTACTTCTTTAAATTCGTTCTTGATTTTAGGCCGACACCGGAGAAGAAGACTGTGAAATTATCGTTTCCAACTTCTGCTAGAGGCAATACAAATGGAAAATTCCGTCAAGCGCGTCTTAGCTTTGTTAAGGCTAAGACGGATACTGTGGTTGATTTGACTTGTTCACCGTCAGCTTTAGAAAGTAATTGTGACAATTTTAAGGTAAGGTGTTTTTCTTTAACTGCCTCCAATAATTACAGATATTTAAGCTAAATACGAATACAGTGGGATTGGGCTGAGTGGTCTCGTCACCCATCCGTGCGGCCTACTCGTTATGACTTGGACACTTACAGTTCGACTGGTCCACAAATTTAAAGTGGTTCAGAGAGCTACGGAGAGGGCTATGCTCGAAGTATCTCTGAGGACCGCATCAGAAATTATGTGATCCGTCAGAGAACCACAGTCACCGATATAGCCCACGGATTAGTAAGCTGGCAGTGGGCCGGTCATATAAGCCGCAAAACTGACGAACGCTTGAGTCGAAAAGTTCTTGAGTGAAGACGTCTCCACTCCAGAATGTAGTGTAGGAGGCCCTGTGGTAAGATGGAGTGACGACATTCGCAAAGAGGCCGGTGAGCTGGATGAGAATAGCCGAAGATTGAAAGCGATGGCATGCATTAGGGAAGGCCTGTCCAGCAGTGGACTGACACAGGCTTATGATAATGATCATGATGAGGCTAAATATTAAAGTTCTTAATTGTTAATAAGTCTAAAGAAACAAATTTATATAAAGATATCTTTGACTGAAATTAAGCTTATGTTGAACAAAATCAAGTAATCAAGTATTTTCTATGGATATCTACTGATATTGTACATAACCTTTTCAGTTAATAAAGAAAGAGTCAATAGAGAATGACGACACCATTCTACCATCACCAACAAGTGGACCTGTTAATTTCACATCCATGTAAGTATGTATACCAATGCTGATAAAAAATCTAAATTATATAGAAACTATAGGTGGCAGATTTTTAATAAAAAAGCATCATGTTATACCACAATTAAGGGAGGGTAATAAATGGATTGTGTGTATATAAAGCCTGTCTCATTTTCCTCTTAAATACTTTACTGTTATGCATAGTCAAATATTTATAGAATTTTGAATTATTACTTGTTCTTTCTAAAAGATAGTCATACTGACATCATACTGACTAATTGTAACTAAGCGACAATGAATAATATTTTAAAGTAAAAAGAAGTAATCTCTTTATATTATAAAGTGAAAGTTGCGTTTAAAGGATTGAATGAATTAAATTAATATTTATACATTTAAGTTTTAAATCATCTACCGCAAGGAGTCCTTATAAGCAAAAGAAATCACTGTCCACATTAAAATTAAAAGTCAAGGAAGAATGTATGGAGAGTAGAAGTAACAAGGAGAATAAATCTTTGCACAATGATGGTAACGCTCAAAATATTGGCATGGCTGTACTGAAGGAGTCGAACAGGTGAGTTGTATTAACTGTTTCTTTTTTTGATTTTTTTTTTTGGAACAATATTTGGTTATATAAAGCAGACAAATTGTTTTTATTTTTCATTCAAAGGATATATTGTTGTTTAATAAAATCTGTGAGCATTTTATATATGTGGTAGGTCTTCATACAGGAGTCGTCTGAGGCGGTACAACCGCGGTGCCCATTTTTTGCCTCAAAGTGGTAGTGTGAAAGCACTATTGTGTTCCGGTTTGAGGGGCACCCAGCGTATTTACTGGATAAACGAAACATAATATCCTATGTCTCATAAAACAATGTGCAAAAAGCAAGCAAAACAATGTGCAAGAACAGCTTTTAATACTTATATTGGATTGATATCCCTTATTAAAATTGTGTGTAAACTACAAAAAAATATATGTGAAATTGCAATTTTTGCACATTTATCGATAACTCAACATTTATGTTAAAATTTTATTGAGGTTCAGATATTGCACATATTCATATACCAATGTTAAAATATCTCTCTTTATTTCATTAGAACCGATTGCAGTCCAAGAAAATTAAAAAGGATTCCGCCTACAAATAAACCAGCCACAGAATGTACAACATTCATAGATGAAAACATATTAAAGGATCTAACAGTGAATTGTGAAATGGATGAATCAGTTGACATTTTAAAACATTTTCCTAATAGGTATGTCTATTAAATTTACTTCTAAATTTATCTATATATATAAAAATCAATTGCTGTTTCTTAGTCTTGCTAAAACTAGAAAAAAACTGAACTGGTTTAGCTAAATTTATATCTTAATTAGGTAAATAACTAAATAATTATTGTAATTGAACAAATTAATTAATATCTTTCCACCTACATATTTGTTTTCAAGAGGTGAATATTTACTTGCTAGCAATAATACATCACATAGTAGTAATATATAGAACTGTGACCAATTATGTATAGATTCTTATGAAATTTTTTATACATATTCAATAAGTATGAGAATCTTTCCATTTTGTTTTCAAAGCATACTTTTATCAAAGCACGCCTCCTATCTATTTTCAAACGCCTAAGTGATAAGGCATGTCCACTTTCTTTTTTGTTTGTTTTTATTTTTATGATATTTGATTGTTATGTGGGGTTAAAAAATACAAATAACTGTAACCAACTAGGAACAAAGAAAATTTGTTGCGTCCCCGCAGGATTCGAACCCAAGACCTCCGGTTTCTACAGCACACGCCCATACCACTAGCTATTTTCTCGCTGTTGTATTTATGAAATCTTTCTATTTACATGTATTATTGATTTACAGATTTACAACCAGTCCAGCAAAGCAAACAAGTGACACTCCTTTAAAGTCAAAACAAAATGAAGCGGATAATGTAGATGAAAGCATATCACTATTACAAAAGATATTAAGTAGTCCAAACAGGTAAGTTATAAATTTTTCAGAAACTATCCATATATTTAAAAAATACATACTCTTCGTCCTTTTAAAATAAAGTTTATTTAAAAGTAATATACTTATTAATATTGATTCCGAGCTATTGAAAAGGTAATTTTCCATATGTTTAATTAATAATTGTATACAGTTTGATTAGAGTATAGAGTTTTTTTTATAAACATTTTTTAATAATTTTGACAGTTTGATTTCAAATAACATGTTGAAATATTTCACAGCCCTAACAAGCCTCCGCTATCACAATGCGAAATACCTTCAAGCATCTCAGTGTTGACAGATTTTAATGTGAAAAAAGAATTGACAGGTGATGAAACAGTTATAAGGTATGTAGCATCAAATTTTTGCTCACTTTCTTTATCATTTTATACATGTATTTTGTTGCAGAAAATGTTTGCTATTGTTAAGTTGCATGAGTATTTCTGTAGAGTAGATGCTATCAACAGTGACAAAAAAACATTAAATTTTATAGAAAAGTCAATGTTTTTTTTTAAATAAATTAAATTATAACAGTTAAGCATTATAGTAGTCTTTCCGATTGTAATGATGTTAAAATTTTCTTTTTCTGAGCTTACGGAAAACAATATAAGAACCATCTTCTTTTAGAAGCAAACCAGATTTAGTACAACCAATTTTCAAGGAGCCCACAGTGCGAAAGAAAGCAGAAAAAATGGCTCTACCAGGTTGGGCCTGTAATGAATGTAAAGAAGTAAGTGATATTATTAAAATAATCGCAGTTCATAGATATCTAAATTAGAATTTTATATTGTTTTAATAGGCTGCTAAAAAAGCTTCTGGTTAGATGGGCACTATTACGCGCCTACACATCTCCTGCGTTGATAGCCGATCTCTAATATAGATTGACCACCGTAGTAGAGGCCAATTAGTTTATTACTAGACTTTGCTCACGTCAATTGCTCAACTTTAAACAAAACCAACACTACAAGCGCCAATTTTTTTTGGTACAGATTATACCATATTTGAAATTGCCATTCTTATACGGGCTTAAGCTCCGAATCATATTAGACTTCATTAGTGCTATTGATCGGTTTTTTTATTGTCTACGTAGGCAGGCGAACAGTCGGCTCACCTGATGTAAAGTGGTCACCTACTTCAATGGACATCGACAATGCTTAGGGACGAAATAACAACATAGAACATTACGTCTCATTTACCCATTAAATACGCTGGCTACAATACCCTTCGAACCGAAACACCGTAATGCTTAAACACTTACACTTTGCAGGCACCGCAGTGAGACTACCCGAACGGTCTCTTGTATTATAGGAAGGTCTCCTTTTAATAAAGGAGACCTTACCTTCAAGCCTTACTTGATGAAAAACACCAGATTCTTTTAAGATCAGTAAAATACTTGTCCCTCTTTCCAGTTCTATGCTGATATGTACAAAGATGATCCAGTGATGCTGCGACAGAAGATGGAGGCCTGTTCCAGGCATAGAGGCAGACAGGACCCCACGAGGCCTTTAACACCTCCGGGTTTCTGGCAACCCCGTTGGGATGTGCCAAGTGACACGGATGAATTCAACCGTTTGAACAATGCTATATGATGTTTTGTGTTCATTTTGTATATGAGCAATGAAGATAACTTGAAACACTTGAGTGCTTTGTGTTAATTGTTTGTACATTAACAGTGCGCAAATCTTGAAGTACAATGGAGATAAAGCTAGAATGAATAATATTATTTAGTTGAGAGCATTCAATATGTTGATTTCTTTTGTGGAATTTGATAGGATTTGTAGTTCTGCCTGGTTAGCCAATCAACAACTAAAACATATGCAAAGAAATGCTTAATAGATAAAGAATTTTAAAAGTAAGTAGCAGTGTAGCATTCTTTCTCAAATGTGATGTATAATTAAGAACAGTGTTGCACAATAATAAATGAGGCTTTTATAAAAAATCCAAGCAGAAGACAGCAATAAATCCTTATTTAAAGAAAGTCTAATGTCGTCAACATGTGAGGTCGTTTTCACCATCAAAATAGAATGAAAGCGATATAATTTTGGCACTTGTAGGAGTTTTACATTTTGTTATGTTCATATTATTCGGCTCCCGTTAAGTTTTGGGAACATTAATATTTAGATATTGTGATTTTAATGTTTAAATAAGAAATCTTATCATTCCTCTTATCAAAATATTATTTTGTTATGTTAGCAAACTTGTTAAATATATTCAGATTTTGTTAGTAATGTGTGATTAAATAAATATTGAGTTCAGTTTTGTAATTTTTATTTCAGCAATCACTGTGTTAGTGATTGCTGTTTCCAATTCATGAATAATTTTCAATGTATATATGATAATAATGTTTTCCAGTCGATTTCGACTACGGCGGCCGATTAATATTAGAGATCAGCCAACTACGCAGGAGATATTATAGTGCACAAGTGCCAAAACAGGCGCGCTCCCTATTTCTTTATACACTCAAAGCCCGATGGGACGGATAAACGACACGACCGGAGAGAGTAATGCTCATGGATCATCTCATTTTCTGACAATTGGGTGATCGGCACGAATTGGCCTAGCTAACTAGGAAACAACATTGATCATTTGTCGAGTCCCCGCAGGATTCGACCTCCGGTTTCTAAAGCACACGCCCTTACCACTTGGCTACGGAGGCAGTGCTCTCTCTCTCTCTCTCTCTCCATGAGTGTATATATACATATATATTTTTTATATGTAATTAAATTTCTATTGATTAATGTTGTTAAATAATTATACTGTCATTGTCTGGTGGTATTGAGACCTCGCCGAGTTGAGTAGGGCGCGGATGGCAGTCTATTGATTTCTGCACTTATTTCCCCTGATTCTATATTACCTGCTGAGGTGGTACACCTACATTTTACCTCCGCCGCACGCCTTACTACTCAGGCTGACTAGTCTCTTTCGCTTCACTTTTTCACGAAAAATTAAGTATCAGTGCGATCCCGGGATACCATTAATATTTAATCTATATTGATTGAATAATAAATAGTATTAGACTATAATTCAGAAAAGTCTATGATACCCTCTCAAATCAAATGGCAATGTATATGGCAAATTACTATTTTGCTGACATAGGATGGTACGCAAACGGCAAACAAGAAGTTGAATCTTCCCATGGTAAACAAATAACTTGTTTATCGTATATCCCAAAAGAGATAAAACTAAATAGTTGGCTCTATTCTGTTAGGTCTCCAAATCATATAGAAGTGCACCGAGATGGATTAGTATTAAAATGTAACCGCGTTTATATCCCAGCCAAATAAAGTATGGAGTTTAGGTAAGTGTAATGTTAAACTCGATTGACATGGAAACGTCGATTGCTCTTATTGGTTGAACGTTGGAAGGTCATTGAATGTGTCTACGGTGTATCAATAAAAACACGTCATTACACTGTTTTAAAGTAATTAAAATACTATATTCTTTATTTTATTCTATCAACCTTACAATCAATCATTTGTATGAATAACAAACAATTATCATAAAATTAACCTTCATCATCAGCCTGTGTCATTCCACTGCTGGACATAGGCCTCCCCTAATACACCCCTATCCATTAGGGGGTTTTGGACCGTATCCCACCACGCTGGTCCAATGCGGGTTGGTGGGTGGACCGCTTTTTACATGCCCATCCGACGCATGGATCATCTTACTTTTCAGACAATTGGGTGATCGGCCCAAGTTGCCCTAACCAACTAGGAATCAACAATGAAAATTTGTTGAGTCCCCGCAGGATTCGAACCCACGACCTCCGGTTTCTAAAGCATACGCCCATACCACTAGGCTACGGAGGCAGAAATTAACCTTCACACCTCTTGTTTTCCTTTAAACTTGCTGCTGCCCGCGACTTCATTCCTGTGTGGTAATATACTAAAAATGCGGCAAAGCCATGCTGCAGGTAAGTTGTACAGAAAATACAGATGTAGCATACATTATATAAAAGAAATGAACTTTAAATAAAAGAATGAAAAAAATATATAACATATATCTATTACTTCCTCATTTCAATAGAATATTATTATTGTTTTCTGTTTCATGTATCTAATTCTAGACAAAGGCTAGCCTTAGTACTTCTTATTACATCTGCTACCTTTCACTGAAAGATCTGTCAATATTGGATCTGCCAATCCAGAGATTAGCCAGAACAAACAAACAGAAAAAAAATTGAGAAAATGTTATGGTATATATACTGATTATACCTTACAATGTACTAATAAAAAAAATGGTTATTTTCATGTAACAAACAGGCACTAATTTAATTTATTTGTATGCATTAAAAATATAAGAGCATTAATTGATTGAACAAACAGAAAGAAACAGGGAAAAAATCAATTATTTACATATATGTGAGCATGCAATGTACTTAATAGGAATGAAAGGTCAAAAACCTTTGCCACAAAAAGGTAAGATACATACTTGGTAATGAGTCATTGCAATGACTTGTTACATTAGAAATAGCCTAGTAAATTGTAGAAAAAAAATTACCTGAAGTTATTTTACTGATTTGCAATTAAATGTATAGTGGCTTAGAAATATAATGTATAACATGTTTTATTAAATTATGTTATTTTAACTATACCTCCAAATATTGTTAAATAAAAGTACAACTTTTCTCAAAGTATATCATAAAACATTCATAGTATTTTTAGCTGCAAGAATAAATTAGATCAATTCAAACAATGAAATTCAACATTTAAAACACAATTTTAATAGCATGTTGTATGAAATGTAAACTATTTTTATCTTTTAACTATAATTATTAAAAAACTACCATATTTCAAAACATTGACATTTACAAATGAGAGATATTCAGTAATGTTTAAGGTGTATACTTTTTGAACACTTGCCAAAGTTAAAAATAAAAACTGCATTTCTCAGTCTTTGGGTAATGAAGAAAACAACAATATAGGAGAACGGCATTTATTCTCAATAAAACAGAATGTTATAATTTTTCACTAAGTAATGTTATAAAAAGGAAATTGTAGAAATCATCATTATGGATTAGTAATGGAAACATTTTAACTGTGAGACATTCAAAATGCTATAAATTAAATGGATACACTAAAGCAAACTTTACAATAATGTTACTGTTTTTTTTTGTTTTAATTAAACAAGACCTCATTTGATGGACATTTGAAAATTAATTGGTTAATGTAATATTTATTCTCTGTGTGAAGTATACTTCAATTTACAAAAAAAAAAATGAACAGAACTTTTAATTTTACTTTGATATATATTTAAAAGCTACAACAATTTACAGAGGTCTATGATAGTTTCTTAGCTTTCTGGTACAATGTATCAACAACCTTACTCATATGGTGGATGTCTCCAGGACAGTCTCGTAAGTCTTCTCAAGAGGCGATTCATCAAATACTATAAGTACACCTTCGCCCTGATCCAGGATGCCATTTAATTTCTTATCAAGTATCATCTGAGAAAGTTTCTTTTCTACTTGTATGACTGGGAGACGAATTGAACGGGCAACATGGTCAACTTGTACCCTCATATATGGTTCCACAATGCGACACAGATTCTGCTCTAACATTGTGTCATATAGAGCTCCAAGGTGTGCTCTGACCACTGCATCTTCTTCCAGTTCTGGCTTGTAGGTTTTCAATGCTGCTTGGAAGTCTGCCAGTGATCTTTTGTGGGATGCGGTTGCAACCGCACGCATTGCCTCCATTTCTTTACCTGCATACTTTAAGGCTGTTTTGCTGCCACATATTGTTGCCACCTCTTCAGCTTGATTAAGCATAATTTTCGATAGCAACATATATTTCAAACCAGTCAGCGCTTTAGGACTATCTGCACCATCATAACCTTCAAAAGCTTCATAAAAGTATGAGTAAGCAGTTTTAAAATCTCTCTCGTCTGCAGCATGCAATATTCCAGATTGTAAATCTAAGGCAGCTTGCATTTTAGGAGGGCAGTAAATGGCATTGGCAGTTGTTCTAGCAGATGTTAGTGATGCCCTTGCTTTGGGTAAATTACTTAAGGCATGGTATGTTTTGCTTTCAAACAAAAGGACTTCGACGAGCAAATTTTTATCGTCAAGTTTCTTCAATTCTTTAAGGAGGGCAGTAGCCAGGTCTAAGGCCTCTGTGTACATACCAGTGTCGTAGTATAAAGCTATGAGCCGCGCTTCCAGTGATTGCCTTAAGAAGGTTCTGCGCTCTTCCTTTGCCCATTCGATACATTCTTTGCATAATTGCACCTCAATACCGATGCCCGCTTCCAAGTCCAAGAAGAAATCAACAAGGGAACGCACCAATTTGGCAGCCTTAGCCTTGCTTATCAGACTGAGAAATGGTCTCGTTGCTTTAATTAATTCGGCTAGCTCTTTTGCTTTTCCCTCCTTCTTGTACTTCTCTCCGAGATTTAAAATTCCTTGTTCTTTTGCACGTATGTTTTCCTCGTCATCCTCGGGAACCTCTCCGGTGCTAACCATTTTGTCGGTCATGCGGACGTCGTCGTCTCTGTTTGACGACGAAACTCGCGATCTCTCAAATAACATTGCACCGGCCATGATGTATATATTTATCACTAAAAATATGTTATAAAATGACACTACAACGGCTATACCTTTTCTTTGTAATTTTGTATAATCGCAAAGTCATCGACGACCTTTTCAGAAACAAATCGTAGACGCGTATAATGTTACCATATACAAAACTTCAACTTTACTTAATTTTACTGATGGACTGTGCCACGCCAGACCTTAACTGTAATATATTTGTTTAATCTGTGGAGAACTAAATAAAAATTATCTTAAAAGTTTACATTAAGGAATTATTTCTTTAGTAAACCCTATATAACAATAAGGTCTAGTGAAGGAATAATTCTTAAATGATAAGACCATTATTTTCGAAATTTTAAATCGCACTACGATAATAAAATGTTTTTTATTCAACAGTTGTTTTAAAATTAGAACTTGACGCATGTAACGAAAAAGTCATTGACGTAAAAAGCTTTAGTAGGTTAATTTAAAAGATAATTTTTGCTTGTGCTTAAAATACAAATTGTGTTTTTGCATGTCATGGCGACAAAGCCTTTTATCAGCGTTAATGAACGCAATCAGTTTCTATTCGAAATTTCAAAATTGGTTAAACTGATGTACGAAACTCCGGTTATGTTCATAACTGAAAAAGATTATTCAGAGTATATATTTCACACCGTATGTGACTTGTATGAAACTTTGAAAACCGATAATAAAACTAAACTAATGGATATTATTGTAGACTTCCATTTGCAATGGTTGCACGCAGTAAAGGACATAGAAAATTTTAAAAAACTTGTTAAGGATTTATCAAAAGATGAAATATCGCAAGCAATAAGTTTTACAATTGATGCTATGCAATCTCGTTTAAAATATTACGAACAGTATATGATCATACAAAGACAATCACTTCCAAACGAAGTTCAGGTAAACGTCACGTCGGATGTTGAAATAGTTGAAGAAATGCATCAGGAGGTGATTTATTCACTTATGGATAAATTGAAAACTTTTAGAAATTTTTACCCACAATATGAGTTTATTACCAAAATAACAGGAGCTGCAGATGAAATTCTTGATTGGTTGGACAAAATTTATGACAATTTAGCAATGATATTAAGTAATTACGTTAATTTTAACGTCCCTCATCTTACTGGGGATTTAACTAAAACTCTTCAAAATATTGTTGGAGACATACAAACCTTTAAATCACCGAGTGTTTTAAAGATTGCGCAGAAGAATAAAAAAGAGGCAGAGTTAGAATCTATGATTCATACTACAACCAACCATAGTCTTGAAATAGACAAGGTAATGAATAAAATTAACGCAATAGAAGATCGGATTATAAGGTTGGAACATGAGCCAACTTCAGCTGCTTTGATGGCATTACAACATAAAAAAAACTTTTTGGAAAAGAGACTTAGTTCGTTAGAAAACCTAAAAATCACTCTGAAAGATATTCAAGACTCAACTGAGCTTCAAAGTAATGTATACATCGAAAGCAAAGAAGATTTATGTGTTTGTGAAGACTTCTTCCATCTTAGAATCTTCAATCATGATCTTCCACTCGAAGAACGGGAGCGACTAGTAACAGAATTGTGCTTTGTATGGGATTTAGCAGTTTTCGGTGACCGAAGCCATAAATCTATTATTTCTATACTTAGCGTAGCTGACATAAAAGAAGAATTTACAGATGAACTTGGGACATTTCACGTAGATGAACACGGTAGAAAAATTTACAAGTTGCAAAATGATGAAACGAATTATCAACCAAATGAAAATAATGAACTCGTTCCATTAACTGATGATGCTGAGCATGTTTACTACTATGATGAATGTGGTAGATATTTTATTGATCCGAACACAAGACAACGGGTGTACAAAGCTCTTGAGACTTCTAGTGAATACATGATGAGTAGTGCTGGAGTTCTTTTGAAGACCAAGGAGGAACGCGATGGTATTATTTATTATTATGATAATTACGGACGATATTATGTAAACAGTGAAGGGAAAAATATATATCGCGATGTAGATGCACTAAGTGAGTATGAAAATGACGGGTTCGGAAATCTGGTACGCATTCGTAGCCATTCAGACATCTTAGACCTATGCCCGGAGGATGACCACGTTACGGAAGATTTTACTTATATTAAACAGAATGTTGGCAAAGCTTTAAGAGTATGCATCGCACAAGTAATACTACATCAACCATCGGATCCCGTAAAATTCTTATCTACATCTTTATTGAAATACCGAGAAAATATTGAATTACAAGAAAAAAGAGCAAGAGAGAAAGAAGAGATGACGATTGAAAAGGACTTAAGACTTGCTGAAGAAAAAGCTAAACTGGAGTCAGTAATTAACAAAGCTACAGTTTTCGAAAGTGCAGGCAGTGAAGCCAGCTATGATTCCAATTTAAGAAATTATACTTCTATGCAACCTGAAACTGAAGAACATAATTCCCTTGATATAACACAAAAATGAAAAAGACAGTTACGTGGATTGTTACTTTCATGTAACTGTTACCGTTTTTTATGATTATCGATTTCGTGTTTTCTCTTAGCTTTGGTTTTCACAATTATTTTAAAGTTTTGTGTCTAAAGCAATTAAATATTTAATTTGGTTAACCTTCATTATTATTATAGGTTACCGGTGGAAGGTCCCCTTTTTACAAGGTATCGTCTGGTTAGGTACCACCGCGGTGCCTATTTCTATCGTAAATCAGTAGTTTGAAAACACTACTGTGTTCCGTTGAAGAGCACCGTAGCCAGCGTATTTACTGGGTACGTGGGAATTAACATCCTATGTCTCACGGTAGGCAGCGCGTTGGTGATTCTAGTAATGCCAATGTCTATGGGCGTCGGTGACCATCACATGGCCCGACTGCTCATCTGCCTGCGTATGCAATAAAAAAAAGGTTATTCTAAGCTTTAAATTTCTTCGTTTATTTCTCGTTTGGCTATAGGTAATTTATTATAGCTAACTACAATATCAGTTTGTTATGTAAAAAGAGGTTTGACGCAGTTCTCCTAAATATAATCACGGGTTTTCCAAGTTCACTGTAGCAATGCTGGCTTCGTTTAACTGTTTGACTGTGCAACATAATTAAAAGTTTTTGTGATCGCCATAATCATTTAAAATTACCGCCAACTAATATTGCAATAATGATATCCAGAATAATGTAATTCATCTTTGCTAAGAACTTTTTATGCCTTATCATCGTGATGTAACCTCGATTTATTTATACTGATTAATTATGCTATATCAGCGGAGCAAATCTTTCTTGAGTGCTATTAGTATTATCATCATCATTATGACACTGCTGGACATAGGTCTCTCCTAATGCACGTCACTGCTTCCTACTTGCGAATGTTGTCACTCCATCTTATGCTCCACGGCCGGCCTGACGTGTAAGGCCGGCTGGCGAGGAGGTTGCTCCAGGCGGCTGCAGAAGCCCGCTTTGGATGCGCCTTTGGAGGGTGCGAGGACGGGTTGCAGGAGGTAGGTGTGCCGCCCTTCCTGTCCTTCGCAACCAAGGAGGAGTCGCGGGGAAGAGGAGTGTCGGTAGATCGTAGGCCGCCTCCTATCCTCCGCGACTCGGCGGGGCCGCACCGCTGATGCGGTGTGGAGGGGCCGTGGGAGGAGGGGACATTCGGCATGGTGTCGTCGATCTCTCCTCCTTCTGCGGCCGAAATGGAGCTAGCGGTGGAGCTTAACATCCGGGCCGCCGCTGGGGCTAGGAGTTTGGTCCTGCGTGGTCAAGGAACTCCTGACTCCATGACCCTGAGTAACAGACTCGGTAGAGTCTGTTACCTAACACAGAGGCCGAGACGAAGGGCGTGCTAGTTCCGACGCGCCCAGAGGAAGGCAGATGGCTGTAGGGCTGAGATGGAGCCGCTTCAGCGGCCAGCGCCAGTGGGGTTGCAGATGAGTGGAAGCACGTTCATGTGACCCCACCCTAAAAAAGCGTCAGGAAGGAACAAAGTGGTGGTTTTAGTCGGTGCGAGTCCGACATAACCCGTCTTTGCCCCCACGAGGACGGGTATGCGTAGGCATATTTTACCACGGTAAAAAAGGGCGTCCTACACTACGTTTGCCAAGCCTCTCTCTTCACTCCAGGACTTTCCGACTTCAGCAGTCATCAGTTCTGCGGCTTATGTAACCGACCTACTGCCAGTTTAGCTTACTAATTCGGTGAGCTATGTCTGTGATTCTGGTTCTCTGGCGGATCACTTCTTTTGTTGCAGTCAGTTAAAGCAGTAAGAGTTAAATTCTCGGCACCGTAAGTCATGACCGGTAGGGCGCACTGATCAAAGATTTTCGTTTTTTTTATGGCATACGCAGGCAGACGAGGAGTCGGGCCACCTGACATTAGCAGAACCAGTGGTATCGCCAACGCGCTGCCTACAGTGAGACATAGGATGTTAAGTCTCGTTTCCCAGTAAATACGCTGGCTACGGTACCCTTCAATCGGAACACAGTAGTGTTTTCACACATGCTTCGACAGAAATAGGCACCGCGGTGGTACTCCGCCCAGACGGTCTCCTGTAAACAGGGGACCTACCACCGTAAGAAACCGATGTGAGGACACTATGGGATGGATGACGAGTAAAGTCGACGAAGCTATGAAAAACTGCCCAACCCAACCGAATCATTCTGTTGGCCTCTCCCTCAAAGTTGTTTCTACGTAATTCAAGCGCTTTCCGTAGGTCAACGTATTCTGAAACCACTTCAAGAGAGTCGCCATCGACTGTAATTGGTCTCGGATCAACCATTTTATTAGCAGCTAGGGTCTGCTGCCGAGTAGAAGGATATTTTGAAGTTTGGCAGTTATCTTGAAAAATAGGGGAGGGATAAATTTGCTGCTGTTTACGCACGCTTTCTCATTTTGTCTTTTGCCAAAAACAATCCGCTGGCCCATGTTGTTCATTACGTAAGTTCTTTACAGTGTAAGGAAATGAAACCAGGTTGGGCGGCAAGGTTACATAACATGTAGATTCCATCACACTGCACTGATCTTTGTGTGTGGATGCCAGCCTTGATGATTGGTGATCACGGATACAGTGTTCGTAGTACGAAAATAATTGTACGTTAATTATCAACGATAAACATTCGCATATAATGTCTCTAGGCTCTCGGAGATTTCAGAATCGATTTTTTTTTATTAGAGATTTATCTTGTTTCCTTACTTGGGCCACATTTTGGAGTAGGAATAACTCAAGGAGGTCAAGAATAAACATTTCCATATTATTTCACCTAAAGTTTTATACAAACAAAATTGTTAGGAATACTAATCAAAACTACATTTGAAATCTGAAGTTTATTATACTTTTCAGCTTACTTTCTGTCCTACGTTATAGCAGTGCTTTAAATATTCCTAAAACACTTAAGTAAACCAAAAACAAAGGTATAACTGCATTTGAAGTAAGGAGTTTATGCCAAAAAGACACTGTCAACCTAAAACTATTGTTGAAAATAATCTTAATAACCGGGACCGACTTTTTATATGTTGACACACAGATCAAACATCTGTCCGTATTGTCTTAACCAACCGTACAACTTATAACTGTAATACAATTTGTTTCTCTGCAGAATACGTTGCCTCTACCTCAAAAAACCTCTGATTATCATCAAAAATCTATACAAAATATAGACTTATTGTTTAAAGGTTGTTTAGGTAAAATACAAAAATCGACTTTTTAAAAAATTATAGGCGCAAAAGTTCCTATTTTTGCATAAACATTTAAAAAGTTCATTATTCTACCATTAAACATTAATATTTGCTTATGGCTATACCATTATTGACAGCTGTGGTCCGCCATGTTGAAAAATGTGAATTAGACGAATTTCATTCATTAGTGTCTTTCGAGATAAACTTTTAGTCGTTGTAACTGAACTTCGATCCGATTTTAGCTTATTTTCTGTGTAAGACACGAAGGTAGCAACAACAGTTTTAAATACTGGAACTGTAATATGACGTGACTAATACTAAAACAGTTTTAGTGCCTACGTACTTGTACCATGATTAATCTTTTAGGGCAAGGCTCTTCGGTATTTTATGTAAATTAGCATGGATAAGTGTGGAGTGACGTATCGGCCGTTGATTGACTGGATTTCAAACGACTGCCGCCGTGCAAGCGTTTAGTTGCGTTCGGAGCTCCGTTCCGTTAGTTGTCAGTTGTGTTGACTAATGGAATAATAGCAATCGTGTGACCATGGCTCCGAAGCCTCCGCCGCTAGGGCCTCCGCCGCCCCCTGGTCCACCACCCCCGCCCATGTTCAGCAGCCCTTCCAAGGGGATCCTCGGATAACAGGGGTGCCTTGCTAAGTTCCATAAGGCAAGGCACAAAACTGAAGAAGACTGTGACAGTGGACAAAAGTGGACCTTACATACCTGGCAAAGTGTCAACAGTTTCGAGTGGAAGTTTATCACAGGGTAATGGAGTCAAGAGTAGTTCACCTATATCTAATGGAGGTGGTACCATTGGACCAGCTCTCGGTGGCCTGTTTGCTGGAGGAATGCCTAAATTACGACCAACAGGAAAGTTGGCAGGTAAGATTTGTCTGATTTACTGTTGTTTTGTAGCCTGGTGTCACTTATTTTATAGATTCTATGTTAAAATTAATATTTATGTTTAATATTAAGATAAAATTATAAATGGTTTATTAATTTGGACTTATAGTCTATAAACTACTGTGTATTATAAGTGTGTATTATATGACTTATTCATATCAATACTAATGCATATGATAATTTACAAGGTTTGTGCTAAAGGAAACAGTATATAAGACATATATCTTCTCAGTAATTTTTATATTTAACAATCTTATTGTTGATAAGAAAAGAAACTTTCATTACTATATGTTTATCAAGTAAATATTTGCAATGTTGCAGTAAAGATTTAAATTGTTTGTCTATTATTTATTTCGTATAATATTTCCAAATATAAACACAAATATCCATAAACCAGCCAAGGTTTTAATTAAGAAAAAATTATGATTACATTATTCTGAATCAAATCAATGTAATGCAAAGTAGTTGTGTAATAATGATTGTCTTTCATCTTGGATTGTAAAAGCTGTGAGTAATGTTTATTGATAACACTGATATAAAAAAGATTATATTAAGTACTAAATTTGTTGGACATAATTATTAATAATTATGTTACTTGCCTTTCATATACTAATATTTAGTTAATTATAGTAATCTCAATAAATGATTATCATTTAATAGTAATTAATTGCAATATACCTTAACATTTGACAATATGGTATTGTTTTATGTTTAAAATAATTAACCTAAAGAAAATTAAATGATTATTTGATACGAAGAAAAGGTAATGATAGATGACTGCAATTATGCTGTGTATATTTGTATTTCAAAATTTAAAAAAAAATTGCCTTATTGCTTTTTTCTATTTATTATTACTCAGTAATTTAAAACAAAGTGTCCCTTAATATAGAGGAGGGTTCATCTCATTTTGTAGCTTTATAATTTTTTTTAAATTTAAGATTGATTTAAATTTTTAATTTTTTAAAATTGATTTGTGTTTTGTGGCACAATATTTAGATAATTATATTTATCACTTAACTTAATGTTATGTTCAATTTATTATTTAATTGTGCAAATTTTCAGAGGGTCAAGTTATGATTAGGGTTGTTATGCAATTAATGTTAGTTAAATTACCTAAACTTGACAAAATTAACTTTAAATTCGAACTCCTGTTAATCTCAAGACTACAATTACCTTTTCTTCCTTTACCTTGATAAATGCAATCTTGTCTACAAAATATAAAATATATTGATGGACCTGCATAATGATTCCATAAATTTATTTGCATAACATTTGAAGAAAAAAATATTTTCAGGGTTTATGTCAAAGTTTATTTATCTAAAACTTAAATAATTTTGAAGTCAGTTTAACATTAGTAATGATTCTAGTATCCAAGGTTATGGTCAAAGTGTATTTGTTGTTTGAAATTTTTAAATATTCAAAACAAAGTGTTAAAACTAAATATTTGTTGTCAAAATAATGTTTTGTCCATATTGTTTGGTTTAAAAAACTTTTCTGTTATTGTTGAATAATTTGACATTAACAAGATTGATAAGTGATCTCTTGGGTTAAATCAATAGTTACAAGATGGCGTGTTTACCTAGTCTAAAAAATAATAATATTTTTAAAATATTATTTAGCATGTATTATATTATATGCCTTTCCAGTTTTTTGTTCTTGACCTTTATTTTCTGACATAGCGGATAATTGATGATTGTTTTTAATTTTCCACTAAGTGTTATTTTGTTGCTACTGTTTTGTTCTGGTACCATTTATTTTAAATAATTTTATATGAGTAGTTTAACAGATATTTGAAAAATAAAAAAATTACGACACCAAAAATCACAACCTTGTGCGATTAAATTACAAACACTGCAAACCGTAAAAGATGGACATAAAGTATGTATTACATAATTGTACTACTTGAATTGGTATACAATAAAATCCGTGATAGCATATATGTTTTAAAAATAACGCACAATAAGCATTTTAATGTAAACATTTTAAAAATTGGAATCAGACACATCCCAGCTTATTTAAGATATAACAGTTTAAGGTCACATAAAAGTTAAAAAATCTTCGTTGTATGTACAAAAACGTGTCACAGACGACATTTTGATGAAATTAATACCGTAAAAGTTATATTAGATTAAAAAGCGGTGTCAGAAAACGCGACGCAATTTCGTATGGAGAGCAAGTTTTTACCTGCTTATATTGCGTACAATTGTTATACGCTACCAGAAGTCGGTATTTTTTTTTGTTAAAATTTCACTCGTCTTCTTCTAAATATCTTTTAGGCATCATCACATACCGGCAAGTATTAGTGTTTGCAATATACAACAAAATAAATCCTTATTCAATGGTTCAATCCACTCAATAATCAACCAAATCCCTCACAGGTACTACCCTGAACGGTCAGGTGAGAACGGAAAGTCCGCGGTCACCGCTCCAGCTGCCTCAAGGGCAATCTCAAAGAGCATCGCCGGAGAAGACCAGGCCCGTCCTACCTTCTCCGTTGCCTGGAAATAAGCTGGGGGCATTTCGGCCGCTTTGAACGAAGCCCTGGCTAACAGAGAGTTGCAAGGGGACTCCCCTAGAGAAAGTAGGGACCCCCCGCCTTCTAGGCCAATCGTGAAGCGACAACCGAGCGAGCTGAAGACGAGGGGACCACCACCGCAGCCCCCTGTACAGAGAACGCCAATGCCATTGGTAAGTTTATTTATTCTGTTTCTTTTACTTCCAGTGGTCCTTTTTTAGTAAACTTTAGGTTATTCACTATTACGCTTTAGTTTAGGACGATTGCAAGTCTTTATTTGAGAATGTTGTAATGCGCCCTTAAATAAAGAAAGTGGCTATAATCTAGATGAAATACTATGTGAGTTTTTTTGTTTAATTACATTTATTCGAATTGTGTGGTATACGTTTAGCACCGTTAGGTGATATCATATGACAAGTCCAATTATCGCTCATTGATTGAAAGCTTAAGCTTAGCTTAATCTGTCAATTGGACATACTTCTAGCTTTTACTTTGATACCGCATTGCATCTGCCATTAACAGTATCCAATGTTCATCCTGATATTAAAAATGTAAATATATTTTGTGTTATTTAAAAAGTAAGTAAAGTTTTATGTTTAAAATACAAGGCCCTCCCCTCCCACGGCTTTACTAGCGACCAACTCAAACGTTGTTTTGGAAGGTACGCTATTAATGGATGCTTTGGTTTATATTACTCGGTTTCTTTGTTTGTTTGTACGTACGAGTTATTTGAGGGTTTTGTAATGTCTCCTGCATTGCACGATCTTTTATATTTTGTTGTTTCAAGCAATCGTTGTAAGATGCATCCGTGACCTAGGATTGACATATCAAAATGTTTTCTCTGCATTCACTTTATTTCTGTAAGAAGAATAGTCGATATTGTGATTTGTAATATTGCTAAAACGTGAAGATTTCGGTTCAGGCATATATAATGTAAACCCATCGTCCTTTTGTTTATTTCATACGAATTAGATAGTGGAATACGCCTTATCAAACATCGATTTTGCTTTGCCAGCTGATAAGCCGTGTGGGAGATTCTGTGGGAAGTAAATTCTTACGTAATAAGTACTTCCGTTGGCAGATTTGTTGCGCTATAAAATTTGCTATGAACGGGTATCATGGCTGGATTACTTATTAAGGCAAGCAGTGCGCGTTTTGCGTTCGAATCCCACACAGATGAAATTGTTTGTTTTGTGTCTCGTATGTACGCTGTACCTAAAATTGTAGGTCGAAAATGTAACCCAATAGAAAACCTTAGGCACCAAGTCCTTTGACGTCCTGGAATTGACGCTTCTTTTTTTTTCTTTATAAAACTTTGGGATCTTATTGGTCATTGGTATGGTCTATCTATTACTAATTTAATAAGTAAATATTTTCCACGCATGAAAATTTACCAGTCGCATTTAATTAAAACTTCCAAGTCGATAATAGAGTTTCTTATAGAATATAAATATAAAATTACGTTTATATATTTTGTATTATAGCATGCGACAGTTAATATTGATATTAGCATGTGTTTTTTTAATTATCCCTTGGGATATTTCCCTAGAGGATTACATAACCAAAGCTCCGTCTATATTTAGTAAAACAATGGTTCATTCTTTGTGTTTTTTATGGGCAGGGACTTTAGAATGCTGTGCTATGAGATATATGACGTCACTAAAATTATATCGTATAATAAATTTAAAAAAAAAATATCAAAAACTAACATTTTTCAAGCAGTATAATATTACCCTTTTCCGATAGTAGCCGATGCTTCCAGGTCTTTTTTCGTAAATAAACTATTGTTTAATCAGGGTTATATGTTATGATACTGGAAAGTTTCTCAAAATATCTTAAATACTTTCTAAGTTATAGACTGACAAAAATGTACATCGCCAAAATTTTCGGTTTATATTATTAGTAGGGTGTAATGCATTTCACAATGCCCATCAAAAAGATTGTTATATATTTTTCAATGCACATTGTCTTTTGTAGTTGCGAAAGTCTATTTCGGTTGAAACTCTTCAGTTTTCGCTGGAGATGCTCTGCGGCGTACAAGATGCCGTCGCTCTATATGGAGCTCTATATCTAAGGCTCGCCCCATTTCTGTATAAGAACTGTTCTCTTTCTGGAGAGTTCTTAACGTTATTTTGTCCATATGAATATAAAATTATTTTCGTGTCCGGTCCGTGACAGATTTATTTGTCAACAATTTTCTATGTATTGACCAATTTATTTTTTAGAACTAGCTGTTCCCGCGACTTCCGGGTGGTAATATTTATATATACAATTTTTGAATAAAGGCTAAGTTACACTCCCATTTGCATTAGTTATCTTCTATTAAAAATTCTGTTAAAATCGGACCAGCCATTTCAGAGACTATCCAGAAAAAACAGACGGGCAGACCGGCAAAAGTTTAGAAAAATGTTTTGTTAGATGTTTCGGTTATATTAAAGGTAATCATTTAAAAATATTTATTCTGACGTTGCAAACGGACTGTAATTTTATTTAATTTTATGGATAGTTAAACAAAGTATCCCATAGCGTTGAGACGGCTTCGTCTCGGTAAGTAATTATACAAAACGTTTAGTTTGCATCCATTTCGAGACTAAATTGGCTTAACAATATTTTAAGTTTTCGTGTGAAATAATTAGTAGGTCTCCGCCTCCGTGGCCTAGTGGTATTGGCCCTTGCTTTATAAACCGTAGGCCGTAGGTTCGCATCCCCACGGGGAAACAACTTTGCGTTATCGTTGTCGTTTGGTCTCTGAAGACTAAAATGGTCTATGCGTCGGATGGGCGTGTAAAAAGTCAGTCCACCCACGAACCCACATTAGACCAGCGTGGTGGGGTACAGTCCAAAAACACTCTAATGGAGAAGGCGTGCGTTAGGGGTGGCCATGTCCAGCAGTGGTCTAACACAGGCTGATGGTGATGATGAAGATTTCGTACCAAATCTACTTTTTTTACGGATTCTTTGCTTTAATCTATTAATCTATTCTGTTTATCTATTCCTGACGTTTTGGACTTTTCAGCATCCATGACTAAGAGCAGACTAAGAGTAATACTAACTTGGCATTTCGTATTAGAATGTTTTATAATATTATTTGAGTCTTACATTCACAACTGTTTAATCGAACTAGCAACTTCCTTAACGGCTTTGTAATAGTTTTTGTTGATTAAGGTAGTGTTAAAGTTCGCTCTTCAATTAAAACTCTGCAACAATGCTGTACAAGATTCGATGTATTTGTGAGCATGCCATTTTATTTGTTATATGATTATTTCGGTATAATATTAATTATCTGTGTACGTTGATAAGCCTTTGTTTGAGGCTATACACTTTATATATATATATATATATATATCGTCAGTCTTTTAATGTTTTATATTTTTAAGGGATGTAACGTTTATGTTGTACTTTGAATTTGTAACCAAATAATTAATTTTTGTTCTTGTTTTATTTGTTAACAATATACTATTTGAAATTATTTTTTTCTTTGTTCATATAATAAAACTTTAATCTCCACACGGTTTTGCTAATAATCTTAAAATTGCGAAATAAAGGCTATTTACAAATCACTCTTGACAAATAAGAGGTAATAAGTTAAATAAAGTCCGGTATAATCTTTCTTTTACCCGTCTATAATTATTTATAAATCATGCGACAGTTTCTGATGATAGATGGATATTTGTTACCCTTTTACGCAAAAATTATTAGGTAAACCGTTTTACATATTGTGCCTGGTAGTAAAATAGCTTATTCATAAGTTATTGTAATACTAGGTACAATTTATGAATATAACGAAGCCGTAGGCATAAGCTAGTATTATATTGAGGATCACGTAGGCTGCAAAGGTATTACAGACTAATCTATGTACAAAAGATTACCACCTCTATTCTGTAACATGCTGATATATTTAGAACCGTAAGTGCCGGAGACTTAATATTTGATAGGAATATGGTGGATAACGCCAGGGTAACAGAACAATTAGAATATATAAATAAGAATTTAATATTGCGTTATTATACTACATATATATGTAACTATTGTTTTGCTGATTTAGACACTGAAAAAGTGCAAATGAATTTACTTTTATCAAGGATGCGACCGTGTTCCAAGGCGGTTCTCACCGCCCTCTGCAACCGTTTAAAACAGTGGCCAGGTCGTCGGCCTCCCGGTTCACAAACGGATTGTCGACGATCCTTAGAAGACAGTAAAGAATGCCTAACTCACATACCTTCTGTACGTAAGGCCTTCACATTTTAGCAAAACGGCGGTGTCAGCCAACTAGTTGACGAACTCTGTGTTAGTTGAAGCTTACCAAAGACATGAGTCTGGAAGCATATCATCCTAGCTTAAAAAAAAGAAGCGCCGTCGTACGTATCGTATTATTATTAGTTAGTGTAACTCAGTAAATGACACCTCGTTGACTGACTGACTGGCAATTTATCAATAGAAACTAGATGTATAATTACACTTCGTTACTATAGTACACTTTGTTCTTTTCAAATAAGTCTGCTAAACCATAACTTTGTTCTTTGTTACGGATGATCTTGTATTATCAAATCAGTGTTTCTTTTCCAAATCTGATTCGATCGAAATTTGATATTCCGTTGCCCAATCTGGTTAGTCCCACGCGTTGATCGAAAATATCAACGTGCATCTCCCCTATATAGCTTTGGTGCTTTCGTGTCCACGCGTGTGATGTCCTTAAATAATCCTCGCTGGAGGTGAAAGAGAAAGGTTACCGGTGTGTGGTAACTCTGATCGAGTAAGGTACTGATCACACGCAGAGGAGTTTATAGGCGGGTTTCTTGTGAGATGCGAGCTGTGACATATCAAGTTTATAATGGTGTTTACAGAGTACAAATTTGAATGTCGACTTAATTATAATTAAAAAAAATACATTAAAAAAGAATAGGTACAATCTAAGTGTGTTATGATGACGAATTTAATTAATAATCTTTATAGTTGACTTTGATTTTCCGTTGTGTTATTGAAGTTAAACGTTAAATTACTTTAGTTTAGACTGCATCAAGTATTAATATCAAATCTGTAACTGGTTTTTAAAAGCATATTTTTCGTCAATTGGATGCAGTGCGTTCATTATCCTGTCTAGGTCGCATTATTCGTCAGAAGGTAATCGTCCGCTAGTCCCTTCTCATTTTGCACATACATAAACCGTCTGCACATATGATTAAGAAGACAATGTCCAGCGGAAAGCGAGCTTGCGCATGCGTTAGCTCACCGGCCCTCCCGGTGTGAACAGTACTTTAGCGACACGTGCCTCCAGACGGCGTTTCACGCGACACGTCGTACCGCGTTGCGCGATAATACGCGGTGTGAATCGACCGTTGACTTCGTAACTTTGCTGTGATAGTGTTGTGTTGGACCGATTCACGATAAACACTTTTATGGTGCGGTTTATTGGAAAATCAATCAGTTGGAATAGACTTATTGGATTTATTGATTGAAGCTGTCGTTTAATAGTCCAGTCCCGCTGAGTTTCTGATGCTGGTTGTTCAGGTCAGGGAATCTATTACCGAACCGGTGAAGATTAATTGATATTCTATGAGAAAGTTAAATGCTTCTATTATATCGATTAAAGTTTTTTGACTTCCACTTCAATTTAATCATCATCACCCTATGTCATTCTAGTGCTGGATAGCCCCCCCCCTAATGCACGCCACCGCTTCCGATCTTCGGCCATTCTCATTCAGCCCACACCGGCCACTTTTCGAATGTCGTCACTCCATCCTGCCACTGCTTAATTTAATGGCGATACCAATAAGAACGTTTGACGATCAGATATTCTTTTTCATTTCCATAACGAATTGTTTCGTTTTAATGTAGTGTTAATAGGCTTTTACCTTTTATTGACAGCGACGTAATACTGTCGTTTAAGTTGCTCAAACGGTCTCTTAACCTTACTCATTAGCTAAGCATCTGATTTAACGCTGACCGGACGTTATCGGTAAAAAATTGTGTCAACGAACACGCGATGAATGTCGCCTTTATAATAAGCGAAGGTTGTGTTTTTTACATTAAAAAATTCAATCTTCGTCCCGCGTAGTGGTCTTAACGAGTCGAGTGATTTTATTGGCTACGCAGGCAGACGAGCTGTCGGGCCACCTGATAGGAAGTAGTCACAGCTACCCATAGGCATTTGCAATATCAGTGGTATCACCAATACGTGAGACATAGGATGTTTAGTCTCGTTTACCTAGTAAATACGCTGGCTACTGTGCCCTTTAATTCGGAACACAGTCGTGTGAAACACTACTGTTTGGCGGCAGAAATAGGACACCGCGATGGTACCGCCCCAAACGGTACCCTGTAAAAAGGAAACTGCCACCTACCGAAATACCTGTATATATAGTTTCAGGACATAAATATGTAGTCAATATAGAGCGATTTCGATCCTTTCATATTTAAAACTCTATTATTGTAGAATCATAATTAGAATAATATTTAATATGATTAATTTAAATATTTAATCAAGCATATTACTTCAAATCTAAATTATCGATATATTTAGTCGGTTATTTTTTTAAATTTGATTATAATATTTCTAATATTGGTAACACTCTCATGTTTATACTTTCACTCTGTCTCTATTTGATTCGTCGATATTTTTATTTCGGTATTACGCGTGTTGTTTAACTGAACACTACAAATTCTTTATCGTCACTGATTGTGTTATCAGACAAGCGGTATGGGACTGACAAGGAGCCTTAGAATTATGTTGTACCGAGTTTTATAACAACAATGCATTAAAACGTGAAAGTATACTAACTCCTACGTTTAAAAATGGCTTACAAAGTGAACATTTTAACAGGAAAATATGCAATAAATTAATATAATTAACTTGGACTCACCATCGAAAATGACCAAATTATCCTCATTTTGTTATGTTGAGTAAACCTTGCGCGGGCCCACTTATGAGACAGCTGTTCAGAAATAACCTCAACAATAAATCTTCCGTTTTTCGACGGTTTTTGTGACCGAGATCAGCACAAAAGTTTAACTGTTTTATTGTAAGTAGACATATGCCAGTAAAATATTATGCACATTTTGATTATTTCAACCCCGTATAGTTAATAACGTAATATAAGAACATACTGAGCTTATTGAGCATATTGTAATGGCAACAAGTACATTACAGCACTATACGTAAAATGTTACGTTGTTATGGATGAATCCATTCATCATTCATCATCAGCCTGTGTAAGTCCACTGCTGAACATAGACCTCCCTAATGCACGCCTTCTTCATTAGAAGGTGTTAAGACCGTATCCCACCACGCTGGTTCAATGCTGGTTGGAGGGTGAAGCTACTTTTTACATGCCCATCCGAAGCATGGATCATCTCACTTTTTAGACAATTGGGTGATCGGCCCAAATTGCCCTAAATAACTAAAAAAAACAATGAGAAAATTTGTTTTGTCCTCGCAGGATTCTAACCCAAAACTTTTGTTTTCTAAAGCACACGCCCTTACCATTAGGCTACGGAGGCAAGGTTATGGATTAAATTGTTAAAATCAAATCCTAAACTTAATTTTTATAGTTTAACCATCGAATTTTTTGTCTTGTATTATTCGTTCGTAAATACATCTTATTAGGTTCCTAATTATATTATTTACGAGTTTATGTGCATCAATGCTTGTTACATTATACCAATAAAATATAACCATGTATTTTGTAATAACTTAACTAGATATATTTGTGTAGGCGAGCGGTGATGTTAAAATAAGCTAGCAAAAATGTATTCCGTCCTTTCTGCATTGAAAATATATAAGATTTCTAAACCCATTGTTATATCTAAAAAAAACCCAGTTGCAATTACCGAATATCCCTATTATTATGAAGGGGAGTATTACAATCTGCCCATATGATACAGCATCGTTGCAACTGGGTCAAACGGTTGTATCCTGTGAGAGGACCGACGCTGCATTGAATAATTCGCCGTTTTATGATATAGCCTGGTTTGCGACCTTTGTGTAAGCTTAGATTACTGGTTATGAGATTTTAGTTAATGAACTCAATTGCTTATTAACAGTTAGATCTATTTTCGATTTGATAAAACTTTGCTCTCTTTGTTCTTTCATATACCCATTTTTATGAAGGCGGTCTATTTTTAAAGGTCTAAAAGTAGAATGGATCCACTATAGCCGAGGTCAGTGGTTTTCTGCATTCTTTATTTGCTACCTTCCATTGTAAGGCGGGTCTCAATTTTTTCTAAGTCTTCTATTATTTTCCGGTTATTTTTCTTCATTTTGATAATTTAAACAATTTTGACTGACCACAAATTTTTATTATGTTGATATCTTATGTCAGCGCCGTAATTAATTCAAAGTCCGAAGGTCACCAGAATTAGTTACGCGTCATTATCTCTGTTTCTATAGCTCTTATAATATTAACAGTTATTGACTATTGTAGTTCTAATTGTGACATTTTTTATACAAAATGTTTTATGCAGCTAACTGTAGTAAGGGGCCCACAATCTGTTGTACTTTCATTCATTCAAATACAATTATCAATCCATACTTTTTATTATTATACACTGATTGATTCAGTTTAAAAACATGTTGCATATACTCGACATGTTTATTTATTAATTTAGACATGACATGTTTATTTAGTAATTAAAAATTGAATAGATGGTACATAATGTATTCAAACCTAATAGAAAATCGCCCATTTATACACGTTCTCCGTGTTATCTCGTAAGAATGCGCCTTGAATACGTTATCAGAATGATTGCGCTATCAGCGATACATCGATATGAACAACATCGATGCTGCATACGATCTCGTCTAGTGAGAGGAAACCTCGCCAATGTTTACTTTATTGCTTGCTTTCACGTTTTATTTGCTATTACGCTGTTTGAGAAGTATGAAGAGTGTGAGTATTAATTGTTTTCACAATTCTTGTTATGTTTACTCTATTTGTTTTTGGATAGTAGTTGTAGTGTGTGTAGTGGACGCTTTCTTTGCGCTATGCACATGTAGTGCACGAGCTCTAAATCTTTAGGCGGTTTTTATTTTGTAGTGTAGATGTGCGGAAAACTTTGAAATGAAATGAAATCAACTTGTTCCATGTAATATAGAGAAAAATTTAGTATTTATGTACGGGTGTATCGTCGCTTCCGATAGGGTTGTTTGGAAAACTGAAAGCTATCTGGATATGGAAGACATTTTATAATATTGGGACTTTACTAAAATGGGTTGTTTTTATGAACACATTGCGTCGTATTGTCTATCTTCTTTCTTTTTAAATTAAAAGTAAATCAAGACAAGCAGAGCCGTAATATTATAGCAAGTAGTATGGCGCCCTTTTAACCAGAACACCGTACTGCAAATGATGACTACCAGTACCGACCTTGGAATCTTATCCTATCCTAGTACTTGATTTAATATCTAAATTTAAGTATTGCTAATTTTATTCGACGCATTAATAGAATTCGATTTCGATTTCTGTCTACTCCATTCATAAACCGGTATCTCGTCTGTCCGACTGTCTGAAATTATTAAAAAATATCTGTCTAATTTTAAAGCGGACTTGTAAATGTATGTTTAGTAATAAAGCACGGTCCACAGACCCGACTTTCACTCGCCTTCAAAACGGATTAGTGTTTATAATTTAACGCTGTTTTTGTTGGCTTTTTGAAGAGTTTATCTGTACGTTTAGAGAGGTTCACAAATACTTAAAAAGACCATAAACACGTACAATTATTTAAGAAGAAGCTAAGAGTTGGGAAAATAAACAAAAAATGAAAAAAAAATGTTCACTCTCTATTAAAATATCATCTAAGCGTCAGTTCATTCGGAACATAATTTTGAACCTATTTATGCTTTTATATTTTCTTTGTTTTAATAATTCAGGCACAATGCATGCATTATTTGAACTAACTCTACTTTTTTTAAACTTTCTATTGCCGCAAAATGGTTCTAAAAGGTTATTTTCTTTCATAATTTTTGTGCGCCCACGTTGATCTTTCTGAACCCACCCTAAGGTTAACCTAAATGCTTATAGCATTCAGTCCATCTTATGTACTTAAATTGTGCAAATATGTGTAATTAAATTAATTAATGCATTTTTAAGTTTGAAGATTTAATATATAAATAACAAAGTAACTAAATATTTGTGTTACTGTCGCAGCTAGTGGCTGGTATAATAACATTGTTGGTTTGAAAATGTAACGTTAGCTAAGATACTTTGTTATATTTTGCTTCTTTATAACCTCGAAGCCAGTCAGAGTGAGCTTTTTTTCATATGTTCAATGAATCGTTCACTCATACAGCCCGTCGGACGGGACCACAAAACGAGTTCCATCTGTCGCGGAACGTCTAGTAAAAGTTAAAGAAGGACGCGATTTTAATCGATGTATAGCTTTTAGATTCACGTGCATTATTAAAGGCAAATGAAACTTGAAATGTGTATGAAAAAATGTCTAAAATGATTCGCTCAATAAGGTGTTTAAAGTGTTTATTTGATTCTTTATAATTTCTTTGCATTCGAGCTATGACACTTTATGAATTATGCAAGTATATTAACCTTTAATGAGATAGAGAGTGTATTGGATGGCTCAATGTCTAGATGGACTAGCAGTAGGCTGATGATGATGATACTATCTTGCTAGTTTCTATTTTTTAAGTTTAAGTGAAAGAAGAGTTGTTTAAAGTTGTGCTTACGATTTGAATTTAATTAACAACTTTCCCTTTGCATTTTTCTGATTGCATGGCTCTTAATCAAATAAGTGACAAGTTTATTATAAATCGGAATATCATTGTGAAGGAAGGGGAGTGCAACTGAGTTTGCGCTTCCACATGCACTTTAATATCTCCTACGCAGTTAGCTGAGCTCTAATATCGGCCGCCGTAGTCTAAATCGACTAGGAAGGCATTTATATTTATTAGTCTAAACAGCGACGAGCCTTTCTTTGCTTTACGCTTTGATCAATATTTGTAATGTGGTTTTCTTGTTAGATGGTTAAAGAAAAATATGCTGGCTTATTTTTTAAACATTGTATTACGTTCACTTGTCACATCATTGTTCCCTGCTAAGTCATTGTTACCGTACCTATGCGGTTGCAAAAGCCTGTGCGTCTAATTATTTGCTTCACACTTTAGTTACATCCGTTTTTATATGAGTAATTATTATTTTGAATCGTTGTCTTTATTCACGTTTGTTGAAAAAGAAAAATGGTTTACAATTTATTGCGTTCTATGAAAAACTAATTTGAATTTTAGTAAGCAAATTAAGGCTGCTTTCTTCTCCCAAACTACATTTCAGTCAATCAGTATGTACTTGTGGCAATTAAGAAAATAGTTCTTGTGAGCCCATTAGGCTGACTCTAATGGTGCTTATTTTTACTGCAATTTTTTCAATTATGCGTGGATATTGTGCTGGGATTAGTTTTAAGATTAGTCATTGCGGTAGCTCGTGGCCGTGACTTTTAATGACTAGAATAAGTAAGTGACTTGACAGAGATGTCGGGCAACTTGACAATTGTTTTGAGTTGAATCACATCCGTCCCTGATCGCTTAGTCATATGTGCGGTTAAGTTCTTTAACGTGCTTATCTGTTTGACGCGTTTGTATGACTAATATTTGACCATGACCTGCTAACGCGTATGTTGACGACTAGCTTGTCTCTTCTTTGACGTCGCTGCCCTAAGGGGTTTGGTACGAATCCAGCGCGGTAATAATTATACGATGTTTTCTGATTGCCTAGGCCTAACGAGCAGTCTCCTGAAAAAAAATAATGTGTCGAATAGGCATGTTTATAGTAGTTTGGTCGTCGGTGCCTAGAAATTAGCTAATATATATTTATCTATCGAATTCATTGTACCTTTTGAGTGTGTGTCTCGTGTCACTTTGTGGATACGTCGATATTATGATAACTTGGTAGAACAATTTGAATGTTTTATTGTCTATCCTGTTTCTATAGACGCCGTTAAGAGTCTTAGACTTAATTAAACATAGTAAAAACATGAAGAGGAATTCTTAATTTATGTCAATCTTTTTCGTCATTAAACGCGTAGTATTTCTTCTTTCCTGTTTACGATTTCTAGCCAATACAAATAATTTTTATGTGATACAGCTTGTTGCTTCGCTGTTACTTTTGTTATATTTATTTTTTATTGTAAGCTCCTATAAGTAATAAGTGGTTCGATAACGGAAAATTACATGTCTCCTTATTTGTGAGAATTTATTTGCAGCCGGTCGAATACGTAACAACTTGATTTATTTTATCCTCATATGAATATATGATTAAATATCGTCTTCGTTCTACTTATTATATCGAAAATTGGCTTATGATTTATGTTATTAATATAAATTTTATTCTTATTTACTGCTATTAATTATAGTTATTGGTATTACGTGTAATATTATGCAATGTTTACTGTGCGAATACAAATCTATCATAATTTTTGTATAAGCGTTGATTGTAGATGGTATAATTTTTTCGTAAAAGATAAATCCTCTTTGAGAAAAGGGCTAGATCTCCACTAAACTTAACTTTTTATTCGACAATAAAAGTAGATTAGTCATGGATTATTTTCTGAGGACGACGGTACAGTTTGAATACTTTCTTAACGACGTAAAATTATTAAATTATTCGGCACATGTTTTGAAGCTGTGTAAATCTTCAAAATATTGCGTATACCGCTATTTGAAACTGAATAATGAGTCCACTGCTGGACATTGGCCGTATCCACCACGCTGGTCCAATGCGGGTTGGTGGGTGGACCGACTTTACATGCCCATCCGACGCTAGGACCATCTACTTTTCAGACAATTGGTGATCACCCAAATTGCCTAACCAACTAGAACAACAATGAAAATTTGTTGAGTCCCCGCAGGATTCGAACCCACGACCTCCGGTTTCTAAAGCACACGCCTATACCACTAGGCTACGGAGGTAGTTTTGTCCTTATCGTCATTTATACGAGGGGCTTTGTCATTGTGCGGCTTCATTCATATCCGCTTTTGAGCTTTCAGAGCTTATACCGTACCGGCGACCGACGCTTTGTCGTCTGTCCCCACTATTTGTAACGTACGCACGCACGGACGTAGTGGCATTGTATGTGCATAGTTGGTCTTTACAACTTCCAGGTTGTAGGTCTCCTGTTTACAGGAACGTCTCAAAAGTAGTTCTAGCAGGGCCTGACTATCGGACTGTTGCTTCAATTTGAACGTAGGTAGCCAGCGTAATTATACATACGTTGAAAAGTAACATTTCTGTACGACGACGATAAAAAGGATTTAGAGCTTAGACTATCGATTCATGTTTTTATTAAATAGGTATTTTTTTTCAATAAATTCAACACAGCTTTGCTTTTGTAAAAGTTATATAGTTTCCTTGGCATAATCGAAGACCATTTAATAATTCAATAAGGTTGTTTATGCATGTTTTCAAACTTTACAATGCTAGTTTATTAGCATTGTAAATATATGATACAAGTCTGTTATGTTCTTGAATAATCTAAAATGTTATAAGGGGCTTTGAGAGTACTTTGCGTCAACGAACGATACTGTTATGAATTGCTTTTTCAAATTTGTCCTCAAAAAGGCACCTTTTGAATTACTTGTAGAAATATTGTCTGCAGGAGATTCGAGTTCAAATTAAGCATGATTACAAGATAAGTGGGTTCATTCGAAAAGTGTATATAACTGAATAATAATTTGCCAAAGAATATCATGTCATTGAACTTTGAATATAGAAATAAGACACTAATTTAGCCTAAGTGACAAGTCCTGAAACTATAGTTTAAATGCAGATTAACGGATTTCAGTATAAACTGAGCAAATTATGCTGTAAATTGAAGTTGTAATCATACGTCTGGTAAAATTCATAATTAAACTGAAATTGATGATTGTTAATTATCCATAAGCTTAGTGCTTATATACGTTAAATATGGAAATGATTTGCTGGAAATGTCTTGAAATAATAGTGACACTAATTAGTTACTGTTATCTCATATTGGTCAATGTGTTTCGTTTTCATGAGGTTTGACATTGAGTCATGACGCAATTGAACTGACCCAAAAGGGTTTGCGGTCGTGTAATATCTCGAAGTCTTGTGGAGTCATTGAGTCATCGATGCTGTGACTCAGTGACTAAGTCTGACTCATCCGTGGAAGTCGATATGTGTCCAGTATCAGTGTTTATTATCATCGATGAGTTCTTTAAGTGCTAAATATACGTTTATATGTATGTTTGTATGCAAACAGTCACTTGTAAATAAATAAAGTATGGGAATGGAAGTTTTAGACTTGTTTCGCTGTTCTTAATGTTACGAGTTGTTATTGTGCAAGCTTTTTTTTTGTACTTATTATATTGAGTGATTACCAGACCTAGGCAATGATAGAAATATGCCTTAAACATAAGAAATATTACTGGTTAAGACCAGAAAACGGTATCGTTTGTATATTATAAGAACTGGGGTCGTGGGTCGCAGTAGTACTAATTTTTTAGATGGATCACGTTATTTAGATTGTTGTGTCCTTTTAGAGAAATTGTAACGTAGTATCATAACCACTTAACAGGCACACAATTTTCCATTAGGTAGACCTAGAATCGTTATCTATGTTTCCGCTGGTGCAGTCAGTGTTTACACATGTACGCCCTAGTGTAGGTTTTTACAGACAAATACGATGTAGGTGGTTTTATAAAGTTGTTATTATGTTGCAGTTGTAATAATGGAGTGAATATGCTATTTTTTTTAAAACGAAGGCAGACAAGCAATCGGGCCACCTGATGAAAGAGGTCATCCACATCGACAATGCCAGAAGAATCACCAATCGTTACCTAAAAAATATGCAGGCTACGGTGCCATTCAAACCGGAGCACAGTAGTATCTTCCACAATACTGCTTTGCGGTAGAAATAGGCACCGCGGTGGTACCGCCCCGGATCTACCACCTCCCAAAATTACTATTTTTCCTTCCCCCTCTTTATCACTTCTAAATATTTTTTACATATTTAGCAATAGTTACAAAATTTTGGATCTGTTAATTGAAAGTTATTTTCTATTTGCGATATGATTTGGTGCCATCAGAATTTTTCTTTAAGTTTTGTTTTGAAAATTACTGCCTCCAATCCTGCGGGGTCCCAACGAATTTTCATTGATGTTTCCTAGTTAGTTGGGGCAATTTGGGCCGATTACCCAATTGTCTGAAAAGTAAGATGATCCATGCGTCGGATGGGCATGTAAAAATCGATCCATCCATCAACCCGCATTGGACCAGCGTGGTGGGATACAGTCAAAAAACCCCCTAATTAAAGATGGCGTGCATTAGCAAAGGTTCATGTCCAGGTGTGGACTAACACAGGCTGATGATGTTTCTCGAATACCTGATGTTTTTTGTCTCTAGAATAAATAATAAGATATTGCATGAAAATATAATTAATTAGGCATTCGAAATAAAGAGCGCTCCTTGATACAATAAGCTTTGTTAGTGAAACACTTTTGTAACAGTTTTTTTTTCACTACAAATTATATATGTGGGAGGAGATCAATCTTAGAGTCAGTAAACGGCATTAGTATTAATGCAAATTGCATCAAGATGGCCTTTTAATATGCAAGCGCCCTTATTAGTTTCTTCTGCGCACTTGCCTCCCGTAATGGTTGTAGAGAGTCTGAAAGCGCGAATACTCGGATTTATAGAGATGTTCGCTAGAAAAAGCTGTTTCACGTCAGAACGGTTTGATGTATCATGTTTTTAGACGTATTTGAATAATTATACAGAATTTTTCGTAAGCTCTCAGTTAAGTAACAAAAAGCGTTGAAACCAAAGCTAATTTAAAATGTTACATGTTTTTGTAAACTTTGTTATTTTTGTGGTGTTTGATTTATTGATTGGGGAATTAAATTATTGGTTCAAAATCAACATAAGTGTACAGCGGTTTTTTTCCTTTTCTATGCTATTTCTAAAGTAGATCACTTTTGAACTGTCTTTTGTAACAAAAAAAAACTTTACTCAAATGAACATTTTTAATGCGTCCATCGTGAATTGTGCATGTTCGAAGCCAGTAATGTTATCGTGCTTTTAAAATTCCGCAGAATATTGAGTTTTGTGTTTCTCTCTCGAAAAGCGGCATTGCCCTCGATTCTTCCGTCGTAATTAATGACAAAAAAGTACTTCGCATTCAGTCTGTGAAAGGCAATTGTTGGAAAATAAAAGTCCACTTCTACGTAATGTTAGACTTTCAGAATGAATCTGCAAATTTATGCTTTTGTTGTATTTTTAGCAGAGATGAGTTTGATGGGTATTTGCAAATGTGGAACAGTAATGATGATCTATATTAATTAGGCTTGGCACTGCATCCAGGCTAATTAGGCGAGGAAATGCATGATTACCTTTAATTTTTACATGTTGTATTGATAACACGTTAATTGATAAATCGAGACATTCCGAACCGGAACACATCGTCTAAACCTTGACCAAATAACTTTTAAAGTATAACATCAAATCAAGCCACTTTTTATATTAGTTTATTTATATGTATTTTTTTATAAGTCTCTTATTCGTTAATGTTCATGTTTTATGTTAAGTTGTTGGCAGCACTCCCGTTTTTAAGCTAGGTTTTGTCTGGATGTTATCGAGTTTCCGTTAATGTATCTAGCCTGAGTGACATCTACTGGATAGCTCCGTAATGATGTTTTGCATTATCGCTATGAAGCGACGGGATTCTTTATCAACGCCTCGTCCCAGCTTAATGATCCTGTGATTGCTTTTGCGATTAATAATTAAAGTTTTTAATGGTAGAAGTAAAAGTTAATAAGCGGTAGTTAACTGTAAAATGCAATGATATATTTTAATAATCTGTCTAAGTCAGCAGAAAGGTGTAAAAAGGTGATGTTAAAGATACTAATAGCTGATGCTGTCCAAATCGAGTGAGTTAGGAAGATTGAACAAAAATGTTTATAGATGTAAACAATCAGAAAAGTTCTACTAAATTCTACTCTCTTCTTAATACAATTTATATTGAGACAATGACCGCTTAATTAGTTACAAGATATGTTTGGCAATAATTATGAAGTGAAAATGTCAAAAAAATTATTAATTACATATTTTGCTGTGTCCGCTCAAAAGAAATTTATTTATAGTTAATTAGCTTTATTTAATAGGCATTTTTGAGACTAATAAGACTCTGAATTTATAAACTAACATAACCTAATACGTTAGTAGCATAGTCGTGTTTGACGTGTTTACAAATATGCTTCTAGTTACATCAGCTTCTAGTTACTGCCTCGTAGCCTAGTGGTATAGGTGTGTGCTTTAGAAACCGGAGGTCGTGGGTTCGAATCCTGCGGGACGCAACAATTTTCATTGTTGTTTCCTAGTTGGTTAGGCAATTTGGGCCGATCACCCAATTGTCTGAAAAGTAAGATGATCCATGCGTCGGATGGGCATGTAAAAGTCGGTCCACCCACCAACCCGCATTGGACCAGCGTGGTGGGATACGGTCCAAACCCCTAATGGATAGGGTGTATTAGGGAGGCCTATGTCCAGCAGTGGATAACAAAGCTGATGATGTACATCAGCTATCTTTTAGAAAAAATCTCGTCAATATAAAAGTAGCCATTCTAGAGGTTAGCCACAACAAATAAATTATTTTGATATTACAAACGGACAATCCAATAGGCTTACTAGCGACTCCAATTTTTGTTAATTTGTATAGATAAATTAGCACAAGGTCGAAGTAAAATATACGTCACATACCATACAGCAGACTGCGCGACGCCTCTACGTCGTCTATCACTGAAGTTTAGGCGGCAAAGCAATAGTAATCCGCCCACGCTTAATCCGCCCTGACAAAGTACCGGATTTGCGGGCGGATTTGTTCACGGATTCATTGACGCCGTTTGAAGGCCTGAGCCGATTAGGAGGGGACGTTTACAGGCCGAAGTCCGAAGTGGTAGATTGGATTAGTGTCGTGTGTGAACACTAATGGAAGACGTGCGTGTCGGTTACGATGCCTCCTCGTTTTGAGACGTTGGTAGAAAATAAGGTCATCATCATAATTATCATCAGCCTGTGTTAGCTGGACATAGGCCTTCCCTAATGCACGCCTCCTCCATTAGAGGGTTAGTGGACCGTATTCCATCCGCTGGTCCAGTGCGGGTTGGTGGGTGGACCGGCTTATTACATTCCATTCGACGCACGGATCATCTTACTTTTCAGACACTTAGGCTCTCAGCCCAATTTGCCCTAAGCTAATAAGGAAACAATGATGAAAATTTATCGGGTCACCGTAGGATTCAAACCCACGACCTCCGGTTTCTAAAGCACAGGCCCTGTCGGAGGCAGTAATAAGATGGTTGAAGTAATATCACGTGATGGTTGTGCTTAAAATAGCAGTTAATATTTTTGTTCGTTTTGCTGTTTTTTTGCTATGTTGGGGTCGACAAATTTAATTTATTAAGGAAACGTTTGATTCACTATGGTTATATGAAAGCACTTCGTTTCTATATATTAGTATGATATATGTTCCCTATTTTTATGCCTTTAAATTTGACTGACTTCCGTTTTTATTCAATCGAAAGCGTGTTTACAGGTTCAAAATACGCTTAACGGCTTTAACAAATCTGTTTAAAACATATTAGTCTTTATTTTGTATACACTTGGAATATGTACTTAATGAGTAAAATAATGTGCGAAAACGTTGTCTATAGTTTATGCATATTAGATATTACAAATATTATATATTACTAGATAGTATGAACCAAAATAAAATGAAACAAAGTCGCTTTCGCTTGTCCCTATGTATGCTTAAATCTTTCAAACTATGCAACGGATTTTGATGCGTTTTTTTTTAATAGATAGAGTGATTGAAGATGAAGGTTTATATGTGTAACACATGCTTGATATTGTAGATCTCTTTTATATCAGCATAACTTATATATATAGTGTTTATCAATAAGTGCGCAACTGCCATGGGTTACAATATCTACATCTGTGCCGAATCTAAATTGTCTAATCTATAGTTCATTGGATGTTTGGGACGAATTAATGAACTGGATAATTATAATCGTTAGCTCGTCTGTTATAATCTGTTCACTCGTAGACTGTTGTATCTATCGGGGTCAAATTTGTTTATTAGCCCGTATAATATTAAAGATAATGCTTTTACAGGGGTTTTTGGTGTTTCTTGTGAACCTAGGAATCGTACAATTAGTGATTTAAGATTTTTTAATGTCAATTCAACAAATTACACCTCTGTTCGATCTAATTATATTTATTTTATATGTAATGCAAATATTTGCAGTCCAGCAACGACTTCCAGTTATTTCGTTTATAATTGTCAACACGTTTTCTTTTTTTTTGTGACAATAACTTATATTATATTTTAAAAATTAAAGTTTTGTTAATATCGAGTGGTTGGTTCCTTTTTAGAGACTTTGCCTATTTTTGCCAAGCAGTAGTGTGTAAAATACTACTGTGTTCCGGTTTGAAGGGCACCGTAGCCAGCGTATTTACTGTGTAAAGGAGACATAACATCATATGTCATACGTAGGCAGCGTATTTACGGTGAACAGCGGTGATACCCTTGGTATTCCTGATGTCTATAGGCGTCGTTGACCACTTTCCATCAGGTTGATCGACTGTTCTTACTGCATATTTACGCAATAAAAATAAATCAAACATACGTTTAAATTGCATCCCCGCATTTCCTTATAGCTTTTGATTTAGCAACTATAGTAAAATAATAATATATTGTGTTGCAAAACAGTTGCCTATTATAATGCACCAATCAGCGCACCCTTTGCTGGATCCTGTGTCTGTTCCTGCAATTGTTCAGTCCGTCGACGAATAATCCGCTGAAAAAACGGGAAGTTGCAGTGGATGCATTGAATTTCATAGCGGTTGTTAAATAGGTTTAGCGTTATATGAAAACTTGCGATGTAACAATTTATCGGTGCGTGTAAAGACTTCAATTGAAACATCATTCGCGTCTACCTTTGGGAATCGTCGTCTATTAGTGTGGGCGATAAATTGCCTATATTAATTATTTTTGGTTGGAATTAGCTCAATAAACTTTAATACAACGTTTGGAGTATATTTAAATCCATTTATTTATTTTTATAATTATAGATATGTTTCACTTTAAACCTAACCGAATGCTAATAGGTTTTGTGATGTGATAATAATATATGAAGCTTTATAAATTATTTATGATATATCATTTTAATCTGTAGGCTAGAAAAATAATTTGACATTACAGTGATAGTCATCATCAATGATCACGAGATATATGTCACGTCGTTGCCATTGGTTACATAAATTCTGAATCTAAATTGGCTAAACCACAAGTGCCATTTAAAGAAAAAGCTTATTTATCACTTATCAAAGTACAGTCTGTCACGGCTCTGTCCCTAGATACACCGCGTTTCCAGGGCGGTTTCACGCCCCAGCAATCGATTAATACAGTCGCCAGACCGTCGGCGTCCTGGTCCGTAAACCGATCGTTGACGATCCTTAGGAGACATGAACTAATCCTAACTCACGTACCTTCTGTACGTGCGGCCTCCATTTAGCAAAAAATGTGGGCCACCTAGTTCAGTGGACGGGAGCTCTCGTCGAACTCTGTGTTATGATGAAGCTTACTAAAGACTTGAGGCTGGAAGCATAACTTCAGGATAAAAAAAAAACGGTACTGTCCGTGTTATTTTAGATTTTTGAAATAGTTTAACCAGTTGCCTATGTTATATAAGGCGAATGTAGCTTACTAATGGTGTAAGATTTTTTTTAAATAGGTCTAGTAGTTTTTGAGTTTTCTCATTACTAACATATAGACAAAAGTACTTATCCTTTCTCTTTTGATGTTACAATATTATGCCAACGGTGGTCGTGTATCAATCGACCCGATTAGTCGGAAGTGGGGTCCGCGACGGGGCCCCCGTGGCACGTACCTTTGCGTACTGTCACGTACTATACTGTACTGTACGTACGTGTGTGTACACTGCGTGAAATGCGAATCTGTTTCGACACCGCACCATTTCCTGTGTCGGTGGACTGTAATTGTGATGGACGGTTGGCGGTTTTGGGTTTTTGACGTAATGCTTTTTCAATGATTGTGAAATAACTAGCAACGTATAAGGTAGTTGATACCCCAAGGCACTGTAAAAACTTCACAGACAAAACAAAATTGAGTTGTTGTTGGTTGTTGGGACTCATCTACTGTTTTACTGCCAATTGCGAAAAAATCACAATTTTTCTCGCGTTAAGTATTCTTAAGCAATTTTTGCCCGCTGCGTTTGAACGTGTACTTTTATCAAAATCTCGAAATTTCTGTTATTTTAGCAAAAATAACATTAACTAACAATAGCACATTTTCAGCTATTCTGAAAAAAATGTAAAATTTTATAAGTATTTACTATGCTTTAATGTAATAAAGGTCCATAATCCCAAAGTGTTTTAGTTATAATATTAGGATTTATTGAAGTCGTAACTCCTTCAAAACCGATATTGAAGAAATCAGGGGTATTGACGGAGTTATTGCAGCTTTACTAAAATAAATTTAAGCTAAAACTAACCCATCCTGATATAAAATTCTCTGTTGTAACTGTTAACTTCCTTTTTTTAACTGCAAGGTTAGCGGAAACTGCGCTTACCATCTGGTGCCAAGTGCGCACTAAAAAACCGACAGGATTTCTAGCCTGTTGTCAATCCATTAGGGATGCGCATCGAAAGTTTTAGAGTAGTTTTAAAGTAGTGTCAATATTGACCGTACGTAAATATTACGCAGCGTTCAAACTTATCGAACTTTCGAAATATTCACAGGTCCATGTCCGATAATGATATTTTGTATGTTAACGCAAAAAGATTACTGAAATTATCAAATGAAATCATGTCGCATTGATATAGAATAGTTCTATTATTAAAGGCTAATGTTCGTAATGATTGTTTTGACAGTTCGTTTTGACTTGACTTCGTATGCAAAAAATATTTATTGGTTTTTTAATCGTTATTAAATGACAAGCTTGGTAAAGTCTACAGTAAGAGTCTCATTGCCATTGAAGTCTATATCGACTATCGAGTGACTCATCGTTAATATTTCGCCTATCTCTTCTGCAAAGCAGTAGCGTGTAAAAAACTACTGTGTTCCAATTTGAAGGGCGCCGTAGTCAGCGTATTTACTGGGTAAACGAGACGTAACATTCTATGTCTCACGTGGGCATCGCATTGGTGATTATTATAATGGTGGTGTCTTGATATTGCCGATGTCAAGGACGTCGGTGACCACTTTCATTCACCGTGGCCCGACTGCTCGTCTGCCTTCGTAGGAAAAAATATAGTCCAGACTAAGATGTTAAGTATATATAATACAATTCATTCATTTATTTATCATCAGCCCTGATAGTCCACTGCTGACAGATACCCTGCTGCTCTAATCCCCTATCCATTAGGAGGTTGGACGACTCACATGCAGTGTTGGTGGTGGACCCACTTTTACTGCCATCCGACGCATGGTTCATCTTACTTTTCAGACAACTGGGTGATCGGCCCAAATTGCCCTAACCATCTAGGCAACAACAATGAAAATTTATTGTCCCCGCATGATTCGAACCCATGACCTTCGATTTCTAAAGCACACGTCCATACCACTAGGCTACGGAGGCACTATATAATACAATGGTACATTTTAAACATTTTTAAATGTACCCATCTTCCGTCACTCGTTGTTGAGAGCGTCTCATCATTTAAAGGTCCAGCCGTCAGTGAATGGCTCACGTTTAGAAAGTAATTAGTGAGAATCACTCGGACGGTTGTTTACTTGACGCGTCTCGATGACTCGAAAGGAGCGTATTATGACACGGAAACGCGTATACGTTTGCAACTACTGTTTGTTACTGTGGGATATAAACGTTTATTTTTAATGTTTTCTCAGTTGCTAAACGATTTTGTTAAAGGATATTAGTAAAGTAGTAAAAGTAGTTCATAAATTAATAAAGTTTATTCGTTCATGTGTAGATTACTCATCAGCATTAATTAGCGTCTTGCATTGGAATGCCACACCATTCTAAATTATGTTCAGGTTCTCTTTTATGTTATCTCAATGATATTAATAATATAAGTCATGTTATTAATAGACTTACCCTTGATTGCATTTGCATTAATGTTTAATATTTAAATATTATCATACTAATAGTATAAATGCGAAAGTAATTCTGTCTCTCCATCCGTCTTTACAGTATATGAAATTTGGTACAAAAGTTGAGTAGATTCAAAGATAGTAGCCACCATTGCTACTAACTATTGCGAAAAGTGCTTAACGGTTTAAAAGTAAGGGGTGAAAGTTTGCATGGAAATTCTTAATTTTTAAAGAAAAAACCACAATACCTTACTAATATTACTATGCATTCTATTCTAATACACCTCGCTATAACGCGGGCGAGTTTGCGGGTACCAGCTTGTATAATAAGTCGTTATCGCGTTGGTGGAGCAAAGAAGGCAGCGTTTTCCATGTACGCCCGAAAACCGAGCAGGCTCTTCAACACTCACTGGTTGCCATATATTTATAAAATGCATCCGGTTTTCCTGCACGGTCTTAAGCTGATACGGTCGGTAACATCAGCAGCCTTGTTGATCAAAGCAGATTAATCGTCAATAGGAATGTGTGAAATATTAAGATATGAGATTATGTAGTGGTAAAATTTTGCGACGTAGTTGAACGTTCAACGATATAAACTAATGGAAGGGATTCGGCTCATGTCTCCTTGTCGCTTTTGTTACGTATGTGCGGTTCTAATGAGGATATGTGACCACTGCCGTGTACGCAGCGTTATTTACACTTATGTCTGCATAAGAGCAAATTACGCTGGTATCTTTAGGTAACAGGAAGTTGGGAAAATTCTGTGATAAAATCAAATATATTTAAAAATAAACTCATATTAAGAATGAAATTGTATATGATTGTGCCAGTTTTTGTGTTTTTAAGAAAAAAAGGAAGAAACATAGCTATACATTTCCTGTGATTGATCTATTGTTAAATAATAAAATGAAGGGATTTACATTTGTTCATTTTATTACCTTATAAGGAATGAAGTATAAAAATCTTCATTAAAATATATATTTTTTTCCTTTTCCAGAGTTCATCCGATTCGGTGCTAACGACACCAACCGTGGAGCGGACAAACAGCCTGCAGTCGTCCGAGCAGAACATACCGCCGCATGTGGCCTCGACATTGCATCGCAACAAGAGCTCGCTGCATTCGACTGTCCAAACGTCGCTGGGTGAGTTGCCACGTCTGTTGGTGCCACACCATGCTGGATTGGCATGGACAATGTCGTCATAATCGCCATTATCATCAGCCTGTGTTAGTCTACTGCTGGACATTGGCCACACCTTGCCTGGCCTCCCCTAATGCACGCCTTATCCATTAGGGTGTTTTTGGACCGTATCCCACCACGCTGGTCCAATGCGGTCCGGTGGGTGGACCGACTTTTTATCTGCCCATCCGACGCATGGATCATCTTACTTTTCAGACAATTAAACGGAAACATCAATGAAAACTTGTTGAGTCCCCGCAGAATTCGAACCCACGACCTCCGGTTTCTAAAGCACACGCCCATACCACTAGGCTACGGAGGCAGTTTTCTTAGTACTGACTTGTGATATTATTAAGTTTTTTCAAGCATTTAGTATTCATCGGTCCTCTTATTGTATCGTGTGACCAACGTCTATTGCCTTTTGTTATCTCTTCTCTTTTGTATCTCTTTGAATAGCGATGTTATCGTCGTATCATTAGTCTCACTGGTCAAGCATCGAAAACACGATAAAGATACAATCAAATTAAATATCTCTATACAAAGATAATTCAATCGATACTTACAATACTGAACTAGTCTATATCGGTTGTCGAGTACTACTACAGACATCACACTACAGGAATAATTTATAATTCGGCAACCTAAATTGTATTAATTTAGCTCGAACCTAATTGGCCGTGTTGTTTTTGGTTGAACGAATCCAGTTAACGAGCTCAATTAGAGCTAATAAGTTTTTGGTTTTAATAATTAAATGCAATCTAGTTTTTTAGGGCAGCCACAATATTTTTTCAGTGACTCAGTGACAGCTTACCGTTGGTAAAGTTTTGCCAATGGAATTTTGGCTTTTAGTTTAATACTCGTATTAGTTAGAAGATTAGACCAAAGAAGACAGCAGATAACGAATAAATTTATCTAAAGTAGGAAAAAGTAATGCATTATATTTACCTAAAAAAATTCTAGTGTAAAATTGTATTTACGTGAAAATTTCGGTTGGTTAAGTGTTTGCTTACCTTGACGTTTTCCATTAAATCGAGTGAAATTGGTATCTTAAGACTAAATGCTACTACAATCTAGCTGATAAGGACTCAACAGAAGCCTAAACAAAGTTGTCTTTTGCGTGGAAGTGCATCCATTGATTGCCATGACACACGTTAGTGATTGTCACCGACATGTTAATCAGCGAAGTGTTCGAAAACCGTTTAAAGGCCTTTTATTAAATAACTAGCGATACGCCCCTGCCTCGCACGGGGCTATGCTGATATAAAATATACCTACAATATTGAGCATGCGTTATACATATAAACCTATCTCTTCAATCACTCTACCTATTAAAAAATGGGTGCGTGTATCTTATGTACGCGTGAGAAGTATACTTCTTTGCATCATTAAAAAATAGTTTTAATTGCATGAAAATAATTAATTACAATAAAATAATAGAAGGATTGGAAAAGGATAATCAACAAAGTTCAGTTTAAATTTGAAAAATTAAATAATAAGTATTTAACATTAATAATTTAATAATATTTAGTGTTAATTATATTAAATAAAAGTATTTTAATTTATATCAATAAATAATACATACGGATAGTTAACCTCAATTATATTGGAGCACTTGAAAAAGTATATAAGCACATTTTTTTACTAATATTCACAAATAGTAAGTAATATCAATCAAAAATAATTAAGATAATTAAAGATGATAGATTTACAAGAACTAATCATAAATAATTCGATTAAGAATTTATGGATTCACAAGACGTACTTTGATATATCATATAACTGGTAGTTCAGCGCCATCTGTTGCTTACAAATGTAGAATTCCTAAGAGATGTTGGCTTACTTGTACAGCGGTACTATAAATCAGAAGCTTTGATTATGTGCGACTAGGTGGCGCTTATCTAAAACGTATTACATAGATAAATCACAATGTTGATATATTAAATGAATAAAAATATTACCACTATATCAAGTTGAATAAACATCATTACAAATATTATATATTATATAATAATATATTTGATATAAATTAAAAAATATAAAATATATTATTAATAACAATATATATATACCAAAACGAACCTTAATCCTAACTCATAGAGCACATTATGCAACAATTATCGCAAATAAAAAACGACAACTCCATTATCACTACACAAAAATCAACCTTATCACTATGTAATATGGACCTTATTATATTTTCACCGTTTTCATTATAAACTGTTAATTTTGTGTGACAAATCGTAAAATTTCACTCTCATCATTTTTTCATAACGCGCCTAAAGAAGTATAACTTCAAAAACGTATCGGAATCCGTTGCATACAAAGGGATATAGGGTCAGAGAAAGCGACTTTGTTTTACACTATGTAGTTATCTATTCCTAGTCTTGAATGTTTTTATTGTTGTATTACCCTGCTGAGAATGTAATAACCTTAAATTACCTCCCCAGGTGGTAGTATGACCTCGTTAACGTCATCGCCCGCCACGCCAAGTCCTACGCCCGCCGCGTCCCTCTCCACCTCCGACCTGACGGAGAGGGCGCGTCCCAGCCACGGGAAGCCCAACCTGGCCCCCAAACCCCCGGCCCCTTCGCCACCGCCGAAGAAGCTGGCTGTGAACGGCAAGGTGGCCGTCAGGGCGCAGAGCATGCGGGTGCCAAGGTGGAATACTGGTTTTTACTTATTTTCCCTGACATGTCGGATCAGGGTCCTTGTTTGCTCTCTTGTTTTCTTTGCTACGTGCTCTTTTGTACTCGTACGTCTTTTTATATGTTACATGTTTATATTTTACATTTAGTTTTCTTCTTTTTGTCTTAATTTACATGTTATCTTACTTATCTTTATCTTAATATACATCTTGACTTACTTATTTTTACTACTTTTATCTTTACTTAAACTATGTCCTATATTTACATTCCTTATCTACTACTTATTTTCTATTTTTTATTACTAACATTTATGTTCTTATACTATTTACTATTTTATAATTATGCCTTATTAGAATACTGTTAGAGAATACTGCTACTTGCTCTTAGAATACTGTTAGAGAATACTGTTGGGATGGACATGATTTCGATTCCAAACTCTGACGGCCGATTTAGCGTTGTTTTTGAGCTATTGATTGTGAAGCCAGCCAGGCTAAAAGGGTTCTATTACTTCTTCTATCCTATCGATTCTTGGCGGCTCAATAAATTGGTGTAGAATTTAAGAACGATTTCATTTCATTCTAGTCCTCAACCGATAGTTGGTTATATAGGTATCGAACATGTTGTAAGTTAGTAAATGCAACTAGTAGTTAATAATATATTGATAGTGAGTTTTAAGGCTGTTATAAATAGGAAAAATCATAAGGTATGCCTGTAATATATGTTCGGGCCAATAACACTTGAAGTTTTTTTAGTCTAATGTCGAACGCCTAAGACTCTATAATATTTTTTATTAGCCATAGTCTACCTTTACGCGATGTGGGACCAATTAAAGGACGCTACGTTTTGGCGTTTGCGTTTTACTTATATATCTTCCCTTATTGGGTTCGGTCCTTATCGCAATCCACTCGGAGAGTCATTAGGTGATTTGGTTTTCATTATTTGACATTTTTGGTTTTGAATAAAATTAGACTCGACTCAAAGTTGATGGTAATTATATTTTGAGAATTGACGATATCCCGCTGAGCAAATCCTTACTTCATTGTTTACGCGTCGCTCCCACTAGGAACTATTTCAGTAACACTGTAATCGGTGTGGGAGAGCTATGCTTCAAATAGAGTTGAAGGAACACGATATTAAGGGAAAACTTGAATCGTGAATTTAATTCGTTGTATGTATATTATTTAAGGATATATTAACGTTTTAATCATTGTTATTTAGGTTACAAAATGTCGGCAATTCCGTATGGTTAGCGATGTTGCCCAATTGCTTCATTGATTTAGTCACATCCGTCATTGATAATTTGCATTAGCTATGAACAATGTTTAAGTTTCATTTATATTCCGATATCGTGTCTTCAATGTCAAATTTAGGACACCTACGTGTATGGTCGGTTACCTACATACAATGGTGCCTTAATCGTTTTGGATACAAGTTGGATTCTTTCGTAAAGATGTTTACTTTTGCTGGGTATTTGTTTTTGATTCTGTGTTCTCAAAATACAAGTTTTAAACTCTGAAATCGAAAAGTTAGTTTTTCTTTTATTAAAGTGCGGTCTTTATGTCTAAGAACTAGTTACCAATTTAATACTGATTCTATATCGAGGGGCCACATTGTTAAAGGCACCATTGGCTTACTTAATTATGTGATTCTGGTGCAAATTATATCCTTTTTGATTAACGTTTAGAGTTTCTAGTAGTGATTTTTTTAATTTCTAACGAAGACAGACAAGCAGTCGGCCCACCTGACGAAAAGTCGTCACCGACGCCCATAGACATCGGCAATACCAGGGGTATCACCAACGCGCCGCCTACCGCGAGACATAAGATGTTACGTCTTGTTTACCCTGCAATTGCACAGTGCGTTGTTTTCACACAACAACTTTGCCACCCCACACGGCCCACTGTTAAAAGGAGACCTGCCATGACCCTAAATGATGGCACAGACAGACCAGCTACTAATGACAACGCTATAGTTTCGACGTGTCTTCGTAACTAGAGGTTACTTTGTAAATATCAAGTCTTGTTTTGACTTGGCATGGTTTAGTATAATTTAATTTAATTAACTGCCTCCGTAGCCTAGTGGTATTGGCGTTTGCTTTAGAAACCGGAGGTCGGGGTTCGAATCCTGCGGGGAATCAACAAATTTTTGTTGTTGTTTCCTAGTTGGTTAGGACAGTTTGGGCCGATCACCCAATTGTCTGAAAAGTAAGATGATCCATGCGTCGGATGGGCATGTAAAAATGCGGTCCACCCACCAACCCGCATTGGACCAGCGTGGTGGAGGAAGGTCCAAAACCCCCTAATGGATAGAGGTGTATTAGGGGAGGCCTATGTCCAGCAGTGGACTATCAAAGGCTGATGATGATGATGATGATGATGGTTTAGTATTTGTTATCTTGTTTTAAAATTCGACCGATCTTGAACATAACTTGATTCAAACATAACTTTGAGCCATTTAAATGTGTACTAATAATGAGATTGGAGTTTGTAACATAAAAATAGTCGCTTTCAAATGTGTGCTTTGTTATATGTAAATGGTACATACATATTTTTTTTTACTGTCTGTCTGTGTATTTGGGTAATCTCTTTAATGGCTAGTCCGACTTTGACGGGACTTACACTAATAGATAGCTCATGTAACTAGGAGTATCTTAGGCTCCTTCTTTTATATGATATATATAAGTCGCAGGCTACAGCTAGTTGTAAATAAGGTTCAAAATGGTTTCTCAGATCGCCCCCCGTGTCGCCGCCCTCCCCGCCGGGCGCCCCCTCCCGGCCGCCGCAGCCGCCGCCCGCCAACCCCCCACACATCGCTACGAAGAACCCCGCATCGCACTTTGGTGAGTTTCAACCTTATGTCTAATGTGATAGAGTTCAATGTGACGGGTTTATTACAGTGAATGGTGATTCTTTTTGCGTTTAGAGATTTAACCTTATTGGTTAGAGAATAGAGTTTTGCAACTCTATTCTCTAACCACGCTTTCCTAAGGATAGTTTTTTGGGTAGAAGAGATCTATTTAAACACTATTACCACTTCTTGAAGCGTCGGCGCTGGGAGAAGAAATGGCGCCAGAAATTCCAGCAACGCTCCTATCTAATTTGGTGTTAAGCTACAGAATGACTCTGTAGGGTTTTAGACTCAACCATATACTTAAATATTTAGCACTTAACTTAAAGTGTGTGTAGCTCTGTATGATGACGCTGTAGGTTGTTAGTTTCCATCTTACGTCTAAGTTCTTAAAGTTAAAATTACGTGTTTATACTACGGACACCGAAAGCTTTTAGATTAAGTAACTTTATAAGTAAGCATATAGTGCTTAAACGTAAAGCCTTCATACTAGCGGACGGCCGCTAAAAGTCTTTGTCACGGTTATGTTATTCACTACAATCCATATGTATCTTTTGTATATGTACAGTAGGTTAAACACTATATCTGAGCTAACTAAGACATGTAACTTACATAAACGAACTCTTATGTCGAACGTTTAAGGCGCCAGAAGGGAAGGCGTTCTTACCGACGAAGCGCCACCATGTTCAGTTGCGACTGCGTCAGGGCGGCTTATTGACCAATTAGTCGCCTAGGTGCTTTGGCGCAAATCGAGATTGACATAAGACTTTATGCACTTATATTCTTTTACCTGTTTGTGATAAACTTGCAAATTACTAAACACTTGTTTATCCCCCCCTTTAGGTACCATGCGTGCCGCGCGCGCCCTCCGCCCGCCGGGCGTGTGCCCCTCCGCCGCCGGGCGCTCCTCCGCCGCCCCCCGCGAGGCACGCCTCTTTGGCGGCGGCGCCCCCGCCACCGCCGCCTCCGCACCACAGGCACAACGTGAGTGTTGTATTAATTATTAATGCTACTACTACTTAAATAATAAGGTCCTTCTAGTCGTATTAAATCACACTTCAAAACGAAAATGAAGAATATTAGTGGAAATACCATCATCATCATCATCATCAGCCTGTGCTAGTCCACTGCTGGACATAGGCCTCACCTAACGCATGCCTTCTATATTCGAGGGTTTTAGAACACACGCACGTTGATCCAATGCGAGTTGGTGGATGAGACAACTTATCATGACCATGGACCTCGCACATCCGACGCTTGGATCATCTTACTTTCCAGACAAATGGGTGATCTGGCCAAATGGCCCTAACGGGCCTGAAAACAACGATGACACAGTAGTTTTCCTCGGGATTCGAAACCACGCCCTCCGGATGTTAGAGTAAGGACCAATACCGCTAGACCACGGAGGCGGTTAGTGCACATAAATTATACTGCAAATGGTGCATATAGTGTATATTGCATATGCATAGAGTGAATGAACCTCCCTTCCAGTGCACTTTCACAGTCTGATAGCGGACCCGACTGGATGGAGGTACCCTACTAGCAATCATGGGAAATCACGGCCTCAGGTTTCAATAGTGCAATCCAATGCCATATTGGGTAATGAAATGTTTTACGCGTCACGCTCATACTAAACGCCACAGGTTGACCCAATTAATATCTTAATTCCGGTGGCCAGTTTTCCCCTAAACTGCAATCAAAAAACCAAGGACCACCGTGAACCAAGGGCATTATTTGCGTGTAAACTTCGACCGTAGAGCATTACAAGCGCCATTACTGGTCATTATAGCTCGTCATATCTCGTTCAGTGGTAGTCATTATAGCTCGACATATCTCGTTCAGTGGTAGTCATTATAGCTCGACATATCTCGTTCAGTGGTAGTCATTATAGCTCGTCATATCTCGTTCAGTGGTAGTCATTATAGCTCGACATATCTCGTTCAGTGGTAGTCATTATAGCTCGACATATCTCGTTCAGTGGTAGTCATTATGGCTCGTCCTATCCCACCGCAGAGCATAACGAGCACCAGCAGCGAGGAGGCCTCCGCGCCGTTGCCGCCCGTCCGCGGCTCCTCCATCCGCCCGCTGGACCTGGAGGCGCGCTACGCGGAGCTCTTCAAGCCCGCCGCCTGCTTCCCCATCCCGGACCCCTTCCTGCGCATCGCCAAGGACTACGGCAGCGTCGCCGTGGCCGGTAAGTACTCCTGAGGGATGCAGTGAGACTTGGAAATTGTCTGGAATGTACGTTAACGAAGCAACTAGTCGACTGAGTGCTTAAAAACCATTTATATTTTACGTCCCGCTAATTTTATGCTTTTCGACCCTTCCAATGTCCTTCTAAGCTATATTTAAACGAAGGAAGTAAAATTTACTTGTTGTCTATTAATCCTGTTTTTTTAAGATTTAGATCTTTCTTTTTATCCTTTCTTCTCTTCTGTGGTATAACCACAAGCCCTACGTTTTTACAAAATTAGTGTCAACGAAGAAATTTGTTGTCACTTTTCGTTAACCCTTTTCCTGCCTCGAAAAGTTTGCCGTAATTTCATGATGGTATGATAGTCTATACTCGGCTAAATAAAAGATGGGGGAAATAATAGGGAAGTTGTAGGAACAAGAAAATTAGGCATACTATAACGATCTATACGAGGAGAAAGGAAAATGTGTTAATGAACAAACCAACCTTCAATGAAGATACGACGTCGTTTTCCGTCGATTGTAACTCGGTGACGATTTGTGATTTTGCATTGATACCACACTCTTTCAATTCGAGCGTTTTAAAAACAAAAGGCTCGTATAAATGCCCCCGAGCCGTCAACTCAAAAAAATTGGTTTAATTTAATAAAATGTTCACAAATCGTTATTAGTTATAGTTTTATCAGTAGTAATGCTACTTTGTTGCTTCGTTGCCAGAAATTCCAGATATTTTCCAGTTCAAGTGTAGTGCAGGTTAGCTGCGATTAGCAGTGGTTTCCTTAAATATTGTTTATTAACTGGACTGTGCATCAACGCAAGATATTGTCTGTGGTCGACATGTGACTTGATTGTCTATGGTACCGATATATGGGGCAAATAATATACATTTAATAGGAAAAGTGGATTTTTTTTTAAATAGATTGGGACGTAAAGGTGACATTTTATTTATGATGCCGTGAAATTAAGACTGTCTATTGTTTTGTTGTGACAGAATTAGGAGATTGTTAATATTTAGTGCATGACAATAAAGTGTTGTCTATGTTTACTTTTTGAGTTGTATTGAAATGTCAACGGACGGAAGACTGTCTATGGCCACGATTTATTGTGGGTTTTAAGACATTGTCTACGGTTTCCTTGCGTCGGAATCGGAGTATTTTGTTTCACTGAAATTATGATATTGTACCAAATTGGCTTCTTAATTAGTTTTCGGTTAGGTTCGGGGTTTTGTTTTGTATAGTTTTTTGGTTTTACTTGGGGATAAGTGAAACGCACAAAAACATATTGATAGTCATACTGTATACAATAGATTTAGGATTAACCTTGTACATATAGTTAATATCAATGCAATAGGTACAAGTCATAGTATAATTATTTCGGGTTGGAATACTGTCCAACGATGATAACATATAGATATTTAATATAATGTTTTTATAATTGTTTATCTGTGGTCCATACGTGTATAGTTTAGCCAACTTGAGGTGAACGTAAACAAAATTTAATGTCAAACTATGGCGCCAAGAAGTCGGACTCGTTGTAAAGTTGTCACGAATATTCGGCTTCTATTCGGTATTCGGTATTTTTTTTTGGCATTCGCTACGTATATGTAATGGCCGAATGGTATATTATATAATTCGGCCAAATACTGTATAACAAATCATGAAAAAAAGTCACATCGTATTACTTAAAGTTATGTAGATTCATTATCGAATTACAAAACTTTAGTGAGTATAAAATTGATCAGTGATATGTTGTGATGGAAAAGGTTAAGCTTGTCAGCAAACGATTTCGCTTCGTCATAAAAGCTACCGTCTTCGGAAAATAACCACCGTTATTACCTTACTCCTTAGAGAAGATGGACAAACTTGTCGTTAAGACCGGTTGCGACGTGTCTTAGTTTTTATAACGAGCTATCTATCAATCGTTTATCTTGTGCCGAATGTTCGGCGCTTCGGCCGACAGTGTGCCGAATATTCGTTATTCGGCCATATCGCTATTCGAGGCAACTCTACTCTGTTGTAGGTTAAACATCGGGTGTGGATTAAGATGGCCCCGGTTTAATAATATAAGTGCTGTCGTTTATGTCGCTATTAGTGTTTGACATTAGATTTCTTTAAGTTTTTTCTCAGTCTAGATTGGTTAAGCTATAGTCCATTTGTAAATGCATGATTGTACGCACGTTACATATCGACGTGAAAGTGGCCTTACTCTTGATACGAATGATCAAGAAAAATGTGATGTTGTAACTTTAACAGTAGATTAGATTAAGTGAAGATTTTTTCTTTTATTATTATTGAATACGCTCGCATCTTCACCGTTTTGCTCATTATTTGTCGGAAAATACAGATTCGATGTTTATTTGATATAAGTACATTCGATTGTTGATGTTTTTGAATATGTCTTCCCGTGTTTGATCAGCATTTATATTTAGGCATTCCTTTATTCATGTTTTGGTGATTCTTTCCATTTATCCTAAATTTAATAGTAGGCATGCAGTTCTAAATCTTTTTTTTTTTGTACTTTTTTCGATAATGTTCAATAAAAAAGCAATAAATTGGCTATAAGTAATAATTCCTATAAATTTGTTAGTTATATGATAATTTTCTGTAAGTATATTAGATGTTGTATGTAACATTTTATTTTCGAGTCATTATATTAATCATTTATGTTTAGTAGATGTATAGATGTAATTATACTTAATTACTGTATTAATGTTTTATTTTGATGTATGTATTTTACTTTGGCTATAGCGCTTTTTATACGTATCAAATACAATAAATATTTTCTTGTACTGTTTTTTTAAGAATTTTCGTTTTGTTTCGCTAAAAATTTATCCGTGAAGTATGTAGTCGGATATTTTGAGTAATTTGCATGTATTCTACATAATCGTTGTAAGGAAACGAATGTTACATATGATGTGTATTGTTTGTTGACGAACATCGATTTATTTAACCTAACTTCGGAATAGATACCCAAGTCTTAACGGTTTTAATGATTATATCGCATAAGTATTGTTTTTTTTAATTATTTTTATCAAAAGTTTAACACTTTAATTTTTATATCTGTTAACACACAAACTACATCGTATCAAGCTTCGGTCGGCAACACTATATGTTTATTCTGATGGAAACGTCTAGAAAGTTAGCGGCTATATTTTTTCCCTATTTGATACGTACATATGCCTATAGCCTGCACCTATTTGTGACATGCATATTTTTTTTCGGACGGACATTTTTTTTTTGTTGTGATCTTTTGTTTAATATAGCGAGGTGCCATTATGCAAATTTGTTTGTACTGTTCGGTTATTCATTATTTTACATTGCAAATATATCTACATTTGATCTTTTGACGGTATATTTTATGTTTTTAAAAAAGGTAATGTAGCCAATAATAGTTAAATTTGAGGGTAGATTGACATAATCGATCTTTTCACACTGTCAAGGGATGAAATGTTTGCTTTTTGTTTATACCGAGGTGCAGCAGGTATTGTGATAAAATTATGTACGATGCTTAATAATTATAGAATATATTTTTAAATAATAATAATAAAAGAATAATCATTATTGAATCGTTGTTCGGTATTTCATTGTTCAACCTAACACTGAATGTCGTCCGTGGTTGCTTTAAGTTGGATGCGTCATGGAACATTTTGAATGTTGAAAGACATCAGATCAATAACAACTGGAATTTTGGTACGCTTTGCTAAATTTTGTATCATTTTACTGGTCTTGCAAAGTTTGTTGGTAAAAAGAATAATAAACATCAATATATACACATCCAATGGTAAAAAAAATTATACATATGTTTTAATACAAAAATAGTATAAAGTAAAATTTGCGATATCTGATTCGTAACCTTTAGGCTTGTAAAGTTTTAATTTGAATGAGCCAGATAACGACAAACTATATAATATATTTACTTTGCCAGTTTAAATAAAACATTTGGCAGCGCATTGACTCATTTCATGGTGGACAACTGCATGTTCCTTTAACCTTAAATTTGGGTAAGTTTTATTGATTATCAATATATTTGTTTTGCATTAAATAGTTCTCGTTCCATTAAAATGTCTACTAATCCGCATGAGCCATGCCTGTAAGCACTAATAAATACCTAGAATACCTACTGTAATCTATTTGCTTCTAGAATACACATTATCTGCATGAAATAATACAGTAATTAAGCTTATTTTAAGTCGAAGTTTAAGTCTTTTCCTAATTACGTCACTTTATAATACTTTATTTTAAATATTATTGATTTCAACTGTGATAATGAAAGTAAATACTAACCGCACAAAAACTGAAAAAAATAAAGTACAGTTTGGCTAAATCAGACTCGGAATAGATCTAAATAATAAGAAGTCCATGGCAAAGAAGTAGCGTTATGTACCCAACATTCTCCCTGAGTGATAGTTATTTTTTACAGCGCCCGCCACGACATGCACGATGCGACTTGGTTGCTACGGTGCCACTATACTTTTTTTATCTATTCTCAGTTTAATTTAGCTTAACCACAGTTTTTTGATTGATCATTAACATATACCCGCGATAGTTTGGTCTTAAGTGTGATTTTAAACGAGAGGTGCGTCGGTGTTCGCAGTGAACAAGGCGCAGGCGCCGCCCCCGCCGCTGCAGGTGCCCCTGGAGGGCTGGTCGGGCACCTCCAGCGCCTGCTAGCGATCGCGGGGGCCTTCGGGCCCCGGGACCTCGCACTCCGCCTCCACCGCGCACCTCGTGCCGGAGTCGCACCCCGCGCACGCCCTCCTCTCCGTGGCGCACGCGCTGCTCTGCCCCGCCAACACGGTGGCCACCGACAAACGGGAGGCCGACCTCGGCGTCCTGCCCATAGACCAAGTGGAGATGCCCGCCGAGGACGTGAGCGACCTGAGAGAGGTGGTCGACGCGATAAACAGACTGTGCGAGACGATGAAGACCAGGGAGGACGAGTGCGTCGAGGCGGAGGCGTCGTGCGCCGAGGAGGCGGTGGCGGTCGAGAGCGAGGCGAGCGAACTGATCGAGCCGGAGGAGGTGGTCGTGGAGCAGGTGGAGACGCACTTGGCGGAGAGGTGGAGCGACGCGTCCCCTCTGGAGTCGGCGTCGGACACGGAGACGGCGGCCTTCTACTCGGCGTCGTCGGAGCCGTCGCCGCAGTGGGAGGGCGGGAGGCGCGGCGTGGCGGCCGGACACGTGGCCGCCATGCGCGAGCGCTTCGAGAGCATGACGCGCGCCAACACGCCCTGCCCGGACCTCGCGCGCTCGCTCTCGCCCTCGCTCGACCTCTTCAGGAACGTCAGCCCGTCGCCCGACCGACTCGATTGAGGGCCCAAACGGTGAAAGTGAAAAGCGGTGACTGTAGTTGGAACACGACGGTGGACCGTGAAGACAAAACGGGATGCCCTACCTCCAAATTGGTGAATGTGGACTTGTGTGGACTAGGACTGTCTTATTTGTTGGCCTTTGTATGATAACGAACAAAGCTGTTCATAAATGTGGATTAGATTGTCTTCAACCTTGGATTGATATATTTGACCAGAACTATAGACAGTAGAGAACAAACTGGATGCCCTACCTCAAAATATTGACGATTGTCAACCTCGCTAAAGCGCGTCAAGGCACAGTTGTAGTAATTAATTGCATTCCCCTCGTGTTAACGATATTGGTATGGTAAAAGAGTACAGATTAATGAAAAATGTATGCATTGTCTTCGGTCCTGTTTAGGTGTTAAAATATAAATAGTTATATGATATGCGATTGGCGGTGAGTGTTAATGCAACGCGTGCATGCATAAACATATTATGCTTACCATTTCACTTTTATGCATCTAAAACAAAATAAATGTGTTATGGTAAACAGTCACAAACGTAATTTCAGAATAATTTGGTGAATACAATAGTGTACTAATTATCCTTAAAGCCCTTGTTGTATTAAACGTTTCTAAATATGTATTTAATGTTACAAATTAGTGCCTAAACTACGATGTATTATATAGCGGTGCCATTTACCCAAGTTCTGTATTAGTCTGTTAGGGAACGGTTATTTTTTATCTTTGTATATCGTGTAATCACTCAATTATCAATGTTAAAACTAACGTACAAACTGTATCGGATCATTTGTTGGTATTTAGCGTAAGGGGTTGTGACTATTGTGCCCTTTTGCATTCATAACGAACGGTGACATATCTTATAAACAATAATTAGTTTTTAGTTCGAAGTAGTCATTTTTGTAACAGCAATATTGAAACAAACGATTATTACTGACGAATGAATATTGATTGTGTCAAGTCTTTTATAGTGATTTTCGGGAAGCTCAAATTTTATAGTTTTTACAAAGGTAACAAATCGTAGGGTGTAATTGATCACCACCATTTGCTCTTTCGTCAGACCAAGTAATGTTATCGCTTAGCTTAGAGCCATTCGGGTGACGGATTTACGAGTTTACTCTGCATTAGTCGTGACTTTGAAAAGTAGTGATAAGCGTACAATTAGTGTTGTTCAAGTAACCTCGAATCACTTTAAAAAGTATAGTTAATCCTCGATAACCATATTAGACACGGAATTGTGGAAACGAGTTACCCATGGCAACGAGCGGCGTCTTGCTATGTCGTTATTAGTCGAATGTCATATCGGTCTCATCTTTGTTAATAACAACATCGACGGAAGAACCCAAGGTCGTAATTGATAAAAATTGTTCACCACAGCCGAATGACAATACAGATAAGTAAATTTCTGATCATACTGTTATTGTATTTAACCTAATAAAAAAAGAGAATATAACGAAAAAGCAAATACCGTGAAATTTACTTTTTATGTTGTTTTTCGGCACTGGTGTAAATTTAATTTTTGTTAGTTACATTCTGTTTTCTCTCGTCGCAATGCTGAAAAGATTTTTATTAACCGTCTCGGTTTATTAATAACAGTAGATCGCTTCGTTGCTAAGGGTGACAGTGCAAACATCAATTCCTAGAGAAAATCGGCTCAGATATAGGCGTTGTTTTCTGTATTTAGCGACGAATATTAATTTATCGGTGATACAAGTTAGTATTGGACACTGTTCTTAGTAACTTGAGGGTATTAACGTTTTTTTTTGGACGCGATCATTGTTATTATTTATCATTAATCGTTCGTGTACGTTTAATCTCAATATTTCGTTATTTTTGTTGTTCATTCGGGGTTAGGTTTGTTTACATCCTCTAAAATATTTTTCTTTTCACGCGACGAACTCTGTTCAAGTCGTGACGGACAGATTGTGGTATCAACTTCAGTAGCTATCGTGTAATATAAACGTGTTATGTATTCGAACGAGACTTTTATTAATGACTCTATAATATATGGCTTTATTAAATAAAATGTATTTTTTTTTATTGCTGCTCTCCTCTGAAGATACTGTAAGATGTTCGCTAATTTTGGATAGCCAACAGATAATCGGGCAATGTGTGTTTCATTCATACAGCCTAAATGTACATTTGGATATAATGCGGTGGTTAGACATGCATGATTCGGAAAGAAAATAACATTAACAGTAATAGAGTAATATAATTTATTTATATATAGTTTACAGGCAAATACATACATTAGCATGGAGACAAATATTACAATCGTTATAATGATGTGTGTGACAAGCGGTATCGACATATTACAGAGGGTAGTATAATATAATATATACGGTGGCTCTCCAAAATTAGACAACAGGTAACAAATAAAAAGCGAGCATTCGATCCATAGCATTTATTGAGTAAAGTGTCAAAATTCTACAAGATAGGCGAGAACACGTCACAACTTCGCGTGAAAACCGAGAGAAAAAAAGTTCAAGGCAGAGATGATAAACTGAAACGTTAATTCTTACACACATCGGAACACGTGGATTCGTTTAATCGTTTGGCTTTATAAAATGAGAACATTACACTACCGTCGTGTCTCCGCTGGGTGGGGGCGGGGGCTGCGGGGAGGGGACAGGGGGCCGCCAATCCAACAACGCGAGTTGTGACAGCGGAGGCCCGTCCCGCGGGAGGGCCCCGGGGGTCGCCTGCGGCTGCCGCAGGGAACTGCCGGCCCAACCGCGGCGGTGCCGGGCGAGCTCAGTCACCTGTCCCCACCCCGCCTCCGACCTCCTCCTCCTCTCTCTCGCGCCTCCGGACACGGCCGCTCCCACCGAAACGTGAGCCCGTCGTCGCAGGAGTCGCTTGCCGCTCGCCCGTCTTACCTGCGCCGTTAGTATCCCGCCACCGCGCAACCGTTATGGGATCTGCATGTGGGAGGGGTGGGGAGGGGAGGAAGAGGAGGAGAGGACGGGTCGGGGGTGGCGGCGGGGCCCGGGGAGTGGGGTGGACGGCCGGAGTGGGGACGCGTACCTCGGGGCCGGCGGCGGCGGCTACCGGTAGCGCGGCTGCAGCAGCCCCGGCATCCCGCCCGGGAACATGCCCATCGGCATCATGCCGCCCGGGAGCAGCATGCCTGCACACACAGACGTCACAGAACGTCACGCTCGCGCCAGGGCACGCGCGCCAATGGCGCGGGGCGGCGGGGGGAGGGCGCGCGGCGGCGGAGGGCCTCCCCCTCCCCCCACCACAGCCCTCGGCACGCGCGAGCGAGAAGCGCCCAACACCCTCCACCCCCCGCCCCCACACACCACCGCGCCCTCCCGCCCGCACCCGCCGCGCGAGCGGTACCGCGTGAGAGAATACTCAATTATGTTTATCATCACACTTTTAAAATAAAAAAATCGAACAAGGAAAGAAAAGAGGTATGAAAAATAAAATAAAAAAAAAAACAACCAAAAAGTAAAAACACCTAAGGACATGGAATTATCGTATCCGGTACGTCATCATGCACGTTCCTGCTTGCGATCCGTGACGGGTCGGTGGTGCAACGGTGGCGACAACCAATTTAGCCAACGACACTATTATCATATATATATATATATTTCAACTCACCCGTTTCTCATGCACATTTCGAAAGCGACAAACTACATGTATACGTAAATGTAAAATTAATCATAACAATATTATTAGTGTACCCACCCGCTTGGTTTAAAGGACATTCGTGTAATTGTCACACTTAACATGACCACTACGAGAGAGATCGAGACAGTAATAAGTAAAGAGCTACTACAGTAAGCAAATCCATGGTAGGAATGTGAATTGGTTTACCGCTCGCTCCGCCTCGCGCTGGCCCTAGAAGGCGGCCCTTTGGGTGCACCGCGCGCTCGACCGAGCCGTGGAAAATGGAAACTACAGTCGCACACGAGATTCCATCATTTATTGCAAACAATAGAAAAACCATTGGGGACATGACAATATCTCTCCTCTCAATCCACTTTTCCTCGCTGTGACATTTACAACTTAAAGTACCCGGTTTATCAACAATTTCTTTCTTAATATAAACTTATTGAAACCTCGAGCAGGTCGAAATGATACATCTATTTTACAGTGTGTCGCCATTACCCAAATACTAACTAATAAAACTTCATAATAACTGTCAGTGAAACTGACAACCATATTATGTAGATGCTATAAAAATGCTCTTTGTAAATACTATAAAAAGACAAACAATCCAAAAACTTGGACATAAAACATACCAAGTAAAATATTCAAAAAGTATTTATATATCATGTATGTGAAATACTATAATAAAGAAAAACCTTACAGAAATAAACTGCTTGTACAAAGGGGAGATTATCTAGTGTTTTAATATATAAAATAAAATATTAACCAAACCTTTTAAGCACACTTAATTCTCTCTCAAAACAGCCCGCAAACTGGAAGTATAGAAAAACTTCTCAACATATCGGACAAAACTTAATAAAAAAGCATTCCCTAGCTGTTTTGATATGTCTCAAACTGTCCACAATAATTAAACGCTAACTTATAATATTGAATTTGATAAGAGGCAACAGTTGCTAAAAACAAAAAAGTATAAAGGACTATCTAAAAATATCAATTCACATCAAAAACGGAATGCCATTGCAGTCTTATAAAACTGTCCTGCCATACTTTTCTCCTCTAAATGCCATACAATAATAATTATATATAATGGGATATGCAACCGTCAAAAATACAGAGATATTCTTAAGGAGTTTTAAAGTATTCACTAATACATTTTTCTTAAAAATTTAACTACGGGAGCTTAACCTTGCATATATTAGTCTAGATTTGATTAACTTTAACCCTTTATTTTACTTGAATAAGCATTTTCACAGTATATTGAAATAACTTGTGAGACAACATTAAATTTCACTACATTAAAGTGCTTTAGTCCTAACATATTTATATTATACAATGTGATAATTATCGAATAACATGATTATGAGCAATGTAATATTATGTATGTATTAGAAACAAGTTGGTAAAGATTTTCAAATAGTTTATATCTGCCGTAACTTCACTGAGACTTGTTGCTACTACTTTCACAGTGTATACTTATAAAGCCTAAGTTAAATTGTAAATTGTCATTATTTTCGCAATTAACGCTATCTCTTACAAATTCAGTCAAAACAAATGAATGTCACACATGAAAATTTTATATTTGGTTGAAAGTTTTACAGTTTGATTTTACAGCTGCAAAGTTATAACCGTGATAGCAAACATTTAGTTTCCCATTTTATATTATAATTTGGGAAAACCTACAAACAAGCGCAAAATAAGCTTATTGGCATATTGCAAATATTTTAAACGGTATAAAAGTTAACATATATTTCTTTAATGAATCTTCACCTAACAATATGTAAGTTACCTTTACATCAAAGAACATAAGTTTGATGGCTAATATTAAATTGTTAATTATTGGCCTACATTTTATTTGGGCCAAGTTTTTCCCAAGAAATTTAACAATATAATTTGTACAACAAACTGTAAAACTTAACCTAACAGAATAAGACACATAGAACATGATACAACATATTACAGATTATAACAGGATATAACTTAGACACAACAACAAGTTTTGCACACCACTTTATCTTATAAGAATATTGCCAAGGGATGCCTACATGTATATATTTAGAGGCGGTGACGTAAATAAGGTGATTATGTTCCTACAATTTTTCTAAATTAAACAACTTAAAACTCTCCAACTCTCAATTATAATGCATACATTGGTTATGACTGCTTTTCTAAAACATGTATGAACTCAGTTAAAATCGAATTTTCATGAAACATGTCTAGTGTCATGAATGTTGTGTGACTCGTCCTTAAAACTTAGTAAAAATCTAATTTATGTCAGAAAAATAATATATACCATAATATCAACCCTTTGTGCATGACTTAAAAGATAAGCCTAAAAATAATGATTAAATTTCGAGATATATAGATATCCTATTGAATTATAGTACATGATAATGTATATTGTAACAAAAAATAGTCTTACTTGGAATAAATTTTTGATATTCAATGCTATTTCTGGTATGTTGGGTGTATTTAGATATATAGTCTTGAAAACACTTCAAACGATTGGTGGCTGTCAGATTTATTATTGAATTATGCGATAATATAGAATTTGTCGGCGGGTACGTGGTCCGCGGCGACGCCACCGGCTAACGGTAGTTATAATATGCGGTGTACTGACCGGGCTGTATGGGGCGCATTATGTTGAACTGCGGCATTACGGGCAGCATCACGGGGGGCATCGATACCGGCACGCCCACGCCCACCCGCACCGGCTGCTGCAGCTGGGGCAACTGGGGCAGCTGCTGGAGCTGCTGCAACTGGGGTAGCTGGGGCAACTGTTGCAACTGGGGCAGCATGCCCACCATCTGTTGCATCACGGGCCGTCGCATCGCCGCCTGCTGCCTCGCGGCCGCCACTGCCGCGTTCATGTGCGCAGCCACCTGCACAGATTACATGCATCTACATGCAGCAGTCGATCGCAGCCACCATAGATGGACCGATACTCTCGTAAGCACCTACAAGCCATGCCCGGACACTGAGTATAGGTTTAATGGGTGATGATGAGCACCAATCGCAGAATATAACACTTCCCTAAGAGGCATCCCTGTTATGAGCAATGATGAGGCATGCTTATACATATAACTCAGCCCGTGTTTATATAAAAGACATACTGACATGATTTATCCATGTAGTATCTAATTCACCATTACTGTACCTTACACCGAGACACTTAAGTATTATTTCAAGCAGCTACAAGCAGTGCTTGTTCAGTAAGTTACAACTCTTTGTATAATTGGGAATGTGAACCAACAATGCAATGCTTCCATTGCTGCAACTATATCTGCCAACAGATCAGAGCAAAACAAATAACGAAAATCTGACATCACAAAGAAAACCACAACAAAATATGGTGAAATCTTGTAGGTTTTGTTTAAAAACTTAAATATGATTGATTACAACTAAAATACATAAGAAATTGTTTATGAAAGAATATACTAAATTTATATTAACATTAACATAAAAAAATTAAAAAATTCTTGTGCATTATTATATTTCTTTGACTCGCAGGAAATAAAATTAAAATAAATGTTAATTGTAACATTTTGAAACAAATGTTATTATTAATTACTAATTTACTTAAAGTAATGCTAGTCAAACAATTTTAAATGTGGTATTAACAACAAATTAATGCAAATATATTATAGTAAAAAGTTCAACAAGTCTAGTTGTAATGTCTAATTGGAAGAATAAAAATTAAACAGAACAGTATTAATTTAAGAATTGAAGTCGTGATCCACTAATGGAATAGCTATAAACCTTTCTTATATTATAATTTAGCACACCCAAAAACGATGGCACCAAAGTGAGCCATAGCTAAGAAGCTCCATAAAACAAATGGTGTTACTTCTAGTCAAACTTATTGCCATCTCTATAGCAACTCATCAATAATAGAGGTGATAGGTCTCCCAATACAGGGGGATGTATGGGACGATACCACCTATTTAAGCCGCAAGGCAGTAGTGTGTAAAATACTACTGTTTTCCGATTAGCAGGGCACCATAGCCAGAGTATTTACTGTCTCATGTCTATGGGCGACCGGGACCACTATACATCATGTGGCCCTGATACTTATCTTCCCTCATCGGAAATAAAAAATAGTAACGCTAGATGTATGACGCACCTTCAATGCCATGCGTCACATTGTTTTCGTGTTTTTGTTTATTTCGAGTCTAAATCAGATAAACTATGGAATAAAATAAAAAAAAACAATATAAAAAAGGTTCTTTTGCTATAATGGTACTTGTATGGAATAATGCACAGACAGTATTTTTGGTGCATCTGTTAGTTCGTGTGTATTTACTAATCAAATAGACCATCTGAGGTCATACTCACACAGTCATTCTCTGAAATCAAGGATTCACTTTTGCTAAGTTACTCATCCGCTGAAAAGTGCAGAATAAGTCAACTACTGAGTTACGAATAAGATGTTAATGTCTTTTGTTTAGTGCTAATGTACTGCTTCTCTAAGATGAACTTTCAAAACTGAAAGAGTCGCTATACTACATGTTGAACATGAGGCATTTTTCTTTGTCATGTTAATTTAGTATTTAAATGTGATTTATCAATTCTTATAATATGGAATTATGTAAAACGATAGTCAGCAAAATTGATGAAGTGCTATATTTGTAATAACATATTGTACTGGTCTATTCTTTTATTTGTTTGTTATCTATTTAAATAATGTTTCAATTATTATTAGTGTCCGACCGAACTTTCGGTTTCGGTTTCGGTTTCGACGAGTTTCGGACAAAATCAAGTTTCGGCGAAGTTTCGGTTTCGGCCAATTTGGAAACTTTGCCGAAACCGAAACTGGTTTCGAAAGTGTTTTCAATTTCAAAATAGTAGCAAAAGTTAAATGTATCATTGCTACAATCGAGCTCAGATCAGTCGATTTTAGTTCAGGCAAACATTCCAAGTTTGACAAAAGAAATTGATGATTCTTCTATAAAGACGAGGAGGGAACAAATAGTAGTGAGAACGAAATATATATACTCCTTGGTAACCAAAAAATAAATACAAATAATACTGGAAAGTGTAGCTCATATATTTGTTGTGTTAATAAAAAAAATCTTCTCGTCTCTTTACTTTTTTTCTGAATGTAGTCATTTGTTTGCTAGTGTGGCGAATGTTCGAAAAGAGAAAACCCAAGTGTGACCTTGTTATTAAAAACCACTGTTATAAAAAGTTAACAACGCAAGAGATTTATTATGGCTCAAAGGCAACATGAGAAGAGTCTGCTCTGTCATAATCAATTGTCGCAAAGTTTGTTTTTTAATTTCGAGTAGGGAGAACGTACCTGGAAGACGGACATGGTTGCAGACGGCTATCGAAGCCAGTAATCAACAAGAAGCAATACAAATATGCTGCTATATTCGATAAAACTGTTTTTAGCGATTAAAGAATCTGATACCTAATCCAAGATACGAGCATTTCATATAGAGGTACTCAACGCATATTGACACAAATTTTGAATATGAGAAAAGTCTCCGCAAGATGGGTGCCGAGAATCAGAAACAAAATCGACTTAACAATTCGAAGATATCGTTGGACAAGTTTTAAGAAGATTCTAAAAACTTTAAATTTAGTTTTGTGACAGTGGACGAAACACGGGTTTATCCCGAAGGGCCTTCATGCCGTGGCCGTGGTATATTGCCTGGCCGGGGTATGGCCTCAATATTTTGGGACTCAGAAGTGTTATTGTTGATTCATTACCTGGAGCGTGGAACCATCATTACAGATTATGCAGCTTTAATACCGAGGTTGAGAAATGCCGTCAATGATAAAAAGAGGCAAACTTTGTACGGTTGTTACTGTTTCATCTTGACAACGTACCGGCGCATAGGTTGGCATTAGCGATGGCCACCGTTCAGCATGCTAGCGTACAAATGGTTGAGCATCCCCCTTTTCACCAGATCTGGCGCCTAGCTATTTTTCATCTTCTCTCCAAATTGATACAATACTTGTGTTAAAACTATATATAACAAGTAAACGATGCCGTGGTGACCTTTTTGTAGGACCAAGACAATCCTTTTTAAAGGAATCGAAGCATTGGAAACTTGGAACGCTGGACTTGGTGTGTAGGTGGACTCGGAGATTAAGTAGAAAAATAAATAATTAAGCTATCATAGTCATTATATTCTATCTCATTTTTACTTTTTGATCCTCCCTCGGAACTACAAATACAAACCAAAGTATTAATTAGTAAGATTTCCAAATACCAATACTTAGTCTTTAATGCAACAGTCACAATTATTAATTTATTTATTAATAACTTATATTGCTATAAGAAGTTTATTTAAAAAAAATATATATATTTTTAATATTTTGTTACATAAAAATATTATTAGCAACTGAAATAAACGATTACCACACGTTTAATACACTGTCTTCATTCTATGACTAAAATAAAGCAAATCAATAGGCATAAAAGCCTCATATTTTAGTATTTTAAGAATTTTTATACTTGATCACGTGAGTTTCGGTTTCGGTTTCGGTTTCGGCCGAAACTAAAGCCACAGCCGAACTTTCGGTTTCGGTTTCGGTTTCGGCCGGAAAAACAGTTTCGGTCGGACTCTAATTATTATACAACAACATGAGTAATAAAGGTTTAAATGTAAGTATAAACTACAATGAAGTCATAAAAAGCATTCTGATAACCTTAATTTGATGGATGTGTATATCTTTAAGTGTTGACTGCTAAAATTTAATGTTATCTGTATTATTAAAAACATTTTTTAATATATACCCCATTAAGTAATTACTTTGTAAATAACACAAGTGAGAGAATAGTAGCATAATAAGTAACACAAAGAGTTGTTAAAGATGCAACAAAATTATTTAAATTTGCAATTTTCTCATTATAACAATGTAATATTTGTTAAAATGCTGCACATTTCCATACTATCTTTCATTTTCTATTTAACTAACTTTTAGTCCATTTGAATGTAATTAAACTATGTAATAAAATAAATTATGCCATCTATTCTTCATACATAATTTTGAGATTGGGCTATAAATGAAAGTATATATTTCATATATAGCCCTCATATCTTCCTATCCTATCATTGACTGCTTGAATATTCCCCAAATACACCTGAAAACATCAAAGTCCCCCACCCACCTGGCATCAGTTAAAAAAAAGGAATCAAAGTAGAGTGCAACCACTCACCTCCGCCTGGCTCGTGCTCGCGGACATCATAGCCGATATAGACGTCGGTACCGTTATTTGTGCCTCCGGCTTTGGCTTGGGCCGGTACTTGGCGTTGCGCGACCTGATCTCCTCGAGGGACACGTCCTCCGGAGGGTGGATGATCTTGGAGCCGGCCCCCGTGGCCGTAACCAGGGGGCAGGCGTTCGCCGCGGGCGGCTTCACTTCGCCGTTCTCCTTGGGCTCCGAGCCGGTCGTCGTGGGCGGCGCGCTTATTGTTGCGTTGCTGCAATTGGAGTTTTTAAGTTAATAATGAACAATTACTTCATTTCTTTATGCAAATACTGCACATTATTAAATGATAGGATCTAAACAGTGTATTATATTATTTAAAATCTACAAACACGATAAATACGTTTTAAATATAATAATCCAATAATATAAATAAAAGTTTATTTGAATGACAGTTGGAACTTACATTGTTACATAAGTCTATCTGTTATCATAATATATTGTTAGGTGCAATGTAGTATGTTGCAAGTTTAGAGTCTTTAAAGTTTTGTTGTTTTAATGCCTATAAAGACAAACAAATAGCTGAACCATCGAAAGGAAAGTGGTCACCAATGCATATTGAAAAGGGAACATGGTTTTTATTATTTGGTTCCTTCTGTCTGGTTACCTCCATGGTGTCATTTTGCACAAAGCAGTAGTGTGAAAACACTAAACTTGTAAATTCTGTGCCTAATTTCGGTATAGTATAAGTCATTGGTTGGTATATGTTTTGTTGCAAATATTTTTTAAACCTATTTAGGACTACTACCAAACTTAACAAGATAGGATGGACATGCCTAAAATCTTAAACATAATATCTCCGAAAATTTAACAATAAAGTGGATTTTATGTGCGACAAATTTGCAAATCTGTATACTTATTTTTACCATACCTTTATAGAATCATTATTTTAAATAAAATTTGAGTTTAGTTGCATAATTTTACAAGAATGTAATATTAATAGAATGATATTTATAACAGACTATAACCATATATTAAACTCAAGCCATATTTATGATTGAGCAATAAAGTTGTTTTCAATAGACAGCTCATGTTACTGTCCGTGACATGTCTAGTTATTAGTACTACTATACACAGAATATAGTTTTGTAACATATATTAACAAATACTAAAAGATACAATTATTGCTTTTAGAAACTTTGCAATTAAGGTGGTAACTGTACCTTTCTTCAATCAATGACCTTGTTTAAAAAAGTTTAAGAAACAACCTAAGTTTGATGCCTGAAATAGCGGACTACACAATAGCATTCTGTTGAAATGTGGAAGTAACTACATTTTTTTTTTTTAAATGGAAAATTATTTACTAAAAAGACCTTGAAAATAAATAAAGAGAAACTTTTAAATCCAATTCATCAATCCAAAGGTATCTGATCTCATTCAGCCGAGGAATAAGTTGTACTTTGTTACTGATGCTATCAACAACATTTTATAACTCACCTATACGCAGGGAAGGTAGGTTTACTAGGGGTGGACGTTGGCACACTGGCTGCGGGAAACAGGGGCCTCATTCCAGGCATCATCATCCTGTAATAGTCGTGTACACTACATCAGCTTTTAAACAGTCCATTTTCAAAAAAAGGTTAGAGGTATATATAAAAGATTTGCCACAATCACAATGCACTAACAGACGGAGATGCACACTGTATAAACAAACAATACAATACCTTGAAGTTACATGCATATCAAGTAAAGAGTATACAATATAAATTTCTAGTATTTGTGCAATATCAAAACAAATTACTATTTATACGGTTATATAAATTATTTGTACATGACATAAAAGACTCTTTCCAGCATTCATAGTTATGGATTGGAGTGTATGGGTACTCAATGTAATAATTAAAATTAAATGTAATATTTTAGTTTCAGAATTGAAAGCAAAGATTAAAAGGAAAAATAAAAGTAATCAATTTTGTTTAGTAAGTATCCCTTCAAATTGCATTGTAACTATGGCAAATCAACCCCTTACAGGGTTTTAATCATAGTTTTTATACTCACCTAGGAGCTTGCATGAATGGTGGCATCATGTGATTCATTTGCATCGGATGCCCAGGGTACATGCCTGGTGGTACAGGTGCCATTGGAGTTGGTAGGATACCAGAGGTCACTGTCGATGGCCCTGCACCCAGCTGTTCAAGAATTTATATTTTGTATTCAAAGTATCTCTTGTATAGTCATTTATATAACATACAAAGAAAACATCAATTTTTGGCTTTAATTTTTTTTTGAAATATCTCTAAAACAATAATCGCTGGAGCTTTAGGTTTAGTACTTTGTTTATGTCTTATCAAAGTAAAAAAAAAATTTGATAAAGCTAAATCCTACAGAAATAAAAAGCGTTGTATGTATCTCTTATAGTGAAAGCCTTAATCATCCACAAAAATAAAAAAATCTGATCTATTTGACAAAATTAATATTTACCAGAGCTTGTGTGGGTTTCTTTTTAGCTGCAGGTTCATCATCTTCGCTATCTGACCCTTTGCCACCACCTAAAGCATTCAAGGTGTGATAAAAAAATGGCAATTCAGTTTGAAACATTAGACATACCTGAAATAACTGGAACACTAAATATCTATACACCAATAAACATCTATTGCTACAGTGTCCCAAGCAAAATTTTAAAAAAGGTAGTATATTTGGTACATACATTACGTTCCATAACACACTGCTGAAGGTGTTACAAAATGTTTTTATACCTGTTTTTTGCTTCTCATGCTCCTTGATATCTTCAGGCGGTATACCTTCCATACCATATATTTCTATTTCTATATTAGACCTATTTGGTAACGAATTGGGAACTTTGTCTATGGCTTCCTTGTGTACCTAAAATAGACGAAATATTAAGTCAATGCATAATAAAAACATTAAAGCGCAGATATAAACAAATTACATTAATTGTAGCGTAATTGGGCACGACTGCCGAACATAGAATATAAATATCTTGACCTGCAACCATGTGATAAAAAAAAGAACGTAGACAAGACGTGGGCGGGCGGGGTAAGTGCCAAGTTACCAAAACTATATATCGCTTAGACATACCTGCATACAATGAATTGACAGTCCGGGGCCCGTATATAATTTCTTGTGGCATATGTGGCATTTGAAATGTTTCGCTTTTTGATGCTGAATCAGAATCTTTTCATCGTCAAATTCCCTGTTACAATACCTGCAGTACTGGCTAAGGAAAATATGTTTATACATGATAGATTGTAAATATGGCGTAAATGGGTCAATTATAATTTGCGAAGGTCACATTTCGCATATGTTGAATGTAATCCAAATCTTGTTTGTAAAGGATACCAGCACCATGGTTTGGATGCCTTCTTCTTCTTTCTTCCCATTGTTTAAACAAAACTATACCAATTAAACACTAATAAATAAATACAATCTTACAATTTAATTTATTAACTTAACTTTTATTATCACAGATTTAATAAAATAAACTTTAAGCACAATATTATAACACTAATGTTAAACGCCACGCAAAATGGCGGCCGAGATGCTCGAACTATGATACCTTGTCTATAGGTAGATTAACGTTCATAAACGATCAATAAAAGATATTGTTTTTGTTATACTATTATAATATTTTATTTTAATAGCTGCTAATTACAAATATATTCAACTAAGTTATTTATAATAAAAATTAATTTTATTATTATATTTCATTCGTGTAAGTAAAAAACTTGTTATTTAAAATTATATAAATGTGATTTTAAATAAGCATTGAAGGAATCGAATATTTAAATTGTATAGTTGAAATTCATCGAGGAATACTTTTAACAATAAAATATTCGTCTTTTCAGTTGATTATTTGCCACACCGCGGTACAATGGTAAGTAAATTATTAATGCTATTTTCATAACGTTAACTTAATATAATTAATAGGACAAAAAGCATTGAATTAAAGTAAGCGGAAAAAATCGTTTGGGTCCGAGACATGGGGGCAGAAAGAACTGAGATGGGAGTCTCGGTCCTTAGAATAGGATTTGACAATGTCATATTGGTGGGGCTTAGTACCTGCGGTCTCATCTAGACGTTAGGACTTTTCTAGTAATAGGAAAAGGGGTCAGGTGCTACAGGGGTTTCGACCTCCCAGTTATTACTAGCCAAGGTGGAGTGGTGGGAAGCAGACTGGTTTTTTGCTATTCCTTCTATTCTTTACGTCTCAGCGGGGCCGCACCGCATTAGCGGTAGCAACAAAATGGCTACAGTAGATTAGACTTCCTTCTGTAGCCGACAAAGGGCTAGCCTTTCACCAAGGCCACTGCGAGTAACATATTCGGGAAAACCTGTTTCCTAAGTAAAGAAGAAGAAATAAAGGCCGAGACGAAGTACACTTTAGCTGCAGAGGTGGAGTAAGCCGTAGGTCCGTAAGTAGACGTGGTTCCTTCAGTGGCAAGTGCTGGAGGGGTTGCAAAAACTGCATAAGCATTTCCAAGACACTCACCTTTTATGCACCAGAACACATGAGGTATTTTTAGCTGATTTAAGTCCAATATGATCCTTGGATGATCCTGCAAAGATGGATATTCATGAGACCCATGTTAAAAAAAAAGAAAAAACCTAGAGTAGAGTTGCATGTTATGTTGTGCTCCCTAAAGACGTGACATTTGACGAATTAAGTTAGAGTTTTTTCATCAATATTTATCATAAGCCTGTGATAGTCCACTGGTCAAAGGCTCCCTAAACACTATCCATTAGGGTTTGGACCTAACATGGTCCAGTGTGGGTTGGTGATGGACCACTTTTACATGCCCATCCGACGCATGGATCATCTTACTTTTCAGACAATTGGTGATCGTTGCCAAATTGCCCTAACCAACTAGAAATCAACAATGAATTGTTGAGTCCTGCAGGATTCGAACCCGACCTCCGTTTCTAATGACATCCCTATCCACTAGGTACGGCTGTTAAATACAATTACAATATTAATAATTTAAATGAATGAAAATTTTATTGTGTCATAATATATTTAAAGGAAAATGAAATAGATGTATCCTATATGTTAACAGTAAAGCTCCAAAAGTATAAGAAAGGCGCAACAGCATTTAATTAGGGAACAATAGCAATGTAAAGTTAGACGCGAATCTGTAATATTGTTTTACGCAGGCGCTATAAAATGTTACTCTAAGCTACATATTATGCCTTTTAAATTCATTATTAAAGTGCAAGAAAATAATTCATACTTTTCTTTTAAACTAAAAAGTAATTTTCGAAGTTAGGATTATGGATAACAAATCGTGTCTATAAATAAGTAAACTGTCATAAGTAGGTACAGTTGGAACGCTCAACCATGTTTTTACCCGCAAGAAATTAATAAGCTCTCGATACAGTAAGTTCAGATACAATAAGTTGTTGTAATTGCCAATTAGATAATATAATAAATGGAGCCTGAGTTACTGCCAGTTACATCAGCTAACTTCCAGTTAAAGTTAAGTCGAAATCAGCCATTCCAGAGATCAGCTATAACAAAGAGACGGACAGACAAAAATTAATGAAAATGTTTGCTTTGTTATATGTATCGGTTAAATATGTTTAGGTGTTAAAGGAGTGCATGAGTGATGATCTGCGTCACAGTATTAAAAAATCCAGTTATTATATAGAAAGAGATCACTATATTGTTAACGTAGTAAAGTAAGTAATAAGCATTAATAGAAAAACGAGTCAAGTTATATTGTCGCATTCAACTATATAGAATTGATATCAAGTATTTTTATGTTTTGTCTAAATATCATGGCAAGAAGTAAAGCAATTTAATGTATTAGATTGAGTAATGTTCTCTAATTAATAATATAATGTTGAAATGTCCTTAGATAATGCAAAGTTGAAATAAGCTAAGTTTCTTGCGCCGGTTCTTTTCAGGGCAGTCTTTCATTTCCGAACCAGAAGTAGATTAATTGACGATCGATAAAAAGTGTATATGATATATATTGATAAAAAATATTTGATTTTGACTATAACATCTGTTTAAGTGCAGAAAATATATAACAAAATTAATTTTATCGTACTTAACATTCAATAGCTCCAACGGGAGGCGCGGCACTAAAAGGCTTAAATGTATTATTGTAGCTCTTAACATGGATAATATTTATCAATTTGTCCGTAACATCTGACAGTTTCGCGAGAGCGGAATAAGCGTCCATGAAGCGACGTCGTGATACGCACGAGACGGGGGCGTGCTTTTTTCCCGCGCTGTCATTGGTAGTTTTCCCGCGCGTTTTAAAAATGTGCGCGTTCACGTATTTGTTATATCGTTGTAGGGATCAACTCGAGTGTTTCTAAAGCTTAGCGTTATCGTTTTGATGTTTAAAATGGATGAATTTATTTAGTTAGGTAATATACAAGAAAACGTAAACTATCAAGATAATTAACACGATGATAACCTGAAAATTGTACTCTTTTGCGCTCTGAAAAATTTCGTTAATGGTTATACGATTAATATTATACCATCTGTAATGTTGGTATGTGATTAACACTATAAATATGAATTTCATAAATACATAAGACGCGAAGTTGCAGATGCGACCCTCAAGCACCTTTGTTTTGATTGCTGCACTCGTTAAGAAACAATACACAACAAAGAAGAAAGATGAACAAACCGAACAATTTTCATTAATAATCTATTTCCTCAGTTATTATGGAATCCAAGGCTAGTCGAAATAATACTTCGAGTAGCAACATGGTCAGAATGTTGCCAATCACTTCATCTCCTGTAGTTTAACGTAATATGTGTCGTAGGAGGCGGCCAAGGAAAAGATTCCTAAGACACTTGTTATCTTTCCTGCAACATATTTTTCATAAACCGACTTTTCCTCAAATAACTTTTCTTTAGCAATTTTAAACTCAATCGCCTTCATCATCAGCCTTTGTTAGTCCACTGCTGGACATAGGCCTCCCCTAATATACCCCTATCCATTAGGGGGTTTTGGACCGTATCCCACCACGCTGGTCCAATGCGGGTTGGTGGGTGGACCGCCTTTTTACATGCCAATCCGACGCATGGATCCTCTTACTTTTCAGACAATTGGGTGATCGGCCCAAACTGTCCTAACCAACTAGGAAACAACAGCGAAAATTTGTTGAGTCCCCGCAGGATTCGAACCCACGACCTCCGGTTTCTAAAGCAAGCGTCAATACCACTAGGCTACGCAGGCAGCTCAATCGCCTTAATTGCTTATATATAGCTTTTTCTTAAACATCTTAATACAAAACAATCTTGTCCTTTACCGCCTTTATCCAATAGTATTAATTACCTGATTAAAATTTTCACTAATCATTACTTTATAATTTTTTTTAACTTAGCGTAATGACTAAGCATTCCCGACCTTGTATGCATAGACGGGATATATCATACTCCATAGAAAGCACCGCGTTGTTCCTGGTTGTAGGTGCTTCCTTGACTATCCACTAATAACGTAGTTTTTATTTCACTTATCATAAATAATCGTTACAAAGCGCTTTTCACAGCTGAGTTAATTAAACAATTGAAAGGGAAAGCCATTCAGTTTTTATTAATCATCACAAAGAGAAATATTCTTCCATGTTATATATGTAAACAGAAATATTTTCTTAACGTTATTTTTTGACTGATTTACAGTTTTTATTCAGTTAACCTAACGGAAACATTTTGATGGTATCTTTACGCAAGTTGTTGTTGAATAAAATAAAATATATGGAATTAATTATATTGTTGTAATACATATTCATGTTATAATTAAGAACTCTGTTTTGTGTTAAAGTATTCCAAGACATCCTTGCAGATTTGGTTGCTGATTGTTAACGAGATACGGATTCCAACCGTGAAAAATATGTTAAAAAGCTTGTTCACAAAATGATATGTATCTATAACCATTTCATTTATATATAAATTTTATGTTTTTTTTTTATTTACAAACTGTGTTATTTCGTCTACAAATTCAAATTCAAGTATCTTTATTCAATATAGAAGTTTAAACTTGCTTATTGATTGTCAAACACACTACACTCGGAAAAGGACGCCTCAGACCTAGAGAAGAACCGCGAAGAAAAGTCAGCAGGCTATTTTTATGTCATCTTTTAAAAATAACAAACAATTTGAAGCAACAATATGAAAACATATTATGCAATTTTAAACAAGACCTGGAGCGAGGACCATTACCAGGCTGTGTTATCAATTTAAAATTCATTAATATATAACCTTTAACACATAAACGTTCTGACTACCTTTTAAATTTATTAATAGTTAAATTCTGAACGTTTACGTCGATTTTGTTGTAAAAACGTATACATTGTCCCATAAAAGACTTACTTATTCTTCGCAGTCTAGTTGCTGGAAGAATTAAATTATGTTGTTCTTTGTATCTATGTCATGTGCATCACAATGTCTAGGAAATCATGCCTATTTTGTGACCATACATTAAACTTTCAAATATGTATTGTGAACTAACGGTCTATATTTTTATTTATTAAACAAATTTCTTAGTGATTCTTTGGGGCCTAGGTTATAGACTGCACGGAATGCACGTTTTGAGGATAATATACCGACATAATCTAAGAAAATATTAGCTGAAATACACTAAACGAGCTGCCTCCACATCAGTTAATAATCTAATTCTTTCACTGCGTAAGCTGCAGAAGCTTAGTTTTGCATCTTCAGTTATTTCTAAAATACAGTTTCAACTACATCTAACGCCTTCCCATCCATAACCACTTCAAATTTACCATGTTTCACATTAGGAGTCATGAATCTAATACATTTTGTTTTCCTTTGGTTTAACAGCAAGTTATTAACTCTAAACCAATCCGCTACCCTAGACAGAGTATTATTTATATCGTCATTTATTGACGTATGTCGTTTAACTTTAAAAATCAATGAGCTATCATCTGCGATCAATACTATGTCTTCGCTATTATGGTACGCATAAGTAATATACGTAAGTCGTTTATATAGATGAGGAAGAAAAAAGGCCCCAAGTAGGGACCCCTTTTTCCGGGGCCCGGGGAGATATTTTACCATTCACGTCAACCCTCTGAATTCGATGGCTCAGGTACGAAGACAGAAGGTTCATCATCACCCTGTGATAGTCCACTACTGGACTAAGGCCTCCCTAATACACCCCTGTCCGTTAGGGGGTTGTAGAAGATGATGATGAAGGTAACAGAAGGTTGAATACGGTATTTCTTATACCACAGTGACGTAATTTCCTGACCAGAGTCTCATGGTGTACACAATCAAAAGCCTTTTTGAGATCACAGAAAATGCAGCTCTTGAAGCTATCCTGCTTGTGAGCTAGATCCTTTACTTAAAAGACAATTACGAACAAAATGTTTAACTAATTGATTTAGTAAAAGTTTTACAAATAATTTACTAACAGTAGGATTTTCTTGAAGCCAGTGCTCAGTTATAAATAAAGTATCTATTTTAAAACAATTTAAAATAGCTCAACTTTATGCTCTTTACTGGCAATTCCCTGTATATTTTGATGTACCAGGTTTATACAATAGTTGTTATTATTAAAAGTTACATTAAACATGTTAGTTACTTCCATCTTTTTAATATATTTTATTTATGACTAGTTCGCTTTCTCGAAACTACGTACCTTGACTGGTAGATAATTTATAACGCATTAAGTCTTTTGTACGATTTGTGCAAATAACTTCAAATTAATAAACTTTGGACTACAAGTTTTACTCATATACATTTCGCGTCAAAGACACTAAATCAACGAATGGTCTGAACAAAAACAACCTCAACACGACTGTTTGTTCGGTGTGCTCAAACATAGCGAAATACCAAAGTAAAACAATTAGCATTGAGATTAGCGAGAATTTGGCTCGCCACGATATATTATTATATATCGGTATATTTTTATATTGGTCCTATATTTCTGTCTGTTAATATCATAATCCTATATAAAATACATTCGATCTTTTCTATAAAGGTAGCCTTACTTAATCTCAGTTACATTAGCTACCTTACAGTGAAAGTCATGTCAAAGTCGGACCAGTAATTACGAAGATTAGCCAAAGCAAACAGACAGACGGACGGACAGACAAAAATAAAAAAAAATGTTGTAATGTGATATGTATGTAACCGGTTTCAAAAACGGTTGCTTTTGTATTATAAACAGGCATTCCAATTTCATTTATTTGTCTGTAATATCTTTGTTCTTATTGATTCATCAATACGTATTATGTCTCTATTTGAAATCAAAATTCACTGGATTGAATTTTTCATATTTCATACATTTTATATTACGTGTTGGCACTACGTAGTTTGACTAAACATAAATTCTTTCTGTAATTCGGTTAAGCAATAAGCCAAATTTAAAAAAAAAATACTTAAAAAAAGTCTAGCGTCAAACTTAATTAGTCAAGTAATATTTTAGGTTCATTACGTCGTCACTTAAAAAGAAAGAGATGAAAGCCTTTCTGTTTAATATATCATTTGTCATCGCTTTATTATCGAGTGGCCAGTACTGCCATTTATATTTAATTCATGTATCCTTGTTCAAATTAGGAAAAAAATCATAAAGTAATTACTCATATTTTACTTACGATGTTTTGAACTTCTTTGTACGTTTGCGTCGTGTAAGTAATAAGGACATTAAAAATAGCGTTGACGGGTACGTGCTTAATGTCAATGTCAATATCCTGCTCTTATAAATAAACTGCGTGTTTTTTACTCGCATTTCGTGGAATTATAATGCAGTGATATTCGATGGCTTTACGTCAAGACTCTCTAGCGAGCAGAGAATCGACCATGACTAGGGTAGCTTGAGAAAAATTCGAGACAAATGTAAGTCATCATTTCATTCTTCTTTATCAGCCCTTGTTGGTCCACTGCTGGAAATAGGCCTCCCCTGTTGCACGCTTCTGCTCCTTTATTAAATAAGGGGTTAGAACCGCATCCCACGCTGGTCCAATGCGGGTTGGTGAGTGGTTTTTCGGAGCCTCGCTTGTTCTTTAGCAGGGTGTACCGCGTGCACGTGAGGTTGGCTGGGGCTCCGAAGATGTCGTTTGGAGCCCCTACATCCCAAAATGTAAGTACAAATCTAATGTGAAATACTAATGGCACTAAAAACTTATGCGTTCCTATTGGTGGACCGTGGCAATTTTAAATCCCGATGCGATTGTTAACATCTAAGAATGCACGACTTTTGGCGCCAATTGACTTTGACATTAGACCTTACGTTAATTATATCAATTTAAACCGCCTCCGTGGCCTAGCGCGGCCCTTGCTTTATAAACCATAGATCGATGGTTCGAATCTCGGGGGTTGGAAACAACTCTGTGTTTTTTATGTTCTGCTTGATTAGGACAATATAGGACTTCTCGTCGGATGGGCATGTAAAAAGTCGGACCCGCTTGTCAATACCATCTTTGGCAGTTGTTATACGATGTCAAATCCTTTAAATTTGCTTACTAGTTGTTAGTTGTCATTCTTAGTATGCAGGTTACCCTTTGGGTTGCGGAGGTCAGAGGCCAGTCGCTCTGCGTTAAAACTGTTATTCAGGCAAGTCTAGAAGGAGTAGAAGTCGACCCCATGATAATTTGAATGGTTAGCTGTAAGATTAGACTTTACAATTATTCCACCACTTATTTGGCTGAGGTTTAAGATTATGGATCAGATTTACTGAGCGAGATGAGATGATTTTTTTATTAACAAAGTGTATAAGCAACGTTGTAACGTTATATATAAACATTACTACCCGTTACCCGCGACCTCGTCCACGATTAATGGGAGGCATGTCCACGAGGTGTATTCGAATATTCTGTATAATATTATAAATGAGGTGCTATAATTGTATGAGTACCCATGTCTATAAATACACACAAAGTTTTATGGATTTATCTTCGACATTGAAGTATTTATACATTGAGTTTCGTACAGTTTGAAAATACAATATTGCTAGAAAAAAATTTACCACTCGTTTCAAGTATCTTGACACATAATTTCATTGTTTTATGTTCAATAATGACGAAGTTCCATATAAACTTTCATCCCCTTTTTCCAACCATTAAACTACTTTATTGCAATAATTAATAGCCTATGTCCATTATTGAAATCTATTCCAAATACGCACAATTTTTTAGAAATCGGTACAATGGTTTAGACACTAAAGACGGACGGATAGACAAAGTTACTTTCGCATTTATAATACTAGTATGGAAGCATGGATTAGCCTTTTTATTTGAGCCAAAGTAGGCCTTTAATTTAGGTAAATAAAGTGTAAAACTGTAATACCGTTAAAATATTGTATTGTCAAACATCACGAAGAGATTGACGTTTATAATCCAAGCGTTTTAACTTTTGTTTTCTTATGAGATTTTTATTTAAGTTTGTTAATATAAATGACAGATATTCTTTGGGTAAGTAGTATCTGAAAAGTAAAAGAGCACGGTTTGCTAAAAACTTACTCAATATTCGTCTTTTGTTTTCTCTGTATACTTTTTTAATCTCTGCACTATCCTAAGGGTCACTAGCACAAAATGCCTTTCCAATGGACCATACAATTTTCCGCATATTGAATCCGTAGTTTTGTAGGAAGCAAATTATTTTCATAACCTCTGTTGTTTATTATATAAATGAATTGCAATTAAACTGTTTAATACTGTTGGCCTACGCCTGAATTAGTGTTAAATGATAATTCGTGTTGACGTATATTATAATAATTCAATGTATCAAAATAAATCTTAACCAATTAGGTGTCTTTTCCTCTAAAATAATATCTTTTACTGACCAATTTCAACCACATACTTTGTGTTTCCTTCAACCTTGACATTGGCAAAATCATCATGATATTAGTGGAGCCATAACAATTTAAAGAAGAATAAGACAGTTAGACAAGCAGAAAGATAAGACTGCCAAGAATTCGTATATGCATGAAATGTATACATGAGTATTGTACAGCGTGTACTTACATAACAATATAATTTTTATATTATACTAAACTCTATCAATATTTTTAAATGAACCGTGAAATCAATATTGTAAATAGCCCAACTAGGAAGTATTAAACATATTAGACGTTGCAAACATTTGTACAAATCGTTTTTATGATAACGTTGCCGTACTTTCGCAACATCTGTACATACTGACATACTTACATATTTTGTGTGAGTAAACACAAAAGAACAAATACCAATAGGATACCAGCATACTTATCATATTTAGCATACCAATGATCGGAAAAGTGACTTAATTGCAAATATGATTGCTGTTGCGTTTAAGCAAATAAATTTTATTTAGCCAGTTGGGATATTAAGTTTGTCATAACAGAATTATGATTCATATTTAGGAACGTATTATTAAAGACTTTGTGACGGGTAAATCGCTTAAAAACTTCATATCAGCGAGTCGCCTTTGAACGCAAAACATAACATCCATTGAACGGGCCCTCGGCCTGTTACACTGTATTTTGTATGGACTGAGCCTTAATTACCATCATGTGAGGTCTAGTTTATCTAGTCGTTTCTAATAGAAAAGATATCGTAGCAAGATACCTTTTTGTTCTATTGGACCATATTAAAATTTAGTTAAATTTCCAGATTTCATTAAACAGAGTATTAATATTTTTGTAAGTTATGGCTTGAAGCAGACTTTAGGATTTATCTGTAATATATAATAAAAAACCATAGACAACTTATTTCTCAGTCTGATTCCGATGACATATCTCTGAGATACGGATGATGTACACAAAATTAAAATAAATAAAAACATGGTGAAGAGGGTGATAAACTCATGCGTCAACGTTTCTTAATCTCAGAGATTATTATTATATAGATTATTACATGTTAGCGTCAACTATAGGATGTCTGAGGATATATTCATTTTTAACTTATTTTACAGTGTATTTTTATTTATATTTAAATCATCATCAACAGCCTGTGTTAGTCCACTGGACATAGGCCTCTCCTAAAGCACGCCTTCTCCTTTTAGAGGGTTAGACCGTATCTCACCACGCTGGTCCAATGCGGGTTGGTAGGTGGACCGACTTTTTGCATGCCCATCCGACGCATGACGATTAGCGTATAGTAGCCAGGAAACATTTATCTTAATGCATTACTGCTTAAGAATTGCGATATAAAACAAGACACAGTGATTGCACACTACTAATTTTTAACATAAATAGCAACCAGGTGGTAGGTATTACCCAACTTGGCTCCATGTAACTTGTAATAATATTACGATTGTTATTGCATTTCTATTGCGGTACTTTAATACGATTATTTTCTATGGTTAATGTTAATTAGCACACGCCCTTACCACCAGGCTATGGAGGCAGTTATTTATACCTTCAGCATAAATAAAAGATAATTCCTTAAGAATAAAAAAGGTGAAAATGTCTCTATCATGTTAACTTAGGGCCTTGGTTATCATATCAGGTATATCATGAATTTAACGCTGACGCTATTTCCAACTGTTAGTGGAAAAATGGCTCGTCACCACAATTAGACATATGGGCTCGTTTCTTTCTACCTTATAACGTACGAAAACCTAAAAATGGGTATAAATTTTATTTACTGATCTTCTACTATACCATACTTTGCACGATACCAATGTAAAGATAGTTGGACTTTATCTATTTCAGTAATATTAACCATTACAACTATATAAATGATAAAATAATCCGGCGCAGGGATGTGTCGACCCCACCGTCGACTTGACGCGAATCTGCCTAACAGTGGGACTAAGATAGATCCGCAGTACAAGTGCAATTAGTCAATGCCAATCCACGTGGCAATTATGAGCAACTCTTTTCGATGGACGCCGTCTTGGCGTTCACTCGTTCAAAAAGGCCTATGTCCAGCAGTGGACTGCTACGAAAAGACCTATGTCTAGCAAATGACTGTTGACTGAGTGCTAAGGGCTGATTGATGATGATGATGCCGTGCAATAAAAATCACATTGCAAGTCATTGCGTCAATCCGATACAACCTTTGGTATCACTCAAAATTTATCTAAACTAGTAAAGGCCTTAACGACAGCTAAAGAGTAAGGAAATTCGCCAATGTTGCCACTATCTAATCTTTTCAATCACAATCTATCTACTGTCCGATGTATTGAAGTGTAATTTGCAAGATGGAAGGCAGGTTAATGTTAGCCAACAAAGTAAATGTTTCGCATCAATTGTATATTAACAATGCGCCTGATACTTATACTGATATTATAAATAATTAAAAATTTTATTTTTTAAATATGTTTTTTTATTCCGAATCCTTTTTAATTTAAAAAGGACTGAACAGTGTTGGTAACACAAGGGAAGGTCTTTAATGTTATAAAACATATCAATATCAGAAGTTTTCAAACAGTTAGTTATTTTAATTAGTTGTAAGCTAAATTATCATTATTATCGTGCGTGCCGGGACGGTCTGCTAGTTTGTCATAAACTTCTTTTAAATTGTAGATCTTTATTAAAATTTAAAAGTCGACCAAGTCTGTCTGAACAGAATTTGTTTATATACCTGAAAATTGGAAATTAATTTTATTGGTCACAATATTTTTCAGTAATAATCAATGGAAAGCCATACGGCACAAAGGTCGGTTAGCTGGCCACTGAGCCAATCGTGTCGTTGTGTAGAAACTTTATATGTGATGGTGGAAGCTAGACTTGAGCGACCAAATCTAACGTTGTACTCTTATTCTAATAAAACCCCTAATGGATAGGGTGCATTAGGGGAGGCCTATGTCCAGCAGTGGACTATCAGAGGCTGATGATGATGATTCTAATTCTCCTCCATTATGATTTTAAAGCGACATTTTGTTTTGGTTGACCTAAGCGAAAGTTGGTTAAAGTCAAAATCTCTATTTTTCAAAAGGTCCTGAAGGAAAAATCTTTTACATCAAGGCTGACAATAAAATATTATTGAGCATTGAATTGTATGTTACATTTGCTGCTTCGATTAAGTAGTAATTGATTAATAAATACATTTACATCATTAATGTAATATTTCACATTCACATAACAATGATAGCAGTAGTGATTTTGCTACTTTCATTATTAGTCGGTAAACTAAAAGTAAGTTGAAAGCAGTACTGATTAGTTATCTCAATTAATAGACGTGAGCTTATTTGAATAGATTGACGTAGATATATTGTTCTTGTTATCGCAAAGAGGCCGGATTAAGAATGCTTTGCGGTTTATCGAATATAAGTTACCTCCTTTCTCACCTTGTACACTGTAGTAACTGCAGGCATTTAGTGCCTCTAATGCTTGATTGATGTACGGAGACTGGTACAGATTATGTCACAATAGCATTAATTCAGTCGCTACAGTGACTGCCTAGTTTTTGATTTCTATCCGATAGGAGAGTTATTGGGCTCAAGAGGTACGAGGTGGTAGGTCCCTTTTTACTGGTGGCCGTATGAAAACACTAACGTTTTCCGGTTTGAAGGGTAGCCAGCGTGTTCACTGGATAATGTAGCCGGAGCATCTAATGTCCTACGGTAGGTAGCGCATTTGTGATACCCGCGGTATTGTCAGTGGCCGTTGGTGACCACTTTCCCAACTGCTCGTCTTCTTCCGTATATTAATAAAACAAAGAGAACCAGCAACCAGGCTATCAGCACTCACGATAAATTACTACTCCTCCTTCTTCATCACACCACGTGCGATCACTTAGTCCTGGAACATAAGAAGAGTGGTCTACGTAACACTCGCTTATATCCCAGTTTAAAGAGTGGCATACGTCCGCAATCTACCCCTGAAACTGACCCCTGGTTGTCTAGGTCTAAGATGAGAATAGAAATCTTCTATTTTACTACGTTTAGCACAAATGAAGTATCCCACCGGTGGTAGGTCCCCTTTTTACAGGAAACCGTTTGGGTGGGTACCACCGCGGTGCCTATTTCTGCCGCGAAGCAGTAGTGTGAAAACACTGCTGTGGTACGGTTTGAAGGGCACCGTAGCCAGCGTATTTACTGGGTAAACGAGACTTAACACTCTATCTCTCACGATTGGCAACGCGTTGGTTGATATTACTGGTATTGCCAATGTCTATGGGCGTCAGAGACAACTTAACATCAGGTGGCCCGAATGCTCGTCTGCCTGCGTATACCATAAAAAAAAATAAAAAAATCCTAATACTTTTTCTAATACTAACGGAGAAGCACATTACTTCACATTCACATTGATATTTCCTCGCTTTTTATCGTGCCCATAGAAAAACGTTTATTCTTATCAACTTTATGCAAATAAATGTTTGTACAGTTAAATGAAATCAGTATGTCAGTACGTACATTGTTGTCGCAAGTTTTCTGTCTTCCGACATAGTCCGTTATACCGCATCTAGATAAACGATCCTTATCAAATAACGTTTAATACCTCAGAATACAGAGACGAGATACAGAAACAAATGATCTAGTTTTATTGAGGTCGTAACAATAAGGATTGTGCTAAACCGCTAGCCGTGATCTGAGGAGAAAGTTCTCGCACCTGTAATCATTAGCAATGCAATCGCAAGTTAATTACGTTATTTATTTTTCACTCATTACCCTTTATTATATTAAACGTACTATCTAATTATTACTTAACGAAAGTGAGCATTTCTATTTATGTAAATGAGTCTAATACTTTAGCTCGTAAACTAAACTAAAAGTATTTTTACTTTTTAAATAACTCATAAATGATTAATTATTTCGATAGTATATTAATTACGTTGAAAGAAAATTAAAAAAGAAAAATCTTCTTTCATTTATCCAAGACTATGAATAAACGTAAAGGAAACCGTCTTAAGTTTTCACATCTTTCTTTATTACGTAGGGTAGCGAGGATACATTTATCTTATTGCATTACTGCTTTAGCATTGCGATTTAATACACGACACAGCGTTTTTTCACTACTAATTTTCAACATAATCAGTAACCAGGCGGTAGGCGGTAGGTAGGTACTATTCATTTTGGCCCCATGTAACTTGTAATAATAATATAATAATTACTCCAGAGATATTCATCATCATCATCATCATCATCAGCCTGTGATAGTCCACTGCATAGGCCTCCCCTAATACACCCCTACCCTTAGGGGGTTTTGAACCGTATCCCACCACGCTGGTCCAATGCGGGTTGGTGGGTGGACCGACTTTTTACATACCCATCCGACGCATGGATCATCTTACTTTTCAGACAATTGGACGATTGGCCCAAATTTCCCTAACCAATTAGGAAACAACAATGAAAATTAGTTGAGTCCCCGCAGGATTCGAACCCACGACCTCCGGTTTCTAAAGCACACGCCTATACCACTAAGCTACGAAGCAGTGCTATTGCTATTGCAGTAATTTAATTCCGGTGAAGTATTCTTTAATTAATATGGATTGGGCTTTTATACCGCAAGAACTTAATCTATTATTGTTATAGTTTTTACTTTAAAGTATATCTGTATTTGCGATCGCAAAACTTAGATACACGTTGACCGATCGACATGCTATTTTCACTATTTTTACTTAATGTTTATTTAGTAAGTAGTAGTATAAGTAAAAGAAAGTATAATAATATACTAAATATACTAAAAAAATAAAGCAATTAACTTTTACGCGGACGAATTCGCGAAAAACTTGTAGTGGTTAACTAACATGCTCATTATTTTAAACATAGTACGAACAAACGTACAAAACAACTCTTATTAGATTATCACTTACTCAGATAATGATCACCTCGTATTATTGTGATTTTGATAAGGTAAGCGATCGTTGAGAGTTTTGTTTGGATCACGCGTAAGACACGATAGTAAAGATATTTTGCATTGATCACGGCTATCGCTTCATGTCAGTACAATATCAGTTTGGTATGTTGTGTGAAAACTTTAGACTATATCACAGAAACATTATGGCGCGAGAAGGCAGTGTCTATTCCTCCGTCGCCATTTTGAATGTGATTAAAAAACTACGACATTTTGTTTTCGTAATTTTTGTCTTATTTCCGTCATGTCTTATAAATTACAATACTAATTTCAAACTGTGTTAACTGTCGAAAAAATGAACGCGAAGAATCATTTACGAGTTAATTTCTTGTGATTCTTAGGTAGTAAAAATGTAGCCAGCACACGATATAAAGATCTAAAGATATCCATATAACAAGATCCCTCCAAGCCTTCTCTGCCTGTCTCTGCATACTATACTTTAACCATATTGAAGTCGGATTAGATGTAGACATTGTAATCCATGGCAACGAAGTAGCGACATACATTGCGTTCTTATTGATATATTGTGAGTATGGGTTACTTTGTTTACATTTATTCCAAATCTTTTGTTGCTAAATTGTTAGTATCAAGCATTAAGTTTCATGTCAAACTCTAAGGGCTTGATGCGCTTCGATTAGTTTCCGTAACTAAACGTTAACTACTAAACGAATATTTATTTATTTACTGATATAAGAAATAATAAAAAATCATTTAATATTAAACTAGCGAACCGCCCCGACTTTGCGGCTACAATGCTCAAATCTGTAATATCTTCCGGAATAAACATTTGAATTATATGCCTCAAAGGGATTGATCTACATTATACAGACAAAGTATTTAGAGTAATTAAATAGACAAGGATTAATGCTGTATTACTTTAAATCACTTTGTAAATACACCATTCTTTCCGTAAAATGTAAAGAGTTAAAAATAAGACTATCATTCTGATGTGATTGACAAATTTTATTTATTTAATCTGTTGCAAAAAAGATGTACATAGGCAAGCTTAATGCCTGCAATACATTATTTTAATTTATCTCGTGAGATTCAGTCAGCGTTTGGAACGTAAGTGCAGAAAATTATACACTCTATCAAATAAAAAACCGCTTCAAAATCTGTCGCGTAATTTTAAACATTTAAGCACACATTGGACGGACAGACAGCGGAAGGAACCTTGTTTTATACTATGCAGTAAAGTTTTATTTTAACATATTATATTTGCTTTTTAGTTTGATCTTATAAACCGACAATACTTATTAGATATTGTACGATGTGTCAAAAGTTTTAAGTGTGAGTTTGACTCGTAGTTAGACCGCCGTCTGTTTGTGACTAAACCTTATCGCTTATAACTATAACAGGGTCAAGAGGAACGTGAAAACTATCTAAAATAGTCTTATGTAAGTGTCATGTAATGGTGCAAAAAGGGTCTCCTCAGTGATATATAAGCGTTTTCTAATCTATACTAATAAATAAAACTGGAGTGCCTGTTTGTAACATTAAAATAATCGTTTTTAAATAGGTACTGTCCGTATGTTTGTTTGTTATGGCTAATTCCTGCAATGGTTGGAAGATATTTAAAAATTAACAAATTTTTCATTGTTCAAAATGATAAAAGTTGTACTAATACCATTTACAATTCAGCTTTATCGACAGCCATGTTTATCTAGCTATCGAACATTTGTAGTGAAATTTCGTAACTTAGCGTGACCTTTTCCGTACGCCTTCTGTTTTGTATTTCTTTACCAATCTTTGAGATAAACATCTGATCGTTGTAATGGCTTACATTTTCCGGTTGTGTCTGTGTGTTGCAAGAATGAAAGGAATCTAGAAATTTATCCAATCGTTTGATGGTAAAATCGATAGTTAGAATTGCATAAGTGCTTGTGTTAAAAAACGGCTAAAACGTTAGATTGTAATTATTTCTAATGCCTATACGCGCCCACTTTAAAGTCGGTAACAATATTTAAAGTTACAAATCGATATTATATCACGTCGTCTCGTTACAACCCGGTGGAATCTACTATGAATACTATTAAGAAATTGAAAACTTAAAACTTCATCAAGCAAAATTTTACAAATTGTCAAATAAATGACACATTAATGTTTGTAAACCTTTACAATTTTCATTATTCTTAAGTATTAATATTAAAATTGTAATATTTTTCGATGATAGCGGTACGAGAACAACACAAGTAACTAATACACTGCGTTAATTTGGTAAAAAACCTGTTATATAGCCGTCTTTACTGGTATTACCGTGGTGTCTATTTCTGCCGCAAAGCGTGAAGACACTATCGTGTTCCGGTTTAAAGGGCATCGTAGCCAGCGTATTTACTGGGTAAACGAGACGTAACATCCTATATCCCGCAGGCAGCGCGTTGGCGATACCCCTGGTATTGCCAATGTCAATGAGCGTTGATAACTACTTTTCATCCGTTGGCCCGGCTGCTCGTCTGCTTTCGTATGCAAATAAAAAAAATAAAAACATTTATAGAACATGTACGTTGTTTTGTCGTAAAACTTATCCGTCCTTCTAGGTCATTATTTGTCTGATTCTGAGGTCTTGTCTTTTAATCAACCCAATACGACCTGAACAAAAGTTGTTCAGAAGAGCCATCGGTATCTGAACGTGCAACCAAATAGAGAAATTGCATTCGGTGAATGAACTGAATTGCGAGTAAATAAGGGCTACTGATGTTTTATAACAAATGGTCAATGGACAACCGGGGTAGCCTTAACATCATCCATATATAACATTTTAAGCGTGTTTTATCGGAATTATCAGCTCATTTTGCGGCGGGCAACTAGAAAACTAAGTTTATACAATAGTTGTTTTAACGCTGGATTCGAATCCACCACCCCGCTATTTGTTAAGCACGTCTGAATACTTGCAAGCTACAGAAAAAAACAACTTTTATAGTACTGTCTTCAAAGTTTAGTTTGGTCTTTTTTGTAAGTACTCGTATAAAATAAAAGTAATTTTAGGTTTTAAGAATTATAGAATTATACGTTTCGGATAATATAATATATAACTAACTAAGATAACAAATAACAAATAATCTTCTAAATTTAATTAAGACCAATTAAATAATACCAAAACAGCGAACTGGTTCGTTGTGGGTGTTAGCCCCAAATTTGCGGTCGGTCGTAAAGGTTCGTTTATTCACCTCTGAGTTTGTGCGTGTTTTGAATTTGTTTTTTGTGAATTGCTTAATCTCTATACGCTATGTAAGCCTGGTGGCCTTGTTACAAATTAAGGAAAATGGTCTCTTTTAAACTATTTCGTTTAATTGCTAACAATTTAACCCAAAAGTTGTATGTTACCTTAAGAAAATTTTCTTTAAAAGGAACCCCATTCAATACGAAGAACTAAAACCAAATAACATGTGACTGTGCTCCATTATATCTAAATATTGTGTTAGCAAAGCCTATATGGCTTTACATGACGGTAAGAACGTGTCGTAATGATCGACTTTAAAAGAATGTAATCAATTTTTATAACACCGGCCAAACTTAGTCACAAAACTGTCATTAATATTTAGCAGTCTTAATGCAAAAAAATAAAAATATAAATATAGCATATAGCAAAAAAAAATATTTTATTTTAAAAAAGCTGTGTTGAGACTATTTTCTTTCCAATTTTATCTATAGCAATATTAGGTAAAACATTTTCTTTCTTATGTTGAAATCTATGTACAACCAATAGGAACACTTTAAGTATGACGTCATTTCTTTGCTGATTACATTGTTAACAATTATCCAATACATGGTCTACGCGCGGTCCACTGGTTGACAACGCGGCGTCAACCAGTGGACGCCGCGTTGAGGGCGCTGGAGAGGTCCGTATATTTTTTGGCTTAGGTTTATATTCAATATTCTCTAAAACAAACGTTGCCTTTAATTTCGTAGTGTATCAATTTAATTATCCTGAAATACCGACCGTACAGATCTTTTGTGTACAGTACAAAATTTTTTTATTTATCGTTTCATACTTAGTTCAAACATTTGGTTATCTTAAACTGCTTTCTTTTATATACGATGCCGTTAAAATATTGGACAATATGCCAGGTTGTCATTTTTAGATAAGAATAATTTGTTATATATTTTGGTATAAAGTAAGTTTAGCTCACATCATTTAAAAAACTTTCACCTTAAAAGACATTTCTTTTCGTAAGAGATCGTAAATAGCTCCATCTTTATATTTCTTCTAGCTTGTGGTGACGTTTTGCCTTTCTCTATATCCATTTGATATGTAACGTACTTAATAGCTCATATTACCTTCTTTAACTTACAACAGAAATATTTCGTGTGTATGTTTCTTATAGTTTGGTAATAGTAACCGAAAAAGTATAAACCGCAACAATCAAATAGTGATTAAACGCATAGGTTTTCATATGTATGCTTCCGTAGGCTGTGGTTCGAATCAACAGGGACTCAAAAAAATTTATTGTTATTTCCTAGTTGAAGTGCGGGCTAATCATCGGTTTTCTGTAAAGTAAGATGACCCATCGTCGTTAGGCGTGTAAAAGTCGATCCTATGCTGATCTTTTCTCGGTTATGTCGTTATCCGTCCCATGGGATATAAGAATTAAGTTATAGGAGTACTTGTGTCTGCGTGTACACTTGTCCATTATAATATCTATATCCTGTGTACTTGTAGCTGGCGGATCTCTAATATACATCGGCGGCCGTAGTCGGAATTGATTAGAAGGACATTATTATTATTGAATTGATTCTTTTGCTCTTTTTTTTTGGACATTTTATTAAATAAATCGCTAAGACTTAGCTTGCTAATACAATGCAATGTTGTACCCGTACGTACGTCTTGCTGCTCTTCAATGTTTAACTTATGACAGTAAAGAAGTGTGGTCGAAAAAACATGACGTGGTTTTATGTTTAAAAACATATTTAAATTATATCTGGATGATAAACACATTATCATTTTAGTCCCAAACTTAGTAAGGCTTGCACCATGACCAAGATGACTGATAAATACATAATCCTATTTTTATTTTGTAAATACATTCATATCTATAATAGATACAAACACCCAGACACGACATAATCACTATGTTCATCAAGGAATATTTTTTCCGTGGTGGGAATCGAACCCACACCCTTTGGATTATATTCAGGGTCGCTACGCTTAGCGGGTCTTAAAAATAAATATTTGTCGTCATATATAAATATCTTATACCGTTAACTTGAACTAGTCACATAAATGACATTAATATTTAATCTCAGGTAGGCGACAAACGTCTGCAATTATATTCTCGTTATACATTATCGATTCCTCATTTTTAACATATTTATATACAATTATTTAATGAACAATTCAATGCAGGTCCTTTTTTTGGTATTTATAGAGTGGTGTTTATATATTTTGTAATATTATTTGATTTTATCATGGAGTGGTTTGTTTAGTGTATAACGCTAAAAGGGGGACGTTCTGATGATAGTAAACCTATTAGCACACTATAAATTAACTCTTTGCCTATATACTATATATATTCCAATTATTTTTCCTAACTTTTGATGTATAATTGTCGTGTTCCGGTATAAAGGACTTCGTGGCTATATTATTCATATAAAGATATTAAAATACTTCCTTTTTTATTTTCATATGTCTATATCAAATCCACTAATTTACGGATTTTTCGCGTTACTTAAAAATATATTTATTCCCGACGTTTCGATTCTTTCCAGCATCCATGATCACGGGCAGACTAAGTTGGTATATGTCTGTATTTCAATGTTTCGAATAACCGTCAGAGTTTTTATTTAAAATTGACATATCGTTCGTTTTCTTAATTTTTAATGTTGGTTTTACCAAAAGTTTTATACTCTGCGTTTAATTTTTGAGATTATTGGATCCCAGGAAGGTGGCAACGACCAACCATCCTCTCTATTAAAATTTGGATATTTTTAATTTCTATTGCTTCCGAATCATCCTTGGTATAAATCGATGTTCATTAGCCAGTATTTTTGGTTCATCAAATCTAATATAATGATTGGCTTGTCTAAAACATGGTCGCAAATTGCAGATTTCTTATAGCGTCGGTGCTAACATCAGCTATATGTTCTTTACTCTGGTTCTTACTGGTCTTTTGTTTGTCCAATGTAAGAGAGACCACAATCACAGTCTAGTTTGTGCACACCTGGTACCTGTAGAGGAATTTTACATTTCACAGATGGTAATAATTGGCTAATCTTCTTCGGCGGCTTATAATATGTTTCTTCATTAATGTTTCCTAGTTGGTTAAGGCAATTTGGGTCGATCACCCAATTGACTGAAAAGTAAGATGATTCATGCCTCGGATGATCATGTAAAAAGTCGGTCTACTCGCCAATACGCGTTGGACAAGCGTGGTGGGATACGGTCCAAAAACTCCCTAATTACGAAAGCGTACATGAGGGGAGGCCTATGTCCAGCTGTGGACTAACAAAGGCTGATGATGATGATGAAACTGGAACGCTATATTTGTGATGCTGCTTCATCGCTATGGGTTACCTTGTTTTCCTTAATTATAGATGTAGTGAGAAATTGTTTTCTTTATCGGAACACGATGGCACCCTGAACTGTTAAATCGTATTTCTTGACTAAAATGTTAAAATTCGTTGATATGAAACTTTATTCTTTTGTGTCAAATGTCAAAATTAATAATATCATTGTATAATTTAGAGATATATAGGTACTGAATGAAGATGGATTTTTGATGGGGGAGCAAATTAGTCATAAACCTCCGCCATCCAAATATTTGAAATTTTGAGATTTTTACTTTTGAGTGCAATTTAATTTGTTTTGAAATAGTTTTTTGTTTTGAAGTCGGTATTTTTTTTGTTACTTAAACTTTTTGGCAATAAATAAAGTGATTAAGATACAACAACGATACATACAACGGATAATCATTTGAGTCGATGTGTGTGTGTGTGTCAAGAGTATTAATATCAACTAAATCCACGTTTTTACCAACTTAGTGGTTTGGTAGTCTCCCCGCGATTATGGACCCTGGATAGATGCCGACACGTCGGGAATAAATATGAAGAATTAAAGAGAAAAATCCGTAAAACAGTGGATTTGATATGCTTAATAATCGCATAAATAAATTAAATAAGTATTAAGCAATATTTGTCTAATTATTGCTGTATTAAGCAATATCTAACTCTTTCATCTAATGCAGATAGTAAGTTTTTATTGTAGAAATCGAAAGAAAAATATTTTTCTTGATATGCTGGATGAATTAGAAGACGACTGTTAGTGTGTTAGTATCTCGTCATAGGGTAGCGCTATATATAATTTAATTATTATCGCTAATTGCGTTATTAAGTCGAAATTGGTTTTTTGGGTTTTTCTGTTAATAAGGCTTCATCGTAGCCATTTTCCTTAGTTAAACTGCCGTCGATGGATTTCAGTTACTTCCAAGACGCTGATGGTCAAGGCTGGTCTTTACCACCAGGACAGGTTCCTTACACTGTCTATAAAAGCTAAGAATAGATAACAGAAGTAGAAACAATATTCTATTAGAATTCAAGAGTTAACTTTTACCAACACTAAAACTTTACGCGATTTTGGCTATAGTGTTATTTATTGTCTATATTAGTAACATTCAAAAGGGTTTATCTTTTTGATTGCTTATATCATATATATTTATTATACACAATAGTGACCTGTGCAATGAAACATAAATGTCACGAAATTAAATATAAAATAAAAGCTTATAGTTTTCAGTCGCAGTATTCGAATGAATAAGTAAAAAATAATTATATGTTATTGATGACATGAATATTTACGTCGAGGAGATGTAATACAAGTAGTACGTCTTATTCATCGCATGCTTTTAATCTTTCTAGATATGTGTTTCTTAAATTTATCATCGATCGCGTTTCGTTTCAATAGATATGTTATCATTTACGCATAGAGTTATTTCGGCGACTGGTTAGCTCATGTGATGTGTTTCCGCAGTTGTCATACTCATACAAGTCCCCATCATTATCATCGTCAGCCTGTGATAGTCCACTGCTGGACATAAGCCTCCCCTAATACACCCCTGTCCGTTAGGGGGTTTTTGATCATATCCCACCACGCTGGTCCAATGCGGGTGGGTTAGTGTGTGGATCGACTTTTTATATGCCCATCCGACGCATGGATCATCTTACTTTTCAGACAATCGGATGATCAGCCCAAATTGGCCGAACCAACTAGGAAACAAGAATGAAAATTTGTTAAGTCTCCGAAGGATTCGAACTCACGATCTCCGGTTTCTAAAGCACACGCCCATACCACTAAGTACGGAGCAGTAGTATAAGTCCCCATAAACTTCAAATCCATTAAAAAGAACAGAAGTCGGGTGGACGACAAAGTTTTCTCGTATTGGTTTTTAATTAAAATGGTTACACATACATAGAATAACGAACACATTATACACTTTAGAGTAGTAACGAAACGTAGAAAAATATTGAATATATTTTTAATTGCTTAAATAGTTAGTTAATAAACAATTTTTTTCTTCATTTATTCAAAAACTGCTTGGCATATTTTAATGAAACTTGTCAATCATATAGCATATATATCGGAATAACTTATAGGCTATAATATTAAAGGTGAAGTAGTTTATTCAACATATAATAAAATTTTAAGTTGAAAAAGATCTGCCATCATCTAGCTGTTCTGGCACGAACTGCAAATTATTTGGGCTTTTAAAAATAATGCTTAATAATTTATTATTATCTAAAAACGCAATCACAACGCAAGTGAAACCGCCTGACGTAGCTAGTTCACTAATATTTTTGAGATGTTTACGTCGTAAATCGACCCTCAAATAGTATAAATAGTATTTTGGTGTTAACAATTTCATGGCTATGCATTTAACGTCAGCAGTGGGTTTTGAACTCGCAACCTTTAAAGTACACCGGATTAAGACGGGTTGTCGTACATGAAGACTTCGCAATTATGTATAATGAATGCAATATAATGAATGTCTTTTATCGTATCTTATTATTTGCTTTTAAGTTCTTCTGTCTACCTATAAGTCGTTAAAATGCTTTAATATTCTTTATTTTAGAAAACTATTATAACATACCTATATCTATCTATTTTGAAGCCGTTTCATAGATCTCTAAGTAATATATCAATATCTGATAAACGAGACGGCTCTTTGACTAAAGACGTCAGCGACTATGTGTCAATTTCGATCATCGTGTCCACCTGTTTACGTTAACCACGATTTTAAGAAAAAAAATGGATATATTTTATAAAAAGCATCCGTACATCAATCATTCAGCCTTTTATTGCTTACACTAAATAAAATATTTTTGTTTTTGCTTTTTAAAATATTAAAAATTTATATCGAGCTCGATGTTAGCACATTTAATCAAATTTTTCACACCGACGCAATTTGGAACAAAAAACTAAATTGAAGGGTTAGTATTTAGAATCTGACAATCCGCATTAGGCTACGGGCTTTCTGCCATATATTCGCCACAGTGAAGGCTTTAGCGTACACTCGGGACAGGCTTAATGGTAAATATGGCACGATTTTATTTATTGCGGCCAGTAACCGTTTCGCGGTGTCCCGATTTCGTGTCGTATTATAATGTGCCACCGGCCAGCCGGCCGCATGCCTGCAAGTCGCGTGCCTTAAAAACAACGCTGGAGCGTTGCGGCGCGACAGTCGAGTGCAGCCTTCGCGACGGGCCAACCGCATTTTCGCGCCAACGCTATGGCGTATTGACGCGCGTACATTATAATTTTTTAAAAAAGGAACTCGTTAAATGTCCAACATTCCGATCAAGAATATTGGTCAGAAATAATTTGAAAAAAAAAGTGACTAGTGATTATTTATTTTTAAATATCGAACTCTGTCTTTTTGAATTTTATTTATTCTTTGTTTTTAAATATAACGAACGCTCGCAGTGAAAATGGGTTTGAAACCTGAGGACGATAAGCGGCCGAGCAAGATGGCCATTATGGATGATATTTCAGACACGCCAAGTAAGTTATTTTGAAACCATTGTCGCAATATTCGCTTGTTTGAATTTCCACGGTTATGGAAATACTTTTGTTAAATATATAATATGCAGCCGAGATGTATGTGATGTGCAAATCTATTATGAAGAAAATAGTTTTGAGGGTAGTCATCAAAGTTAAAACGGCAAAACATATTGTCGCTAAATTATTTTAATTACAGCTCTGAACTATTTCACCACAAGAAAATTATTTCCGAATAAACAAACTATTAATCTTATATCGCATAACTATTTATAATAAAATAAATATGTATGTAATTTTTTTTTATCAAAACTTTATCCTAGAACTAATCATTCTACTAATAGATTTTTTTTATTACTACAACTTTTTATATACGTTTCTTCTGAATAAAGTTTGGATATTGAGAATTCCAATTTATATTACTACATGTAATTGAATGAAATAGAACTATATTTACCTTAGGATACCCATTTATATCCTGATTGAAAGTAAGTGTTTAAATTTTTAATATCGCCTCGTACGCCGTGTAAAAAAATTAATTACAAATCTAGTACCGATATAAAAAAATATATATAGTTATTATCAAATTGTTTTGGTAACGCTTTAAAACGAATGTTGGAACAAGAGGATCATAAACACACCCAATTAGAAGTTGCGCAAACTAAATTAACGCTGATATATTTTTGATGTCAACATTAAATTCCACTTATCTGATTCGGTCAACGTTAATAATCTTTTCGAGTTATTATTGTCAAGTATTTGTTATAACGCGCGCTACCAAAATGTTGTAATTACAAAATACAAATGCGTCTAAAATTAATATTGGAATTAGTTATGACACGTGTCATGACCATGAATGCATTAAATAGTCCGAAACGTCGGAATTTTTAATAAAAAGTTATGAATATTAATAATATTGTATTAAAAGAAAAGACAGATGATGTAATTCTTATTGTTATTTTGATTTTAATTTTATTATGTTTCATTTGAAAACCTCAATGTAATTTTGTGTCTTGGCGGCAAACGGTAAACGCTGTAAGCATATTAAGTTTAAACTTATTTAACAAAATAATTTTATTTAGTTTACTGCTGTTGTTTGTTTTAGAAGTAAATAAAAATTAAAAAAAAATACATGTTGAAATATTTTTTTTTTAATAATTTTTTTAACATTATGCACTTACTTTCCAAATATCTGACAAAACCTTACTTTACAATATTATGCTTGCAAATCTAAGAAATGCGTCAACTGTTATGTATACATGAATAAATACGACAAATTACAAAATGGTCTCAAGTGAAATTTTAACTAGTTATACACACTTTAATAAGTATAAAGAGCAAACAAATGTGTTATAAATTCGAATAATCGCCAAATCGCCGTTCCATTAAAAAATCGATCTTATTTTAGTTCACTTAAACTTTATATTAGCTTAGCATTAACTCGAATTCATCAGCCGACGCTCAACGCACCTGAGCCGATCCATTATGTACGGACCTTAGTCGCGCGCAGCTCGTGACATTTCGCGCGAACAATCGAAGCGCGTTTATAACAAATATTTCATTGTTCCACGTTACAATTATATGTATATTTGTTGCTCGTATATGAGAAAAACTTACTAATACCTGATGCACTTATGTGCACAGATGCATTAATCTACGTAGACTGGTGATATGGGCTTTAGAAACTAGGTTATTCGTAGGAATTTGAGGCTTCCCGCGAACTCTGTGTTAGATGAAACTTACTACCGGTGGTAGGTCCCCTTTTTACAAGGGACCGTCTGGGTGGGTACCACCACGGTGCCTATTTCTACCGCAAAGCAGTATTGTGAAAACATTACTGTGTTCCGGTTTGAAGAGGTAAATGAGACTTAACATCTACATGTCTCACGGTAGGCAGCGCGTTGGTGATACCTGTATGGACAATGTCTATGGGCGTCGGTGACCACTTTCCATCAGGTGGCCCCGACTGGTCGTCTGCCTGCGTATGCAATAACAAAATAAAAAAAAAACTAAAGACATTAGTCTGTAAAAGTAACATCTTGGGGAAGTGAAATTGCAGAAAAATAATGCAAAACTATCAGCTGACCAAAGGAAATAATTAGAAAAATCTTACAGAATATTTTTTATCTTTATTATTCTCCTTTGCAATATTATACATATTACGGTGGATTTTACCTTGAACTCTTCCTCTCTCGAGAGATATTTTCTTAACTCATATTATTTTGAAAAATAAATAATTGTAAACTTCAAGCAACATTAGTTCGAAATACACTTACGTCATTTGCTAGTTACCCCAAGGAACCATTTTTTTTTTTACCAATATTGGTACATTAGAAAATATGTTGTCTGTGGTATAACCATCCTTCCGATCGAAGATCCACGTGCAATGTTGCCATTACAATTTGCATAAGCATTTGCTTAATTAAACTTTATGACATAGTCGCATACATTTGCATGTAATGAAACGAGATTGTTTCTAGAGCACATGATTAATTGCGTAACAATAAGAAAGGGGAGAGTAGATCCGGCTTTTACCATTTATTAATGCGATAATTGGTCTGTTGGACAAACGAACAGTCGGCCCACCTGATGAAAAGTGGTCACCGATATCCATTGACATCGCCAATACCAGAAGTATCACCAACACGCTGCCTACTTGAGACATAGGATTTTATGTCTCGTTTACCCAATAAATACGCTGTCCGTATAGTAGTTGGTAAATTAATAAGCTGTAGCGAAGTTAAGATTAAATTGATAATAAAAAAGGGCAATGTTTAACGCTAAGGGCGCCAAAGGCAGACGCGTTCTTATTGGTGTACCGCGGCCATGTTGAATCCCGCACGCTTTGTTCAACCAATAACGGCTCACGATATTTTGGCGCCAATAGAGTTTGACTTTAGACTTCATTACGAAAAGCCTATCTTTAAATTGGCTATACTATATTTCATCATCATCATCATCATTTAGCATGTGTTAGACTACTGCTCGACACTGGCCTCCCCTAATGCACGCCTTTATTAGGAAGTTTTAGACCTTATCCCACCACGCTGGTCCAATGGTGGTTGGTTGTGGGTGGACCAACTTTTTACATGGCCGTCCGACGCGTGGATCATCTTACTTTTTAGGCAATCGGGTGATCGGCCTAAATGGTCCTAACCTACCAGAAAACAACGACTGCACCAAGTTGTTTCCCCGCGGGATTTGAACTCACGACCTCCAGTATTTAAAGCAAGGGCCAATACCGCTAGACCACGGAGGCGGTTTACTATTAGTATTTTTATTTTTAGAAGTTGTAGATATAGTATAGATTTTATAAATTCTCAAAAGGTATATATAACTATATAATTAATTCTATTTGGTGAAAAGTATATATATACCATTATTTGGTGAAACCTTTCACAATTTTTTAGGCTGCACTAAAATAATTATAACCGCTCAAGAATGTGATATTGAAAATAGGTTGACATAAAATTTTATGTTACACATTACAAAATTTATTAAATAAGGCTGCAACCTTGATGTGTAACTTATCTGTGTTTCAATTTACATATCTTGTGTTGCGTGTTTTTATGTGGGGAACGTTTTGTTATTTCCGTTAACAAGCAGCCGTACGCTTTTCTGAAGTGAAGTAAATGGCGCTTAAAAATATATTCCACAAAACGGCTGTACTTACGTAAAATCGGCATCGGTGCCGACTTATTTCGGACCTATCGGAGGTACTTCATCAGCACGAGTTGGTTATGGAAGCCATCGTGAAGTTGTTCCACGTGAGTTCAGCCGTTTTGTAGAATGTGTTATGCAATGTTTCACGAATGTGAGCCAAATGAATCGAGTTGGTTAATTTTAGTCCTAAATAATTTATGAAAGTCCAGGGAAGGTTTAAAAGCTAAATATATTGGATTGAAAAAAAAATATGTCTTTCTACCTACATATTTGTTCTTATGAAAAATAAACTTGATTTCACTTAAATATAGTTAGTACCTATATTACAACTTATTAATTATCTATCAGATTTTTTTTATATGTAGATCGATAAAACATATACAAAGGTATCGATCTTTTATTTATGGATCGAGGTAGTAGGTACGTTTCTGGGTCAACTAGTAATTTTTTTTTACCTGGTAGTAAAACTTGTCTATTCCTTTACTATGATCGTTGTAAAAGAGTTTTTCGTAATTTTATATAACTTTTTTTGGATTGTTTGACAAAACTTTATTCAATTCTCTTGATATAACATCGATATTGTCTCTCTTAGATATGAATATTATCACGTAATCTGAGGCGAAATGATTTATCGAGTGTTTGATAAACGACAGATTTCTTCATCGCTCTCATGTAGTAGAATTTGTCAGATTAAAGTCAGAACTAATGTAAGGGACCAATAAAATAGGTTGGTTGCTTGGCTAAATTTCAAGGCTATCTGAGTATATCTTATCTTACTTGAGCGTACTTAAACTCGTCTCAGCCTTCACCTGGATTAGACTTTTTAAATGCTAGTATTATGACAGTTAATCTAAACCAACTGAATACTTTATATTAACTATGTTTGTTGATGTATGGGGGCAGTTTTAAGCTTTAGCTTAATCTTTTTAAACATTCTAGAGATCATAAACCTTTTTTTGAGACTTTTACTGATGCTATTACATCCTATTATTTTTTTTAATATTCAAAACAATGTTTATAATAGTGTACCCATATTTTACAGTAAATGCAGCTGTGTCAACATTTCTTCAATGTTCGAATAAATTTTTTAAACATATAAATAGTACTAATGCTAAGCAAATTATTAACAATGATTGTTTCAAGTCAATCGTGAACTACGAAAATGCCTTTAAGATTCCTGACTCAACTTTCTTTAGTAAAACTATAATTAATTAACTTATTATATTTTAGTTTAATAGTTGAGCTGCGTAAACTGTCTTGGACCGTCAGGGTAATGAGACAAATTATTTAAAATAAGATTGCATAATTTATACCTTACATTGTTTATGATTCTTTTGTTGGATAAAATATTGCAAAGAGCGCGCCAATAGCCAATATTTTAATTATACTCATATTGAATATATGTTATACATAATTGCCATTTGTATCCAACTCTAGATAATTCGATTGTTCATTTAATGTACTACAGCTGTTGCAAAATCCATGTTTTTCCCAAACAGATTTTATAACTCATTACCGTTTTATGATAATCTTATTTAACAGTATATGTTGTCATTTCGAAGGATAACTTTTTTAAAGTCTGGAGGAAGGTCTCCTTTATACAAGCCGCCTCAAAAATAAAACCATGGTGCCTATTACTGCCTCTAAGCAGATGTATGTGAACACTACTGTCTTCCGGTTTGAAGGGCATCGCAACTAGCGCGTATCGTGTTTTAAGGCGTCGGGTACATTAGTAGACTTACAGTGCATTTCCAATAGGAGTATCAATTAATATTAGGTGAACGTAAAGCTCGTTTCTATTATCAATAAAAGAAATATAAATACCTTTACGCTAAGGGACAAATATTATCTTTGTTGTTTAATAATGTTTTAAACAGAATAATATACCGTTGTAACACATTTAAATAATTATATCAATTAGATCAAACAAAAGTTTTAGCGGATTTTTTAGCTTGATAACACTTACTTTATGGTACTGTTTACAGGAACCTTTATACAAGGACAATTGTGATTTTTGTTTTTTTTTTTTATCTTAAATATGTAATGATAAATTAGTGTTTTTTGGTTTTAGTGGTGTAAACTTTTCCGATTGTTTTGTTTTTATTCTGAAACGTAAAGGTACTTTTGTGGTTATGAAACGCTGTCGATGTTGTAATTAACCATAATAAAACAAGAATTATTTCAGAAAAATATATTTTAATTTATTGTTTACATATCGCAATACCAAAAAAATCCAGTACAATACCCTACAACAGAATAAATATTTTTCATATTGTTTACGAACCGAAAAACGTTAAGCTAGTGGCAGTATATTTCGGATTGGGAATCAAACCCACACCGTCTGGCGCATAAGTCAGCACAACTAACCCGTCAACCTACCTGTCCGTTAATTAAACGTGTACGTCTTTGAAAAAGCGTCAATTACGTTCCAGTACTTTCAGTTCGTGTCATCATCGTCATCATCAGTCTGTGATAGTCCACTGCTGGACATAGGCCTCCCCTAATACACCCCTATCCATTAAGGCGTTTTGGACCGTATCCCACCACGCTGGTCCAATGCGGGTTGGTGGACCGAACTTTTTACATGCCCATCCGACGCATTGAACATCTTACTTTTCAGACAATCGGCCCAAGTTGCCTAGGAAACAACAAAGAAAATTCGTCGTGTCCCCGCAGGATTCGAAACCACGACCTCTGGTTTAGCAAAAAGCCCATACCACAAGGCTACGGAGGCAGTTCGTGTAAAGGGTTTACATCTAATAGGCGACCGATAAAAAGGGCCACAACGATCACTTCGAAAACTTCCACGGCAATATAAACGACACACACATACCTTACGAAATAATTACGTAGCACAATGCACCAAGATATCTCTCGTGGCCGCCACGTGCGTATCTTGCGAAACTCAATTATTCCATTCGCATTTTATCAATCGAACGATATTAAAATGCCGATAACTTGTGGGAGTTGCGAAAGGGGGGGGGGTAATTGTGAAAACTTGCCTTTATTTACAATATGGAAATTCGTGTCAAGGATTCGGAGGCGCATGTCTTTTTATCACGTCCTAACATGACGCGTTATTGATAATGACAGGAATGGAGTCATTCCGATTGGCACTTTGCTGATTTGACAGTGTAACGGTTTGAATTAGCGCCAAGTGAAAGTTAGTTGAAGGATCCAGCTGTGTTTAAAATTTCTTCATTCTGTACCCGATGTGAAGCGCCGCCATATGCAATTTTTAGACATTTTAACCGCTACAGAGTTCGACATTAAACTTTGGTTATGTAAATTTTATATCTTAATTGTCACTGAACACTTCGTGGTCTTTATACCACTTGTTACAGTATACACAGTAACACAGCAATACCACGGGTATTGCCAATGTCTATGGGCGTCGGTGACCACTTCCCATCAGGTGGCCTGGCTCGTCTGCCTGCGTATGCCATTAAAAAATATATAATATATAAAAGCACCTACGTCTAGCATAAAATTTTATAAACATCTAGATCTGCATAAGCCGTATTCATTACAGAGACTGAGGAATCGTCCTACAGCCAATTCTCGTTGACACCTTTTTCAATAAATTCCACCCCTTTCATTGAATATTAGATACCCTCCAATGTTCTTTATAATAAATTCAGTATTTATTATTTCAGTAATCCTAATACAGGCCTTATGATGAGCTAAGCCTTAAGGTAATCTTTCTAAATTTAGATTGAAAAGCTATTGCTTGTACGCAACATTGATGTGATTTTACACCGATTTAATCAACTCTTTGTGCACGCTGGCTATTGTGATGCGATTGACCGATTGCAAGATTCCGAGGGCCGTGTACAATGTTATCTTTTAACAATGGCTTATAGTGGCATCGTAGGTAATAATGTTACTGGAATTATATTTATCCAGCACTTCTGATCCCCTCGTTTATAGGCCGCTAAGATTTTGTTTGGTAAAGCACTAGATCGTTTGATTTTATTGTTACACAAGGGACCTGCTCCTGCTTCGCACGGGTGTTATGCTAATTATAAATATATCTACAATGATTGTGATACATATAAACCTTCCTCTTCAATCACTCTATCTATTAAAGAAGACCACATCAACATCCGTTGCGCAGTTTTAAAGATTTAAGCATACATAGGTATATACGCATACATAGAAAGCGACTTTGTTTTATACTATGTAGTGGTATATACTTTGATATTATTTGTTGAATATTTTTCGTCCTGTGAATATGTTTTACACTTTAGATAGTTTATTTGCCAAGATCACGAAATTGTCAAATTGCGAGTTAGCAGATCTTAGACAGCTTTAAAAATAAAACAACATTCATAGCAGTAGTATCGATCGAATTGAAAGGTTTTTCAAGAAGGGTTCTTTAAGTGACTTAGTTAAGATCCTATTAAAACTCGTGAACTTTAGAGTTTAAACGAGCTGATAGTCAACTACTCATAGTTTATAATCACGAAACAACTAAAGATATGCAGTAAACTATTCGCGAATTCTCATACAACCCCAAGTGCGTTAGCCAAGCCAGGTTATAGTGTGAATTTATATTGCTGCATCCTCCGTCCGACTGCACGGATGACTTCATCTGTTCGTGACACCGACAGGAAGCTGATCATTAGCTAATCTACGCTCCAGGAAAAACACAAAGGTGGGCCGCCGTGTCTTAAGTGAATCAAGCGGTGAGATGGACATAGATGTTTCTGGATAGCTTTAAACGTATGCGTTGTACATCATTTGTATTGACTGTCCGTAATGAAAGTGTAAATGGAATGAGTATATTTTCATTTATAAATGAAGATATTCATGAATAGCTAACGTGCTATTACATATGACAAAAATTAAGATTTAAGATAGATAATAAAAGCGGTATATAATGTTTAAATTAAAATTACGAGATTAGTACCAAACATAATTTGTTTGGTTATTGTATATATAAATATAAAATTTGAAATTTCGTAGATTTAAATAATAATTTGTCTGGTTATTAATTTCGCTTTCACATCTAAGCAACAATTGTATGAACGTTATGTTACGTTATGTTTTTCTCATTATTCATATATTTTACGCAAAGTACAACAGTTACAGATTAACTGTATATAAATACAACTCCTTAAATCCAATTATTTTCACTTGTATGATAAACTATAGGAAAAAGTATTAAAGAAGTTATACTTCGAAAAGTTGACAAAAAGCCTTCTTATCAATATATACGTAACTTAAAGTCTGTCAACATGTCTGTGTGTTTTTCTCTTAAAATTGCCCTGCATCTAACTAGTATTGAATCTTATCCTTAAAAAATAATAAGACTTATGCAATGTCAGAGCTAATTTCATCTTGATTTCGATCCACTGCATTGACCTTCGGAGTATATCTTCTTTTATGCGGATACCTGATGAGGAAAATTCAATACGGGTTTTCCTTCATCGCCTCCATCTAGTTTTCGTTCGATTCATTTAATTATGATAATTATGGTGTTATTAAAGGCCATGAATAATTTATAGCAATCAATTTGTTTTCTAATTTGCCTTTACCATAATTGACTAAAATGACATCATTAGTCATAAATTTGAATTTAAATTAAGACTTATTTGTGTGTTTGGTGTTTTGATTTTTCGCTGAATATATTTTGTCAGTAGATTGAGTATAGAAAGTTATTGGCAGTGATTATATCTATAAAACATACATATTTCTAATCGCACACAGTTTTAAACATTGTGTTTCTTGTTAGTTCACTGTTGGACATAATGACTCCCGTAATGCACGCCACCTGCATTAGCGGATTTTGGACCGTATTCCACCACGCTGGTCCAATGCGGGTTGGAGGGTGGACCGGCTTTTGGCCGGGCATGTAGCCCATCCTACGCTTGGATCATCTTACTTTTCAGACCATCGGTTGATCGGCCAAAATTGCTCTAACCAACTAGGAAACAACATTGAAAATTTGTTGAATCCCTGCAGGATTCGAACCCTAACGTTCGGTTTCTAAAACACACGCCTTTACCACTAGGCTGCGGAGGCAGTAAATAAAGTTATTATCTGTTAACAAGTATTGTCGCTTTCGCTTTCAACGTTGCGTGTCTCTACTGCTTAGGATATTTGAGAGAAACACATTTAATCGTGGGCCGTAATTGCACGGCCTTCATAGCTCTCGGTCAAGTACAATAGCGGTGATGTTCGATGCTCGTTAAGGTGCGTATACAATGTCGTGTCGAGCCTGCGTTGGCGTTATAACGAAGCCGACCGTGCATGAAAATGTATCCAAAGGTATAGATACCGATGGAAATGGAATTGCGTCTTGCATTTTTAGACGGCAGAAACAAAACATTCACCTGATAGAAAGTGACGCGCTTTGCCCATAAAAAATGTACGGTTTAACTAGTAAATACGTTGGCTACGTTGCCTTTTAAACCGGAACACTTTTGTGTCGGTACACTACTGCTTTGCAGCTGAATACGGTGGCTACTTAAAAAAGGTAACCTCGTAAATGCATCTCAAGTTTGCACTATTTTTTCTATAAGCAAAAATCTATATCTAACAATTTCATTGTTAACAATACTCTTAAACCTGATGGGAAGGGTTTGGTTCTGATGGATAGTTTCATATCTATCTGCGAACAAACAATGCGTTTAATAATAGCATTGCGTCGCATGCCGTTGGTTCTGCGAGTGTGTCCGCACCTCTAAGCACCGTCACGTGGACAGTCTATTTGATATTTTATAGCGACTCCGGTGGAAGTTAATGTGCTATTGTGCACTAGGCAGATGTAAGTCAAATCGTTCAAAAAGCACTAGTTCTAGTCTGCCGCTTCGCTCTCGTATGTATATATTCTAAAAAACAACTCGGATTGCTGAGATGTTTGGTCAAAGTCCGTATAATTTCTGCGTTAAAGAATAATAAACAGATATCTATCCAAAAAAAACTTTTCTCCAATTATTCATATAAAATATTTAAACTTTTAAAGATTGAAGCGTAATGTTATACAACATAAAGCCTTTCCTGAACCTAATAATTACTTGTTGAATAACTCACGTAAGTATTGCTACTTCTATTTAGTTTAGTGTCTATATTTATTTGCAATATAAAATATCGAACCATATTTTAGAAACATCTTTTCTCGAATAATTGGTAACCATGATAACAATGTTTATTATAGTTTATTTAAAATAAGTATAGTTAAACAAAGTTACTCAATAAAAGTACCAGGCTATCATAACACAATGGAGGTGAAACTCGCTCCTAATGCATAATTGGAAATTAGCCAAAAATCGAATGGCACCACGTAAAACGCACGTGCTGAACAATCACCATACAAATAATAGCATTCGAGTTGCGTGTTGATAAATAAATTTGTGTACAACAATGTCATTGACCCCAAACGTAGGCAAATAGTCGTTTTCTTTTCTCTGCATAATAGCAGCATTAGTTTTGATCTCAATGAGGAATAAAATGCTTACGTGAACGAAGATTGGTTTCTTGTTTATGCCATTAAAATTAGATTCTACCTACTAAACTTACAACCTTTTTAGCGCAAAATACTCTTATAATTTGTGTATTTTTCTTCAGCACCCAGCTATTATATACAATTCATGATTGCTGCTAGGCCTATCGGTTTTTCATAGGAGAATTTTCTATTATTTTACACGACTCGATAATCTAATAATTAAGTTAATACCTGATAAAATAATGCTGCTTACATGACAATCCGCTCCCCTCACTTTACATCATCATCAGCGTGTGTTAGGTCCACCACTGGGCATAGGCCTCCCTAATGCACGCCTTCTCCGTTTAGGGTTTTGGACTATTACCACGCTGGTCCAATGCGGGTTGGTGCGTGTCACTTTCACTTTACATATGGTCATTAAATCTTTTTCTTTTATGACCATGTGACGTTGGTGGCCTAAACCGCTACATTCTGACGGAGTGGAGGGGCTATGCAACTTCAAGCTTGCATAGACCTGCAACTGTTTTGTTACTTAGCTCCGAGGACCCCCTGAAGGGAGACCTCGGCTCGGGCTGCCACTTCTTTTCCCGAGGGTGCCGAGCCTCGGCTGGTTCTGCTGCTCATCTTGATCCTTTTATAACCCTTTAGTGTATTGAGGGCGGCTAGGTGGTCCGAACGTCGGCTAGATCACCATCATCATCAGCCTTGTGTTAGTCCACTGCTGGACCTAGGCCTCCCCTAATGCACCACGCCTTCCGCGTTTAGGGGGTTTTTGGACCGTTTCCCACCACACTGGTCCAATGCGGGTTGGTGGGTGGGTAGACCGACTTTTTACAGTGCCGGCTCAATCAGTTAGCCATAAAATCGATCTTGAGTTGCATGATCATAACTATACGTTTAGTGTGATTTTTTATGTAAAAATCGGAAGATATCAGTGTTGCTTCTCTTCCGTCCCCTCGTGTATGAGCCTTATAACTTTTGTACATTTTAGAAATCTCAATTTGAATTAAAAAATAACTAAGACGGGCTTAATAAATGATGTAGCGTTGTTTTAAAGTATAGCTGTCATCTTACATCTGTTGGTAAGGACGTTAAGACTTTGAATCTTAATCGGCTTGTTTGTTATATAATTAGCATAATTTCCGTTTTTTCAAATAACCGCTGTATATTGCTTTAGTTAACTGGGCGTATCTTAATCTTAGCAGTCATCTAAATATAAATTAGGGTTAGATGACTCTTAAGTGTGTAAATGACGATTAAGCTGGCTTTTTGTACGATATTTTGATTTTGTATAGCATAAATTTTTAATGAAACCAATTTTTTTCAATGATAATATATGTTAATAAAGCATTGTGATTATTACAAACATTTGCATACTTTAATATTTTGTTAAAGCTTTTCATTAGATAAGCTCTATCTATAGAATAAAGTGTCTAATACTCCTATCTACAGACATAAAGTAAACCATATCAGACAAATATATAACAAGGTTTTATGACAATTTCTGATGGCATCGATTTTTAGTGTACTCATATTGATTAAAAATACAGCGTTAGTAAAATTTTAGAGGCGGAAGATAATGAAAGATTGACAATGGAGTTTCACAAAAGATTTTTCTATAATTTTTTAAATCTCGGTTCCGGTTTTTTTGTCTCGGTTTTCAAACAACTTGTTTATCAGCTCAAATATAATACCTCTCTAGGTTAAAGCCGGATGGTGCGTATAAGGAAAGAGCACAAAGTTTTATTTATGACCCAGAAGTGGGTACAGACATTTTTTACGGTCGTTATTAAAAAATGTCATAAAGGCATTAACACAGCCTCAATTGCCTTGCCCTTAACGCCTCAGACGCGAAGGTGAGGACGAATTCACACATCATCTTTAATGCATCTCTCATTGGACGTTCACGGATTTTTCCTTGATGCTACATTATAATGGAAGTAACAATCGATTAATAATCTACCTCTCCCCATTTAAACTTCCTCGTTTGTACGTGTTTTGTTTTCTAACAGTATTTATAGTAAAATTATATATGAAGTCAAAATTACATGTTTATAAAGGCCAATAACAAGAATATGTTTCGCTCTTCTGGCAGAATGATTTCAGATCAATTCCCTATGCAGGTTCGTAGTGAAGGTGTTAAAGAATATCGTACAATATAATAACGCCCTAGTCGAATCCGACTACCGCGGCCGATTTATATTAGTGATCAGCCAACTGCGCAGGAGAAATTATAGCGCACAAGTGGAAGCGCAAATTCAGGTGCAGAGTGTGAAGCAGAACGCGCTTAATACTCACAAAGACCGATGGGAAGGATAACCGACACGACCGGAGAGATATTAGGCGCAGGACCGACTTTTTTACATGCCCATCCGACGCATGGATCATCTTACTTTACAGCCAATCGGGTGATCAGCACGCATTGCCCTAACCGACTAGGAATCAACAGTGACAATTTGCTGAGGCCCCGCTGGATTCTAACCCACGCCCTCATTTTTTTAAAACACACCCCTTCACCACTAGGCTACGTAGGCAGTAATAGTCATCATACAGTATAATATACATTTGCATACAAATAATATATTTATTGCCAAACATCGACTATTAGGATGCTTCTTGCCCTAAAGGCCCCGTTTGCATCGGATAATCTTAGCCTTTGCCACAGCAACACAACAGTGAAACAAATAACCATAAGTGGTTATCACGAAATAGTGTTTTGCGTTATGCAAACGGTTGCAAATTTCACAACCTCTAATACATAAATATGAAATGAAATTCGCAGCGATTGTATTAAAATTTGAAGTGGAAAATCATATTATTTTGCGATTGATTTTGCTTGTCATGGATAACTATAAAAACTAATGCCTTATTAAGTGCAAGCGAATGGTACATTGCATATGACATTTGGTAAAAAACTCTTAACAAGATGTACGATGACATTATTTTTTTTATTTTTGTACATGATTCGGTAGAAATAAAATTATTTTCATGCACGTTGGCGTTTGCTATTAAACTTTAAACTAATAAAGTACGAGTATATTGTGAATACATTAACAGCTGTTAACAAACAGTACCTACTATCTGAATTTTTGCTATCAATTTTACTACTTACCGAAGACTTAATATAGTATCAATAATATTTTGGTTACGAATGTTTTCGCCCATTTGGTCATTCCCTTAAATCTATTGCCTGTACTATGTTTTCTAGATCAAATAATCACATAGATTTAAAAAAAATGGAAATTGGGTCTAAATTACGAAATGCTGCTATTTTCTGTAGTGTGCGAACATTACTCAACTCAAGTTTGGAAAGCATTAGCGCAGTGTGTTAAAAAAATAGCGTAGCATTATATCATGTCTCGAAGCGGCGCTTTGCACTGGTTTTTGCATTTATTTGGCTTTGCGCCTTATTTGATGTTTTCTGCCCGTTTTTCCACTCTTTCAAACGATATTTAAACATATCAAGTGTTTATTTTGCAAATGTTTCAAATGACGCATTTTGCAACGTTGAAGCACAATTGCAATCTGAAAAAGTTCCGCGTTCCACTTTAGCGCTGTTTGAGTTGTCGCGGCGACCCGCCATGTTGGTTTGTTTGTTTGTTGTTTACTTCTTCCACGGTCTGAGTCGTCGGCTCGGCGTATGTGAATTTTCACTCGTTACGGCGAATGTGTTTAGACACTTTCCCTTGAACCCGGGTGTGTTTGACTAGCATTGGTGGGCACACGTTTGTTTTGAAAACACTGTACGTTTTATTTATTCCGATCGGTCTGCGCTGTGCTTGTTTATGGATGCAGTTGTTTACTGCAGGTCTAGGTAGGTTTTTTGTTCTGTGACTTTAAGACAAAGGACACTCTGTCACGCGGCCTTGCGTCGTCTAAATTAGTGAGTTCGTATATAATTATCATTACTTATTAAATACATGGGTGTATTTGTAATCTATCCTATAATTACTATTTACATTTTTTTATGATTTTCTTATAACATAAGATGTTTTATTTAAATTAATCAATTAGTTAATAACGAATTCTTCCTGTCATACTGTCTTTCTACAAGTATGTGCATCATTTTGCATGTTGAATAAATAATTGGTCTGTAGAGTCCCTTTATTTTAGGATATTTTTTTACCTACTAAAATTTTTTTAGAATACCACATATATGCTTGTTAATTTTTACATAACCACAACAAATAAGATGTTAAGATGTATTTTTTTCACTTCTCCGTCAACTTTTTTAACGCGTTCCGACTTAAAATTTTCCGTTTACGGACGTGAATCGACGTCACGTTCTGGTTATTCTTAGTTAACAGTAAGTATTTATGGACATAAATCACATCGACACGCGTTTTGTCACACCGCGATGTAATTTTATTTTGAAATCACATTGTATGTTTGTATTTTAATTGATTTTACACAAGCCGTAATGGTTAACCATGATTAAACTCAGTTTAACTTACTCACCCTGGAATGTGAATGGTGGTGTTTAGATTGAAAATTTTATAAAATACATTAATTATTTTTCGTTGCAACTGTTTTGAACTAGAGTATATAGGAACTATGTGGTCTAATTCAAGGTTTTCTCTTCTTGGTAAAAGTTGACAATTTTGTCATTCTATTGAACGTTTATATACAACTCTGTATAAAATTACCAATTAAAATCTACTTATTTTAATCTTTGATGCAGTTTTAGCCATATGTATGCACTACAGTGAACATAATACAACACTGTTACGTTGTTTAGGTTTTCATCGATTATCTCTGACAGATTGTTTTATAATTATAACAAGTTGTTACAAGTTTAAGAAGATACGCTGACGGAAATATAAAAACGTTTTTACGTTCTGTCCTTCTCTTTTCGCCTTGTCCTGTGAGTAAATATATTATATTACACATTCCGCGATCCACTGACCTACCGCGTGTTTTACTGTTGTATGTAAGGCTTTTTAGCCACAAGAACTTGATTTCATTCACATCGACCTATTCCACCATGGGAAAAATATAAATTTGCCTTTTGTCCAATCGACAAACTTGTTTCTCATTAGCCTGTGTCACCCCTATCCGTTCCGTATACCACCACGCTGGTCCAATGTGGGTTGTTGTGTGGACTGTCTGTTTACATGCCCATCCGACGCATGGATCATCTTACTTTTCAGGCAATTAAAGTGATCGTCAAATTGCCCTAACCAATTAGGAAAAAAACAATGAAAATTTGTTGAGTCCCCGCAGGATTCGAACCAACGACCTCCGGTTTCAAAGCACACCCCGATACCACTGGGCTACGGAGGCAGTCACAGTTAAATTATTTTATGTAAATTAATATATATTTCAGTTTGAAGGTTGAAGAGGGGATTGAAATTACCTATATCCATTGTTCAATCATCTATACAAATGTATACATATAATCTATACAAATAAATAAAATCGTAGTGCCTGTTTGTAACATTAAATAACCATTATTAATGACTACATTGTGTATATACATACAGGCACTCTAAAAAGATTCACATTTCTTTAGACTAAGTTACGCTGATCGAAGTCAGGGGCATCATCACATAAGTGAGTGGCAAATAAACGTAATGTGACATAATAAATCAAGTAGGCATGTATAGAAGTTAGTTCTTAAACAATTATTTAGCGCGTACGTACCTTAATATTTTGTAAGACAAGGCAGCGATTAACAAAATGTGCTAGCTTTCATATGGTTAAAGCCAAACAATAACCTCTGGAAAAAACAAAAAGTGACAAATTATGGCTCATTTAATATTCGTTTTCGTGAAACCTTCTTGCGTGTGAATTATATAATTATTTATGCTTCAAAATAGCCAATTAACTAAAGTAATATGTAATAATTTACAATAAAGATACAGTATTATAATATTAATATCGCCTTGTTCTTCTAACCCCTTATTTAAAACAAAAACTTAAACACATAATAAAACGCCAAGGCAATAGAAAACACTATGTTCGTTAGACATATTACTGTGAATCAAACCTGCATACTATTGTAATAGTCAAATTGCAAAAATTTACCAAACGTGTCTCTATATCCAGCTATTATACATAGGGTTATAATAGCTATTATACATAGCATACAATATATAGCATTCCTATATCCGGCTATTAGTTTATACTTAACTGTTATGTAATACTAATGCCAAAGATTTTTAATGCAAAATAATACGCTGACTTATTCGTGGACATTTTCAATTCCTGCGCTATAGGTAACCAATGACAATGCCGGACTATTTGTGGTCAATAATTTATTAATATAGTTTATTATTACCAACCCGCATTGGACCACCGTGGTGGGATACGGTCCAAAAACCCCCTAATGGATAGGGGTGTATTAGGGGCGGCTTAGGTCCAGCAGTGGACTTTCACAGGCTGATGATGATGATGATGAATTTATTATGAAGCTATATGTTAGTGTAAACATAGATTAAACGTTAGGCGTTGTTTACATAAATTCCATTGCTTTTTAATTCTGCTATAGGTTCGTTAGTTGATAAATCTGTGCCAGTCACTGTACTAGGGCCTCAGCAATGGGAAGGAGGCGCGCAGGTCGAAGAGGACAATTTCCAAGCAGGTAATGTGTTTCGCTCGAAAGTTGCCGCGAAAAACCTGTTTCGCGAATTTTGGGTCGTTCAACCGCTTGGCACATTGCAACCTCTGATGATTCGAGATTTACCTCTTTCGCTGTTGTTTTTTTATGTCTAAAGTGTAAATTAGGCCAGTGCTTGCACGAAATGACTTTAAGAAGTCTTTGAATAATATGAACATACAATTATTTTGATTTGACCTAATATATATCTTTTTTTAGTGACGTGACTTTTTGTATTTTTATAGGCAAAAACAGAATCAAGTAAAATTCAAGCTTACGCGTCATGGACTCGTTTTAAGTTCATCATTGAAAAAGGCCTATGTCCAGCAGTGGACGGGTGAAGGCTGCTAATGATGATGATGATAGTTCTTCATTTGTTTGGTCTTGTGAAATGTCCTTTTAACTGTATGTAATTTTTAAAAGTACAGAAAAATAATAAGACGCGCCATCTATCCATTTTTATGATGAAATCTTTATTTATTTTAGGATATTATTTTATATAGTCGATGCCATAACTATCTTAAAAAGCTTTCATATTCTTTGCGTCATACACATAATCTTTAAAAGCCTTTCCAATGTTGTCTTAATTCCGTTTTCATTGAGAGACAACGTCTGATGTATGCGGGCAAATTGTTTGTGGTTTTAATGGACCTTTGCTTTGCTCTTTACCATTATGAACAATCTTTTGATGCGAATAATAAAAACGCATAAAATAATTCTTAAAGGGTTATAATTCAATGAACTTTTAAAATAATTAATACGTTATTGAAATTCGACGTTAAAATTCAGGTGTTATACTTTGAAAGGGCTTTTGTATAAGCCAGAATTATTAATGAAAATATTTTCTTTTGTTTATAATTACCGGCTTTTATTTTATTAATTAAAATACGATTCATTGTCTTTTTTAATTAAAACACCTGTTCCGATAAACACCACTTTTATAAAAATAAAAGGATATTTTTTTTTAAATCTTCTCGAGAAATTTTAAAAATATTAGCACATCCAGAAAAATGCGTAATATGAACATATTGATATAGAATTAGTTAAATTACATATAAAGTAGTAATGTGACAACAATTTATGTTTCTATTAAATTAATGACAATGACGGGCCGTCATTACTGAAATCATTACTTCATGAAAAATTATAGAGTTAACCAGGCATAATGAACATATGTAACCTTGCGGAAATGAACAGACAGTATAATGACATGTAATTTGATAAAATTGATTTTTGTATAGTTTTTAATAATTATTCACATAGATTTATTATCACACATTTTAATTCTGTATTTAAAATTTATCTTTGCCCGTAGAAGCTGTTATTTTTCATTTATTCATTTATGATACGATACATGATTTGCAAGTGATTTACTAACTTCGATATTTCTAGCAATTATAATCTGTATTATATATTCCATTTCTTTATTAATAATACGAGACATGCCCTCTACAATTTTTACTTATAATGTTAATAATTTGCTACTAAACCAGAAGAAGACAAAATGCACTAAATTTATGACTCCAAATATAAGGCAGAGTTAATGTGATGTTGTTATTAATGGTAAGAGTTAGACGATGTTGAATCAACTTAAAATCAAATTAGAAGTTTTTTTTATCCTTGTATTTATGCTTCCAGACTCATGTCTATAGTAAGCTTCATCTAACACAGAGTTCGCGAGAAGCTCCCGTCCTCACGAATAATTAGAAGGTGTTTCTGGGGATAACAATAGACGCGAGATAGCTGTGAGGCTCATCTCCGCAACATATTCTTGCAAGATGCAAGCGTCCTCGTTAATATCTAACACTTATATTCGTTATTTCACTAAGTATAATCATACGAAGTAAATTACTGACTTGCGTTACATGGATATTCAAATCTTAATCCAATTCTTTTGTTTTTAATGTCATTAACATCTTAATACTAAAGTATTTGTATAGTTATATGGTTAATTTTATGCATGTACATGAATAAATGGTTCTGTGTCTTTTAATACAATTTTCTTTACATCACTCCGACGGTTAAACGGTAGTAAAGTTATGCTACCCTGGTAACAATCGATTGTAACGATATTGGTAAACAGCAAAAGTGTACTATTTAACTTTAGCAAACTATGCATTTTAGTGTTATACAATTGTAATTAGTGGTCAAAAATAAATAAACCTTATAATGTCGCAAAAACGTTTCGTTTTGTATAGGACGTGTAAAGTGAATTTTAGATGAATCAACATCAGAAAGTCACCACGCTTCACGCTTTGTTCAGTTTATCATCGCGACAAAGTTACGTAATACTTGTTTAATATTCATATTCAACGATAAACTGACTTCCCTGTTTTATTTTAAAGGACACTCGTCACAAGGATACTTCCCTCTTTTCTCAATGAGTCAATGAAGAAGCAATGAAACAGTTGACGTACTTTATTATCGGACGGGAAATTGCTATGAAACGTCTTAAAGCAACATTTTCCCTTGTTATTAAGACAGTACACGTTATTTCACTGATAACGCGATGTCAAACGTTGCGTTTTTACTATGAATATATTACTTGATATATAAATATGTGTATATATACAGGGTGTCCCAGAAGTCACGCACTTCCTTGTAGGGATCGGAAAAGGACATTATTCTGAGACGAAAAGTCCTTAGCCATTTTTCAATCAGACGCATAGATAATTAATTATTAATTAATGAAAGTGACCAATCAGGAGCGCGCTACAGAAGAATAAAAAGTTGAGGCTCTGGGTGGGTGTGACTGAATTTTTATTTTCATTTGGAAAATTGAGACAATTTTTAATAAAAAATTTAGTAGCGAAGGTCAGTTAGAGGCTCTGGGCGGATGTGAATAAATTTTTATTTTTATTTGGGGAAATTGAGGCACTTTTTGATTTGGTTAAAAATGAGTAGTGAGTATCAGTTAGAGGCTCTGGGCGGCCGTGGCTGAATTTGGATTTTTATTTAAAATAATTAGACAAATTTTTGATTAAAAAATAAGTAATAAAATCTTCTCAAGCGATGCCAGCTCTGTCTTCAAGAAAACGGACAACACTTTGAGCATTTACTCGATTGAATGTGGACATATTCCATTTGTTGCCTTAAACTGACCCTTGCTACTTATTTTTTTTAATAAAAATTTGTCTTATTATTATAAATAAAAATCAAAATTCAGCCATGGCCGCTAAGTGACTCTGCTTGACCCTTGCTACTTATTTTTTAATCAAAAATTTGTCTAATTATTTTAAATAAAAATCCAAATTCAGCCACGGCCGCCCAGAGCCTCTAACTGATACTCACTACTCATTTTTAACCAAATCAAAAAGTGCCTCAATTTCCCCAAATAAAAATAAAAATTTATTCACATCCGCCCAGAGCCTCTAACTGACCTTCGCTACTAAATTTTTTATTTAAAATTGTCTCAATTTTCCAAATGAAAATAAAAATTCAGTCACACCCACCCAGAGCCTCAACTTTTTATTCTTCTGTAGCGCGCTCCTGATTGGTCACTTTCATTAATTAATAATTAATTATCTATGCGTCTGATTGAAAAATGGCTAAGGACTTTTCGTCTCAGAATAATGTCCTTTTCCGATCCCTACAAGGAAGTGCGTGACTTCTGGGACACCCTGTATATATATCAATAACACCAAAAATATATGTTAAATTTCATTTGGGCAGAAATGAAAAGCTCTTAAATTAAATTCCGTTGTAAAGAAAATGGACAATGTTCTTCAAATGAAGAACATTGTTATTACGTTAGTAAATCGTTATATTTTAATCTTCATATTCATCACACTATCTCGACACTGTTCGGACACAACACTTTTAATATCTTTATAACAGTTCTGCATCTCTTTTTAAAACAATGGAAGTTAAATGCGGGTATTTCCCATACACTGTTACAAACAAAGCGAGACAGTGGTTAAGTAACGTCAAGTGAGATGTAAATGATAAACATTTACAGCGTCCGGTAATGTTAAACAATTGCAAACACTGAGTCACTATACGAAGATGCAGAAACACGTGTTATAAACAGCTATGGGAGGAAACAACGTGCAATACAATTGTTCCTCTTCCTAGTTATTATCCTAGGCTATTAGGGGTTGTGGTTTTTATCGGTCTAGTCATCAGAATTATAGATTTTCCGCAAGAGAACTGGCGTTGTACCTTCATATCTTATAGGATATATCCTATAGGGATATATACCCTATGCAGTTTACCCTATAGGGTAAATAGGGTATCAATAAACAATTATAATTTAGTTAATTTGAAGGTAATATAGTAGTAGAATAGTCGGGGATCGTGACTATACGTTGCGTCGATTGTCCAATTTTTAGGCAGTTTTGTGAACGGTCCATAATGCCCTAACCAACCATAAAGCATGTAACAATACTGTTTAACACAATTTAGTAATTAAACAATTGAATTAGACTCGTAATAAATGTTAACAATGTAGCCCATGGCAACGGAAATTTGGTGCTGTTATTAGACGACTGTTGTTCAATAATTGACACATCGGTACCAATTCATCAATAAGAACCCTTACCTTGTTAACATTTGTTCCAATGTGGCTAAAATATAATAACTTTTCTAATTATTACATTTAAAACATAAAATTAAACTCTAATACTTCGATATTCTATTTCCGTATTCGTTATCTACTTATAATATTGTTTTAAACCGACTATAATAATACTTGAAAATCTTTCAAAAACAATATCGGAACGATTAGTTGTTGAAATTATTATCCTCATACTGCTCTTTGGGTTTTTATCCTCATTCTGTTCGTTGGGTTTTAGCATTATGCGATTCGTGTCACGATGAAAGAATTTACGAGGTAGCTGAATCGGCCAATACGTTTATTGCTTATTAAATTTGCCAAAAAGTAAAGGGGAAAACCACGGTTCGATTAAATAGTGCAGCTATAAGTTTTAGATTGCATTTTTTGTTTATTAAACGATCTTAACTATGTTTGTTGTATAGGTTTTGGGCACGACTTTGTCCACGTGGTTATGTAAAATGAATCTTTAGTTTTTTCAGATTTTTAGATAAACTAACGGACGGATAAACAAATAGATGGACAAAAATTAAAAAAATGTTTTCTTATAAGTAGCAGTTATCACAGTGTACTAAAAATGGTTATTTTAATGTTACAAACAGACGCTCTAGTTTTATTTATTTCTATAGATTAATTTAATTTGCCAAAAAGCGCAAGGGAAATTTGATTAAATTTAATCTCATATACTAGCGTCCCGTCCTGGTTTTTGTCTATAATCTCATTCGCAATAATTGAAATAAAGATTCTTAAATATATGATTAAACAGATTTTATTTATAATAATGTAGTTTTTAAATGATGAAATAATATTTGAAATAAGTCTTATTTTTTGAATTTTATTTGTTGTAACAAATACTAATGGAATATTAGTGAGGCTTTTTAAAATTCCCCAACAAATAAATTTGTTAAAATTTTTTCACCAAATACTTATTAAAGGAGGGAAATGAAACAATCCAAATTAATGACAAGAATATGTTAAAGTTTAACTTAATAAACCAATCACCTTTTATAATCATAACATATGAGAAGAAAGGATCTGAGATGTGTCTGAGGGTTGAATAAATCCAACAATATCAGAATATAACTTAAGTCATTACTCATCTGACCCGGCAGACTGGTTAGCATTACCAAAAAAATTAACGGGGAAGAAATAATAAATTCGAACGAGAAACTAACTGTACGTTTTTAATGAATGTTTTGTTTGTACTGAAAAACCCAGCAGACCCGTTGGGTACAAGGCCCGATGCTGGTTTCATGTTGACAATGATGGCAACATTTCCGGGTGTATGGTTTGGTAAAAGTTTTAAAAATCAGTTGACGGTTAGATTTATTCAAATTTAAATACATCTAAGACGGAATAATGTATTTTACTGATTCGAAGATATGTAAAGAATTTGGATGTGTTATTTACGCGATAATTATACATATTTAATCCTCTTTTAACGGATAGGCCATTAAATAACGCGCTTTGTTCATGATCATTGACCCTAGAAAATCTAACTATCCTGAAAAAGGTCCAAAACGTCGGGAATGAATATAAGGAACTAATGCAAAATTTATAAAGTGGATTTCATAATTATATTATAATATTCTTAATCAATTGTAAATGCATTCTTAACTAAAAAAATAGCCCTTATGAAATAAATCGGATTCCACCACAATTTTTTAAATTTTTATTTTTGAAACTGGTAAAAAAAAGTGAAAGTTAAAATTGGCGTTTCTGGAATTTGCTTTTTGTATATATAGATTTTTGGTCAAATCAAGTCCAGTCTTTTTTCCTGGCTCTTCGACCAAATCCCAAATATTAAAGAAAACAACACAAACAAACAAACATTTTTATACGCATCTATATAAGAGATTTTTCCCCGGTTTCGTGCCTCGAATAAGGATTTTTTATTTTTTCTTGGCTTTGTACCTGAAGAAAATTTTATCCGGGTTTTTCCCATCGATTAATTTTAGTCCCACTCCCCGTGTATGATTTTTTTGATATATACTTGGTATACAAGTAGCATATAAGATTTAAAATATTTATGAGGGTTATTGATTTCTCTTTTCGTTTGGTGATTATCATCCCATAAATAATTTGTTTTTGAGTTCCAAAAAACCCTGAAATAAAACAGGTGGATTTAATATTTGTAGATAGTTTTTGCCAATTTTAAAACTTTTTCATGTTTTATTTAGTTTTGTTCAAGACAATGGGGTTTATAGAAACCCAGTCACTTTCGGGGAACCAAAAGAAATCTAGAACTTTCTTGCGATAAACAAAAATAAAAGATTTAATTGCCTTTGCCATTTAATAGCCTTACCATATCAGGAACGAAGGCCAGCAATTTGGGATTATTTTTTCCTTTCCCTTCGCGGTTAATATTTCTCGGTTACGTAAAAAGTTGTTTTTCGAGAAAACTTTTATGGTATACTTGTTCAATAAAATAAACGGTTGAATTTTATATTTAAACAACTGGCGTATAGTATTCTACGTTAACCTTAACTCTATGCTATTATATGGACAATGATGATCCAAAAATAGTTCAAGATTTCTTATCTGTTCATGGTTTATCTATACAAATGAAATAGGAGTGTCTGTTTCTAACATTAAGATAACCGTTTTTAAATGATTTTATTGCGGTATTTAACTGATACTTGTAAAAAAAAAATGTGTGGGGTATTTGGTACACTTAAGAAGTGAAACTTTTTCTTTCGTTATTTTTTTTTAAATACCCATTATATGCAACTTTTCAGAAATTGGTTAAATAAAGTTAAATTAGATGTTTAATAAAAGGTTTTATTATCATAGACAGAATACAATTTCTACAATTATTTCATTTTAGGTCATTATTAAAAGATTTATTAATTTAATTAATTGTAAGAATTATTACTTATTGATGTCGTTATTATATATTTGTGTTATTAATTTATTAATAACACCTTATCGACAACGTTTATAGGACGTGATAAATATAAGGTGGGCGTAACGGAAAAAATGCCAACGAAAAAAAATGTTCGTCAGCCACTTTTTTAATTTCGGAAACGGCTGGTCTGATTTTGATCGGACTTTCAGTAAAAGATAACTTATGTGACTGTCAGTAATTAGTCTATGTGTTCCCACAAAAAAGCTAACAAAGTATTTTTTTATACTTACGCTTGGGAAGTTTCAAAATAAAAATTTTTATTTTTAAAATATTAATACCCATGTACAACAAAGGTTAGACATGAATTAATTTTTTATTGTTGTTTTGCTTCAATTGGTACTTTGTTGTTATTAAATATACCTAAAATATAAAAATCTATACAAGTAAGCTATTCTGTCCTTAAGGTATTTTCTATGTTTAACCCTTTTTAAGATTAAGTTATTTATTTTTCTACATCTAAATATAAACGCATGAAGACCCTACATATCGACCTTATTATGTTAATTTAAAGTAAATTTATATAACACGTTCACGTTACGTAAACGTATATATTTTGCATAAAATACAGAACTCTAAATATAATCCAAGTATACTAATAATTCCGAAATACATTCAAAAAAACTTAAAAATCATAGTTTTTCCTAAAATAGGTTTAAACCTACAATTAATTGTTTTTTTTGTAAACGACGTGCTCCATTAGATTAGTTTTCTGTTACGATTATGCGTATTTCTATAAATTTCGTCACACTATTACAGGTTCAAATCACAGCCGATACTATGCTCGTTAGAACGTGCGGTAGAGCACGTTCAACGTTAATTTTCTATTTTATTTTTCATGGCGTATCGAGATGAAAGTTGCTTAATTTTTAAATTGTTGTGAAAATTTCATAAACTTTCTAGTGTATTCTAACTAAGTTCTATTCCTTTTATATTCAATCATGATCAAAACAAGTATCTAACCTAAAGTTTACGACTTACACAGATAACGAGAATGAAGCCGAAACGACCAGGTATTATTATTGGTGGAGCGTCGCCAAATATCATTCATCATCATCAGCATCGTCATAAACCACCTTTAGCAGTCCACTGCTGGACATAGGCCTATTTAATAAACGCCAAGACGGCCGATCTTGTTGGCGTCTATTAAAAAGAGTTGCTCATAATTGTCACGCTGAGCAGGCGGATTGGCAATTGACTAATAGCAAATGTACTGCGGATCTGTCTTACTCCCACTGTAAGGCAGATCCGACATCAAGTGGGCGGTGGGGTCGACTCATTCCTACGCCAAATAAAAAAATGACAATTAAGACGCGATTTCCACTTATAGGAGTTCCGTGCCGCTGTTTTCTACTGAGTAATTAAACACATCTCATTTAGCGTAGATACATTTTTGTGTGTGTTTTTTTTTTCATTTTTTTCCTATAACTTAACCCTTGAAACCTACAGCGTTATACTGAGAATTGTACGACGTCATAATAACCTAGTACCTTTCCACATACCTCTTCAACTATGGCTATATTTGCGACCAGAGCGAACACTTTAAATGTTTAGGCGAACATGTATGCTATCACTAATAAAAGATGTACAGACATTCTTTAAATTTACAGCATTTATGCTCGACCATTGAGTACTATATCAGAGCGAAAAAAATACAGAATTGATGATAAATAAAGTAATGTACCGAACCACGGACGATGCTCTCAGTGGTTGACAACTCAGTTAGTTTTTAGCGTTCCTAAAAACGCCAAAAGTATGAAGCTTCTTTAATATTTAAGGGTTACAACGTTTAAACTGAGCTAATGTTGTCACAGGATAATTAGTAATTTAGCAAACCTACCCCTTTTTATTTGAAGCAGCAAGTTCAAGAAAATGACCAACTATAAAATCTTATGTTCAGGAACTAGCTCAAGTTCTGCGATTTTTGAGAATTTAAATCTTTAATATTACCTCAACGTGGCTATTTTACTTTTATTTCAAATTGGCAGGTATGTAATGCCTTTTCCTGCTCAATATGTATTATTATATCAACAATCGTAATTGTAAAAGATAAAATCTTGAATATACCACCATTATAATTCGAATTATCGGTTTTTACCTGTCAATTAAGGCGAGCTTGACATCCCAGCTTATTTATATGTTCTAGGTATACCTATATTCTTTAACGATGCCGGTATACGTGACATGAGAGACTATAGGTTTTTTACATTTTAAGGATTAAATGTCAAGGTTGCACTATGCAAGTGTTGTCGGGAAATACGGGTTTTATTGTTTATACCTATGGCATGCGTGTTTGTTATATTTAAAACATGTTCTAAAAAAGATGCAAAACATGAGAGAATGAAAATAAATTAAATAAGACCATAAAGAATCATATAATTAACTTTGTTTCGCTTTGAATGATTTAATACATCAGTAATTATATTGAAATCTATTCCGAATGCACAGTATCAAGTGATGAATAGTTATCTTTCCTTATTGTTTACCCGAAATCATTGCGTCGCTCGATCACTGACCGGTGAAGGTTCAATTCGTTTTTCTTTGTACCCGGATTAGTTTGCTGCAAGGTCGAGGGCCTTAAAATACTCGTCACGTTCACATCCACTTGCGTTTAAATGACGGCGACAGTTCACTCGCTTTGGTAAACAGGAAAATGCTCGAATTGTTCTAGAAGGAGAAAGAATTTGTGCGCACGCAGCGATCGTTTGTGCATGACATTGCATAGGGTTGGTGCACATATACCAACATATGTGTGCTTAGCTGTACTGAAAGAGGTAAACATTTGTGCTCACGACATAACAAGCATTTGTGCATGATACAGGGTTTGTGCATTTTTATAGGATTGTTGTAACTAAGGTTACAGTCGACTTGCCATAGTGCACAGGAAAATGTCCGGATTTTTGTAGAGCATGATTTTGTGCACACGGCACAACGAACATTTGTGCATAACATTGCTCATTGTTTGTGCACATCTATAAATACGTATGTGTGCTTAGATTTGTAACAATCTAATTTATTCATACCGCCTTTGTATTTATCTGCTTGAAGTTGACTATTTACGCTGTTGGTAAATATTTTTTTATAATGGACATGATTTTTCCTGATCGGAATAATACTTATTTATAATTTTCAGACCTCGTTCCTAAGCACACACCCTTACCACTAGGCAAAGGAGGGAGATAGCTAGGATACTTTTATTTTCAATAAATTTCACATTTATGCTAATACCATTATCGACGAAGGACCATACCACTCCATACCACTAGGTTACGAAGACAGTTATATTTTATAATATTAGTCCTCTATAGATAGAACTAAAGGCATTTCCATTTCTATATTTTAAATAAAATCCCTATCTACTATCTATTGTTTCTTTGTCGGCCAAGCATTAGTATTCAAGCCGTAATACTGTTTGTTTAGATTAACACAGGCGTCGCTTTATGAATGTTCAATGTGCTGTGCCTCAGTTTGTTTTATTACCTCATTATATCAAATGCTTTCATGTTCCTTTATATAGGGCTTTTACCTTTGAGCCGATTTAGTATACAAAATTTTATTCGTTTGAACGACTTTCTTAAAGAAGGTGGCACTCGATTGGAATCGTCTGTTTTTTTTAAGGTAATATATATATATATATATATATATATATACATGTTTATGACACTAAAATCTATTGTTTTTTATTTTCGAACAGATATATTTTTTAAAATATTCGAAAACCCCAATTGATGCACCTTCGCACCTTTAATCTCTGCACCACCCCAGGTTGACTGGGAGAAAATGCCAATGGCATTAAGTACTATTTGTGTAACAAAAATAAATAAATTAATAATAAATATGCATATGCAAATTGATTGCATTCGGCCAAGGATAAAAAGATTTATTATATTTTATTTTGTAGTTTTTAGCTACATTAAATTGCCGCTCGGTAAATGTCGCCACAAATATTGTATAGGTACTCTACTGTATTATTTCGATATTTTAAAAGTGTATACAAACAAAAAATATATTTTGCGGACTCTTGCGTATGTTAGCGATATGTTACCAGTCAATCTGCAACGCCTTTTGTAAATAAATATGTTTTCCTATAAAATTTGTAAGTTCTTTTTGCTTTTTTACAAAAAAGAAGGATTGGGTATAGGGACATGTCCATTAAAACTATTTATATGGTAGCCCTACTCTCGGTACACAAATCACACGCTATCTGCATGATACTTGCGATCTTTGTATCAAGTGCAATGCATAAGACACTTCATCCGTAATCCGCTGGCTTTGTATATATTATCATAATTGATCCGACAGTAAATCGTTTTACAATTGACATCTTCACGGAAAGTGTTTAATAATTAGCGTTTATTTCTGCTGGGTAGGTATATAATTCTAGGAGTTTCGAAGTCGCATTACAAGTTATGTTTTTATAATGGAGGTGTGAGAGCCATCTTTTACAGGGATGCCACCAACGGTGCTATTTCTGTTGAAAAGTAGTAGTGTGTAAAATACTATTCTGTTCCGGTTTGAAGGGCACCGTAGCCAGCGTAATTAGCCGGGTAATTGAGGGGTAACTTCCTATGTCTCACGTAGGCAGCGCATTGGTGATACCCTGATATTGCCGATGCCCCTGGGCGTCGGTGACCACTTTCCATAAGGTGACCTAACTACTGATCTATGCCAATGAAAAAGAATATACTTTAAACGAGCCAAATAATATTTGATATTTAATGTCAAAATGTACATTCTGAAACATTGTTTAGAACGCAAACACATTTTAAGTAGATTAGAAGCCAACCCCATAATAACATGGAAAAATGGCTCCGCGACTGACAGATTTCCTTAAGGGATCCGAGAATAAAACGTGTTTAAAATCGGTTTTATATTTAAGCTGCATCCACTCGAATCATTTGTTCAACATCCTGGATGTAACTACTTCAAGCGTCGAGGCGAAAATACTCACAGCAATTGTCGCATGGAATAAACCCGCTTGGGATTCTCGGGAGATCGTCGGGATGTTGCCCCTATCGAAATTTAATCGTCGAAGCTTAAACAGGGTTACCATTTCCATGTTATGCACAGCACAATTTTTATTTGACATTGCGTATTGTATACAAAATGGTTTATGACACTACCTGTGGTACTTTATATTTAGTAAAAAATAGAAGTAATTAGTTTAGTAAAAAATAGCTTACATGTTTATAATTTGTGTGACATTATGGTCAAAACGAAAAAATTGATCGTTCACGAATAAATTATAGACCTTAAATTTCTAACTGGCGGAAGCGTTTTTAACTAATTCTAAGAAACAGAGGATATTTTACTTACGACAATGACGATGTTTAAACAAATCCAATAAAGCTAAGACCATACACTCCTTTGATGAATTACCCACTATCAAAAACATTGTCTTGTATTGGCTATAAACAATTTTCATGCAACATTCTGCTGAAAGATTCAAAAATGTTTTTACCGCTGAAAACTCTCGCTTCTAAAAATTGGATGTTACCTTATTTTTTTAACCATGATAAAAGTTAATGACTTTGTTTCTTTTTTTACAGGTAAGTCAATGAACGCATAAAAGGAGCATAGACCAAACATGAACTTGTTGATCAATGTATGTATGCTAATTTAGTTTTTATGAGCGTTTAAAGACTTGGTTGATTTAAGTTGTTGACCGGTTAAAAATAATAATATATAAAAATTATATAACCCATTTACTCGAGGTGGGTTTTTGTTTCGTTTATCAAAATTAAAAAAATGCGTGGGAGAATTGATAGTAACTATTATAACTGATATTGTTTATGAATAAAAATGGTTATGCTAACAAAACTTTAAAAAACTTTCATAAAAAACAGGTTCTGATTGAAGTATAATTAATGGTTGTATTGAATAGTTTGATCGATATTAATGCTTATAATATTCTTTATGTATTCTTTATTAAAAGCCGACCACGTGATAGCTTGGTGGAATGGCTAGGTTAAGAAAGAAGAATCTTTGTCTTCTGCTAACAATTTTTACAAACAATGTAACCCGCAGAAAGCGATCGACGGCTTGGTGAAAATCTACACATACAAAATTGGAGTGTATGTTTGATGAGTGCATCAAAATAACTGTTTTTTATATTATTACATTGCGATATAAAACTAAACATTTTTTTTTATGTTTGTTCATCTGTCTGTTTGTTCTGGCTTAGACGGGATTTCTTCTTTCGGTTTAGACAGGACTTTCACTGGCAGAAGGCGAATGTAACTGGGAGTAATTTCATCATGTCATCAGCCTGTAATAGTCCACTACAACCAAATAGGACATAGGCCTTCCCTATTACTCCCCTATCTTTTAGAGGGTTTTGGACCGTGTGCCACCGCGCCGGTCCAATGCAGGTTGGTAGGTGGACCGACTTTTTACATGTCTTTACAACAAAACAGTATTTTTTAATATAACCACACAGACGAAGCCGTGGTCAACAGCAAGTCCATCATAAAAGGTGTTAGCTGTTGCATTTTGCTACATACACAGCTTATACTTCATTGAGCATAGGCAGAGTTTAAAGTGGCAGTGGACCGGTCATGTAAGCCGCATACTGACGACCGCTGGAGTCGGAAAGTTCTGGAGTGGAGACCGAGGCTCGGCAAACGTAGTGTAGGACGCCCTGCGGCAAGATGGAGTGACGACATTCGCAAAATGGCCGGTGTAGGCTGGCTTAGAACAGCCGAAGATTGGAAGCGGTGACGTACATTACGGGAGGCCTATGTTCAGCAGTGGACTGACACTACACAGGCTGGTGATGATGATAGTTTGTCGCTTATTTTCAGCGGATAGGCTTAACCAAGGCCACCATTACGTTCGCTAAGATTGTCACTTTTTAAACAAATGAAAAGCGTAAACCAAATAAACACTCCTCGTGTACGCCTACATTGTTGTAGATAACAAAGTGTTTGTGCAGTAACGCTTTAATTTTCGATAAGGAGTTATAGTCGAGTTTAATGATACCGTAACTAGGTGTGAAAATTTTTATGACTTGCTCTTGACGTTGAGCAAAACACGTTTGTGCATAACGCAAAGAGTCCGCATTCACATTTTTTTATTAAGGCTCTATCTTTCAATGTTGTTCTTTAAAAAAAAAACAACAATATTAAAGGTAAAATTTACGTAAACAAACTCTTATGTCAAACTCGATTCGCGGCAAAATGTCGGCCACTTTTATAGGTTAAACATCGCGTAGGGATTGATAATGGTCCTGGTCAACCAAAACGAACGCGTTCACTCCTAGCTCCAATAGTGTTTCACATAATATTTGTTTATATTTATTACTTGTCTAAATTAGCTAAACTAAATAGCGTCATATGACACGTATAGTACATGACTCTCCGATAAAGGCGAATCCACACCCCTTAACAGAACAAGTGCATTAATTGTTGACATAAACTCAACTTCTTGATATCTTAAACGATGAACTTAATATATTAATAGAGAATAATTATTAATAATATTACCTCGAACTATCATCTTCCTACTTAGTTGTGAGTAAAATGTTGTTAAAATCTGCTCAGAAACTGTGTAAAGGTTCAAGGTGGCCATTTTTCGTTCGGCCATAGCGTGTCGAGTTCGCATGACATTGGCCACTTTGTGGATAATGATTGTATAACCGTGATTGATATTCACGCAAAACGCTGAAACCTCATGATTTGGTAAGAATAAAACGTGGAACATTGTCATGAAGTTAATGTAATTAGCGTGACTGTGATATTAATTTGTGGCAGTTTTTAATGCAAATAAATAGGATAAAGTATTCCGACTGATAACCCTTTAGTCATCCTTTGTAAAGAAAGCCCTTATTTGTGTTGCTATTTCCGAAACTATCGTCGTTTTTAGTTTTTAATATATGCACTTTCACGTGGAAAACAGAATTCAATGTATTAATAATTTCATGAACTGCATCCATGGCCTATTGATATAGGCTTGCGCTTCCTTTTAAAAGGTCGTTGATTCGAATATTGCTTTGTCTTTGCTTAGGGCAATGCGGATCTTTATGAAGTATGTTAATCCGCGCGTGCCATGCACATGTAAAGAGGCGGTACTGCGGCTTATCTCTGCCTAGTCCTGTCGTTTGCCCACCCTATGGAAGTAAAAAAGTAGAGAGTGGACTTGAAAAACGCCTGAGTGTGCTGATGTCGTATATAGATCGACTGTCGTATAGGACGCCGACTTAAAAGTTAACAATTGAAATCCTATGACGATCCGAAATACTTAGCATACTCCGAGCTCCGTTTTTATGCTCATCCCATACATAGATTACCCTTAATAATAAGTATCGTATTCGCAAATTGGCTGGTGTGGGCTAAATGAGAATAGCCGAAGATCGGAAGCGGTGGCTTGCATTAGGAGAGGCAGTAGCGCAGGTGTCAGTAGAGAGGATCAGCAGAGAGGAGGTTGCAGAGAGGCGGTTGCAGATAGTCCAGCGTTGGAAGTTGTTCCCAGTAGGAGTTAAGCATTCAATTTCGATTTGTAATATAAATCTGAAGCATACAGTGAAATGTAAACCAGTTTGGAATAAACACTAATTCATATTGCATTAGAAAATTATAACCATGACTTGCACATATAAAAAAATCTAGAGATAGAGAAAATTTTTTACCACTATTGTAACCACATTTTAAAACATGGTGATAAGCTTTGTCGTAATGATTCGCGTTAAAGATAATATCCTTTTTGCTTAAACATTTCTTTTGAATGCCGTAAACATATCATCTAAATTCAGCGATTCGTTATGGATACGTTTTTCTAACTTGCCATATAACAAGAATCGCGGTAAGCGTTTAGCTTTCATCATACTGCAAAATGTCAATTTCGACATTAAGTTCAACTTTGATATTAACCTTAACTATGACTTTACATTGTTAATTATAACTTTGACACTAACTGCAACTGTGACTTTGACTTTGAATCTAAATTTATTAATCGGTCGATTGATTGTGTTGCTTCTTATGTTCTTATGTATTCGAAGTTATGCTTCTAGACCTGTGTCTGTGTGAAGCTTCATCTATTACTGAGTTCGGAGGATTGGAGATCCTCGAACTTGTGGTTTAAGACATTTATTTCTTTTAAAATTACAATATAATTCACTTACAAAGAAAAGTTGTCTATATCTAACAAGTTATATACAGTACGTGGTCCGATGGTTACTATATTTTTTCTTTCTTCCTTATGCACCAAAAATAAATGTTGCCGCCTTATGTTACCATATTTAAAGTACACCACTCATAGTAATATTGGTAAAAACTATTAACTGTCCACAAACGAAATTTAAATGATACATGAATAATAGTGAAAACATAAATTAAATTAAAACCTTGAAAAACCACTAATATGTGGTCTTTTAACAATCTTTTAAAAGATAAATCAGATTTGGCATCTTTTACTTCTTTTGGTAGTTTATTAAAATGAGAAACTCCTTCGCATAATAGGCTTTTTTTACCATAGTTAGTTCTTGGCGTTATTAAGCAGATGTTATTGCTTGTCTAGTTGTACGTTTGTGATGATCTATATGTTTGGTGAATTTTATGTCTGTATGAATCTTATTCTGGTTTCTTCTATTCTTATATTAACTTGGTGACCAAAACTTTAAGAAATGGCCACGCATTTATGATGCGTGGGTTGATTTTGAAGAAGTCGCTTAGGTATCATCGACGTTCGGTATACGGACCGAGGCGCCGATGTTCAGTCGACTGTCTAATCGATTGCTGGGAGCGCGAACCGCCCTAGAATGCGGGTGTATCTCGTGTACGCGGTGTGTTGGTCTCGCCGTGCTCTTGAGCGAGGTAGACCTAAGTGTGTGTGTTATCCCAACTTGTGTGTGTAGTATCGTGTGGCGGGACCCTTGGAGAGTCCAGAATTCCTAAGCCCTTTTCTTCATCTGTGTCTAAAAGTATATTACGGGGACGACGTTTCCTACTAGAGGCATCTGGGTCTGCGTGATCATCAGAGGGTTATTTTGCGTTTCTATTCTTTCATAGAAATTTTTGATAATGTTTTTAAAATGAGCGCGTAATGTCGGCATCTTGCAATCGCTGTGCAAGTCGACATTTCTTTGATAAGGCTCTGCTCCAGTGGCTCGTCGTAAAATTTATTTTGCACCACCTGTAGTTGATTTAAGTGGTGGGAGGATATGTGGGCGAAAGATTGGCAAGCATTAGCCATTATCGGCCGTATGCAAGCTTTATATAATAAAGTTTGTAATTAAGAGGCATTTTGCTATTTGAGTTGGTAAGATAGAAGAGACGATGCGAGACATAAGCGATGATTGTTTTGCGAATTAGTGACGACCTTTCATAGTAATCTCTTGTCCAACACTTAGTCAGTGCGACACTTAGTGGGGTTTCAACGGTACACTTGGCCCGGAATGCGTTGATCCGACCCATTGTGAAACGCGCCCACCGTTTCGGAGAAATGGTGAATATAATTACATGCGAATAAATTTTATCGCCTTTCTAAGGGGCGGTGATAACTTTCATAGCAAATAGGTATGTCCTCGATTAAATCTATGTGTCTATATATATATATAAGAGATTTCTAACTATATATTGACTCATCACGATATCTATGGAACCATAAGGCGTAGCGCCTTGAAATTTGGTAGGAATATTCCTTTTGCCGAACAGAGGTCAGCTAAGAACGATTTTAAAGAAGATTTTACTAAATTCCACCCACAAGGGGGGTTGGGGGATAGTTCAAATCTATGTTAACAATGTCTTAAGATGATACAAATGGCGCCTCTGAATTTGACACTGAAATGGTAGAAAGGTTTTTTATTAATTGAAGTAACGACACCTGCCTCCAATTACCTGAGGGCATGTGATCCCCCTGCCTTTAATTAATGCAGAGTAAAGACGCTAGAAGTCCGCTTGCGGCTCCAAAAATGATATTATATCCCGTTACCTAGTAAAATCTCTGGCTACAGTATGCTTCAAACCGGAACTCAGTAGTGTTTTCACGCTAGTAGTAGTTATGCTACGGTGGTACTTCTAGAGTCGGTGTGTTAAAAGGGGACCTATTATCATTATAATTTTCTCAAGTACCCTGGTAGACATTTATCGGTAGGATGTTAAAAACTGCCTCCGTAGCCTAGTGGAATGGGTGTGTGCTTTAGAAACCGGAGGTCGTGTGATCGCATTAAATGGGCATGTAAAAAGTCGAACCACCCACAAACTAACGTTGAACTAGCTTGGCATCCATTAGGGGATTTTGGATACGGTCCAAAACCCCTAATGGATAAGGGTGTATTAGGGGACGCCTATGTCTAGCAGTGGACTATCACAGGCTGATAATGTGATGTTCGATGTTTTAAATTGCTTACGCTTTATCGTTACTAGGTGTTATTTACTTTCATTTAAATGTAATTTCCCCTTATAACCAACAAACACGACTTAATATAATTTACTTTAAAAAAACTTTCCTTGGTTGTGCTCATAGCTTATAATTAATGCGTCAGTCAGTCAGGTTCCTCCTTTGAACCTTTTATAGGTCCGCGCTCCAATTCCTATGCAAGAGTTTTGTTGCTCCATTGTTTTATTTAAGCTGAGCTGGTTATAACGTTTGCATATAGTAAACTTTATAATTGAATATATTTGAAAAAATATTACAAACATTAGTTTTATTTTTACACTTGCATAACTATTATTTTCTTCATATTTTAGGTAAAAGAATTTCCGCTCCGTATCTTTTTATATGATAAATTTACTTCTCGAAATTGACTAACACAGGCTGATAATGTACGTTCACGTATTCATGTACAGAAGTCTTCTAAAAGATTTGCTTTGTTTGAGTCTAGATGGCTGTGGGGCTGCGGCATAAGAATTCAGCCTCCCCATCTCTTCCCTTGGGTGTCGTAAGAGGCGACTAGGGGAAAAAGCTACTACTGCACATCTATTCAGTGGCGTCCGACAGGATGGCGGGATAACCATCTCCTTTCAGATCCTAAAATCCCGAAACCATCAATGGCCAGCAGCGTTGAAGGTGCAAAGGATCTGGAAATGACTGCGGTTGCCAACCCGCTTGCCAGGCGTGGCAACTATGGCAAAACCCCCCCAATGAAGTGTGTCAGTGATGTACGGCCCCCAGTCCCCGGCAGCTCTGCTATTCCTGGCTACGGTAGCGGTCATGGTAACGGCAGGGCAGGGGGTGCTAAGAATCCCCGGGTGGGATTCGGCTACCAACAACGACGACTGGACCTGGCAACATACAACACACGGACATTGAGGACCGACGAGAGAATAACGGAGCTGGAAGAGGAGGTAAACAAGTTGCGATGGGATATAATAGGATTATCCGAAGTCCGAAGACAGGGGGAGGATACAATAATCCTTGAATCCGGCAACTTGTTTTACCACCGCTAGGCCGACCTACTGTCCCAAGGAGGTGTCGGATTTATCGTCCGCAAGTCTCATTAGCAACATCGTTAAAATCGAAAGTGTGTCGTCAGGGTTGCTTACCTTATACTCAGAATATCGAAACGGTATTCGCTGAAGGTCATACAGGTATATGCACCAACATCGACACACTCCGATGATGAGGTGGAGAATTGAGGACATCTCACGAGCCATACATTCCTCTAAAACTCAATATATGGTGCTGATGGGGACTTTAACGCAAAACTGGGCAAAAGACAAGACGATGAGCTGCGAGTGGGCAATTTTGGAGTAGACAACAGAACCAAGGGGCAACTACTGGCTGACTTCATGGAGAAAGAAGGACTCTTTATGATGAATTCTTTCTTTAAAAGCAGCCCCACAGGAAGTGGACCTGGATCAGCCCCGATGGTTCCGTCAAAACGAGATTGACTTTATTATGACGACCAAACGCCAAATATTTAATGATGTTTCTGTGATCACAAGGGTTAAAACCGGCAGTGATCACCGACTTTAGAGGCACATTAAATCTTAACATCAGGCTGGAAAGGTCTCGTCTGATAAAGTCCACGCTACGTCCGTCTCGTGCCCATATCCTAAATGCCGAAAGCTTTCAGCTCGAGCTTAATAATCGCTAACAATGCCTAGATACTTGCAGCACTGTGGACGAAATTAACGCTAAGCTCGTGAAACTGTCCGTACTGTGGGTACTAGGTTCTACAAGGCGCACCGCAATCCTAGAACCAAAAACTCTCTGATCACTCTGAACCTTATGGAAACAAGACGGAAGATGCGGCTACAGTCTTCTTCTGACATGTTAGACTACAGGCAGCTAAATAGACAGATCTCCAAGTGTATGCGGCATGACTTGCGCATCTTTAATACACGTCGTATTAAAGAGGCGATTGAACGGAACCAAGGTTCTAAAGTCTTCGCTAGAGATCTGTCTGTTGGGCAAACCAGCTAACTAAGTTGAAGACCGATCGTGGGGCCGTCATCTCCAGTAGACCAGAAGTTTTGAGTGAGATCGAGAGATTCTATGGACAGCTGTACACATCGTCGTCGGAACCGCTTACTGAAGCGATCGACGACCCAAGACAAAAGCATACCGGCACATCTCGAAAATATCCCGAAGTCAGTCTGGCGAGATACGAATGGCTCTCGCAAAACTTAAGAACGGCAAAGCACCTGGTGAGGACGGAATTACAGCAGAGCTTCTGAAAGCGGGTGGAGAACCGATACTTGTAGTCCTTCAGAGGCTCTTTAATTTCGTCCTACAGGGATGGTATTACGCCAGAAGCGTGGAGCAGAAGTTTGGTGGTGCTGTTCTTCAAGAAAGGTGATAATAGCCTCTTGAAGAACTACAGACCGATTTCCCTTCTGAGCCGCGTTTATGTCCTGTTCTCGAGAGTCATCTTGAATCGTCTCGCTTCCAGACTAGACGACTTCCAGCCACCCGAACAAGCTGGATTTCGAAAAGGCTTTAGTACCATAGACCACATATTTACGCTGCGGCAGATTATACAGAAGACCGAGGTATAATCTGCCTTTATGCTGGCGTTTGTGGACTATAGAAAGCCTTGACTCTGTCGAATGGCAGGCAGTGCTGCAGGCCCTTCAGCGTTGCCAAATTGACGTCGGTATATCGAGGTTCTGAGGTGTTTATACAGCAAAGCCACGATGTCCGTCCGAGTACAATCTAGTAGCACAAGCCTATCCAATTGCAGAGGGTGTAAGACGGGGTGATGTTATATCCCGAAACTCTTCACCGCTGCTTGGAGAACCTTCAAACTTATGAATTGGAAAGGACGAGGTATAGCATCAACCGGCGAGTGTATTACCCACCTTAGATTTGCCGACGATATAGTCATCATGGCGGAGTCGCTGGAGGACCCCAATGCTATGCTCAATGACCTCAACAGGGTCTCTCAACGTGGGCCTTAGGATGAACATGGACAAGACGAAAGTTATGTCTAACGGTCATGTCATGCCTATGCCGGTGGTTTTGGGGTTCTGGCTCGAAGTTGTTGACGAAATATTTACCTGGGACAAATGGTCCGATTAGGTAAGTCCAACTTCGATGCCGGAGTCCATCGACAATACTCGGATGGGCAGCGTTCGAAGGCTTCGCCATATCCTCTCGTCCAATATTCCTCAATGCCTAAAGACTGGTCTTTGACCAATGTGTGTTGCCAGTGATGACCTATGGCCTGAGGACATGGTCCTTCACTGCAGGCCGTATGAGGAAGCTCCAAGTCACTCAGCAGAGCTATGGAGCAGGCTATGCTCGTATTTCTCTGCGTGATAAAGTGCGTAACGCGCCATCCGCAGAAGACCATGGTAACCGACTAGCCCGCAAAGTGCTGGGTGAGTAATGGGCCACCACTGCTCCGGAGAATCGATAACCGTTGGGGAAGAAAGGTTCTCGTGGCAGCCTCGTACTGGCCATCGTAGTGTCGGACGACCCCCACCAGATGGAGTGACGACCTGTGCAAATGTGCGGAGGTCGGTGGATGCAGGCGGCACAGGATCGTACCTCTTGGCGACTTATGGGGAGGCCTATGCTCAACAGTGGGCTTTGACAGGCTGAAACGACGACGACGACGACGAGTCTAGATGGTATTATTCAAAACATTGTTAATCTCTTCTATTCACTTATTGGTTACAGATCGTGAATAATTTTGTTCGTCTTTATTGGCTCTTACTAGCCTGTTACAATACAACAATATCGGTGCTCCCTATATACGAAGTGTTATTATCATCCAATAGCTCTGAACTAAACGGGTCGGCTCAAATCTCTCGTAGGTGGGTCACTCACAAATTGATTCCAATCGTCGTGTGAACTAGAACATTGGTGTTTGGGTGTGGGCGTACTATCCTGCCAGAGCCTCAGCCTATTTGACCCTTAATTTTATGAATGTAAGGTCCACAATGCCGTACATAAATCTCTATTCAGGACACGTAAATCTGTAGCAATTGTGGATTATAAGGACTGTTCTATTGCACGTGTTTTGCATGTTCCTAGCGACGTAGTGCGAACCGGTGTTAAGAAGAAAATTATTAAAAATGCCAGGAATTTTTACGAGGCTGTCACTCGGAAACCTTTCCTTCCCAAAGCGAATCGGTTTTACGAGCTATGACGCTATCAGTGGAATACTAACATCTAATGTTGCTCCTTTATTTATGGTTTCTGAATTGACCTGACTAATTCAAACTACCCACAAAAAACACGTAAAAGTGCTGTAACTATTCACGCACATTTGCAGGTTAGGTATTCAGTCAACACTGTTAAATACTTTAAATATTCGTATAATGTTATATATAATTACATTAAATATGAAAACCGTAGGAAAGAAGAGATATTAATATTTGCTACGTTGTATCTATATAATTAAACCAATTATTATAAATAGAACATTGAATAGACAGGAAGACTTCTCCATTTACGGTGATTATAAGGAAAATTATATTTTTACGGAAACCGTACACGAAGAACTTGTCTTAAAACTGTTTATAAATAGAAGACAAAAATAATTTGTAGATCAGATATTTAACAGAATTTTATTATTACTTAACTTATTTGAAAAGCCAAAGTCATTACAGTCAGTAAAGCTTAATCATCATCATCATCATCAGCCTGTTATAGTCCAATGCTGGACACAGGTCTCCCCTAATACACCCCTTATCCCTAGGGGCTTCGGACCATTTCAAATTCAAATATCTTTATTCAATATAGAAGTGTAACACTCGCTTATTGATTGTCAAGGACGCTACCACGGTTCGGAATAGGACGCCTGACCTGAAAGAACCGGAAAGAAACTCAACGGGCCTATTTTGTCATCTTTAAAATAATCAAATATACACATATAAATTTTCTTATGAGCTACATACAGTACTATCATACGTATATTATACTTGAAAAGCCTGGAGGAGCATTCCATTACCACAAGTTATCTTTATAAATTCATTTATATCATAATAACCTTTTAACACATAAACGTTCCTTTACTACTTTTTAAATTTATTAACAGTTAAATTTTGAACGTTTACTGGGATTTATTAAAAGCGTATATTGTCCATAAAAGATTTATTCTTCCGAGTCTAGTTGTGGAAGAATTAAATTATGTTTGTTTTCTAGTATTTATGTTATGTGCATCACAATGTCTAAGAAAATCTTTTCTATTTTTTTCACATACATTAGGTTTTCGAAAATGTATTGAGAAGTAACGGTTAGTATTTTAATTCTGGGAAACAATTTTCTCAAGGATTCCTTTGGGCCAGGTTAAAACCACTGAATAGCTCGTTTTGGAGGACAAAGATCGTATTAGGCTTAATATGATATTTAAACCATATCCATTAAGCTTAATATGATATTTAAAATATCATACACGCAAAATTGTAATCTAGTTATTGAATATATTAAATAAAAAAATCTCTCTTTAATATCGTTTTATTAAAGTAAACATACAATTTTTTTTTTCTTTAGATAATTTTTAAACAGGTTTGAATGTAATTAAACGACCTTGACAATCAATACCTGAATCGCAATTGAAACTGCTCGTACGCCGTTAGTACTATTGACAAGTGGGGACTTATTTACTTAAAATTATTCACGTTTTTAATGCACAATTACCCGTGGCATAAATCATGCTTTTAAAGTACAGCGCTATTAGTGCAAACATAAAAGGTAGTGTTGACTATAGAAGTGGTCTCGTATTGAATTGTTTACTGCAGCTGTGACGCTTCTTCTTCTTATTTATATTGTAATTTGTTGTATTCTAGTAGTAATTTTATATTGTTCTGTTAAATATGTTGCAAATAAATAACTGTAATGGACATAACAGTTGTAACATAGGATATGGAAAGAATAATGTGGATGTTAGCAATGTAAGTCGTAGCAACGAAATCGCGTCGTACGTATGCCGTTTTCGGTGCATACAGGCTTATATTGTTTACTTCAATTTTTAATCTCATTTGGCTTTTTTGTTTATTTAAAAACGGCTTTTTATTTGAGCGGTTCTTTGTGGTCAATGCGATTAGCATTTAAGTTGTATTAATAATTGAAATGGTTAATTCTTGTAAGCATGAGAAAAAGTTTTGAGTAAAATAAATGCTTCCAAAACTACTTTTTTTTTAAATACCCCTGTCGATAAAAATAAATTTCTTTGTCTATTAAAAAATATTTTTTTTAAAAAATTAAATCTAAACATTATAGAACTTTTCTTGGTATCGATTAGTAAAATTATTTAATGAGGTAGTTATTAATTTTAATTTCTTGAACAGCGCCATCTATCATTATAACGACTAATATGTACTCTCATACTTTGCGTCATTTAGCTCAAGATGGCGCTGTAACAAAAAATTGTTTATAATTTTTGAAAAAACTAAGATGGGCTACTTTTTTTTTTATAGACTAAGTTGAAAAGTATTTTCTTAAGTTTTAAAAAATTTTAAATATTTTTTTTTTACAATTTTAGGAAAAAAATAAAAGCACTGCTTACTTTTTAAAATTCAATTTAATAATATTTTTATTTTTCTATCAGTACAAGGCACATCTTAGATTGTACGTGTATGATGTAATAAGCCGTTAGTTCAGTGAAATGCCAAATATATGTTTTTAAACAGATAGGTATTAAATCAATCGGATACGTTGTTTTGTGACCGTACGGTTCATTCCATGAGGCATAATACGCTAATTCATAAATTTGAATCACGTTGGTTTTGCGTACGTCACTTAAAGGCGTTGACCTTACTCATTTTTCAACCTTCTTGACTTGGAAATCTGAAGGAAACGCCATCAAGCCAAAGAACTGAACTGAACTACGACACTCTTTAACATATTCATGATTTATGAACGGGTGAGTTGTTGTCTCGTTTGTGCTGCATTTTCCGATACTTAATTTAATAATTACTTTAACGTCAGGTTAAGGGTCCATTAAATTTTTGTGTTGTCTAAAAAAGTAATGGAAAAAAATGGCGCTTTTTCATAACAAAACACTAACATTCAGTTTATTTCTAATATACGAATGCAAATATAACGACAAATTACAGTTAAATTTTAATTGCACTAAAATCGATAATTGTTTTGTCGTGTCTTATATTATAGTATTATATTGCTTCTATAAAAAACAAGTTTTTTTTCGTCGTCGTCGTATTGGACTCGTTAGATGAAAAGCAACTCGTTAACACTTGCAATTAATTCTATTTCTTAAGTTATCAATATGCTTAGAAGGCTGTTACTACTATATCATAGAATAACTATTAGCGCTGCGCCGTCATTTCGAGCGGTAGGTTTAGTTAGTGCGTGAGTAAATGGAATTCCTTTTGGTAAAAGTTAATAATTACGACTTTGTATTTGATTAATGTACAGCTTTTTATAGTTTATAGAGGATTAACAGTAAATGCAGAAAATCGCGGTGCCGTACAAAAATAATAGTGCCGGAAGTTGGTGCAAATCTTTGTCTCCGGTAATTGCAGAAAAAATCATTTAGGTCATTTATTACTGTACTGTACGGCACTTTTGTAATATTTTTTTATATATCTACAAATACTTTACCTACGAACATCATAAATATTCAGCGCAGGAGTCGAAGTCCAAGCCAATAATCAGTCACTTGTACCTGAAGGATTCCATTTACTCGGTAAACGTACAGCTCAGAAATGACGTCATAGTCAGTTATTCTTTGATATTGTAACAGCCTTTAAAGCATAATTCACGTTATTCATTTCATTAGCTTTTTTTTCTATGGGCTTGTTGTGTATTATGATGTTTTAAGAAGTATAATTGGAACTCGATGCTAATATCGGACATAATTTTTAGAATATATAATTAAATTTGTCAGTTTGTGCCAGTTTGTAACATCAATAATTATATTCTCTATTAGAAACATCAAATTTTGAATCATAAACATTAAATCACTTATATGATTCATCGTACCTCAAGTCCGATAACCTCTCAATGTACGACTGTACGGTCATGGTTTTTTTGTATAAGCTTTGGATTTTCAACACGTATTGTGTATCAAATCTTTAATAAACCGATGTAAGTATTGAATAATTTATTGCTATATTATTAAATTGTTACTCTCTCTTTAGTTAAAGACACTACTTACAAACTTAACAGGACTTCTTTCTTGTTGGACATATTAATCAAAATTTAGTTAAAATATTTGCCACAAACTGAAAAAACCATTGCAACGACTCCGACAAGTTGACTGGTTTAAAACAAAATTCTAGCAATTATTATTATACGATTATAATAACTTAACTATTAGTTATTTAATATTGACTTATTATAATTGTTATAGTTATAGTATTTTTTTAAATGATGCACTTATTTCATTATCGTTTAAAACATTGATTATTTTTATTGAAATGTACGGTCCTCTTCACGACTGCTGATTTATATGTAATTTAACATTTGTAATATTTTAAAATAACAATTTACCAGTTTTAAAATCGTGTTGGATGTTTTCAAAAATATAAAACAATATCAAAATCTGCCCAATTGTTTTCGGACGAACTTATCCTCTTGGGCCTCGCCTTTTTAAATTTTAAACTCTAAAAACAATTTCTCTATCAAATTGCTGGGCGGCTGTTATGGTCCTTGTCCATATAAACTTTATTGTTCTTACGAGGTGTCTACAGCATGACCGTTTTTAGTATTTCAGACACTGTTTTTGTTTTTTAGATGATCGGATATTTATGATATAAAATAAAATTATGTCAAGGTTAAATTAAAAAAGAATTAAAAGTTCCAAATTTGAGTCGCTTAAAGCTGTCAAAAAAATTAGTTTCGTGTTCTTTAACTTCAAAAAAGTATAGTAAAAAAGTCTAGCTTAACAAATTATCGCCATATATCAAAATTCAAGGCCCTTTCTAAAACTTTATGTTCATAGTTAAATGTTATAAAATTTTACGTTTTATAATATTCAATTAGGCATCGTGTGATAGGTGACAATATTGATTGTAACTTATTGTTAATTCTTTGAAAAATTACCTTACTGTTGTTGGTACTAATCAACTAATCAACTCAATCAAAGTTGTAAAAATCAGCTAATGAACACAAAAAGTTAATATATATCATAATCAATGTTTTTTTGTTATATCATGGGAGCACGCTCTTTTTTGTTTATTATGGAATTTTTTATTATACTGCCAGTAAAACTGTTAAAACGTATAAAAAATAGAGGAGTTAATCAGAAATTTCAAATTATTATATAGAAATAGGCCGGTTTTATATATCATTCCAAACGGACAAAACAACGGGCCACCTATTTATTGCTGGATGCTGGTCCTCATAACTCATCCAGTTCACCAGCCTTCGAGAGCATCAGCTCACTAGTCTGCAGTGTCCAACGTATTTAATTTAACAAACAAAGAAAGTCGTCACCCTATTGGGGCGTATAACTATAGTATGAGATCACTTACATTGCAAAATATTCAAAATAAATTTATTTAACTATATTTCTGCTGAAATTGCTAAGTATGTTAGGCAATCTTTGCATAATGAATAAGTCTTTTATTCACGATAGCTGACGTCACTTCAACGTGCTTATATAGTAGATGAATCGGATTAATATGTGGTTCGAAAATGAACGTAATTGTTCAGTATCTTGCGGTGGAAAAAAATCTGATTACCTACCTTTAGATTTTCCCAATTTCTTATGAGGTCGGCTTTTCTTCTATCTAGAATTATCTGAATAACGGTTTTTACACATACCGACTGACATTTACAACCCAATGAGTAAAGTGCATTTGATGGGTGGAAATTCTATAACGATTGCCTAAGATGGTCTTGACAAACCGATCGAATGCTCAAGCGGACAAACGACTTACTAGTTTACACTAAATGCAGAAAACATCGACATGTTTTTTCCACAGTCCGCCACAAAGTCGTATCCCCGCAGGATTCTAACCAACGACCTGCGAACATTTACGTACTTAACGCTCGCGTATTGTATACGCACTTTATAAACGGTCACGCACCGAACACGATGGCAGAAAAAAAGGAGGCTTTGTTTTCGCGAACGAAACACGTCGGTCCATGTTCAGACGTTGTTGCTTTTTGGTTTTAATTATTGATTGGTGATTAAAAATTGTACCGAAGCTGTGATAGCCGTACATAATGAGGAGTCTGTCTGGTCAGGGCTATAATATAAACTTTATTATGTTTACATATTTTCATAATCTAATGTAAAAAGTAAAGGATTAAGTGCTACATGAGATAGTCAGTTTGACACAATTCTTTCATCCTTAAGAGGGTGTAGGATGGAGTGTCATGGTTCTGAAAGTAGGAGATTTTAGAATAGCTATTTCTGATGAAAGATATTGTAAGTTCCACTCCTGATGTTCTACTTTCGATCTCATTTTCTTCAAACTAGGTAGTAGTTGATGTTTTATAAAATAATCTTATTTTTGCATTTCAAACTAATCTTATATAGTTCTCTCATTTGTTCCACTACATGAGTTATGTTTAGACTAAGTATTAAGTAGTTAAATAAATGTACATAAATTAAAGAAAATCAATACATGACTGTGCTTTTAACCTTTTAAGGTGTTAAAGACGATTCGCTGTAAGGATCCCTGTTATGGAAATAAAGTAAAATTTTTTCCATAAAGGGCGCATATATTTAGGTATATCATCCTATGGTTTACAATTCTAAACGAATCTTCGCGTCTTACGCTGTACTTCTTATGTGGCAAACAATATTTCTAACCAATGGGTGCTCACCCATTCTAGTCTATCCCGTTCTGTTATATAACTCAAATAAAAGAAACTTCAGTAATAATTTAATGCTGAAAAATATTCGAATCTTAGATTAACAGCGGCATTATTTTTATTAACCGCTGCCAATAAGAATACGTGGAAGTTGCCTGGAAAGTCGTTGTACGCCTTTGCAACTAAATATTCTGTAATCTTTTTTAAAGTTAGTAACCGAGGTGGTTTAAAAAAGCAATGCTAACCATTCTCAAATCCCAATCTCGGGTTCCGTTACGCGTGTCTGGTTCGGAGCGTCAATTAACCTGAAGTACAGTCGTCGACAGATTCGCAAAACGATATAATGTCAAAACAGTGACATACCCAGACCCACTAATCCGCATTGGACCAGCGTGGTGGTGGTACGGGCCAAAGACCCGATAATGGAAAAAGCGTACATTAGGGGAGGCCTATGTCCAGCAGTGGACTAACACAGGCTGAATATGAGACAGTGATATATCACTACCAAAACATTAACAACCATAAGATACGTTATTTTCATTCAATGACATAAAACTGAAACCGCCTTTAACATTTAGACTATGCGACGTCAATTCAAAGAGCGAACACGTGTGACGTGTTTCGAAACATTGCGCGCAACATGTTTTTCAGCATAAACCTTTGCGCCAAGGGAAATAGCCGCGCAACTGTACCTCGCAGTTTCAGCGGCAAAAAACTGCGGACGCCCGACGCGGGTGCACGCGTCTGGCGCGTGTACGCCCCCCTCCCCCCACCCCTCCCGTGCCGTCACTAAATTTAATTCGCCGACGAACTCACTCGCAGTCGCTCCGCAGCGTCCTCCCGTTCAACACCGTCCTACCCTCGACCATGTACAACTCCCGGCTCGCGTCATTCGCCCTCCACACCGCCAGTGTAACGTAAGCGGCGGCGGCGTGTACACTCTTACACTCACTCGAATACTCCCTCATCTCGAGATGGTCTCCCGCACCAAAGGCCACGTGCTCGTGTGGGAGCAGCCCGGCTTAGAGGACCAGCGCCCCAAGGCGTACAGCGGTGAGTCAGCCCTGCATACGTCATCGGGAACCACGCTGCGGCCGATACGTTATCTGTGCACCGAATAGAGGGGAAGTTGCCGGAAGTGAACCGCGTCGCTTCCCTACTTTCCTGTAGATAATTTCGCGTGTTTTATTTTTTTTTCCACTCGTCTATGGTTTTAAGCTTCTTCTCATATGTCCTTGCAATCTTTCCGATAGTTTCTGAATCGCTTAGGCATTGTTTTATTTCTTCAATTTGAAGAGGTTCGCTAAAGTTTTACTTTCCCAAAGTATTGTTTTACTTTAGCCGTTTGCACAATGGACACGTCGGCTAGATACGAATTCTGTGTCAAATTTCACGTGTGCAGTAAATGCATACGATAACTGTTACTTCAAGTTTTATGGGTTATGTTTTTTTTCAGTTACGACGCCGTTAATTTCATTCATAAATAATAAAGTTAAAATCGGAGCGGGTCTAAGTCAAAAAAAGGTTTAGCTCGTCTGTAAAATATATTTTATTATTTTAAAACTTTCGATTATGATTAAATACTTTTATCTCGGTTTGCTGTACTGCTTTCCAAGTCATAATAAATTCTCGAGTTATATATGGATAACATTTTTAAATATACTCGGTGATAGAATAGGTAACACGCATTAGAGATGTTCTGAAACGACACGCCTGCGTGTGACCCGATTTTTAAAAATGTATGCGCGAAACGTGGTATTAAAAATAAACTGCGCTTTCCAAGATGCATATCATATTTATTACTTTTTGCAACGTTTGTTTTAAAAAAAGTCCATCCACATAAATTGCAACTTATCAAAAACAGATACATATATACATAGAATAATTTTACTACGTTGTGAGCGCCTATTGAAATAAATTCCAAAAAGCCTATATTTTCCCGAACGTGTTACACCTATATAAATATGAATTATTTTATTAACAGAGCATAAAAATATTGCTTACGTGGCTTTTTTATATTGCTTTTAAAATATTTAAAAACCCTAAAATATAACGCATTAAGAAAATCATCATCATCATCATCATCAGCCTGTGTTAGTCCACTGCTGGACATAGGCCCCTCATGTACGCCTTCGCAATTAGGGACATTAAGGAAATATGTAATAAATGTGTAGATATTGAATTTGACTGTTTCTAGGTTTTTCCCGAAAATGTAAGCCACCGTATATTACATATAAGCAAAAACTTTATTTCATAACTGTAGTTATAGTTCTAAGTACTTAAGTTACATTCAATTTTAAACAGTATTTTAAATGTTTAAATTTGGATGTAACTTAAGTTAAAAAGTTTTTATGTAAGATTAAAATTAGCATATTTGTAATATGCAAGTCGGCTTTAATCATATAAAAGTTAGTAAAAACAAATTTTAATTTTTCAATTTTTATAACTTAAAAATTTTAAAATGTTTACAGTTGCTAGCACTTAACTGTAAGAATTGAAAAACCATGTAACAATTTACATTATCTCTTGTTTGATTTTATCCACTAATTGACGAATTACTTAAATCATCAAATATTTTTTATACTATGTGTTAATTTATAATATATTACCATTTATGCTTAAACTAAAGCTACAAAATAAGTAAAAACTTTACTTACAAATGATTTTAGTCGATCCCGACTCCGTTATATGAATACGCTATAAAAATCAGCTATAAAAAGCACATAATAATCTTAAAATACGAAGATTTACAGAAATGTGTGTACTGATAATCTACGATGTTAATAGGAAATGTCGTAGAGTGATTTATCGCTTTTAAAAAATTACACCATAATTCGATTATTTTTTACAGATAATTTATGGCTAAACTTTAATATTTTCTTACATCTGTTAAAAAGTATTGCATAACATTTTTCTTCTTATTTCTTCATATTTAAATGTGTGATTACCTAATTTTAAAAGTATTGTAAACGGGACATGTTCTAACAAACCTTATCTCTGCCTTCGTTAAAAATGGTGTTACCAAAATTTTGTGCAAGTATTCAATAACTTTTGTTTTAATTTAATTTTGTTTGCATACGAATGAAGACGATCAGTCGGGTCAGCGACGAAAAGTGGCCACGAAGGCCTATTGACATCGGCAATATCAGGGGTGGTAATAAGCACCGCGGTGGAACCGTCCAAACGGCCCCATGTAAGAGAGACCTACCAATACAACTAAAGACTTAATTAGTAGTAGTTTTGGAGGTGGTAGGTTTCCTTTTACAGGGGTCCGTCTGAAGCGGTACCACTGCGGTGCCTATTTCTGCTGCAATGCTGTAGTGTGAAAATACTGCCGTGTTCGGGTTTGAAGCACCTTAGCTAGCGTAATTATTCTGTAAACGAGAGTAAACATCCTATGTCTCACGGCAGACAGGCACGTTGATCATACCACTGGTATTGCCAATGTCTATGAGCGTCGGTGACTACTTGCGTAGGTGTCTTGATTTCGTCTGCTTTCGTAGCCAATTAAAAAAAATGCGAAACTGCAAAATATAAATTTTACCTTACATTTTATTTTATTAGACAATGACTTAACGATGTAGGCTCATTATAAGATCTTGTTAATGTGCTTGCATAGGCTCAGGTATAAGAGATGTATCATAAGAATTGACAGATAACATCAGACCAAGCCTTTGATAAGCTGTAATTAGTCATAAAATTGTTACTGATCTGTATCATTGTATGCATAAAACCGACTATTTTTAACACAAGTGTTTTGCCGTTGGCAATGTCTATTCTATTGTTTTTTTATTAAAATCTATTACTTCTTACCGCATTATTTATCTTATATGTTATTGCAACATTGTATTTTACTCTAAGCCGTGAAAAAATTTCTTTCTGCACTTATTGGTAAAAATATTTATTAGAAATTATGATACAATAAAAAAATATAGTATATAAAAGCTGAAGGTAGATCTATACCGAAGTAAAATAAGACTCGAAAATTATCAAACGAAATCCTACGTAACTTTCGTAATTGTGTACCAACAAATAACCCTTACTTTAGTTAAATATCGCAAATACATTTTCGGGTCTACTTCGGCACGGATTATCTAAAAAATGAATTACGCATCAAGCAAATTTTTTTATATTACTAAACACGAACCAAAAACACCATGTTTTGTCCGTAGAAAATTAAAAAACACAGTGTAAAGCATTATTGTATAGAATCCATTGCACCGATCGAGCGTCAAATTGTTCGCGATTCCGGCAAAGCGGCGGCGAACAATGGACGAGAGGGGAAAAACGCGTTCCCGCGCACTCGGCCACCGTGACTGATACAATCGCGCGGCCTTGAACGTGCCACAGATTATGCGACGACCATTTCCCGCCATTTCTGCGCGGTGATATTTTAATTTATGGTCAATTTTAATATAAATCTGTGTGAATCATTAAAACATTTATCTTTTAATCTATTATTCTGTAGCTATATAAGTAATTAAATTATACGGATTTTCTGATGCAAAAAATAATATCTTGAAGACTGTCATATATTTTTTTCTAGTAGTTAGTTTAGAGCCGAATTAATAAAACAATTATGAAGGTCTGTTTTTATTATAACGTGAATATGTTCGAATTAAAAAGATAGTCCAATAATACATGAAGGATATTGTTTTCTTTTAATAGTCGAGGCAAATTAACTTACAATCTGCCATTCATTTAAAAACTTAACAGAATAAGAAAATTAAGTGAATGATTTAACACTTTATGATTCTTATTTAGATAAAACTCAAATAATGAAGTTGTACGATAGTATTCATAAGACGTATTTTAGTTTTTCAAGTAACGAGTTTTTTTTTTATAAGAACTTTGTCTGAATCTGAATAAAAAATAATTTTAATGTGGCTTATAGAGTCTGATCCATTTATACACGTACCAGTAAATTTGGTTACGGTATTAGTGATTATTTTCCTTAAAATTTACACGAAAATTTAATTCAGCCTAAAATTGTTCATACAATTTATGACGGTTATTTAACGTTTGTTTAGCCTTTCTTATTAAATTTTGTATTTTATCACTTGAATAATTATTTTGTTTTATAATGCTTTTCAAATGTTACATTACAAAAACCTGAACATTCTTAATTGTATGACAGATGTTCTATCTTTTGTTTCCGTAAATTTAAGGCCAAGCTAATTACGTTTGCACGAATTCACCTCGCCGATTTTACGTAGTTTGAAACGTTATCAATTCACGCGCGAGGGAATGAAACGACGAATTCATAGAAACATGCTTCGCGGTAAATTCGGAAAAAACATGTCAAATGCACGATGAATAGAAATCGCCGGCGGCCATTTTAAGTATACAGATACATAATACATAAGGTGTACGGTCAAAATTTAAATCGTAGATTTTCTCATATCTAATATCTGAACAATTTAAATATTTTTAACGGTTTCGTGACAATTCAATTGCTAAGAGAAAATATTTTATTTATTTCAGATTTGTTATCATAGAGACAAACCTTTATTTAAATAACCTGCCCTTGTAGATGAGACAAGCTTCATATCCGATTCGTTATTCGTCATCTTTTAGGTTAAAAATGATGTATGCAGATAATGTTATAACATTATCTGCATACATAATTTCTAACCTAACTCTGTATACCTCCTATAATAGATATGAAGATCTATTGCTTTTCGGCAAAAACTAAACGCGCAACGCATTTGAAAGCTATAAGAGTTCTGTTGGACGTTCATTTCGCCGTAAATCCAAAAGACACGTGTTTGAAGGCGGCGGCATCAAAGCGTTAGTCCGACGCGGTGACGTCACGCGTACAAAACAATCTTCAAATGTGGAAATTAACGCAACCACCGCCCACCGGTATACACGTCACGTGATTCCGTATAACGTGGAGACGGTTTCGTAAGAGTTTCTCGCTCGCGTGATTTATCTGTGGCACGCGTGTGACAGATGGTTTTTTTAATAAAATGGCACGAAGACGTTCGAGGAAATAAATCCTTTGATAAATATTTTATATTTTTTGTTGAATTTACGCAGGTTTTATTTAACTATTAAATATTATAATATTTTAATAAAAGTTCGTTTCCAACTCGGTATGGAAGGATAGTTTAAAACATTTAATGTATTCAAACAGCGTGAAATAAAATAAGTTGAGAAATAATTTGCCGAAAAAATCTCGTGCATTTTTATTTATTAATTCCGAACTTAGCCTCGTTAATGTTTTTCGTGGTGAATAATTTTTTAATTAATGATCGTTCGATCCATTTCGTCTTTTCACCCGTGACCTTTTCCTTGTTAAAATTCTATGGGGATCAAAAAATTACAATTTTAACAAGTTGTGAAGTTTAAATGACACATGATGTAGGTTCATGTGAAATCAAACTCGCTCTACAATTATAGAGATATCCGTTTACGCAATGTTTTTTTTTTGTGTCCGCTAATTATGCGTTATTGTGCAACATGTGTAATGTAACAGTCTGTAATGTTTTCATCAGTAAAATGTACTTTTATATTCAAATGATATTTAAAATAACTCTTATATATTACTAATCAAAAAATGTTTTTGCGCAGTATTCATTTTTAAATTGTGTTTGTAATATGTTTTCCATAATGTGCAAATTCGACAAATAATATAACCCCTTTGTTTAATCGTAATATCACAAACTTATTTCTAAGGTCGCTTAAGACAGTTCGTATTAGCACTTAATTATTAAAAGTAAAGTACTGTAAGGAATAATAACGGTTTAAAATGGTGTTAATGAAAAAAGAAAGGCAGTCATATCAATGTACATCAGACATTATTATAAAGTAAATATTAAAGTTTAATTTTGGGAGATTTGTTCAAAGGGTATTTATATTTTATGTGCTGTACAGTGTACAGTTATACCAACTTTGCCTTTAGAAGCTTTTTAACTGCAGCCAACGAGTTGAACTTGTAAGGTATCCGCAATCCAATGACATTTAGTACATGTACTTGATTTTTAGATATTTGTATAATGAACCTTTCGTGTAGATGTAGTGAGAAATTATTTACCTTCGGGTAAACTTGGAACTTTATACGGTTATACCCGAACTGTTAATGAATGATCGTATCAATTGAATGTAAATTTCCATTACATTGAAACTTTATTATTTAGTGTGAAATGTCAAAATTAATAATGTCATTGTATAATATAGAGATGTATATGTACTAAAACTATTTGAGAGAGGACGATCTAGACGAACTTTTCCGAAAAATTTCCAAGGAAAATATTCTATTTTCTCGTCTATAATCTATAATCTTCTCACTATATACTCATGTTACAGTACTTTGTTGATATATTCTGTACTAAGGGTCATATATTTCTTAATTTTGTTCTGATTAAAGGCATCAATTGTCTTTTTAGCACAGTTACGACTGTTAGTAGTTTGGTAAATATAATACAAATTTTTGAAGCTAGGTCATTATGTAGTGCATGTCTATGTCGCAAAGCGTTAGTGTGCAAACACACAGTCTGGTTTAAACCGTGACTAGTGTTATTACTAGTTATAATTAGTTAGATAACATGATGCATCATTCGTTGACTCAGGTGAATAGGTAGGTTAATGGTTCTCGATACTACGACTTTTTTAGTAGAGTTACTGACGGGAAATTTATACGTTCTCGTATCTACGTGCGAATAAGGCAACTAAGTTTCACTAGTTGACCGATTTACGTATTTTGAATACTATTATTGGATATTTCGTTTTCATAATGTAATATATTTTATATCAAATAATGTGCAAACTTTAAGTATTCTGCCAACGGTTATAATGCCGCGTGAGGCCGGAATTTTTGTGACGTAGAATAACGCATCAATCAATCACGTGTAGACGCTACACAAGCGTGATAACAATTCGCAATATTCAAAAAAACAATAGTAAAGAAGAATAATTAAAATTCTTAACATATTTGTGTGTGACACTAGTGACATCTTGGGAAAAAATAAACCGATTGTGTTATCTAAGATTGCGCCACACGTGAAATTATGAACTGAATCGCGCGACCCACAAAAGAAAAACTGCGTAAACAGAAACGTAACTTCAATTGTATCGCTAACAGCGATACAACGCGTGGCTATAACTACATGACAATGACGTAATTCACTACGACCATTGTGTTTGTAGTTTTTTTTAATAATGCAATCAAAGATCGTCTTTTATTCAGATTTTATTTTCTTTTTAATACGTTTATTTTTCTTTGAGACTTGGTGGTTTTAATAAAAATATTTAAATTATTTCTTTATTTACATTATTATCAGATTCTTTCCAGTCTGCCCGTGATCATGGATACTGGAAAGAATCCGAAACGTCGGGAATAAATATATTTAAGTAACGCGAAAATCCGTAAATTACTGGATTTGATAAATAATATTTTATTTTCTTTTAAAATGTTATTTTTATTTGAGACTTGGTGGTTTTGATAAAGAATATTTCTAAAGTATTATTTCGTCTCTTGTTATTCTATTATATGTGCCGTCAGTGGGTTGTAATGGCGTCTTTTTCGTATCAAAGTTGTAGTTCTGATGGCATCATTTAAACATCCTGACGATTGACGTCTGGCTGCAGGAACCGAACGGAAAGCATAAATTTTGCCGCCATTATAATTTTAAAAAAAATGTCGGTTTTGTTATTCGACATGTTATTTGACATCTGTAGTCTGCATTTCTTATAAGCTGGACGTGTCATCATGTTATACTGAGGCATTTTAATGTTAAAAGCGACCCGCCCGGCTCCGCACGGATGCGATACTGTTATCTGTAAAATCTATGGATATAAATTTAGCAGCGTTTCTCTACAATATTACGCACAAGTTACACGTATAAACCTTCCTCTTCAATCATTGCATCTATTAAAAAAACGCATCGAATTCCGTTGCGAAGTTTTAAAGATTTAAGCATACATAGGGATATATTGTCAGAGAAAGCGATATTGTTTTGTACTATGTAGTGATAACAATTTTGATGCAGATTTTTGAGTCTACACGAAAATAAAATCGAGTTAATTTGATAAGCTAGACTGTATATACTAACTTAAATACGTGTCCAACTTTATAGATATATTTAGAATATAATTCTGACTACACCGAAAAATGACTTGATAATAAAAGTATGTATGGCGTCTAAATGTCGTACACACGCGTCATCGGGGCTATGATCTGAGATCGGTCGATGTGGAAACATTCGTTAGACTGCCTTGATATACCTAAGTACTGAAATTAAATTATTAAACAACTAGGTCATAGAAAATACGGCACCGTTGGAGGTCGAACAATTATTTCAAGGTGGCACTGCTGTATTTACTTCTGTGAGCCAATTTAGCGAGCGGGAAAAACTTATGCACGCCTGTCCAAGGTTATAATTTTAATAAAACATTACTGCAACATCATCCAGTCCGAAACTTAGCAAGGCTCGTACTATGGTCAACCAGATGACTGATAAATACATAGACTTACTTTTCTTATGTAAATAAATACACAATATATAGATACAATCACTCAGGCACGAGGAAAACACTATGTACATCGCAAATTATTTTTCCGAGATGGAGATCGAACCCGAACCCTCTGGCGTAAGAGTCAGTTACGCCAAACTGGTCATTCACTATGAGATGCGACCATAAACAAATTATAAACTAATGGATAGGGGAGTACGAGGGGAGGCCTATATCCAACAGTGGACTATCACAGGCCGATGATGACGATGATGAGACTATAGTTGCGATCGCAGTAATGTTCAAATCAGATCTTATATATCAATGAATTACTAAGTTCATTTTCTAGTTGCTTGCATCAGAATCTCAGTTTAAAGAGTGCAGAGCAGCCGGTTAAAAGCGTAATCGACATCCATGCGTATATTGGCTGGTCGATGTCAACGATAGCGAAAAATTTTGCACTTCCTCCCTCCCCAAACATGATAAAGGTTGTTTGGGTACATTTTACCAGGGGCTGTTTTGGGTAGTACCGCAGTCTATTATCGCCTTAAAGTGGTAGTGTATAAACATTAATGTGTTCCAATTTGTAAAGAAGTGTAGGTATTGTAAATTTACTAGATGAAAAGACGTCTCAGTGCGGGAAGCGTTCTTGTGACGTTTTACGCAGCATTTTTTATGGGTTGGGCCAATTACTATTGAGCGAATGGTAGTAGTAAAATAAACTCCGTTCCAATCAAACGTTTATACTGCATCTCGTCTTCTTTTCGCTGACCTACCGAAGTAATGATAAGTTACTATTACTAAGGTTTGGCTACCTATACGTCGTGCTGTACTGTACGCCAGGACGACATTTAAAATATGCCATGATAAAAATAGATTATAAACAACGGTTACAACCTTTCATGAACAAATCCTACTTAACCATGGCCACTTTTTTTTATTCAATATAAATCACGATTGACAACCACTAAGTCTGTAAGTAATTTAGAAAAGAACTACTAGCTATAAATCTGGAGTAACGATGTTTAATAGTAAACGTAAATTACTAATATTAAGACCTTTTATAGAATAGACTAATCAAAAAAATATATTGGTGACATAAAAACAGCTAGCTATCAATTCTAATGTAAGTCGTTAAAATAGTTTTATCGCACGCTGGCCGTAAACTGCCATTTCCGAAGACATCGTACATGTATTTATTGTATACTAATATCGATAAAAGTATAATCCTAACAAATATAATATTCTTCTATTTATTTCGACCTTTAAATTCCGAAATAAATGGACCATTTTTTTCTGTCTCTCGCTTCTTTGACGTCACGGGCAGATGTTATTTTGGCAAAAACTTCACGAAGCACGTGTCGCCTTGGCGTCGTGCATATTTCCGATTATAATTAATTTCAATATCGAAATAACTGTTACAGATAATTAAAAATTCGTTTACCTCGAATGAGAGCTATAAATTAGGAGTTATTTATGTTGTAAGGTTATAAATGCGAAAGTTTTGATTTAGTTTCGGTTCTTCACAGGTTCCTGTTCAGAATCGGTGGTGACATTAATGACAATATTAATACTTCTATTTTTTTCGAAGTTTAATGAAACCTATTTGCTGCTTGTAATATATACACTCAATTTTGCCGGACTGAGATTTCCGGCAAATTTTGCTATACATAAAATATTAGAAATTTATAAAAAATGTTGATCAAAACATAATTTGTCAAAACAATGGTAAATTGTAGTGCGTGGATATTTAGTAATAATTAGTAGAAACTTTTTGCGATTTGCCCTTCTAGTGGCTTTGGTAATAATCCCATATTTTATTTATCTGTGGCATAGTTAAATGACATTTTTAACTATTCTAAACTAATCGTATTGATAACGCGGAAACGCATTAAAGTATATATAACATCATACAAATTTTAAATAAAAAAAACTTCTTTAAAATACGTGTCGTAATATAATCTGTTTTAAAGCCTACGTACATTTTTATAATGTTATCTGTGTCAACATCGTTGGCGGATGCTAATATATTTTTTTAATATTTGATCATTAATTTGAATGTATCTTTAAGGATATGTTAATATACCAAAAAGGCGCCGCCGTGTGTTACTTTGTGAATAAGTTTAACATTTAATTTGATGCTTAGATATTTGCATGTTTAATGACCAAATTCAGCTACTATGTGAGATTTTAATGATATGCTATACTAGTAATCGATTTGAGGTAATGTTTAATCTATGTTCGGAATAATATTACTTTACGTTGGTACAATTAATGATGTATTGTTTTTGGCGATCTACCAAATCCCTAGTTCGTGTATGTTGCATCACGTTTATGGATGTTATAACCTTTGTAAAACTTGCATGCTTGCAATAGATATATAGTGATATAATAAATTTACGAAAACAAAGTCTAATATCAAACACTGACGTACACCAAAAGTAAACGCGTCCTTATTAGTTGAAGGCCGCCATGTTGGATCCTCACGCAATGTTTAACCAATAAGAGAGCTCGATTTGAATCCATCCCTTATTTGCCCTGGGCTCTAGTTTAGAAATACTTTTAAAGTAATAAAAAGTTAAAGTTAATTGAAATTTAAATAATATGTAAGGGTGTAAATGTAGCGCCTATTACTATTTTTAAACGCTTTTAAAACTATCGTTATATTAAAATTGAGGTTACTGCAAGAGAAAGACTTAACCTTTTTTAACTTCTTACATTTTAAATACATTGAAATCCTATCTTCTAGTTCCTTCAAATGTTAGTTACCACATAATCACCGTATTAAAATATTGAAAAGTATCAAAAGTGTAGAAGCGATACGACTCGCAACGAAAAAATAAGCAAAGTCCGTCCAGAAATAATCTTTATTTCAGACACTTGCGTATGAGTATGGAGAGATTGCGAGCATTACGTGAAAGCACTTCTACATAACGGTATATTTCTAGACACAGAGTGTTGAAAGGAGATTTTTATCTCTAAATATAAATCGAGAACGCCTAAACTTTTCTTGGCATACGAACCGAATGCCATTTACGTCATATACATTTGTTGGTGTATTTAAAAACACCTAACGTTTATTTATGGTTAGTAGTATTAAGTTTTTTGGGGTTGCAAGTACGTTACCTGTACGTAAATCAATGGTAAGCAAAACGCCCGGCAGCGTATGACATCACAGTAACTCGCCGCTTTCATACAAAGAATTTTGAGACTAATTTTCGTAGAGAAAACATTAGCTACAGTGCCCCACAAACCGGAACACAGTTGTCTTTTCAAACTGCTTCCCTAGCCAGCCGACTGTAACGAGGCGTAACCCTAAAACGTGTTCTTATAATCTGCTAGTGAAAAATTAAATAAATCAAATAACATCAAAATTCTTTCCGAATCCATCGAGATTGTCATAGTTTTTAATTTTGCTAGTACAGTTTAATAGGTCTGACGAGTATTTACAAAGTCCTGCGCCTGATCTTTAAAGGAATAAATGCTTCTTACTTAACATTCTTCTTCGAGTATAAGAAGATTCGTCGTTGTTTTAGCAAAAAATATTTAGCTAACCCCTTCCAACCTTCGTGAGGCACCTTAAGAAGTATATAAATGGACGTCATTGAACGGGGATATCGTAGTAATGTCTGCGAACTTGTAAACTATTTCTAATAGCATTACGTACGCAATGCCGCGACGGAAATTGACATTTTGGCGCGCGGAAGTGAAATTTTGGCAGACAGATAATGTAACAACTTTAGTTTCTTTATGTGAAAGAAAAGATGGTTGTGAGTTAAGTTTTTGATTAATTTCTTCAATGGAAGTGGCAAACTTAAATTCTGGCGATTGTTTGAGACGCAAAAATAATTCAACATTCTACGCCCCGTGACCGTCCGAAACCTTGGCAATGAAATATATATATATATATAATAATGACGGCAAATTTATAAAAAGAGGATGAAATAAAGTTTACTTATATTAACTTATTATAACGGATACGTTGTTTGTGTAAAAATTGTCTCTGTATGATTGATACAAGGTTATTGATTTTATATAGTAAGACAATGATGCCATTTAAGACAATGCGTTGATTAAAAAAATATTTTATTTTTCCCATACACTACAAGTAATGGAATAGCCAATACATAAGCATCGTTACTTAGATCGAAAGATGGTAAATTTTTATCCCTGTCCACGAACGTGGGAAGATGACAGATTTTATAGTATACAAAAATTTCTTAGTAACAATAAATCACGCCAGTTTGATGGGTATGAAAGTTAAAACCGTTTCAGCTTGACTTGATTTATTAACCACAATGCGATTTATTTTTTAATTTATTACGGTTTACCACTGCATCTGAAAGCTGCTTTTTATATCTGTTTTCCTGGAAATTGGTAATAAAATTCAGATTTTTAAAATATGCTAAAATCATATCAAACGTTTTGGTGTAACGCACTTTATACTTTCAGTATTTGTACAATATAATGTGCGGCCGATCAAAAATAGTGAGTTTGTAGTTATAATGAATTATTAAGGCTTTGGTATATTTTTATGTGAATTTACACATGAGTGTAAATAATATGTACTATTGAGATGCCGGGAATGGACGTTTATTTAATATTATATATAATTTGAATTAAATACATACAAATTTACTAATTTTTTTGACAACATTCTGATACTACATTTCATAGCTTATTTATTGATTCTACAATTTAAACCTGAAAGTTATGAGTTAATATTAATTAATAAACTTATATACTGTATCGATGGTATATGGTTGCAAAATTAAATAGAATGTTGTATCCTATTTATCGGTATTGCCATTATTTATTAACTTATGACCATAATAATAATTTCTATCTTTATGGCAATTCGACGCATTTATAAGCATCGCTTATGTACTGACCTACCCTATTTCATTCCGATAAAACATAATGTTATCGATCTAATGCAACCCGATAAAGTTCCTTATCATTCACTTTTGTATCGCACAGCAATTATCCTTACATCCGTGTGTTGTTAGTTTCATCAGATTAAACTGAACGACTTTTAATGTAATCAATTTATGAAAGATACATGTATGTTAATTGTAATTTTTGAAATGAAGTCATGTTGGATGTATTCAACTATACCTCATGATTGTCGTTTTATATTTAATTGTAGTGTTATTAAATGATATCAGATACTATAAAATAAATTAAAAAAAAATGTTTCATTAAAGATTGATTCAGTTGAAAATTTTCGATTGGAATGCTCTTTTCAACTTCTTATCTTAAAATGTTAATCGTTAGTTCATCATCCCACTTTTATCCTCAACTAGTTACTTTTAAAATATTTTGTAGCCAGTACATTATTGTTTACTGTTTTTTTCTTAACACAGACGATGATCCTTAATTGTTTTGTTTTGTAGTCATTTTTGTTGAAGTTTATTTAATCTTCTCACTCTTTCCCAGGCGGTCTCGGCACCCGTCACTGGGTCACCTTCATGCTGTTCCTGGGGATGGCGAACGCGTACATCATGAGGACCAACATGTCCGTCGCCATCGTGGCCATGGTCAACCACACGGCGTTGCCGGTCGACAAGGAGGCGGTCGACACCGAGTGCGGCAACGTGGACCCCAACAAGACCAGCGTGAGTTGAAGTCGAAGTAAAAGTCATCCGACTGACTTTGACTTTATGCCGATTGTAAAGTCAAAGTTGGTTTCCGTTTGGAATTTATCTATATGTATAAAAGGGATTCCCACCTATATATTGACTCATGATATCTCTGGAACCATAATGCGTAGCGACTTGAAATTTGGTAGGAATATTCCTTTCGCCGAATTGATCGAGAAGAACTCCACCGACAAGAGGGATTGCGGGGTCGCTAGTAATAAATATTTTGGGACGGTAACACAACGCCATCTAGTTCCAAACTGCAAAGTTTGTATTATGGCAACTAGATGACTGGCGAATACATTAACTTCCTTTTCTTTTGTAAATAAATACGTATAATGTAAATATAAACACGGAGACACGGGAAAAACACTATGCTCGTCACACACTATTCTTCCTGTGGTAGGAATCCACCCCGCATCCTCTGATGCAAGTCAGGCGCCCTACAAACTCTATCTCTAAACGAATTAAGTAATATCAAAGCCTGTAGGTCCTGTTCTGTAGAAAATAGCGCGGTGCCTATATCTGCAGCAGAAGTAAAAGAAGGAAGTAGTGAACACTATTGCGTTACGGTTATTCAACTGGTATAACTATTTCCACAACTCTTTACGTCTTATGATGACGAGCGGTTATCGTAATGATTTACGAATTCAGAGAAAACATGACAAATCACAAAGATCGTTTAAAAACTTTTAGGATGCACACAGTGTTATAAAATAACTTACAAATTCATGATAAATCATATAATAAGCATTCAGAGCAATCTGGCACGCGTAATTTTGTATGCAAATATTTATTTGTTGTTTTGTTTTTCCATCAGGTGGCGTTGACTCAAGACGGGTCGTTTGTCTGGAGCTCAACATTGCAGGGTTACATTCTTTCGTCCTTTTTCTACGGATACGTGCTTACACAAATTCCTTTTGGCATTCTTTCTAAGAGGTTGGTTTTTCTTTTTTCAATATTCGATATCTTCTTTTTGAAACGTGATTTCGTGGTAATGTCAGTTATGTTTTTTTTTGTGGTGTAAAGTTTGAGTGGTTGTTATTTTTTTACGTTTAAACAGATAACGGTTTTTTTATCTTTCTTTAACTCGACAAATTGCAGTTGATTTTTTTGTATATTTTTTTCATTTATTTTTAAAGGACTTTTTATTTATCATTTAAGTAAAAATAACCTCCTTTTGAGCATTTTTGACAAATATAGTTATTAGATAACAAGTGTTAATTATTTTTTGTACGAGTTTAATAATATCATCGATATCAACATAAAGTATTAACTACAAGTTTAGAAACTAAAAAAAAAACCAAAAATATTCGTCATCAGTAAGAAAATGAGTATATTTTTTTACTCCGACACTTTATACTGGCCTGTTAACGTTTCGTTTCATTCATCATACAACAAGACACGTTTAACACAACACACATCCAACTGGCAGTTTCAAAAACGAAACATAAAATTAAAAAAGAAACAAACCAACTAGCACTTTGTAAAACGAAATATTAAATTAAAAAAAAACACGGTAATCAAAAAAATAAACGAAACTTAATTAAAAAAAAAAACTCTAATGAAAAAATAAACGAAACATTTAATTTAAAAAAAATCCCACGTACAGATTCGGCGCCCGCCTTTTCCTCGGCGTCGGTATGCTCATCAACTCGGTGTTCGGTCTGCTGGTGCCGGTCGCCGCCGAGGCCGGAGTCGGCTGGCTGATACTCGTGCGTTTCATTCAAGGGTTGGGCGAGGTTAGTGGCTTGTTAAAGTTCTTTAAGAGGTCTATTCTTGTGTCAGGTATGACTTGGCAAGGCTTCTTAGTCTATTTATTCATATTTTAGAGGTCTATTTTCTGTGACACGACTTTGGAAGTGTGATGAAAATATATTAACACAAGCTCCTGTTGCTTTTTTAGAGCAATGATTTTTAATATATTGAATTGGATTTGCCTGCACTGGCATAGCCCCTGGCAAATGGTTAAATTGTGTAATTTATGTGTTATTCTGATGATTGTAATGTATTGATTGATCATTTATATATTAAAAAGATATTATTACCTCGGAGTTTTTTGCGGGTTCTTCCCTGGACAGGTAAAAACTTTAGGTAGAGATGTCGTTCAGAGCTCAACTGAGCCTAAATTGAATAAAGAGTTTTGGAATTTGAATTTGATTGATGTCTTAATGCGATTTATTCTGCAGCGCGCTTAGCTTAAGAATAATTTTCACGTCACGTCTTGTGCTCCGAAGTGTACTACTGTTCCAACGAATACTGTTTATTATTATTGCTTTAATAATTTTTATTTCATCAAAAAGATGGTAACGAAAACTTTAAGTAAATAAATGGATATAAAAAATGTGTTCATAAATGTGAATTTATTAATGAAAATCATTGAAAGGTTTAGATATATGTAGATAATTGTTGTCACTTATTATTTACTAAGGTCAAGCTTAGCTAATGGTTTAAAATTCATCATTGATAAGTTAATTTTTTTACTGTAAGAAATGTGGCAGGTACAAATCATTTTAAAGTAAAAGATTTGAACCTTAATGCGTCATCTCGTATCGAGGGAAAAGGCTAATTTCTGTTTTGATTATACAAACAGAAAGATTCAGATTAATTTTAAGCTTAATAATAAGAAAAGCAATAATGCGTAGCCCCATTTTTACGGATTGCATCGATATTATTTCCGTCTCGTGTGACCTGATTAGCCTCGTTCCAGGGCCCGATCGTGCCGTGCTCCCACGCCATGCTGGCCAAGTGGATTCCGCCCAACGAGAGGAGCCGCATGGGGGCGGCCGTCTATGCCGGTAATTTATATATTTTATCTATTAAAAAGTAAAATTTTTGGGTTTGTATTGTGTTTAGTTTAAAAGTATGATTTGAGGATGGTGGTTAAGATATTAAGTTTTAAAGTTAACTGGTCACGTTGACCAGTTAACTTAGTTTTTTTATCGTTAAACACTATAGTTTTTTTATCGTTTTTGTAAAATCCAATGTAAACATTTTAAATATGTGTACGTGTTCTTAAATAATTATATACTTTAATGATAAATATCTGTATAACTACTACATTATTAACAAACAAAATTTGAATTCGCGTGTCGTATACCAGGCGCACAGATTGCCATAGTGAAAGGTGTTAAAATCCGCAAACCCATACTCTAGTAAATAAACACAATTGCAATTTGTGGGTACCAGGCGCACAGATCGGCATAGTGATAGGTGTTAAAATCCGTTCATACCATACTGTAAGCAATAAAACCTAATTCAGTTTCGAGGGTACCAGGCGCACAGATCTGCATAGTGATAGGTGTTAAATATCCGTCCATACCATACTTTAGCATAAAACCCAATTCTATTTCACTGGTACCAGGCGCACAGATCGGCATAGTGATAGGTGTTAAATATCCGTTCATACCATACTTTAGCATAAAACCCAATTCCGTTTCTCGGGTACTCAGGCGCACAGATCGGCATAGTGATAGGTTTTAAATATCCGTCCATAACAAACTCTAACAAATAAACTCAATTGTATATCGCGGGTACCAGGCGCGCAGTTCGGCACGGTGATATCGATGCCCCTGTCGGGTCTGCTCTCCGCGTACGGCTTCGCGGGCGGCTGGCCCTCCATCTTCTACGTGTTCGGCCTCATCGGCACCGTGTGGTGCATCGCCTTCCTCTGCCTGGTCTCCGAGGACCCCGAGGTCTGCCCCAGGATCAAGGAGTCCGAGAGGAAGTACATCCTCAGCTCGCTGTGGGGCGCCGCCGGCTCCAGCGTGAGTATTCTTGAGTTGGATCTAAGAAATACGGAGTATATCTATAATATTTTCAATCGCATATTGGGCAAATATATCGTTTATTAAGACATATAAAATACTTTAAAAGCCCTTTTATTCGTAGAATCTGCTCATACATTTTATTTTATTTAAGAAAAATTATGCAAAAAATTCCTTCGATTGATTGACTCCTAGCGTTCTTGTAACAAATGCACTTTTATTGATACAAAAGCGTTTCATTTGGTTATTTTTCAATTTATCATAGGGTCGGTCCAATCCATCAACATTTACCTAAATAACAGTTTTTGCGTAGAGAGACTGGCATCTGTTCTCCACGACCCAAAGGGTATACCACATTTTACGTATGAATTAGCTGTCAGTGAATTTGAAGGTACTGACATCCTATAACAACTGCCAAAGATCTTGACAACCGAGACCCACTTTACACGTCCATCCGACGCATGATGGATCATCTTACTATTCGCATTGGGTGCTCGGTCCATATTGACCATCCAGAAAACAACGATAACAAAGTTATCTCCCCGCGCGATTCGAATCCACGACCTCCGTTCTATAAACCAATGGCCAAAACCGCTAGGCCGCAGGGGTGTGGTTCATACCTCGTAAAGCTATGGATTGAGAATATATGTTTGGTGGGGCAGTCGCCGCCCATCCCGTGGAGCAAGATCCTGCTGTCGATGCCGTTCTGGGCCATCATGCTGGCGCACATGGGCCAGAACTACGGCTACGAGACGCTCATGACGGAGCTGCCCACCTTCATGCGCCAAGTGCTGCACTTCTCCATTAAGGACGTAAGTGTGTTTTGTACTTGCAGGGTGATCTTTGCTGATGGTGTTGATGAGGTAGCGGTAATTCACTTTGCACCGCTCACGTTAGAAAGATGCTTTGTTGTGTTTGGTTATGCCACTGTTGTGACGGATATTTCGGTGTACACAAATAACCAATTTTTGCCATTATTGAAGTTTTTTTTTAAATTATTGTTGTTATGAATATTACAACTGCACATAATTTGCTTATAACGTGTTTTTTTTAACCCTAAAAGCTTTTAGATTATTGTTTACATAAATTTCTTTAATGTTTTTAACGTTGTTTCTGTCTGTTTGAATCGATATCTAAATTATTTTAAGAAGTAAAAATTTATGTATAGCTAAAGGATCCAGTTGAAAAATCTTCGACAACGAATATTGCTTTGTGACTCAAAGTCACAAATAAAACAAAATACATTTCGTTTTAAAACAAAAAAAAATTGACGTTCATGTCATAATAAAATCCAAAGAAAAACCGCCAACCACAATAAGGAACACACGCAACGGAAAAAAGACGCTATTTTTAGATTGAAATCAAACGAGTCGTCTCTTATGACGAATTGCGAGAGGTCAGAAGTCGGTTCAAACTCCTTGATCCTGTGAATCATTTGGCACGAAATGTAACACGATATGGTCAGACTCCATCTGGAACAATCGACAACGATTTTAGTTTTTATAATTTGGGTTCTTATATTTTATTTGACTCACACTTTATGCATTAATTGTGTAAATAAATAAAATAAAATAAGTTAATTATACTATTAATATGGGTATCTGTTAGAAGAGCTAAAAGACGTTATATAAATTTTGGACTCAAAATTCCTTGAATCGCACTTTTGGCACTTTTTAAATTACTGTACAGGTCGTAACGTTTGAAGAGGTGACACATCGACGTTCATTAAAGCTTAAAGAGAGCCTTACAGTAGAATGGTTATTTTTTCGTATTTGACTTTAAAATTAAATAAGTGTCCTAAACATCTATATTACGTTCCGAAGATAAGGTAGAAAGGCAAATAGCAAATGTAACAATTACTTTAAATTACCTGAACAATCCAGGAAATAACTATAACACATTCATTGTAAAATTACACCAACGCGCTTTATAAATCATCATCATCATCAGCCTGTGTTAGTCCACTGTTGGACATTGGCCTCATTGTTTTTGACCGTATCCCACCACGCTAATGCGGGTTGGTGGGTGGACTGACTTTTTACATGCCCATCCGACGCATGGATCATCTTGCTCTTCAGACATTTGGTCGGTCGGCCTAAATTGTTCTAAACAACTAGAAACACTACGATAACACAACGCTGTTTCCCTGCGATTCGAACCCACTGCGGTTTACAAAGCGGCAATACCGCTAGACCACGGAGGCGGTCGTTAATAATCTATATATATAAAGGGATTCCCACCTATATACTGACTCATCACAATATATCTGGAACCATAAGGCGTAGCGACTTGAAATTTGGTAGGAATATTCCTTTCGCCAAGTAGTGGTCAGCTGAGAACGGATTTTACAAAATTCTAACCACAAGTGGGCTGGGGGGTTTCTAGTGATTTATATAATTTATGTACTATTTGCTTTAGTAAATATATATAAATATACTTTGACCAGAACGGCTTCGTGTCGGCGTTGCCGTACCTGTGCATGTGGCTGTTCTCGATGTTCATCTCGGTGGTGGCCGACTGGATGCTCTCCAGCGGCAGGTTCAACCACACGCAGGTCAGGAAGATCATCAACAGTATCGGTGAGTCGGTTTCTTTAAAACCTTATCATTTATAAGTTCTCCTTTATGGACCCAGAGTATTACTTTGGCACTAGACTTGTATAGCGATATACTAATTAATAAGGCACAGATAAAAAGGACGATTTATTTAGTACTTGATTAGAGATTTATGGTAAATTTTTGGTATAGGTACCAGGGCAAGAATTGATATACTAGTTTTTCTTACTGTTGAACTGTCACGGAGATGTCAATCACTGAGCTAAAGTCGACTAATAACCGCTTCGTTGCTGAAGGTTACTTTGTCTACATCAGGCGACATATTTTCTGAGCCGTTTTTAGGTGACTATCTGGGGTAGTACCAACGCGTTGCCTATTCCCTCCGTAAATCATTAATATGTAAACTCAACTGTCTTCCGGTTTGAAGGGCACCATAGTCTACGTAATTACTGACATCCAATGTCATAGAGTAGTGAGCGGTTGCGTATCAATTAGCATGGAAACGCCTTGTTCATCTCGCTTCAACTAATAAAATGATTTAGTACTTTTTGTTATTGCCGACGAGCAGTCGGGCCCTCTCATGGAAAGTCACAGTCCGTTCCGAGCTTCCGCGCGGTACGGACCTCTCTTGTACGCTTCCGCATGACTCCGACAATATCGCATACGCGCTTCATAGTTAGTTGGCGTGACAGTGCCGCCGCGTCAGTGTTTAATATAGTGTAGTGTAGTAAGTGCTCGCAGGCAGGTTCCGGCTTTCTGTAAGTAGATACATACACCACACAAAAAGCCCACGTGGCATTTAGCTTGTTAAATTAACTTGTGCTTGCTGCATTAGGTGGCAGCTAGGTACACATCTAACGCTTCGAAAGCGCATACACCTGTTGTTTAATTAAGCAAACATCTCCCCACGCAGGTGGGGAGGACTAGGTTAGCTGTAAATACCATGCCGGCGCGGTTCGCCCCAATGGATAGCCTCAATATGGATATTTATGATCCCGCCCTACGTCGCGACGACATCGACGCGTACTTCCGCGAAAACGACCCCGATGGTTGGGCAAGACTCCACGCCGGTTTTCATCGCCGCTTATTTGATGCAAAGCCGCGTGCGCCGGTACGCCAGCCGGACCGAAAAAGTTAACCGCGTCGTTGCCCTCAGCGACACCTACCCGGGACCGTAGCCCGGTCGTAACGCCTGCCCCGTGCCTGTCAGCGCAGTCAGACGCTGAAGACGAACAAAGACCCACTGAAATGGAAGTCAAACCTGCGACCGCTCCCACGAGCGCCTCTGTGGACGCTGACAACGAGGCCTATAGGGACTCGGACGGTTTCACTACCGTCCGTTCTCGTAAGAAGGGCAAGAAACGCCCTGCAGTAGAGAGCGACCCCGCGAGTCGCGTAAATTCACCGCGCCCGTCCCCAACCGCGACACCGGCTAAAAGCCAGCGGCCGAGCCGCAAGCCACGTGTCCCGACCAAATCTATCGCCTGACAGAATTCATTCTGAACAGTCTTCATCAATCCAAACCCCGTATCACTGGGGCCGTCTTCTTCGATGTCGCAAAAGCATTTGACAAAGTCTGGCACAACGGCTTGATTTACAAGTTGGACACTCTCAAAGTGCCGGACAGGCTGGTTTACATCATCCAAGCCTACTTGTCAAATCGCTCTTTTTGATATCGAGTCGAGGGCACCCTGGCCACGAGCCGTCCGCTCCAAGCGGGCGTCCCCCAAGGATCGGTCCTATCCCCACTATTTATTCACGCTCTACACGAATGACAAAGCCCAAAGCCCGACGATGTGAATCTAGCACTATTTGCTGATGACACCGCCCTCTATTGTTCGTCGTTAACACCAAATTATATCTTTAAAAAGCTCCAGAACGCGATCAATCGTTTAGGTGATTGGTTTCGTAAATGGAGAATCGACGTAAACCCGATAAAAGTTGTGCAATACACTTTTATCGGTCTAGAACGCGTGATTACCAGCTACCCCGGTCCTCAACGGCGTCAGGATATGGCCACGCGCAGGCCGACACGAGACACTAGGCGCTAAAACTCTGGCCAACGATCCCATGGGTGGAAGGCCAAATACCTAAGCGTGACCTTCGACTGCAACATGTCTTTCAAAAGTAGTACTACCAGTACTACCTAGATAATGTAAATCCAGTTCTGGCTTTAAGTTTTTGATATGATACGTTTATAGATTGAACATGTATGAGCTGTGGATTTTGTTTAAAATAAAATAAAAAATAAAATAAAAAATAAAGTCTTATTCAGGACAATAGGAGAAAGGCTTGATTCGTTTCGACCAGACTCTATCACAACGAATTCTCGACAATAAAATTCGCTTAAACGTAAACTTTATATATTCCAAGGTAAATGCTACGAATCATTGGCTCATGGATATCAAGCTTTACGCACGCATCCTCCACCTCTAAACCAACACAGTGTGCAAACAAATTCATCCGCACTCGCACCAAGACGCAGTGGTATCAACGACGTAGACCTACAGCGACTGTAATGCAAACACCCGCTAACGTTTCAAAGTTAACGCGCAAACACTTCTCGATAAAGTTATTAATCATAATTACCCTCTGCGGTAAAGCAGCATCGTACACGCGATCCAAAGCGTCCAGTCAAGCGTAGACCGTAAAACATTCTTCTCGACCCGGACGAGGAAGGTGTCGCCGAGACTCGGACCCAACGGGGTCCCGACATCCAACCTACACACCACGCAAGTAGGATAGCACACCTCACCTGTAGTTCCCCTCGCTTACGAGCACAGGTAACACACACCGCGTATACTAGATACACCCGCGTTCCAGGACGGATCTCACCGCCCCCAGCAACGAATAATAGTCGCTAGACTATCGGCGTCCCGGTCCGTAAATCGATCGTCGACGATTCTTAGGAGACATAAACTAATGCCTAACTCACGTACGTTCTGTACGTGTGGCCTTCATTTTAGCAAAAAATGTGGGCCACCTAGTTCGTGGGGACGGGAGCTTCTCGCGAACTCTGTGTTAGATGAAGCTTACTTTAGACATGAGTCTGGAAGCATAAATTCAAGGATAAAAAAAAAGATCATGGAAAATGGTCTACCGTGAGACATAGGATGTTAAGTCTCGTTTACCCATTAAATACGCTGGCTACGGTGCCCTTCAAACCGGAACACAGTAGAGTTTTCACACTACTGCTTTGCGGTAGAAATAGGCGCCTCGGTGGTACCCACCCAGACGGTCCCCTGTGAAAATGAGATTGAAAACATAGAACTAACGACCGCTGGAGTCGGAAAGTTCTAGATTGGTGACGAAGGCTTGGCAAACGTAGTGTAGGACCTCCTGCGGCAAGATGGAGTGATGACATTCGCATAATGGCCGGTGTGGGCTGGATGAGAATAGCCGAAGATCGGAAGCGGTGGAAGCATTAGGGGAGGGGAGGCCTATGTCCAGCAGTGGACTGACACAGGCAGATGGTTATGATGATTACTATACAATAACGTGTTATTATATCCTTAGGTGAATACGGTCCCGCGGTCGGTCTGTTTATCGCCGCGAACACTGGATGCGATCCGGCCGCCACGGTTGCCATCTTAGCCGTCGGCGTCGGTCTCAACGGCGGTATTTACTCCGGTTTCAAGGTAAGCAATTTCATAAATCTATATATATATAAAAAGATTCCCACCTATATACTGACTCATCACGATATATCTGGAATCGTAAGGCATAGAGACTTGAAGTTTGGTAGGAATATTCTTATTAGTAATTTTACGAAATTCCACCCACAAGGGGTGTTAGGGGGTTGCTAGTATGTTGTATTTACTGTTATTTATTAACATTTTCATATTATAGATTCGTGATAAATTATTTTGTAATTCGGAGTAATTTTTTTCACAAGTTACCAAGTTCGCTAACTAAGTTTGTAAAAGGTTTTGATTTTTTGGGTATAATAAAACTATTATAGTTTCGTGTCGTGATTTTGAACGAAAGCACTGTTTCATAAAATAATTCCTGTCTCGATTTAAATCTTAGAAATCGAAGAATATGTACCTACACTTTTTTTTGGCTTACTTTTCTGTTCACGAATTCAACCACTAATTTTCTCTGTCCATATCTAGTAAACACAAATAAAAAACAATGTTTTTGTTTTCAGGTCAATCATTTGGACATTTCGCCACGTTTCGCCGGAATCCTGATGGCCTTTACGAACTGTCTCGCCAACTTGACGGGGTTGTTGGCGCCCATCGTTGCCGGCTACATCATCGAGGGAAGGGTGAGTACAGACACACTATTTAAATAAGAAATAACGTTCCAGTAGCAATAATTAAATCATTTTGAATAATTCTTCGGTAAGGAATTGACCGATAATTGAAGCTAAACATTTTTTTTTAAAGTTTTTTTTATATGTATCTTGCTGATTTGCTTGTTCACATTTACATGTACTTGTAATTTTTTCGTAATTCAATTTTAGTTAATTTTTATATAAATTTACTAAGATTAAAATTTAAATTAAAATTACTGCATATTTAAACTCTACCTTTATACTAAGATGTATACTAAGTAACAAATACTTTAGTTTAGTGTCCAGTTAATCTTTGAGGTCGTTTGAATACTTAAGACTAAAACAGATTTAGTGTGGATTAAAATATTTATTTAATACGCATCTAATTAGAAATACGGCAAAAGAAATTCAAAAAGGCTGCAAATATCAGTTTCTCAGAAAATATTTAAAGTTCACAATCCCGCATTAGATCAGCATGCTCACATATTAAGCCAAAAACATCCCGCTTTAGACTCCTTCCTTTATCAAACAACCCGTTTCTTATATTATGTGCCGTTAAAATGATTACAATTATTATTCCATTCCTCAGCCGACACAAGCGCAATGGCGCAAAGTGTTCTACATCGCAGGCGGGGTGTACATCTTCTGCGCGACCTTCTACAACGTGTTCGGCTCCGGCAAGAGGCAGGACTGGGATAACCCTGCTGAGGATGAGGCCCTCGCCAAGAAGGCGGCTGCCAAGAAGGAGGAGCGCCTCAGGAAGAAGGGGGAGGCGGAAACGGCTCAGTAGACGAACCATAAACGAGCAACCGAGAATCATAGACAAACTAACCATAGGCAAACATTGCCCAAAACCATAGATTGATTTATGTCTATACTGAAATACCACCGTAGGCTATACACAAACCATAAACACACAACCGCGAATCATAGACAATCACAATCCATAGGCTTACATGGCCGAAAACCATAGATTGATTCTTGTCTATACTAAAATACCACCATCTTTAGTTATAAATAATTATATATAAACAGTATTAACATTATCGTGGCCTTGTGGTTAACATTTTTGACCGCGTGAGTATATTTTGACGTTTAGAACTAAAACGTCATTTGCAAACAATTATTTAGGCGTTTCATTTTATCGACAGCTTAAAGCGTCATGATACGGGTCACTTGATGCGTGATATCGTGTAAGGAATACGTCATTTGTGAGAATAAAAAGCATCCAAATGATATTTAACAGTTCATAAATAACGTGATATCGTTACTTTTATGTTACGCTACTCTTTGGTGATTATAAGTATTCGTTACATAATCTGTTGCCAATGGAACAGATTAAAAAGACGCACATCAATAAGGCTGTGATAGACATTCGTGCGTGACGTCATGACCCGTATCAAGTACAGTTGTTAACCTTGCTATTATTATTTATTTCGAAGTATATAAGTACCATTATAGTATTGTTTTCGTTATTCCTAGTTTGGGAGTGTTATTAATTTTAGTTAGGCGGAAGTAAAATAACTTGGGTCCAAAGTTCGAATACATATTTCACTGTCGCCGTCCGCGTCGGATATTCTATCTCGAATTGTTCAATATATAACAACGGTACTGATGTTGGTCAAACTGACATTTGTGCTTTATATTCCCGTTCGATTTGTATATAAAAATACAATTAATAAAATTCGTACGGTATTACGTTTTTTAATATGGCACCTCGAATAAGTTGTTTCTTTGCTTTTAATGCGGGACGTTAAATGATCAATAAACCAAATCTGGCAGGATATTTTTGTGTTTTTATGCGTTAAACTAATTTTGAAATGAATTCTTTTGTCTATTTTCAGTACGCTCATAGAGTTAGTGCCAAACAGTAATGCGTTGTGAATTTATTTAACCTTTCCTGTCAAATACTGAGCGATATTGATTTCGTTATTATGCCGTTATGGTGTGACGTGAATTGTTTATGGATTTATTAGTAGTTTGTGATCATTGTGCTTCCTAGCGCTTATGCTGTTCAGCACTTAGTTTGGTATTAACGTAGCGCAACACGTAGGAGTTCGTTAAGCATTTAAATAAATAAGTTATAAATAAAAATATACCATTCTAAGCACCGCATACCGTGGATGCAAATACGATTTCTTTTCGTTGTATTGCCTCATCAATTTGAAAGGTTTATTGCACGTTCACTTGTAAGAATCTTCTACATATATGTATCAATTATCTGTATATGTTGTCAGGATTCGATGAATAAAATTTTTATACAATCTATTCATAACGTCACAAGATTGCCTTATCGGTTTTTGGAAATTGTACATTGTTTTTTATAATATTGTACACATTCAGTCGATAATTGTGAACACTATATGCCCGACTGTAACTATATTATCTGTATGAAATCTTATATATTGTATTATCTGTGGTGAAAGTACAACCTGTAAGGTGATGTGTCAAACACAACATCGTCCATAGAGCTGTGCAAAATTTTATTTAATAGACAGATGTTTTTATATAAGCTTTATTTTTAATTATCTGGAAAATAACAGATGATTTGAAAATATGTTTTGTTTTTTATTTATACCTGATCACATCAATTCTTAATAAAAACCAAATTATACTTCATAAAAATTTAACATAACCACTTATACCAAATAAGATCTAGAATGTTTGATTAAAATAAAACAAGCTACGACGCTAAAACATATATATTTTTTGTTCAACTTTTTGTATGGCTATGGATTCAAAGCGGTCTACTTGTTAGAACGCTTCCACCCCTTAAACAAAGAAAATGCAAAGTAAATAAGCTCTGATATATTTCAGTATATGACAAAAAAGAAATAGAAAAAGCAATAGGCAGAATTTTAATTACATTATGATAATTATAACATTTATGACTTAACTAAAAAAATTAAATAGAATTAAAGACAAAATAGAAAATAATGAATTTAATTAACAACGGTGCTCTTATGTTGCAAGCTGAATGCACCAGTACCACTCTTGCACGGTTGCCCCAACATAAGACAGCTGGAGGCCGAGCGTATACTATCTTTCTTCGCGTTCAAAACTGCCTCTTTCAGGAAGATCAAAGACGATTCGAAGGACATCTGCTGCAGTGGAGATGTCGAGGACTCCATGCCCTTTCTGCTCATCGGCTCGAATACCCCATTGTACGTCATATAGTCGGCAACAAGCGTCAAATGTCTAGGGTCCACTGTAATGCCGTATACATTGAATACGTTCTGTATCTCTTTGATGATCACTTTGTTAGCCGCTTCTATGCCGTAAGTGTTCGCTATCGCGTGTATATCGTTGCTGTACAGTTTGTTCAAATCCAAGACGTTGTCGTATTTGGACATCTGGACGATGTTTATGCCCTCCGTTTTTAGGTACAGTATACCTTTTTCCTTGTTTGTAATCGCCCTTTTGATGTTTTTCACCTCGTGGATAACAGATTTGCTAGCGGCATCGCGCAACGCCTGCGATAGATCTACCCTCAGGAACGATATTGGGAATAGGACTGTGAGTTCGCACCATTTGTGCGTTTTCGTGTCGAACGTGTAGTTTGTTGCATTTTGCACGCTAGCGGCAACGTCGTTCATTATTCTGCTATCTTCAGGATTGGTCTCTTGTACCTCGATGGCTTCATCGTCGACCATTTTGCTTTGTTCATCGTCGCGCTCAACCTCGTCATCCGATTTCTCTTCCTCTTCCGACTCTGGGTCTTCGTACTCCTGCTCTTCAGCCCTCTTCTTCCTTATATTTACCTATAAATTAAATATTGCCAATCTTTAATTAAAGATTTTATTATTATATAAGGACGTATTTACAAAAGCACCGTCAGATTATAGAATAATACCACTGAATGTTTAATAATAATATAGTTCTCAGACGAACTTCATTGTCGAGTGCCTTCTATAGATCTTCGAAAGTGATCAGAAGCCTCGTTAAACTTGAGGCTGATAATAACTAATATGGGCTCTTTGCTATCTGCGATGTAAAAAAGTAAGGGTTTCTTGTTAGCTGCAAGATAATGTATAACTAATTGGACACATGACCAAACTAATCAGATGTAAAACTACAACGTAAACACGGAAGTTATGCAAGAAACGTTACCCCATAGCAATGAAGTGGCATCCTGCATATGGCGCTCAGCGATAGAAAACGCTGGATGTATAACGCCACTTTGTTACTAAGTTTACATCAGTTCCTAGTTGTATTTGCCTCAGTTGTAATTAGGCATTTGAACTATTAATATATACAAAAAGAAACAATAGAAATGCATTAATATTAATCACTTACGTCTGTATTATCCTCGTCGTCATTAGGGCCTTCGTCGTCTGAGCTGTCGTTATCTAAGTCATTTCCTACATCTTTGGATTCCGGTATGATCTCATCACCCTCCCCATCTTCATCATCCGCTACTGTACGCTTCTTTCTTTCCCTCTCCGCTGACCAAACTACACCGCAATTGGCTTTTGCCTGTTTTCTAACAACTGAAAACATCTCGGTGAAGAATTTCTTTTGCATGTGTTTTATTATCTGTTGAGGTTTTACGGCATACACCGTTTTGTATTGCGTATGCGGCAAGAACGTAAAACGCATAGTGGTCTTCAATTGGCGTTGTGGCTTCGTTACTATTTCGCACCGCACGTCTATCTTCTCCAAAACATCGGATACCGTCACTTTGTTCAGTTTCTGTCTTAGCTTTTCCGCTTTCTTATTCAAATCTGTAAGGTCACGGCGGAACGGTATATCCATGTTAGGTGTTTTGAGTTTCGCTGATGCTGTCATCAGAATTTCTCTTAAACGCGGTATACCTAAAGTAACGTTCATGTCACCTCGTCCGGCAAAGTGGAAAGTGTTCAATGTCATCTGAGTTGAAGGTTCTCCAATAGATTGGGCTGCTAACAATCCCACAGGTTCACCTGGCGCTGCCATAGAGGCCAAGTATTTGGCATTCATTACGTCTACGAATTTATCACTTTCCGTGTAATCATTGTAGGTGTTGATTGGCCGGTTCTTCAGGTAGCATTGGATGAGGCTCTCTAATTGTTCATTTATCACACCAAATTTGTATTCGGGCGAAAATTTACTCGGTATGGGGTCAGGACAACGTTTCTTGAAATACTCATGCCTTTCCTCTTCGTTCATTGAGCGCCATTTCTTCTCTAGTTCCCAGTAGAAGGGATCTCTTGTTTCATCTGTTGGTTTTTCTTCCAATTCAATGTCATTCCTTGCCAATCTGGAAAACTGAGCAAAAGGACTTGTTCGAACTTTTTCTAACGGGCTGCCATATTTTTTTTTCCACTTCTTTAAAGATTTTTGCGATTTGGTGATTTCCTTTAAATTTTCATCTTTTTTAAGCTTATCTATCGTCGATTTAGCTACCACGGCGTTAGCATTGGTATCAAGGAACTCAAATAGGCTTTGCTTTAGGAATTGACACTTCAAGACATCAAGCCCATCTTCTCCATATGCTAACTGTATAACACTACCATCTGCGTCCCTTACAGTATGATCGTAAGCTACGCTTAGGCCTTCTAGATGTTTAATCAAGCATCTCTGCAAATAACCCGATCTACTTGTTTTGACAGCAGTATCAATAAGACCTTCACGGCCAGCCATACAATGGAAGAAAAATTCTTGCGGTTGTATTCCGGTCATAAATCTACCATCGATAAAACCACCCGCCCTAGGCGAAGTATCATACGGAAGAAAACTGGGAAGAGAGCGCCCCGATATCATGAGAGGTGGACGTTTTCCCTCTAATTCTATTTGGCCTAGTAAACACGAAATTTGCATAGTATTAACCGTCGATCCCTTGGCACCGGACTGCACCATCAATTGCAGATTGTTGTAAGGAAACTTCTCTAACAGGCCTTCAGTCAGGCAGACGGTGTTTATCTTATTCGTGTACGAATCCAACGCACTTTTGTACTGCCTATCCAAGTTAGCTCTAAACTTCGGATCTTTTATAAGCATTTCACCTATAGTCTCTTTTAGTTTGTTGTCATCTATGTCTGCGGGGAGTTCCGTAGCTTTCGCGGCTGCTACTCGACCAACCTGCCGTACCAAGCAAATGAAATCATTGCGCTTTTTATCAGCTTCTTCGGTCACTAAAATGTCTTTTACGCCAAGCGTGAACCCAATCCATTGGAGGTAGAAAGTGAAGACTTTAGAAAATGAACTCAGCACTGCACTGGAGCTTTCACCTCCATATAGTTCGTACATGCAATGAACTAGACCATATGGTGTGGCACCATAGTGGGTTTTATCAAGTACGCCACTTAACAGTTCACCGTTGCGAATTATAACTTCTGCTTCGGACATGGTGTTCGAGTCTTTGAAAAGGGTTCCACCGCCATTCCAGGGCCTAGGCGGCGCTTTTTGCCACGCTTTAGATGAAATCTTCGCTTTGCCCGTCAATGTTAGATACGGCTTGCCTTTAGGAATGCTGTTTATTATTATTGTGGACAGGATTTGTTTACCAGACCAAAGCACAACTGGTTTCAGTATAGTTGGTGGCAACAGTTTAATTTTCCCTTTATGATTCGACAAAGCTTGAAAGACTAATTGCTGATAGTCAGATTTAGAAAAGAATGCACCTCTTAACGACATTTTCACACCAGATATAACATGGTCCTGAATCAATCCACTGAGCGGAGTACCATCTTTTGGCACTAGGTATTGCTGTTTAACTGACATGATATTGTATGCTTCACTTCTAGCCAATTCATTCTGTGGGAAGTGTGCGTTCATTTCGTCACCATCAAAATCGGCATTATAAGATTTGCAGTTTGCATAGTGAAGCCTAAGAGTTTTCTCACCTTTGAGAATCCTTGCTCTGTGAGCCATCATACTGGGTTTGTGGAGGGACGGTTGTCGATTCAAAATGAGTACATCCCCATTTACAAGATGCCTATGAACTATCTTTAAACCTGATGTCTTATATTCATCAGGAGTTAGCAGCCTCTTCGCAAGGCTCTTTCTCTTTTCTATTGAATCTGGAGGTATCCTAATAACCCTGCCATTTTTTATTTCTATTTTTTCAGCACCTGGATGTTTATTTGGTCCATTTATCACCATTTTTCTAAGTTCATCCACATTCCACTCAGTCACAGGTACTGGGTAGGTTAATTTAGTAGCAAAGGCGTCAGGTATACCTATTTCATCAATATCAACATTTGGGTCGGGAGTAATGACTGATCGGGCAGCAAAATTCACTCTCTTGCCCATCATATGCATTCTAATAACCCAGTTTTCTTTTCCAAGATTTGTTTTAGTCCCTGACTAGTAGCACCCTGGCCTTCACAGCTAAGAAGGTTGTTAACTTGTTTTTGCAGTTCCTGCCAAATAGTGTGAAGTTTTTCTGGTGCCGATTTCCCCATGACACTTTCATATGCTTGTCTTGGCTGAGGTTCAAGACCATCTATTGCCTTCTGCTGATCAGAAGCTGACAGGATTTGTAATATAGCTCTGGCACTATATGCTGCTTGCATTATACTTTTATACACATTTGATTGAGGGTGCTCAATTAGTTCACCGTGCAATACATTACAAGGCCTGACACAAGGGGGCAGAACAGGCACAACTTGCATAAAAAATACATTAGTGAGAGGTTTTACTTGCGAGTTTTTCAATACCGGTATGCAATGCGATAAAATCTCTTCATCATTTCGACAAATTGAATTGCAATACCGTTTTATTTCATCAGGCATGAATATTTTTATACCTTTGCTGTCATCCGATGTCATATTGTACATAATTTTACTTTCGGATTTAGTTACTTTAATCAACTTACTCTTACAGTAAATACATGTTTTAGTAATATTCATAGCCCTGAAAAAATGAGCTATGACCTTGGCTCTAAGCTTGTCAGAATTTTTGCTGTGAAAGGTTTCAACCAATGCATCTCTCTTTTTTAATAGCTTCTGATATTTTCTTATGACCTTGTGGGGTTTTTCAGGAGAACTGTCACTGCTAAGATTTTTAACATCACCTACAAAGTTTTCCAAGTCTAGAGCCGCAGTTACATGTCCAGCATCAATTAACTGTAGTTGTAGTTTTAGAATAGTTTTCATCCTTTCATCCATTTGGATTTTGAAACATTTTAAGCAGCTGATACGAAATAAAGAATATATAGTCTTAATAAACAGTGGATTCACCACAACTAGTGGTAATTCAATATGTCCAAAGTGTCCTGGACAATGTAGCAATGAGTTAGAACAAGTAGCGCAGTTATCATTTCTATCCCTTATGGGGCCTAAAGCAGAATCGTAAAGGCCACCTTTAGTCGCGTTTCCCATGGAGTCAAATGATATCAGATTTGTAATTTTTAGTACACTTAGTTTTCGGATATCTTCGTCGCTAAACATAAGAAATTGTACTTCATCAGGGTCCACAGGAGTCACCCCAGTAAAATTCGACGTGAATGCACTGTTTGAAGCCATGTTCTACTTCTGAAAATATATTTATGATACCTTTAATAACCTAGACAAAACATATTTTATTTATTTAAAAATATGTGATGAGGATACCTTTGGAATTCTCGATTAATATATTTATAAAGTTTCACAAATTATAATATTTCATGTCTTTGCTTCTTGATAGTTTTATACATGACATGCACTTGGAATTATTTTAGAGCAAAAGTAAATACGGAAATATGACCGACTATAACGTCAAAAGCACATGGAAATAGTTACAGGTAAATAAAAATTTAAGGCTGTGAATTTTAGCAAGATTTATACCTTAAACTAATTATATTTTAGTTTACTAATATAATAATTTAAAGTAAAATGTTAAAATACTTTACAGTAAAGTTTTAAAACATTTATTGAATAATTTTATTTTTCATTAATAGTATATTTAAATTATATTTTCTTACTTTATCTGCAACATTCAAGATAGTCAGTCAACATGGCGGCTCAAGATGAAGTTGACGTATGTGAAAGTTGGGAGGACATGGACGATATTGGCGTAAGTTTTTCTGGGATAACAAACATCTATGAATATCACATCACCTCGCCGAAGGCCAGCGGGGTGTTTGCATATACGTTTCTTTCTTTTTCAGTTGGCCAACAAAATCAAACTGATGTCCACTGTGCCTGTCTCTGTAAAAACTTCATTGAAAAGTTGCAAGGTTACTAACGTAATAGTTGAAGAGAACGCGTGTATCGGATCACAGTGTATCATGCCGGAGCCATCTATACGCATCCTGAAACGGCCATCGTCTCTGGCGAGCGGCCAGGTAAACGGGGAGAATCGCGCGCGGCCTGTGAAGACGCTTGAACAAAGGCAAAAAGAATACGAGCAAGCCCGTCTGCGCATATTAGGCGAAGCGCGGAGTCCAGAAGACGTTATCGACGACAAGTATGTTATATACACCTGTTTATTTCTGTGATTACTTATTCAGGAGCCTTTCTTGTCAAAGACAATACAATTGGTCGTCAGTTATTATTTACTTTACCAGCACACACAATTTTTGATACATAAGCCTTCAGAGCAACTGAGTCCATGTGGAACTAGCTGGCCCTTTAAAATGTGTAATAACAAGTTTGAAAGCACAAGTTTAAAAAACAATAAATATACATTTCATATTAACAAATACAATAATATAGAGAAACTTTTCTTAATTCATTAACTAGAGCATTTTGAATTTAAATAAAGTATAGTATTTTTATTTACGGTTCCTATATATACCCTTTTAACATCAGATGTTCACATTAATCTTAACAGACTAATGAATTAATTTATTTTAAATAAAATAAACTTGAATATTGTTACAATTTCAGTTTGACAAGGTTACAAGAGAAGCTCCAATCAAACAATTTAAATGAAGCACATAATACAAACAAGACTAAAAACTGTCACAACGACAGCAATAGCAAAGGAAAAGAACGCAAAGTCCTCGCTAGGCTACCACCAGGGGCGACCGCATCCGGTATATTCCCATCGCCACCACCTCCAGGAGTATTGGTCATACGGACACCCAGGGGTCCAGACGGTACCAAAGGCTTCGTCAGAAGGTAGCATTAGTGAATACCGTTAGATATTACATATATATCATCTTATATGATAAGCATCCATCCATGTGACTCGCTGTGAATATGTCTTCAAGTTATAATTTTTTTACTACTACTAATGCGTTTTATAAAATCCAAGGAAGTTGTGGGGTGTGCACAAAAAAACCAAATGCCATAAGTCAATTTTTTATCTTCTCTCTAGTGATGATCATCATAGAGAAAATTGCTTGATTTATCATAGGTTTGTTTGCCATTGGTAAAATACTCTATACTTCAGCAAAGGAATCAATGGATGTAGTATAAACGTTTTAACCCAAAGCAACCCACTAGTGTATATATTGAACTCAATATTCTTACTGTAAACTTACAGTCACGCAGTGAATGATATTTTGATGACAATTTAATATTAACAACATTATGCATTACACCATATTGTTGCTTTTGGTGATATTGTTTACATATTTTCTGTGATTTCTTTGCCTGGGTATGCATTAATTATGTAATAGATGTACATGTTTACTTAAATATCCATGAAATTTAACATGAAATGGTCATTTCAAATCTTGTCTCATCTCTTTGTTTATTTATATTTTTATTTAATCAACAATTAACACAATAAGTACATTACAGGCCTTTTGATAAGTGAACATATTACACATTTGTGCTATTAAAAATAAGGGACTATAAAAAGTATAATGTTAGAATATTAAGAGTGCTCATACGGGGAACAAAGATATTTAAGTGATGCAACATATTTATAATCTAGATTGATAATAGCTGCCTAGACTCTTGGTTAGATTGGACATCTCAGATTGATATGAAGTAGCCTGACCCATCTTAAGTTCTATAATAGTTGATTATTTAAGGTCTGTGGAAACTCGATTATCCGGACTAAATGTTGTTGTCATGCATTTGATTAATCAGAATATGTAATCATATGTATGAAGAGAAGCAGGTTTTGTATATATGAAAAACATAATGTTACAAGTTTTTTTAAACAACAAATACGCTACATATTCATAAAAATCAATATTTATTTAGAAATGATTAAGAGATACATATTTTAAAATTGCATACATACTTCAATACTAAATAATTAAAAATGAAATAATTAGGTACCTTCATGTAACATATAGTTTGCTTATGTTATGTATTTGATACATAATATAATAGATCACTGTTGATAGTCTGTATAATCGAATCAAATCCATATATCTAAGGTTTGGATAATTGAGTTTTTACTGTATTCTGAATAAACAATTTACTATCACAGTGCCTGTATTTTAGCTGTTTGTAAATAGGTATTTTTACCACACATCGATATTTATTTGGTCTACTGACAATATGAATAAATCTAAATTAAGTTAGTTAAATGTTTAAAGCTCCGATTTCATAATACCTGTAATACTGTGTATAGCCTTTTTTGTTTAAGGTATAATATCCCATATTGTCTTCTTTTTAATTTTAATTTTGACTGATAGTTTTACTCCACTGCTGTGTTCATACTATTGATTTTCATATAAATATAATTGTAGATCATTTCAAGAAAAAAAGTTGTTACATAAACCAGTAACTGATTAGTTTTTGTAAATTTTTGTGTTAATATTAAATTTTTTTGCCAAAAAATGACAATAAAGGTTTCTCTTACTTGGACAATTGAAGCACAGCAGATGGAAGTTTCTTATAGGGAAGAATTTTGTGCATCCTTCTTTCCATGTTAAAGGATTTATTTAATTGTATATATTAGGCAAATGTTAATCCATGAAAAAGACTTGTAGAGCATTGTTGTAGAAATTAAATAAAGTTCTATACTAAATGAACAAAAGCAATTGTATAGCGTAATCTGAGTGGATTATGATGATTGTGATATAGAAAATAGTGGTCATACTACCAGTTCAGTCAGTTGTTATGCGTATGTAAAATCCATTTCAAATATCAATCAAGAGTAACACTATTTTATTAATTAAATTGTGCCCATGATTAACAAATTAGACCAGAAATCTGTAAACATAGTTTAAAGTCAGACTAATGACACCTAAATACATGTCACTTATGAGTTGCTAGGTAATGAGTACCAACATGTTGTAGTGCTTGTTTTGAATGCTCAGATGACTTAGGTAAATGTTGTGTATGTTGATACAAAAATTTTAAAACATATGTACTCATTTATGCTATATAACAGATGAAGTTACATTAACAAGGTCTAATGGTGAACTGATTTGACTGAAACTGTCATATTGTTGATAGATTAGACAGTCTGGCAATATTATCGGTTGAACACATAGCATGGTAATTTAAAATGATTGCAGTTTAGCAATAAGAATGCAGTTGCTCCTGGCGTTATGTGTTTGACATGAGACTTTGTTTTATTAAAAATGCATCACATATTTTATGTGTACTATATTTTTCATACGAAAAATACCAAAGATTTGAATTTTGCAATTTTCATTGTGCATTAATTTTATATTATCCTAACAGGCAAAAATACAAATGCAATGGTAAATGTGCAAATAATGCATTTATATTTGGTTAAAATACAGAGACTAATAGGGCATGGCATCAATGAAAATGAATTAACTTTTAGTGGTGAAGTGTACAGTATCGGAGTCGGTTGTCCTCCTCCCAAACGTAATACCTATGCAATAAGAGTTTTTCATTATTAATGTTTTTAAAAATGTAAGAACTTAAGTTTCCGTAAAGATCATTTCAGCCAGTAATGGTCTTTTTGGTAACCTAATAGTTGACAATACTATCTCACTGAAAATTTAACATTTTCTGTGACCAATTCTAAGTGTGTGCCTCTCTTTAACCATTTAGAGCTTTACAAGTCTAAAATAAAAGTAACACACCTATTTTTGTAAATAGGAATTTAAATTTTATCTCTAATATGACACAAAGATATATTTTTTACATCATGACCATTTTTAATACGACCCGTTGTAAATATTTAAATAGATTAAGCATTAGTATTAAGTTTTGTTATAGACATTAGTATTACCGTCTTATGAACAGTTTTTGTAATTTTGTGTAAGGGAAAGTTTCAGATATTGTAGTTGCATTTTATCAGAACCTACAGACGGCTCAGTGTTGACAAATATGGCGGACCTTTGTGCCAATTTAAATAATAGATAAACAGTTCACTTTATAAATTTTAATTTAAATGTTACATGTCAATTAATGTGTTATAAATTTTTCTACAGTGCCAAGTTTGAAATTATTAAAATGTATAGAGCTTTTGTTTAAGATCATGAGACTGTTTGTTATTTAAGCTGTGTATGATTATTATAATGTTTTTTAATTTTTATTAAAAAATTTTAAAATTGTAAAAAATCAAACGTCTATACCAATTATAAGTTGTTATTTTCTTCATGTTTGAAATTAAATATGGGATGTATGTAAACAAACATGTTTCATAAAATTTTATGCAGAAATTTATAGTGCAAATTGTAGGTGAAACATTTTGTATGAAAAGATTTTACGGCCGTCGAAATTGTTAAAGATTTCGGTTTGCATACTGTGTGAACGTATTGTGCCAATGTCATAATATCCTAAAACAATATATATCACGTGCCATTGTATCTTGGGTTACTTAAGAGAAAAGGCATAGGTTAGTGATGATTTGAAATTTGTATAATGCCGGTTTAAGTTTCTATATTTACCACATCTGAGCCGTGGACTTGTAAATAGATTTTTTTTTTATCTACGCTACAAATGGTTCCTATTAACAAGAGAACTATTTCATTACGTCCCCACAGGAGGCATGTCAAAGTACTTGAAGGTTTTATTTAATTTAACGTAATTAACAGACTCCAATCCCCGTCTGCGTCTTATTTTTAAGGTATATTAGGTTATGAATTTATATTTTAACCGAGAAACATTATTAAAATTTGTTGAAAATGTTTGTTGTTGATTTATTTGTCTGGTGCTCTTAAGGGGATGACGTTGCAATTAAAAATCTATTTCTTGTAGATAAGATAGAACAAGGTAAGTTAATTTAAGGTAGACTAAATGATTTATTTCATGTAATGTTATATCTACTAAAATTAATAAATATCCATTCTTGTTTTCTCGGCAGACATTTGCATTAAAGTTTTTTGCCAATTGTAGGTACTGGAAAACATTTATCACGTTTTGTATATAAGTAAATATTTTTAACGGAAGCTCCAGCGGTCCGTCAACACGTGTTCGCCGTAAGTCTCAAGCTCGCTTCGTCAGAAGTCATCGTCCGCCGCCGTGAAACCGTCTCGCTGCGCCATCTGCGTTTTATGAGTGCACCTGCGCTCATAGAGTTTTTGTCGCACCGCTGACGTAATCGCGGTGGAATTATTGCGCCTACCAAGCGGTCGGCTTGGTACGCAGCTGTGTTTTGCAACTCGTTGATAACACACATGTGTTAGCTCAGCTTTGTAGCTCAGCGCATTATCTTGTTTCTAGGTTATTTAATTCTGTTTCTTGGCCGAACAGTCGTTTTAACGACTCTACTAGGCCCATCGAACGTTTTAATATTCTGCTTCGTGTTTCAGAAGCAATCAGACACCTCCCGCCGAGCCGGCAGGGCGGTAGAAGCTTCGCCGGCAACCGCCGGGCGCACCGATTGCGTCAGACGACGCCGCAGATGTCTCGCCGAAGCTTAGACACAACCGACAAGATGGTCGACCGAGAGCTTCGGACCCGCTTCGGTATTGATACCGGAGCGATTAGGGAGAAAATTGGTCGCAAACTCTACATGAAGTTGACCGACGCCGTGCGTCAGATTATATCTGAAAACCTCCCTCCCGAACCCGAAACCCCTACTCCCGCATCCACGCCTGGATTGTCCTGTCCATTCCCCAGCGGATGATAGTGACGACAATTATGTCGACATTAGCATCCACTCGGAATCGGACATGGAGGTCGAGGCTTCCAACGCTCTATTTCCCCAACCAGACGACGGCTTCAAAACCGTCAAGTCAAAGAGGAAGCGCAAGGTGCGCACCTCATCACCGCACCCACCCATCCCGTCAAGGCTGCAAAGCCTGACATCCCCACCACCTGCCCTCAGCAGGTTCCCCAACCATCCATCCATCCCGCCGATCCCAGGCGCCCCCCGGCACCTCGCCCCGCCCAGCCGTCCCAGCCTTCCCAGGTACGGCTACCTGTAGGAAACGTCCACCCCCGATCTACCTCCGCGAGAAGGAGAAATGGGTCGATATTCGATCGGCCCTATCAAATAGATACAAATTTGATGCCTCTGATAGCAATCAGGGGATCAAATTACAACTCGAGACCCCAGATGATTTTAGGAAGGTGACCCTTTCCTCCGGGAAAAAGGAACACCAATACATTCATCGCTCCCGGACGAGCGCGTACTTAGGACAGTGGTCAAAGGGCTGCCTAAGGAGATCCCATGCGCGGAGATAACTTCCGCGATAAAAGAGTTAAATATTCCAGTCCTAGGGTACAACGAATCGTACCACCCACGCACCAAACGCCCTTATGGTATGGTGTATCACACTCGAGCGCTCTAAGGAAGGAAAGCGCATCTACGACGTCGAGCAGCTGTGTGGGATTGGCTGTCTCACTTTGAGCGGCCTCACTCTAACGGTTTGCCAGGGCAGTGTCACAACTGCAAGTATTTGGTCACGCTGCGCGGAACTGTTTCGCACGCCCCGTTGCGTTAAATGCCTCGGGGACCACGGTACCGCATCCTGTCCCAGACCCAAGGACAAAGAAGTCCTCGCCACCTACGAACCTCCCGCTGCGTTAACTGCCGCGCTCCCGGCCACACGGCCAACTACCTCGGCTGCCCTAAGGCGCCAAAACGCAGAGTTCCTGCAATCCGCAGGAAGCCTTCCTCAGGCGACCACCAATCCCATCCAATACCACCGCATTCCCACCCTCCGTCCTTCCAACGCTTGGCAGTTCCGCCCCGCGTGGCAACAGCAGCGCCGGAGCCGACTCGAGCGCACAACGGCCTCAGTCGCCTCAAAGAGCCAGCATGCAGCGCAAGCAATGGCAGCACTGGCAATAATGCCGCGTCCTTCCTCTAAATCGCTAGATTTATTTAATCTAGATGAATTTAATCAGGCAGCAGATGAGTTCACGCGCCGCCGGCGACGCGATGGTTAGGTTTTCCTTCTTGTTAAATACAAGAATTTAATTACTGCCCTTAAGGCTTAGGTAGGACACCCTAGCAGTAGCCAGACACACCCTACACTTAGAGTGTAGGACATACACACACCTCAGACATCGGCCCCACCGGTGAGGTCGATAATTACACACCCTTTGCTATATGACACTGTAGCTTAACACCATATTAGATAGGAGCGTTGCTGGAGTTTCTTGCGCCACTTCTTCTCCAGCGCCAACGCTTTAAGAAGTGGTAGTAACAATTTAGATAGAGCCTTCAGCTATTAAATGATCATTGCAAGCGTCTGAATCGAGCCGAGGCGTCGGCCCACCTGGGCAGCCCTCGATTCAGCATGCTAACGGGAACCATAAGAGTGACAACCTGCTAGGCTCCCTTCTGGGGCCCTTGGTGAAGTTAGTCACTTACGGGGAGACGCGCCTGTGGCAACGGGCCCCTGAACCCGGTTATGTTCTAATAGGTTTCTTCCTCAGAGCACGAGATCCATCAAAAAAAAAAAAAAAAAAAAACGGAAGCTCCTTTAGTTTCACTTATAATAAATATATACGATTTACTAACCTAGTCTACCCTTGAGTTAGTGTTTTAGCTTGGTAAAGTGATGTGGCCTGTTTTCTAATTGCAGAAAATATAAGTGCTTATTAGATTGCCTGGTATTGACGCTTATAGATTTTTCGAAAGTCTTGTATAACCGAGGTTATTAAAGACCCGACGTACTTCTTCCAGTCTTCTCATTTAATGATATCGGAACAAGTAGTGCAATGATTTATTTTTCAACAATTGTTAATGAATGCTGCCTAATAAAGTCCGGTTTTCCTCAACTCGGTATTCTTACTCCACCTTTGTCGTCCATATTTATTAATTTTATTGCGTTAGAAATATGGTGTGACTTATTCTGTTTGGCTGTAAATATGCCATCGTCGAAGTGCCTATTGTAACTAGCAGTGCACGAGACTTAACCTAGGTGGATTTCATCTCCGCAGAAGTAGGCCGGGGTGCCGAAGAGTGGCGTACGCCCGCAACCTTCCCCTGCTCAAGAGGGAGTGCCGTGCTGTTTGTTCCGGCACGGCGCCTAAAGCGACGATCCGGGTGTCCCAACACACCCGGTGAGATGAGGCCCGAAAGAGGCGAGGGCCACGTCGCGCCGGGTCGCCGAAGACTGTCATCAGCGCCCGCGGCCCCGGCTACAGCGACTCGAGAAAGGAACAACCGTTGGTTTTTAGTGGGTATACCGGCTGCTCCATCTTGGTCCGGGGAGCCCCACGTATCCCCGCTGCCCCCTCACTTAGGTGGCAGGGAATCCGTAAGCTGGATTTTTCCAACAAAAAAAAGGTGGATTTCATCTCACTTCAATGCCCAAATTTCAACGGTGATCAGATTCCATTTAGTCAAAACTTTAAAAAAATAGGTACATAAAAGATAAAATTCAGTTATATCCTCTTAAGTGTAAGTCCACTAGAAAATTTATAAAAGTATAATAAGAAAAAAGAACCAAATTTTGTCCGATGTGACAACCGCACGATCCGTTAGAATTTTCTGAGGCATAGACGGCTGAAAGTTAGTCCATAAATAAGGTTTTTGCGGATATTGAGGGAGTATGAGTACTTATTAACTTATTTTTAAGTTTATCTAAATCAGGGCTGTCCAAACTACGTGGGACCCAGGACCAACAAAAATCACTCAATACATTGGGGGGCCGCAAAATATTTATAAAAATAAAATACAAGATTATACAACATCGACCTCAATATTATTAGTAACTAGATGCAGTGCATGTTTATGTGAAGTATCTTTCAATGAAGACCTGTATTTAGATTTTATAAATTTCATTGTTGAATATGCACTTTTTTCAAAAAGGTAGGTACTGCCCATCATCGAGCCCATATTAAGACTGAAATTCGTTCCAGAATTGATGAAAAAAAAATTTTGAATGACAATTGGCGTCGGTTATACGTTCGGGGAATTCCCCGAGTTTTCGAGTAAATAGTATTGTGTGAGGCATAGCCGAATACGAAAGAAACGAATTTCGTTGAAAGAAAATAATTTACTTATTTAATGTATTTAAACAAAGAAGATAAAAAGATTCTGCGGGCCGCGGGCCGTGGTTTGGACAGGCCTGATCTAGATCGATACAGTCCCCTCTTAAGTATTAGCTATGTTTATACAACTTTTTTGGTAAACAGGTTTTCCAAGTACGTTTGGAAGATCTGTCCCAATTTCGAGCGAAGTTCAACTCGGTTTCGAATGTCTCCGTTTATGATGAAAATAAAAACTGCCTGCACTGCTCGTAAATAATATTCCATGTTTTATAAAATATGCAAATTCAATCGAGCACAACAACAAATATCTGGTTGGGGAAACCAGTTTCGAATGTTGAACGTTGTGGGCTCAGTGCGATAGGAACTTCTTTACGGTTCACTTGTTTTTTTCTTCAGTTTCGCGCCTATTTACAATGGCCGCTTTGGATCATTTGAGCGATCGAGATAAGGCGGTGTTGCGATGCATTTTTGATCCGACAGCGACAATGGGAGATGTTGTTGAAGATGGTGATAATTTTCCTGATGAAGAAACAGGTATGTTTGTGGTTTATAACGCGGAATTGTAAGCGAATTATGTAAATGAATTATTTATTGTGTTGCATGTAAAATTAACTCGTAAAACGTTATTAACAATAATCAGCGTTAGATTTTCTTTGATATTACGGGCTGAGGAATGTATACAACATTAAATTTTCCTTTTCAGTAACATTTCATTGATTCATGTTGAATCCATTTTTTACGATTTTTTCGCGTTTGTTCTTTATATTTATTCCCAACTTGTCGGACTCTTTCCACAGACAATAACATGGGAATTGACTGCATTTAAATTATATATTTAATGAAATGGAGAATTAATATGTTGATTAATCGCGTAAATCAAGGAAATAATTATTTTATTGATATTCAAATTTATTTTAAGTGATCGGTAATGTGCCAGAAGGTCGCCGCCGCTATTTAATCACCAGAGAATCGCTTATGCGTCTAACAAGTGAGGTGTACTAAGAAATAATTGCAGTAATTTAATTGATTTACGTATTAATTATTAATTGTGATACTGTGAGGTTTTCAATCATGTTAAACAGTTTTAATTCAATTCATAGTGACGACGAATTATTAATCACCTCTTAAGAAAGATGTAAAAATATACACATAAAATGTATTTATGTGTATATTTTTACATCTTATGAGTATATAGTTAAATAGTTTAAAATTTCGAATAAGAACATCATAGAAAATTGCATAAACGTAATATAATATATTTTTTTAAAGTTAAATATTTCATCACATTGGTAATGCTGTGGGTCTAGAAACGACACTATATTATTAACTTCGTTAGTTCTATATTGCGCACAGTTAGCGTGAGGCGCACGTTTTATCAGATTCTCAACGTATTAATTTATTCCAGATCTTAATCACGTCTCCATTAACATAGTTAAGCTGACATTATGGTGAAAACTATGTCTATAATTTAGACAACTATGTTACAAAATGAATATTTCTCTATTTCGAAGCTATCAGCAACATTACCTTAGCCAGATAACGTAGAAATAGTTCTAAATATTGTTATGTAATAAACTATCTGTACTGACTTTGATTTGACGGATTTCAGACAGTAACAAATGACGCTAACAGCGTAATCATCTTAATGGAACATTGCTTGAACATCTTGATTGCGGTGACCAGCCAACAGGAAAGCTTCATGTTTAACTCGATTTTTATGCGTCCTTTAAAAAAATTCTAGTATAACACCAGCTTCCTTTATAAAAATGTAATTGTTTGGCTTAACTGTATCAAAATTTCTTGTTCTTGTTGATTTATCAGAACCCACGTCAACGGCGTACGAAGACTCCAAACAGTTGACTCGGCAAGGGATGCAGCTGGCTGATTCAGGAAAGCTGGTGGAGGCACTGGATCTGATGAACAGGGCCGTCCATATCGCTCCGGAAAGGGCATCCGTTTATAACGATCGGGCACAGTTGCTCCGTCTCATGTTGAAAGATAATGGTAATTTAACTAATTGTGCTAATTAATAGTGCTTTCGTGTGGATTCATGACTACAAACATTTATGAACACGTTAAAAAAGTGGGAGCATAGCTAAGGCTATGCTTTTTCTCTAATTATAGACAAACTTTGACATTGAGAACAAGATCTAACGCGGTTGTTCTTTCTTTCTTCCATAGAAGTTGACAAGATCTACTTAGGCGTACAGTGAGATTAGGCAAAATGTCACCACCAATAAAAGACTGGTCCTGTACATACGTATACTCTAAATGTTATAACGAAATCCGCACTTGCGTTCGCATCCGCGGATGTAAAAAGGCTCGTTTCCGCAACGACCTTGTTATACATTTACTTTGCTACACACAACGTTTCGATTTTAGAGGCAATGTCGGATTTGGAGAACGCGTTAAAACTGACAGAGGGTAAGCGATCTCGGGCGAGGGCGCTTGCTCTTTGCCAAAAAGGAGTGTTACTTCGGAAACACGGATCTGCTGATGAAGCAAGAGCTGCTTTCAAAGAAGCCGCTGAAATGGGGAGCAGCTTTGCGAAGAAACAGGTCATATTGTCTTTGTCTTGATTTTTATTTATTTATCAAAGTGACGATATGAGCGAGTTATATGGTTATAGTACAGTAAATATATTTGCATACGGTTCTTGTAAATTCTTTCTTATTTTCTTCTAGCTATTTTCCTAAGTTGTCATTGGATGGGCTTAAAATAAATCCAGTTTTTAAGTAGAGCGATCTGACCTCGAACCTAAACCCTAAACTCCATTTGATGCATGGATTTAAAGGAACTGCCATCCTATGTCTGTCAAATATAGTCTTTACATAGATAGTCTTGATCTTACATACATCATCAGCCTTTGATAGTCCACTGCTGGACATAGTCCTCCCCTAATACACCCCTATCCATTAGGGGGTTTTCTGGACCCTATCCCACTATACTGGTCCAATGCGGGTTGGTGGGTGGACCGACTTTACATGCCCATCCGACGCATGGATCATCTACTTTTCGGACAATCGGCCCAAATTGCCCTAACCAACTAGGAAACAACAATGAAAATTTGTTGAGTCCCCGCAGGATTCGAACCCACGACCTCCGGTTTCTAAAGCACACGCCTATACCACTAGGCTGCGGAGGCAGTCAAGATGATCTTACTTTTCAGAAAATTGGTTGATATTGTCCTGACTTTATATCGTCGATAACAAATAGTTATTTTCTCGCAGAATGATTTTTAAAAATTATCTATCAATATTAATGGGTGTTGTCATTTGCCTTTCAGGTAGTCGAAATGAATCCTTATGCAGCTTTATGCAATCAGATGTTAAGTCAGGTCATGAGAGGTGAAAAAGAGATAAAGTTGTAAGAACAATAAGTAATAAAAAAATACCATCCCATCACACAAACGTTGTACAATCTTATCATATATAAACGGCAATTATGTCGTTATTGTTTATTATTTCATAATCTTAATATATATTACACATTTTGTGTATAATAATACTAACTGAAGCGACAATCGCGTCAAGATATACTTTCTCCTGTATGTTTTAACATCATTAATACACTGTAACATAAAATGTCTTCATGTTAACAAAAAGTTTTTTCAAACCATTGTTTTCTTTATATAGTTTCAATGCACCCATGCCACCTGAATGTTATAATTGCTTTGGACATCAGACGTCAGTTGCTTTAAATAAATCCTACATTCAGGTAGCAGTAATTTAGTAGAGGTTCTTCCGGGGTACCTATTACTGCCGCAATTCAGTAGTGTGTTCACACACTACTGATTTGCGGCAGTACTGTCGTCCGATTTGAAGGACACCGTTTTCAACGTAACTACTTGGTAAATAAGACAGAATATGTCATGTCTAAGGGTTGTGAGCGGATTTGTAGCGTATTACGCTGCTGTTCTTATAGATGGGTTCATCATCAGACTGTGATAGTCCACTGCTGGACATAGGCCTCGTCTAATGCACGGCTTCTCCATTTTAGGGGGTTCTGGACAGTATTCCACCACGCTGGTCCAATACGGGTTGGCGGGTAGACCGACTTTTTACATGCCCATCCAACGCATGGATCATCTTACTTCTCAGATGACTGGGTGATCGGCCCAAATTGCCCTAACCAACTAGGAAACAACAAGGAAAATTTGTTGAGTCCCCGCAGGATTCGAACCCACGACCTCCGGTTCCTAAAACACATGTCCATACTGCTAGGCTAAGGAGGCAGTCAGTATAAGTGGTTACTTTTGTTATCATTCTCATACCAACGTTCAACGGAGCAACTTAACGTTCTACTCGTCGCATCGCTTCAACCAATGTGAAAAAAATAGGTCCAATTAGAGGCCGATTAATATATTTTTTTTAAATTATGAAGAACAATAAGTTCTACATTTTTATCGGCCAAGTTAATGGTGAAATCGCTTAACATTGTTGCTCGTGGCAACAAAGTACCTTCGGAACATCAAATTGTTATCCCACAAGATTCCAATCCACGGTCTGCTGTTTATATTGTGAAGAAAAGAGAGGGTAGTCAATAAATAAAACACATTTGGAGTCTAATGAATTAGAAATTTATATTGAGTACAATTCATATCAGCTCCGGGAACACTAAACACGCTACGGAACCCCCAGGAAATAGGGGTCCGACCGACCGTGACGTCACCGCAGATCCCTAAACACTCTGATTTCACGTTTTAAAATGACAAATCGAATACTACAAATTGAAATACTGTTTCTCTACAACATTATTATAATGAAAATACTCGAGAAAATCACAGCGAACGCGCGCATTGACAAAGATGTTGGTTAAGGCGCGCTCGCATCGAATTGTTTGAAAAATTTCCAAAATTACGACAATAATATAGTAAACTCTATTAAGTGGCGAATGGTAAACTAATACAATTATTAAAAAACGTGCACAATAATTTCATTATAGTTATAGTTCGTCATTTGACGGCGTTTCGAGATGTGCGCAAATTTCTATTTCTCTCATATTGCCCTGTATATATTATTAAAATGCACGATAAAAATTTAAACAGACATTTTAACAGAATTAGTTACGACATAGTGTAATGTCAAACTAATTACGCCATACATTTAAAGCGTCCCGACTGGTTCATTCCGCTAGACGCGATGATCGACCAATACGATTCGACGTCATTCCAGTTTGACATTAGGCTGTTTCTTTTTTTTAATCCCGGATCTTTTTTAGCCCTAGTACAGAATCTTATAACTATAATCTGCATTCTGTGCCTTGATCCAGTCGAATCGCAAATTAGAATCGAAACAAAAATCGATATTCAAATCGTCTCCTAACAGCTAACATGGACAGACACATCGTAACTATTATTTTGGCACATTTTTGGAAAACAATGTTCAGCGAGGCTGTTGATTTTGATCTTTGACCGAGCAACATCTCGAAACTTCGCCAATTGACACGTGAAAAGATAGTTATCACAGAGAAAGTTGTCACGCGGTGAGATATAAGGTCGACAAGCTAAAATACGAAGTCGCTAATATACGTACGACTTCAATATTAACCTTCACTTCCATAATAGCACTTAAGTGAACGTGATATTATATTAAAATATTGTCAAAGGATAGTGAAAAGAGGATGTATACAACGATATAATTCACAATATTATACTTTAGTAATAGTAATGGCAATAAGCGGTTTGGATGTACATTCAAGAGTATATTTTTATTTGCAGGAGAAATACGAGTGCAACAATATTTATAAATAGTCAAAAATATTCATAGATCTCTACTAGTGGTGTCAGATTTTGTTTATAAAATACAAATAGTTTAAATAGCAAATAATCCGTGTATATATAAACTTATTCCTTTGCATTTCAGACGGTATGGTAAATAATATTCTGTATGTACATATTATTGCTGACTTTCTGTTTGAATAATACAAGAATCATCAATATGAATTCTCCAAAACCACTAGCAGAGTTCGTTTTATTGGTAACTATTAAATGACTGATTGGTATTATAATATTCCACTAATACAAAGAAGAGATATTTACAAATATATATTTTGGCACAGGCAACGTGCTTAGTCTGCGAGAACATCATAAATGTTAAATGGTAACACTAAATTCCATTTAAATATCGTATAAGTTAGAAGTATACTAAATCCTGTAATAACTACGGGCTTAGACTAAAAGAAGTGAGATTAGGCCTAATTCAATGAGACATCGGGGAGACTTATTCTAAGTTTTAAGGTCAAATTATTATTTTATTATTATAAATGACCACAAGTAATGTTTAATTTGATATAAGTTACACAAATCGATTAAAATGACAAACATTTACCTCTTCGATTATTAATATCAATGCGTTTAAAAAAACTATCACACTGAAAATAAAAAAGAAAAACTTTAAAAAGGTAAGATATATCGACATAAAAATACTGGATATAATACAATAAAAATAAATAATACAAAGCACGTGACTATTAAAAAAAACTTGTCTATGACCAAAACAGATGATATAATAAACAAAATATTTTGACATAAGTGTCGCTCTACTTAAAAAGAAAACGATATTCGTAACGATTCGAGGTGTATTCTAAAATTAATTTAAAAATAATAAAAAAAAATCATAAACGCAGTGGTATTAAGCAAGCTGTGTTTTGTTTGACAATTTCAAAACACGCGTAATTCTATAAAATGTAAGGGATTTAAAAAGAGTAACGTCAAACATCAAACGACCGTTACGCGAATCTAACAAACCGATCAGCCGAAAAGGTGCCACCGAGAAATTTATTGAAAACATGTGATTTATAAATTTCTATGCTTATAAACAATTGAGATCTTACAAATTACACATTTGACATAACCGTGAAACTTTTATCGAGTTCGTTTTCATTCAAGACGACGCGTCATAGCGTTTGTATGTTATTCTTAAGGAGTCATAAGCCATATCTATTTCATAGACAATATCCGCCATTTTGCTCTATGATCTTTTTACTTAACAAGCGTCAAAAAGCGACCCGATATTAAGCGATTCTAGCAACACTACTTAATATCCTTTAAAATTAATGTTGCTAACTCTAATATTTTTAAAAAGAGATTGGTGTTTACAGTTTAAAGTTACGTGACGATAATATCCCTTAGTAGACACTTAATAATAAATCTACTTATTTATGGAATTTCAATGGAGAATTTAGCTATTTGGATAACAACCGTTTTAAAAGAAAATTTATTATCTTTCTAAATGACTAAGTCGCTGGGGGATTGAAATTGTAAATAGTGTTGCTCATTAGACAAATAAAACTAAAGTTATTTGGACAAAAGAAGTAACAGAAGTTGTGACTATAGGTTTTAGTATGTATACATAAATATATATGTAGATATATCTGCAACATTATTTACAATTTGTTGAGATGTTACGGGTCGGTGCATTTGAATGTGCACATAACGTCAGTTTCTGTGGGCTGGTGCGACGAGCGGGGTCGGGGGGCGGTCACTAGCGCTCGCTACATTGAATCCCTCTCCAGCTGACTTAAAATATAACGCTGGCTCATATTAACAGATAGACAGATATAGCATTATAAATATGACATATTATGTATTGATTTCAAACTGAGATACATATATTTTGAACTGGCAACACTGACGAAGAGACATGGAGTTACTTGCCATTTGTAATTGTTTAAACAGGTTTTTTTTTTGTTATTTTCGCTAACATTTGTCCATGTAACAAAAATAAAATAAAAAAGATATTATGAATATATATTAACTGTAAAATCTTTCTGTACGTGTTCTGTGTTAATAAAAATAATATCTTTTATACTTACTATTTTGTATTTTTTTACGTCATTGGAAATGCCTTCCACTATAGATCATGAAAGAAATGAGCCAGCGCTTACTAATAATAAGTTAAATCTAGAAAGAATCAAAAATTCTAAATATAACGCGACAATAAGACCGCTCCTATGCAAATACCATATTTATGGCGGTCGTAACAGTAAAGGCTCTATTGAAATAGTTACTAACTTTCAAGAAAATATCCAAAAAAGAACACTATCAAATACTACCGATCAAATAATAACATCGTCTCGAATTAAAAACTATATACAATTATAAATTAAAATCCAAAATTTTAACTTAACTATTACATAAACACTAAGAAAAAAATATATCAAAAGGTTAAACATGCTAAAACTTTTCGCTATTTCAATAGAATCTTAACTCTCACTTACTTAACGAACGAAAAAAACACCTAAATGTCATTTTTATTACAATTCAATTTAGAATCCATTGCTTTCTCATTTAATTCACATTTAATCTAAGTAAAGAGTGTACAATAAACTTTTTTTTAATATTTATTTAATTTTAATAACGACACTTTAAAGTTAAGTTAGTAAGGCTTATTTTAGAGAACGATTAACGACCGAAAATTGCTTCAGCTCGTAACGCGTTTAAACGAGATGTTATATTAATTTGACAAACGTCAATTGCTTTTGTTAGGTTAAAATTAAATATTTAATAAAAGTTTGGTTAATACACAATTCATTATAGTGTTCACAAATCGCTGAATCTGTTGAAAATTCTCAAAATGCTAAAAGCAAAAAATCGATAAAATACGTAATGAATATAATTAATAACGGGTTATAATTAGTTATTTAGATGATATCTCGTCTAAACACATAACAGCAATAAGCATTCGAAGTTCACACACAAAGACATACATACACTCACAGAAGCATTTCAGTTGACGTACAAGCTCATAAAATGTATGATTACATCATACACCACACGCACACAGCTACCGATAGATTGAATTAATTTTTAAATGCATAAAAAAACGAAAACTTAACATTATAAACTATAAAAACGTAATAAACCGTAGAGCTAAATAAATATTTCACAAAAACAAATTTATAGAATTGATTCAAACATTCGTTGAAAATACTATTCAACGGAAGATAATTAACACAATTACTTTGGAATATTTTCCCTCAATTTAAGAGATAATAATTTATTGACAATATATTTTCAAAAGCATATATTAATGGAGACTCTTAAAGACTGTTAAAATTGTAATTTATCGTTGTAAATTATAAAAACATACACAAAACAAACTTTAGAGTTATAAGACATCAAACGATTCGAGATAAATATGTATCTTTTTAGGTTTAGATCGACAGGGCGTCATTGAAAAGTTAATATAACCATAGATTAAAAAAGGTAAACGCGTCAAAGACCATCCAGCTACCATCCACACGACACGACAATAATTATTCTAATTACAATTAACACTGATATGTGTACACAAAATTATAGCGAAATGACAATTATTGCAACGCAATGATATTATTATTTCAAATACGTGTCACAGATTAAAAATAAAACATCTTTAGCTGCGTTCCGTTTCTAAAAAGACAGCGTTCGTGTATTGCTTACACCGTTAATTTATAAAACACGTCGTGGCCCCAAGAATAGGATTCGGTAAATCTAATCAAAACATACTTATATTATTAAAACCAATCGATCTAAAAAAAAAACCGCCATATAAAAACATAAAAAAGACACTTACAAATAAAGGGTCATCACAAAACGTGAATAAATCAAATATAAGAGCAAACGTTCCGTTTTACATAAAGAGATTAAATTCGAGAGAGCGTTTTCATACAAAGCGAACGTTACGTACGTTTTAATTTAATATTGCTTCGAAAATTCGTTGATATAACGCGATCGCCGTAAAATACTAATGTTATTATTGCCCGAAATGAACGCTTAAAATTATTTCTCACTTGATAAAAGTCATGTCGTATCGGATGGACGAGTGAAAGTGATAGACGAAATGGTTATTTTGATTGGAAATGATGAGCATACAAATAGTCTACGAAGGGAAGGTGTGTATACGTTCCTGGGAATCCTTCTCGAAGTTTCTTCTTAACCCGATGGTCCTAAAACAGTCTGAAACTCAACCTGGATGGGGGAGTGAGTGAGACGGCATGCGACTGGTGCCGAACGAGTGACAGTGACAGTTGACAGGTGAAAAGAGGTACCCGCGCCCCGAACCTTTTGGCAGCTGATAGCTTCCAAGAGTACGGGGATTTTCTTTGCTGGAAATTAAAAAAAAACAATTGATGACGTTTCATTTATATAATAACCTAAGTATTCTTAATAAAAGTACATTTGTAATCTAACCACTTAACTTGACATTACAGTAATATACAATGCAGTAACGTCATACCTAAAGATAATATCCACTCTGAAATATCAAGGAACATAATAAGTTTAACCTACAGACACGCTAAAGTGATTTCCAAGCGGATGACGTCATACCTGAGCTCACACGTGCTGCACGTACTCTGGGTTCAGGAAGGAGAAGCCCATGAACTCGGTCTGGTCTAGGTTCATCATGAACAGCTTGTCGGTTGGTGTCAGCTCCGTCTTCTCCTGAGTGAACTGCTTGTCGAAGTTCGACACGTCCTTGCGGTGTTTCTGTAGAGTAAATTTCGCAATTAGGACCATATACTAACGGGAATGCTTACTCAAGTTTAGCTTCAGCCCCCTTGGGGCAAGTCGATTCTTAGTACTGAATTTTTACTAACTTCAAAGTTGATATAAAAATATTCTGACATAAACTCCAGGTCATATTTGGCTTGAGCTGGCAAAGAGATATGATATGATGATATAAATTTCTCTACTGTGCAGTAGAGAAACTTATAAATAAGCCAATAATTAACGGGAAAATGACTTTACAATGTTTCGGTTGTTCACGATGTTATAAAATAGTTTATTTTTTATAAATTAAACAATATTGTACTCAGAAATAAATTCGAAAATTGTTATTTGGATCAATATTCAAGTTGTAGTATCTAGTCAAGTTTTATGAATATCCATATTTTGTTGTTACGTCGTCCTTCATCATACCTATATTAAAGAATGGCAAGTAAAAGGAATGAAATAAAACCATAATAAACATACGATCTTAGGCTTGAACGGCGGCTGTACATCTCGTGCCTCGATGCGAGCCCAGTCGATGCGTCGGAAGAAGGGGTGGGTGCGAACATCCTCCTCTCCCCTGAGTCCGCAGCCCAAACGTTTTAACGGGTTTTTCGACAGGAAAGACTTGCAAGCATCCTTGGCTTCCTGCCGCCCATGATTTGAAACCGGTATTAGTACTTATTTATTTAGAATCTCTTATCGAAATGTTAGTAAATAAATTACTAAGATAGTCGCAATTCTAGGGTTAGGAAGGTAAAGTAAAACGATTTAAAGTTTTTTTTGTAGCTGTAAAACGATGACACTAAAATTTAAATCTGAGAAAGTTATGTCTATTACAGAACTGAATATAAGTTCTATTCTAGATATGGACATTTTAAGTGAAATAGAAAAACTTCAATTTGGAATTGATGTTAACAATATAACCGAAAGTGAGGACATGTCATCATACATATAGCGTTCTTCTAAATATTTTTTTACAAAGCAAGCAATGACTTAATGACAATCTGTTAATAGTGACGTCATAAGTCTGACACATAGTCGTTACTATGGGTCACATTGTATACATTCCAGATCGCTTTGACATAATTTATGTTAAGTTTAGATATGCTTCAATTAAAAAGGTGAATAAAACGAAAGCAAGCATACAAAAACAATTTTAAGACCGCCATGTCTTCGGTACGACGAGTAATGGATATCCCGAAACTATATCTTACCTTGCTCAAGGTCTTCGGGTACGAGACGCTGTTGTCCGTGATCGCTGCAAACAACTCCTCCTCATCCTCTCCATCAAACGGCGGTTGACCGACCAGCATTTCGTACAAAAGAACGCCGTACGCCCACCAATCCACCGATTTCCCATACGGCTGGTATAAGATGATCTCCGGTGCGATATAGTCCGGGGTACCGCAGAAGGTCTTTGTAGTCTTGTCGCCTGTTATCCCCTCTTTGCACATACCGAAATCGGCAATCTTAATGTGGCCGTCTTGATCGAGTAGGACGTTATCAAGCTTCAAGTCACGGTAGACGATGCCGCGGGAGTGAAGGAAGAATAGACCGATTGCGATCTCTGCCGCGTAGAATCTGTAATGTTCAAAGTCAAAGTCAAAGTCAAAATCAATTTAGGCTCTACTGAGCACTTATGAACGTCAAAATTATCAATTTACTTCAATGTCGTAACAATAAAAGCGTCGAAAGGAATAAATATTTTTTCACACATTTTCTCTAAATAGTATCCAAAACATACGGAGTATACTCAATTTGAATCTATATATGTATCTGTACATGTAAGTTTTGAAACCGCTTCGTTCCCATGGGTTACAAAGTTTATAGAAAATTTAGAGACCAATTAGTGTACATGCTGCATTGTTTCAATAGATTCCTGATCGTATTTTCCTCAAATAAAAGTGCTTAAGAATTTTTCGTTAGAAATTGGCAGCACGATGGTATCTGTTTTTAAGACTTATGTAAGAAACATATCTACAAATAAACTTTATACCTTAATGTAACGAGTGTTAGCTAGTATCGTACAATACTTACACAGCCACCGGTTCTTTAAATTTGCCGCACTGTTGTATTTGAAACATCAGATCACCTCCGTTGACGTACTCCATGACAAAGTAAAGACGATCCTAGTGGAAATAAAGTTAATAATAAAACAATAGAAAATTTGTACGAAAAACATGCAAATATAAGTAAAGAGCTTAAATAAAATCACAAATCAAACGCTTAGGTTACTTAACACGATCTACAATTCAAGATCATAAAGTTATCAGACATTGTAACATTAGTTATCAATTCTAAGGAACAATTAAATTTAGAAATAATCAGTATAATTTTTACAGCTTTCTTTATAATAATAAATAGCTATAATTTTTTAAAAAACTATCTGATTCAATCGTTTTTTACCTGTTTTAAAACAGATAAGCGAAACAGTCGACCTTGAAGCCACCGATATGACGTAGATGTTATGTACCTTATTGGATTGCTTTTGAACTTTTTTCACTAATTTCCGAATATATTGCTCATTTAGTAATAGAAGCGACATAGCCCACTCTGTCCACAGTCATAGAAGAGAAGTCGTGGTCTTTCCACTTCGTAGTAATAGAAGAGAAATCATAGTCTTCCTAGTCAATATTCATAACAGAGACCAAATTCTCACCATGGTCTGGAAGCAGGAGTGCAGCTGAACCAAAAACGGTGGCTTGCTGCTGAGTGCTAGAACGCGTTTCTCTACCATTGTGCACTCGATGTCGTCGTCCTGAATGATGATGTCCTTCTTCAGGATCTTGATGGCATACAGCTCGTCGGTACCGCGGCGTTCCGCTAGCATTACCTGCGAAGGATACCAATAGTATAATTACAGATTTTAGGATAATGTTATAAAAAGTTTTCGTTACTTAATGTGCAGAAGTAAAAGAAGGGTAGAGTCAAATTTTAGCCCAAAACTTGCAAGTTCTCTGCAGAAAGATGGTTTAATTCCATAACTATTATTCATTATACACGTGTTATCAAGAAGTGATTTCTAAGCACTGGAAGTGCTACAACGAACTTAACTTACTTCTATCTAAAAAGTTCATTACCTTTCCGAAGGAGCCTTTGCCGAGCACCATGATGAAGTTGAAATCGGATGCCCTGATGACGTCAGCGGCCGCCATGTTGTGCGGCACCTCTCTGTCAGGAGGAGCGGCTGCCCGTCTTGCGCCAACATTGGTCGCCTATTGACGAGTCAAGATAATTCATTGGGATGATGTAAGACTATAACTCTTTTTATTGTATTCGAAGGCGGAAAATTGTCAGGCCACCTGATGGAAAATAGTCACCGACGCCCATAGATATTAGTAATACCAGTGGTATCATCAATGCGCTGCCTACCGTGAGAAATAGGATTTTAAGTCTCGTGTACCCAGTTTATACGCTGGCTATAGTGAACATCAACCGGAACACAGTCGGATTTTAACACTACTGCTTTGTCGCAGAAAATAGGCACCACGGTGGTACCGCATCGGAAAGTCCCCTATAGAAAGGGGATCTACCACCTCCAAAAAGGGAGCCTACCACCTATTGTTATTATCATTTTATTGCTATCGAAAACAATTCCAACTATATTAATCCTAATATTTTTATCAAAAAGCAGAACACAGAAGTAATAATATAAAGTAAGAGAGCTAAAAACAATGAAGGGTAACATAGATTTTCTGTCTAATACCAAACATTTAAAGCTTATGTTTAACTGTTTGCCCAAATTATAATGGATCGGTCTCTTATCCATCGTCCTACATCCATCCATCGTCAACATAATTGAGATATGTACATGTAATTCAATGTTTGGCATTCAAAGGTTGCACAGCATAGGCTAATACCCGTGACGAGAGGATCATCACTTGCGATGCATACATATATTTTCAATATTTTCTTCCATTAATAATAATAAAGATGCGGGGTATTTTAATTTTTACGGCCGTCGTTACAGTACTATCTAACGCTTTCAAAACTCTGTGATATATCTCTACAACTTTTGATTACTGAAGACGATCGTTTTTCAAATCTACAAATTGAGCTACCTCCAAACAAAAAATAAAATCGACATCATACGATACAGTGAAAGAACGTATTGTAGAACTGCACATACAAATCACTTACCTTCATCTGAGTCTTAAGCTGGGCTAGATCAGCGCCCTCTTCCGGCACGGGCACGTTGTAAAACTCGCCCTCCTCTTGAGTGAGGAGCTTGAACCAGCCATCGGCGGGCGCTTTCATCACCTCGGAGATACCGAACGACAAGGAGCCCATGAAGTCGTTGCGCGAGGTGCGATCCCAATCCCATAGCTGCGGGGGATATTTCCATTTAGCTACCGTTAAAATTCAAATGGAAATGACGAATACTAAGGTTAATAACTCCTAGCGATGCATGCTATAACGATGATTGTTTTTTTGCGGAACGAATGCTATTTAGAATATTACATATCTTGAGATCTAGAAGAAAAGAGGTGGTATATCCTTTGCCCGATGAATCATTTTTTCGAAGCAGTTTGAGAAAAGGTGAGTTCAAGTAAAGTTACTATATGCCTTAGTTGAAGACACACAGGGCGGCCTTAGCTTAAGACGACAAAGTGCCGTCATTCATCATTCCTATTGATGAATTGTCAGAGAGATGTCAATCACTGAAAATAATCAATTAATAACAATACCAAAGGTGTTGCGACCACGTCGCTTTGTTTTCTATTTCTATTTTATTTGGCTCAGGAATCATCAACTTTATACTTATAAAAACAATCGTAATCTTGTCATTTAATATCAAAATATTTGTTGGCCGTACTTCGATGAGCAGGCGTCGGTCCTTGTCCTCCGCCTTCAGGTCGAAGGTGAGCGTCTCGTTCCACACCGGGTTCAGGGTGCTGCGGATGGTCTTGGTTTTTTTCTTGACATTGTCCGAGTCCGGGATGAGCTTCAACTTCACGTAGGGGTCCGACAGCCCGTTTGGGTCCATCGGGATCAAGTTGCGCCCTTGCTTCACTGTTTTGAACGAAGCAAACATGGGATTATCTTATAGTGGTCGATTTTTTTCTAACTAACAAGAAATGTAATTTTTACCTATATCTCAAAACGGATGTTTGCAATCATTATTGTCTATTGGTGGAATAGCACCAAAGTCATGAAAGAATAAAAAAGGTCGCGTAATTTATACAAAAGATCCGCGAAGGAAAACCAGAGTTGAAAACTCGCAAGATAAACTAAGGCAAACAGAAGATTATATCTATACGCCTGACCAGAAATGTATTAGAGCTTTGCAACTATAAAAAAATATTTAATTTTGATTACATAAAATTTTTGGCTCCCGAGAATTTGGCAAAAAACTTTATTGAACCAAAAAAAGTCTTCATGTCTCTTAGTCGTAGTTCGTATATTTACATTAATTCATTCAGATATACGACCTGAGAACCCATTCTTTTACAGTTAAGTGATTAGTTAAATTCCTGTGAACTAACTGTACATGGCAAGAAACCAATTACCTTCGACGGTTAGCTTATTTCCGTGGCAGGAGACAGAGAGCTGGATGCGGCCACGGCGCTCCGTGTGGTCGCAACCGCACAAGTTGGGCACGGACTCCTCGCAGCGCTTGTGCACGTTCATGTCGCATGCTGATTGGAATAATACTAGGAGTTAGTGCGCAATAAAAAATGAGTTTCTTGATAGAACTACTTGTTTCCTATAAGTTTTTAAATGATGAACTAAATCTGGTATCATTTTGGATGTAAAAAAATCATTCAGAATGAGCAAACAAAAGAAAATTTAAAGTATTGAGATATATATTAAAGACACACAAGAAGATGATACAATAATTTGAGTAAATTTTGGTGCATACCTTATCATAATCACGAGATTAAGTAGCTAAGCAGAATTTATAAATACCAATTGGATCTTAAAAGCAAAATCGAAGAAGAAAACGTCAGATAAAATTTAATTTACTGAAACTTTTAAATAGAAGAAGAAGTTGACGTCCTTCAACTGAACATTTTAAAAGTTCGAGAAATTTTTAAAATGTTCGCGCTATAAATAAGCAATGCAATATCTGACATTTTACTTTAATTAAATTCCACTAGCAGACCGTTCTCATTCTCTGTTACTATATTTCAACTTATTTCGTTGCTTCGTTCACAAATACCGACTTCATCTTTCAAAGGTATTAAAATAGATTAAATTTGCACAAACTTGGAAATTGGATGACGTGCAATGCATTTATCGTGTCGAATTCTGTTTATTTTAAATAAGGAGCGATCCATGAGTTTGTTACCAGAATGTATAATAAACGATTTTCTTTAAGACGTTGGCTTAATTAAATAAACAGAACAGACACAAAACTGAGAAATACATGCATTCGTGTATCTTAAAGTAGTTAATAAATATATTTGCATGCAGATAATGTCAACATTCCAAAAAAGATCCTATCATTTCTAATTTGTTCGATAAACGAACTAAATATATGCACAAAAATGTTTATGGGATTTTTTTACTTTGATATTTCAGATCCAAAAGAAAAGAACTGAATATTTAACAACAATTACAAGCTTTTAATTTATGACTTATAAATAATAGGCTTATTTTGAAATGATGAATATATAATATTGGAAAGAGTTACCGTTGTTAAGAAAAAAAAGCGACAGATATAGAAATACAATAGACAAAAACAAGTAAATTACAAGCGCACCAATAAGAACGCTTATTTAAGGATCCACAATTAATTAACGACAATCATCCAATTAAAACATTGCTAATAAAAGTCTTATAAGTAAAGTTTTAATTGGACGGACATAGCTTTTTTAATAAATAATTGGTCCTTTATAGGCGATCATAAGTGTCGGTAGAATAATAATTAATATATCCCCATGATCCCCAAAATCCATGCAATATATAGCAAACAGTTAGAAACAAAGAAAAGCGAGAAAGTTGGACGAGACATATGAGAGGAAACGTAAAATGAAGAAAATGAATTAGTTATTGCAATATTTACGTGCAACGTCACCATTGAGTACCTTGACTTGTTTTTGGAAAGTTTACGTAGGAGATAAATAAATAGATACAATTTTAATGAAAATAATGAGTAAGGTATTCTCTACGTATTTGGTTTTGGAAAATTTTGATTTTTATTAACTTTTTAGTTTTATATCATTACTATCGGGTTTGTGTATTGGGTTAGCGGATATCTATCCATCAAATTACCGTGTTAAAAGTTAATAGGGTATATTTATATGCATCCGATTAAATTGTTACTGGTAACATTCGTTTCGCTACACATCAATTACACCACAGACAGTGCGTCGGGACATCTCGATTGATGTCGTCATTCCCGTAAACCATTCACTACTGTCATCGGCTAATCGTTCAGCTCGCAGGCTGCTCATCCATTGCCTTGTACCTTCGCACTTGTATCCCTGGTGGGCGAGCCCGTGCAGCAATGTACCGCAATGGTCACAAAACGTCGGCGCTAGGAACGTCCAAGTGTTCCATTTGTGTGGGGCGTACGCGGCCTTTGCAATGACAAATTACAAATTCAATGATAGCGTTGCCTCTGTCAGCGTGATCGACAAGTTCAACGAGAGCGAGAGATCGACACAAATAGCAGATAAAGAAGCACACTAAATAATCGTTCAAGAAAACCGTTTCACTGAGCAAAACAAAAAATATATAAATAGTGATATTAATAAAGTTTATGGTGTTAATACTACTGCAAATTTCGTTTTCGTGCAACAAAACGGTCTTCACGATCGATATAGAAGAAGACAATGTAAAAACACTACAGAAAACAGAAGAGATGATGACAGTAAAAATAGAGAAGCACGCACACACACCGGCAGCTGAAATGGAGACGTATAGCATTAACAAAGCACAAGTGAAGCCACACAAGCTCGGTCCCCTTCAGGCCTCGCTGTACCTTGACACTTGAGGCCCTGGTGGATCAGGCCGTAGAGTAGGGAACCACAGTGGTCGCAGAAGGTCGGCGACGAGTACGTGCACACGCGGAAGTTGTGACGGGTCCTGGTGTCCTGTTGACCAGAGCGAGTGAATTCTCACGTCCATTGGTGTTGGTTTTGTGTCGATGTAATATTGCTTCTATAAACCGGTGCTTTAAAAAAAATTATACTATATACTTTGATTTTTTTCAAGCAATATCATTCATTTTCTTCTATTTGACGTGGAAGGTGATTTGGATTTTAAATTTTTTTCGGTCTGTTATGAGTTATTTGAAATGTAATAATTTTGGGCCGGTTTAACTAATCTGCTCGGATTTGTTGAATTAGCGTGTATTTTATTTTGGTTTCGACTATATTTGCATTTTCATCAATTGCTTTAACTATGCTTTGATTTTAATTAATATAATTTTTTAAAGTTTAGTTTGAGTGCCGCATTTACAGTAATCACAGGCAGACTAAGTTGGTATACGTCTGTATCCCATTGAGACGGATTGATATGTATAATAATCGCGTAAATAAAAGAAATAATTAAACTTCTCTATTGCATTTCTCTTAGACATAATAATTTTATTGAGAAAAGAAAATTCTAAAGACGAAATAATAAACCGAACAAGCAATGAATGAAATTTAATACAGTCTTTTGTATCAAGATGTATATTGGGAAACGAATTGTTCCTCCATCGCTCCAAGCGTTCATCGTTTTCTTATTACTTCGTGGACGGTCCGCTTATTGTGTTTGCATTTACATAAAAGGATCGAAATGTCTCCATTTATATTTTTGATTCACGGTTTATTTAATAAATAAAGTTGCTCTGGGGGCATCTATTCTCTTCGTTACTCATTAACATTGAACATTTCTTTATAAATATTCGTTCACTGTCAAAGTATCTTTCGTCAAAGGAATTTAATAATAAAATTTATCGCTTAAAGAACAATTTGAGGAATAGAAGATATTAATTATTTGTACTGTTTATAGTGAATCCGACAAAAATTGTCAAAAGTATAGGTAAATGATATTAAGCTAAAAATTATACAAAAAGTACATTAATATTACGATTTTTCTTATGTCATCCATTATAAAATTTTAAATGTGTTTTTCATTAAATGTGGTCCTGTCAGTTTATGGTGACGTAAGGTTATAATACAGGCCAACATACTTAATATAAAGAAAAAATACCACTGTAATTATAACAGACCGTTATAATTACAGTGAACCTTTATTATTTGTTTTATTCAAGCGATTATTATATACAATATCAAATCCACTCATTCGGTGGTAGCGTTTTGGCGATCAATAAGCGAGTGTATCACTCCTATGTTGAATTAAAGTATTTGAATTTGAACTCTTTTACGGACTCTAATTATATATGTTTTTTACTGACGTTGCGGACTCTTTCCAACATTTGCCCGTGCTGGAAATACAACTTACAGACCGACCTCGCAGCAGACAGTAACCTATTGTTTAACGAATTGAATCCGTGTACAATTTGTTCTGGAGTTGGTTTGCCAATCTACGATTGTGGCTTAAGCGAACAGGAAAGTTTATGCCGCCTCGACTGTACACAATCTTGTTGTTGATTAATTGCTTATTCAGAGTGTTAATTGGTACTCGCTTTTAATACACTGGGAAAAACAAACGGCGTGGATAATGAATCATATGCGGGCTTGTTGTTTGCCGACTACTAAATAACATTTACGAGCGTGATTTTGGTTTGCTCACATTATAAACTAAAATTGTATTTAGCCGCGAGAGGAAATTTAATACAGACTATTTGTACGTGAATAAATAAAAAATTGAAGATGTCCAGTCGGTTACGACTACGGCGGTCGATCTATATTAGAGATAAGCCATCTGCGCAGGATATATTACAGTGCACAAGTGTACGCGCAAGCACCGGCGCGCCTCTAAGCCCACACTCTCTAAGCCCGATGGGACGGATAACCGACACGACCGGAAAAACATAAGGCGCAGGACCGACTTTTTACATGCCCATCCGACGCACGGATCATCTTACCTTTCAGACAATTGGGTGATCGGCCCAAATTGTCCTAACCAACCAGGAAACAACAATGAAATATTGTTAAGTCCCCCCGCAGGATTCGAACTCACGACCTCCGCTTTCTAAAGCATTCGCCCTTACCACTAGGCTACGGAGGCAGTTAATCTATAATATGACGAAAATATATACAACATATTGTTATCAAATAATTAGCCTACACAGTCCAATTTAAGCAACTATTACAAAGAGAATTCCTTGAAAAAACTTTTCTTTTAATTTTGTCAAATCTTTAATAGCTGTATTTGTTTTTAAAGCCATAACTTATTTTGGTGCACGTCATGCGACCGTAAATATACGTTCCAGTTTCGCGAACAAAGTAATCATCCGCGAAATAAAGCGACCAACAATTGACCAATTATTTTGTCGCGTTCTAACAATTAACGCTAATATTTGCAGCGACTGTATTTAGCTTCACGTGACGTACGTACCTTTGGTAGTACACTAGTTTAGGTAGAACTTGAAACAATGTTTAACGCCATATAGTTTTTTTATGGCATACGCGAAGCAGACGAAAACAGTCAGGCCACCTGATGGAAAGTGGTCACCGGCGCCCTTAGACATAAGCAATACCAGTGGTAACGCCAGACGCGCTGCCTACCGTGAGATATAGGGTGTTAAGTCTCGTTTGACAGTAAATACGCAGTGGCTACGGTGCCACTCAAACTGAAACAGCAGTGTTTTCACTCTACTGCTTCTGGCAGAAATAGGCACCGCGGTGGTACCCACCCAGACGGTCTCCTGTAAAAAGAGCACCTACCACCGGTGTACTAAATTGAACTCGGAATAGATGTAAACATTGTCATCATCATCAGCCTGTTAGTCCACTGCTGGACATAGGCCTTCCCTAACGCACGACTTCACTGGGGGTTTTGGACCGTATCCAACCGATGAGGTTGGTGGGTGGACTGACATTTACATGCCCATCCGACGCTTGAATCCTCTTACTTTATAGACAATTGGTTAACCCGTCCAAATTGTCCCAGCCAACCAGAAAACATCTATAACACAAAATTGTTTATTAAAAAAATACTTCGATGGAGATTAGACTTCTATAGTGAGGTCAATTTAAAACTAAAATAGCTTCAACTTATCCTCTTTTTTTGTCGTTGGAACAACAACACGGATTCACCAGCCAGAATGAGAGGACAGCAGGGAATAGCTTAACATGAGGAGTTAAAGTTACATATTATATAATAATAGATAGGACTAATAAAAACATAATAATAAAGATATAATTTGATTTATTTACAAAACCCAATCAAGGTCGCACGTTAGCTAGACCGGTTATGCGCTTTAGATACTTCTGGAACGTACTAAAATATACAGCTTTAATTAAGCTAAGTGCCCCCTCCCCCCGCTACCAAGCTGGTCTTCGATCGTCGAAGGCACGCCACGCTATCACGCGATTTGAAGCTACAACCCTCGGCATGCTTTTTAATTTTATAATAGCAAAATACTACGCCCAAATAAGACACGGAAATTTGTAAATAATGTATAATAATGAAGAAAACGGAAACGACGAACTGATAAAACTGATAAAAACCGAAACTGTTTCACGCAGAGCCGAAAAAAAAATATTTTCATCATAAACTTTATTAAATGTAATTTCTTTATAAATAAAAGAATATACTGAAGAAACTAACTTTTATTATACATAAAAGTTATGATCAAAAGTATTTTTTTAATTGTTTCTGTTTTCTTTCGTAAATTCTGGTCGAAGAACAATCAAAATGGTTTACTTTTTGCCACCATAAAAGCTTGACGTAAAATTTCCTAATGAAAATTACATTAAATTGTTTGGCCGGGTATAGAATGTTACAAGGTTTTTACAAGGCTATAGGATAAAAAGTATTATTCCAATAAGCAATATTAAAAATATATATATATATATTTCTTCTTAGGGTTCTTTCCTTATCCCCAGTGGCTTTGGTTTGTGGAGATGGTAAAACCATTGTGGTATTCCGGTTCGATGGGCACCGTTAATAGTGAAAACTATGATAACTAACATTACGAGGAAGTGCAGTTTACTTACTATCTTACTTACACACATGCCTATTCGACAAACCAACACAAATTTTATATATATTTCGCTTAAAAGTTTAACTGAATAGAGCCAACCATAGGCCCAACGATATCCCATGCAGTACTTCAAACAATGACTGATACAATATTATTCTAAGAGATACAAGAGGCTCCGCTCTAAACCCCTTGGGCGCATCCATGTTATTACTAACGTTTCTCCATTCGCCTAAGCCGACGGTAAACCCGAGGCAATTACTCACAAGCGCACCGTCATAACATGGACCTGTCCCTAACTGATCCATAGCAATTATATTTAAGTGCGCGTAACATTACCTGATTGCATGACGTCATTTGTTTACATGATACTGCAGTTATTGTGCTGAATTGGACGATCGGCATTAATAATAAGTCTACGCGATAAAAACAAATATTTCCTTAAAGCATTTCAAATCATTCCTCAAGGTATTTATTAATATAAATATATAAAGATATCAGGTCCTTGGGCTCGAATCCGCAGGCACTCAATTACTTTTCTAAGTTGTTTCCTAGTTGGTTAAGGCACCGCGGGCCAATCAACCGTTTGCCTGTAAATAAATATGAACCATGCGTTGGATGTGCTTAAAAAACGGTGTAAGAGAGTGTAGAGCGAAGGAGTGCCCTGTATTTACAATTACACTTGCACACTATAATACCTCCTGTTTTAACTGTCTTCGTAGCCTAGTGGAAATCACAAGCTTCAGAAATCGTAGGCCATGGGGTCGAATCCTACGGGGAATCAAAAACTTTTCATTGTTGTTTCCTAGTTGGTAAGGGCATTGCGAGCTGATCAGCCGATTATCTGTAGAGTAAGATGATCTAGGCATGTAAAAAGTCAGTCCTGCGCCTGATCTATCTCCGGTCGTGTGGGTTATCCGTCCCATCGAACTAATGATGGTGAAGGAACAGGGATTGCACCTATGTTTGTGCGTACGCTTGTGCTCTATAATATCTCCTGCGCAGTTGGCTGACCTCTAATACAGAGCGTCGTAGTCGGATTCGACTATACATCATTATTTTAAATGCCTTCTGTGGGAAAGGGGTCTGATACAACTAGGTTGACAGCGTTCACAAATCACATGTTATCCTAGATCTAAGTATGGTATGGGGTTATTATAGAAAATTGTTGTATTTCTGTCCCAATACGCTAAGGTACACATAGATATAATTTGTCTTATTATAAAAAAGTTAATGATAACTGTATATAACGGTATGCATAGGATTTTTTAAATTTTATTTATTACATTTAGTTTGGAAATAAAATCGTCACATATTTCAATATAACCCTACACCTCAATAATGTTTCATCATCATCATCATCATCAGCCTGTGATAGTCCACTGCTGGACATAGGCCTCCCTAATACACTGCTACCCATTAGGGGTTTTTGGACCTATCCACCACGCTGGTCAATGCGGGTTGGTGGGTGGACCGACTATTTACATGCCCATCCGACGCATGGATCATCTTACTTTTCAGAAAATTGGGTGATCGGAATTGCCTAACCAACGAGAAAACAACAATGAAAATTTGTACGGTCCCCGCAGGTTCGAACCCTAACCTCCGGTTTCTAAAACACACGCCCATACCACCTAGGCTACGGAGGCAGTTCAATATTGTTTGAGTAGCACCATTAGTAAAAAAGTGAAAAAATTAAAAACTCGGAATGAATAAACGTTTCTGCCGACAAAATAATAAAGGGCCATTTGTAAGGATCGAACCTGTATAAAAGTGAAGGTTTAAGGAACATTAAATAAGTAGATTTATTAAATAAAAAAATACAGCTATTACGATTTCAAGTATACAATTAAAGGAATGATTATTTATTTTTTACCCCTATTGGCATTAGAGATTCTAGGGAGGCCTATGTCCAGCAGTGGACTATCACAGGCTGATGATGATGATGATTTATTGAATTTATATCGAACACTTTGTAAGTAGTTTCGGCTTAGAAAAATTAATAGTTTAATTTTAAGCTCAACAGCATCGGCCGTAATGTATTTAATTGAATAATATTTCGGTTTTATTTCAATATCGCGCCTTCGTCAAGTGTATTTGATTTTTAAAAGTTGTAAAAACTTTTAACCCTTTACGGTTTAAACTTTGACGTTTAAGATTTTTTAGTAATGTTTTTTGTAAGTTACATAAACGATGTTTCTGATTATTAGTTTTTAAATAGATATTTTTTTAAACATACAATTTTATAAAGATATTTAAATATTTTTTGTTTTTTTGTTGAGCCATTTTATACAAGTACATTTTTCATTTTGCATTTAAGTATAGTAATTTTTTAAGACTTTGTTATGGTTTAATTTATTAATAGATTTACGTACTTAAGTTATTTTTTTTATCACTGTCAAATTGTTTTAGACATAAAGAATCCTTATTTAAAACATCCATTTTTTTATATCTCAAATTATTATTTACATCTAAACGCGCTGCGAAACAAAATACCATTAGAATATATTAATATTAGCCATTTTAAGGTCACCTGCAAGAAGTTACAAGAGAAAATTAACCTTATTCTTATTTTAGTTAAGTTAAATATTGCACTTACGTCGGAATCGGCCCCCTTGTCCGCCCCTGGGCACGTGAAGGTGACATATTCGTGGCATCTCTTGTGCACCACGAAACTGCAGACTGTGGACAAATGGCAATAAAATGAATATTGGATAATCATTATAATAATTTCTGCGACTATATTTGAGCCGAGCGAGACATGGAATAGATGTATACAAAGCCTAATATCAAGTTTTGCTTGATATAAAACGTAGGCCCTTTCTAATTGTTTAAACATCGCATGGCGTCTAAATATGGCGACTGTCCGCCAATCGGAACATTATTTGTGCATAAAACTACCTCCGTGGTCTAGCGCGGTATTGGCCCTTGCTTTATAAAACGGAGTTCTTGGATTGGAATCCCGCGGGGAAATAAATTAGTGTTAACGTTGTTTTCTGGTTGGTTCGGACAATTTGGGTCGATCACCCAATTGTCTGAAAAGTAAGTGATCCATTCTTCGGATGGGCATGTAAAAAGTCGGTCCACCCACCAACCCGCATTGGACCAGCTTGGTAGGATACGATCAAAAAACCCCCAAACGTAGAAGGCGTGCATTAGGTGAGGCTTAGTTCCAGCAGTGAACTAACACAGGCCGTTGATGAAGATTATGATGTCTTCACATTACATGTTGTTTAAATGAATACCATGCCTCATTAATGCGTCATGCATTAATTAGGATATTTCATCCACCTCAAATGTTTTAAATGGAATTGCGCCTCAACTTATTACGTTATTATTAAACTGTGAGCGCTATTTACTTCTTAAAATTTCAGTGATGAATTAAATTTTCAAAAGATTAAACGGTTCAGTTACTAAAAATTGCAGATCTTATTGTACACAAAATAGATACATGTATCTTTGCTTATTATAAGACAGAGACAAGAAATGATGAAGTCCGCTTTAAATAACTAAAATGTCTTTAAACAAACCAATAGAACGTATAAAATAGTAATAAACAATTTCTAAATATCATTTCATATAACAATAAGTTAAAAAGGAAGTTTTTTTCACTCGGACGTGAGCTGAACAGAGAGATCTCCCGATTTAAGTATGTTGTTTATGAATTCGCAATGGGGCGACATTATTTGAATATAGAACGACATTTTCCGCTTTGAGGCACAAGAGGGAACGGTGGAAAAATATATATTTGTTTACAGAATCCAGAGCGAAATAGGGAGGGATGGGGCATTTGTGCAATGTCAGGGGGCCAATGGAGATTTGTGGGGGACAGTTGGAATGCAAATTCACTGCGCGACTGTACTGTTCAATGAGATGGCAAATATATAAATGTGCGAGAAATAAATTGTAATATGACATTTAGTACAGGGAAAGTAGAAATAAAAAAAAAGTAATTTTTAAAAGATCCGTAATCAAACATCTGTTTACATTTTTTGTAGAACGATGCGAAATTTAATAATTGTCATTATTTTATTCGTATAGTTTCAATCATCTTAACCATTGCGTGGTGTGATAATAACCTTTAATTGTAAGTGCAGTAAAATGATATCATTTCTATTAAGTATTGTAACCTTGCATTTAAGGCTGTGCCTTATTTTAGTAATCCAATAAATATCTATATAAATATTTTGTCTACTATTTAATTTATCGATAAATTTGGCACACAAAATTAAAAAAAAATTGATTAAGTTTAATTTTTATGAATAAAAATAAACCTTAGTACAACTCCACAATAAGAACAAACAAAATTAAATTAATATTACATATTGTAGACCCAAGCAATTCGATGCAATTGTATTTAAAACACAATTATAACACACAACTCAAGCACCAACACAAAATACCTATCACAAGAAGATGAATCGAAAATGGAACGTGACTAAATTGTTTCCCCGACAATGGATAAAAGCACAGTTTTGTTAGACGTCCCCCTCGTCCCAGATTAGGGAAGGATAATCCTGGAGAAACTAACACTTACCCGAGCAACGGGTCAGATGAGGAATGAAAGGTCGATCGGAGTGAAAGGATAAACATCAATGAAAGGTAAGGAGATTATCCTACTGATATTATGTATGCATACTTATTTGTGTATGAATGTTGGCCAACTTACAACGCAAACACTACTCAAGGGTTTTTTATGGAATTCTGCAGGAATAGAAATGATCTCTCGGAATGAGATAAAGCGTACAGTTGGTAAGTAAATATTTACCCTAAGCTTCACATAGCATGTTAAAAATATTCTCAAATAGTTTACAGGTCGCTGCAGCTAAGTGGTATAGGGGTTGTGCTTCAAAACCGGAGGTCGAGGGTTTCATTCGAGGGGGACATTCAGCAGGGTCGAAACAAATATTGGCTTGCGACACCTTTGTATGTATGTATTCTGCAGATTAAAATTCTAGTACAAAAAAAGCTAAAAGTCGGAATAATTGTATCGTAAAAATAAATATATCTCTAGCCTATTTGCCTCTGTAGCCTAGTGGTATGGGCTTATGCTTTAGAAACCGGAGATCGTGGATTTGAATCCTGCGGGGACTCAACAATTTTTTATTGTTGTTTCCTCGTTTGTTACGACAATTTGGGCCGATCACCCAATTGTCCGAAAAGCAAGATGATCCATGCGTCGGATGAGCATGTAAAAAGTCGGTCCACCCACCAACCTGCATTGGATTAGCGTGGTGGGATACGGTCCAAAAACCCTCTAATGGATAGGGGTGTATTAGGGGAGGCCTATGTCCAGCAGTGGACTATCACAGACTGATGATGATAATGAAGATCTATATATTAAAATATATCTCACCCTTTCGCCTCCAAAAACCGTTGACCATCTCCAAAGGTTTAATTACTTATAGATTATAATATTTTTAAATTTCAGATGTCATCCTAGATCGAGGCCTGATGCGGAAAAGAGTTATTAATAGGACTGTTCTCATAGCTCACCTTGACACTGGAAGCCCTGTTTGCCGAAGCCCCTGTAACAAGAAACGTCATATAAGTAAATTGTTCCACGATTCTATAGTTAGATGTTTATTTTAAACACCTTGTATGACTTGCGTGCGTCGTGTGCTAAAAATACAACTATTGTATTACGAGCATTTTCTTTATGTAATGTTGTCTATTGACGACATGAAAAATGTTTGTTTTCGTAATTTGTATTGAGAATTATTTAAATTTTGCCGAATTATATTTTGTTTTTAGTCATAAAGCAAAAAGTTTCGATTAAGGGTAGATATATCTGCTCATCTGTTGCAATGCATTTTGAGTAATTCTAAAATCAACCTAATGACCCATTTTCATTTTTTTATTTATTAGGAAAACATACAGCAAATAGATGGAATATGTAATGGTTTAAATATATATTATACTTCTTTATTTACACAAGAAGACTGATTTTGAATACTTATCTGTCATCTAGTTGCTATAAAGCACAAGCTTTGCTTGGCTATATGGCTTGCTATATCGTTTGTGTTATCGTCCCCAAATATGATCATTGTTATAATGAATATACAAAAACTGAATAGCCGCATACAAATAACATCCGTAAGGTTATTTAATTAAAATGTTTAATTAAGTTTATTTTACAGTAGCAGTTTTCATATTATTGAATTGAACTGACAAATATTTATCTGTCAAATATGGACTAGAGTGTCATCATTCTTAAACTCGCATAGTAATAACCTTTAACAGAAAACCGTCACTTAAAAACTTTAAAAAATAAATTATAGCCAAAATCTAAACATTTCCATAAAAGTATTAAAACAATAAGCAAGGGAAAAGGTTTGCACGATCCCTGTAAGATTAGCCAATAGAACAAAACGCCAACGAAAGTCGCACAAAAGCGTCAAAGCATCTTATCAAATTACTCGGTGGAATGCAGCCGCGGGTAAAAATTGAATCACTCTTACAATGTGCGGGCGGCCCGTTTCTACGTAGGGTTGGCGTTTGATGACGTTTATTTAATTTGGAACATCGTTCATATTATTACCGTGATAAAGTACATTATAGGACTTATATAAATTTGCTTTTCTTTTGCATGATCTTTTGAAATTGAGAAATTAGTTATGTATGACGCTGAGACTTTTGTTTTGAGACGAAAATAACAACAGTTTGCTTTATATCGTTAGCCTTTACCTATTATGTACCGAATTTTTATGATAGATAATTTTTATGATAGATAATTTTTATGTATGTATTCTATCATCATTATCATCATCAGCCTGTTAGTCCACTGCTAGACATAGGCCTCCCCTAATGCACGTGTTCTCCACTAGGGCTTCCCTTTTTGTGTATTCCAATCGTGATAAATGCTAGATAGAAATGTTTTTGGTAAATATTTGTAAAACAAATTTCGCATCGACTATTGTAAACACATTGTACAAATGGATATTAATTTTACCTTGGTCGATTTTTAACGAACACTCCGACGAATCACTTTGCCTGCTTAAATAATCATTGCATAGTATAAAACAAAGTCGCTTCCTCCGTCCCTATATCCCTATATATGCTATATCCCATATATGCTTAAATGTTTCAAACTACACTACATATTTCGATGCGGTTTTTAATATATAGATAAATTAAAAAGGAACGTTTATATGTATAACACATGTTTAATATTGTAGGTATAATTTCTATCACACAGCTCCCGTGCGAAGCTAGTAATGATATTTAATAAATCATTAATACATTTGTTACTTACTTACGACATCTTGATTCATATTTTTACTTATAGTGACTAAACTTTCTTACAACCAAGTAATACAAGCGACAACCCTTTACAATAAGCAGCTTACAAGCGATCCATTTTGCATATCACGCCCGTAATGTGCAGGTGGGCAAGGGGAAAGAAAACGAAGCCGTGTCTATTCTGTATAAATTAAAGAGTGGCTGTATGCGATCGATCAGTGTCCCGTGTAATGGGTTGAACGATAAATATACCTTTGCCCTTAATGGCGGGCGATTAATTAATAATCCCCTGATAGAGGGCGTTCCAGTTTCGCTTCAATGTTTTGTTATTCGAGAAAAAGTAGACACGTCAGCTTTTACATCGAATTTAAATTGTAATTAACATAAATTAGCTTACCAGTGCACTTTGTTAACGTCACGTGAAGATTAATTAGTCTGATTTTAGTAATTTCTAGGGCAGGCTGTATAATATGAACTGTTACAGATAGTTAAAATTTTGTTAGATGGTTAATTCCTGTTTCTGTTATGTAATAAATAAACACTGAGGCGGTAGCCATAAAAAGTATGTGATTTTTAGTCGTCATTTATAACGGTCAACGACAGACACTTAAATTATTCGCGTTATATTAAGTTTTATTGTTCTCATAGAGTTAATAAATATACAATTTAATCGTATCTAGCATACAACTCACACAGTTTTTTGCTTTATAATAAGATTTGACAGGTTTGCTATAACTTTGCCAGCTTGTCGATCTTCATTCTAGTGTGATCGCACTACTCCGTTGTTACGTTAACCACTAACATTCCATACATTATCATCGTCATCATCAGCCTGTAATAGTCCACCGTCGGACATAGGCCTCCCCTAATACACCCCAATACATAAGGGGGTGGGTTTTTGGACCGTATCACACCGCGCTGATCCAATGCGGGTTGGTGGTTGGACCGACTTTTTTACATGCCCATCCAAAGCATGGATCATCTTACTTTTCAGACAATTGGGTGATCGGCCCAAATTGCCCTAACCAACTAGGAAACAACAATGAAAATTTGATTAGTCCCCGCAGGATTAGTACCGACGACCTCCGGCTTCTAAAGCAAACGCCCATACCACTAATCTACGGAGGCAGTTAACTCAATGATTTACCCCGCAGACTCTAAGCGAAATTTCCAAAGCCGCAAACGCTTAAGCAACTCGAGAAATTAAATAACCTTCGGGGGTAAAACTTTACAGACGGGCCGATACTTTTGACGGAGCGCGAATTTATTGAGGTTTAAAAACTTCTGGACACTTTAACGACTCCGTGGAGTTCGGAATTTTTGTTCGTTCACAAAGTGTCTTGGGCTCAGAGTGTTTGAAATCTTCGTATAAAACTCCAAGTTATAATCGGATTAACATAGGGCCTCTCAAGTTGAAACTTTTTAGCACGCACCGTGTTATAATTATTTTTTTTATCTGTACTATTGCACCAAACTAAATGGCGAGCTTAATCCACGTGACTTAAGAACGTTTTAAATATATATATATATTTAAAACGTACCAAGATATAGATATATTCAGTGACTCTATCACAAAAAAAAGTGCTGCGAATCATTAAGTGACATTATTAATCATTATTTATTACCCAGTTGGCAAATAGGTATTTCACACAAGAATTTTGCATTTTTTATGATTTAAACATCCTATATTTAAGTTACTTTTTTGTTATTTTTAATCTGTACGGTTAATGTTAATTAGTATTAAGCAATAATTGTTTGTCTTATCCATATTGTCCGTAATGCGACGTTTATTGAAAGCTGAGTGTGTCTGTAATTGGCGAGCACGTACGTAAAGCTGCAGTCATTTGGAATTGTTTTTTTTTATATTTTTACACCTTTTTTCTGTACACGTGTTGCTGTTGGCAAGCCTTAATAATAAATAAATAAAATATATTCCCTAAGGTTTGCAACCTTACTAACCTTGTGGAATAGTTGCATTTCAGATACCGCTTAAACTGTAAGATAATTATTCTTTAAACCATTATAGATATTGAAGAACAAAACCAATCAATATCTAAATCAGCAAGTAGAATTGCTGCAGTGAGTGAAAATAATAAAAACTGAACAAACATTTCAAATTAACATAACAATGCTATAAAAATAAAGAAATTTTTTACTAAACTACTACTAAAACTTTATAAATATAGAAGGAAACTAATCAAATCCTGATTTCATAGCCGTATTTGATAATCGTTTTGCTATATGGTTCAATGTTAAGGCGCCTTTTTGGCCTATTGGCCATTGCTAACAAAAAAGGTGTCTTAGGTTTCTGATATCGATCAAACTTGTTGCATCGCTGTTTTCTACTTGATAAGGTCCATGACCACCAACCAGGTGAGATGCCGATCTCCGTGTAGTAACCAGCTCAAGTTGGCAGTGAGAAGCAAAGGATCGGCTGTCTTGGCGTTCATTGAGAAATGCCTATGTCCAGCGGTGGACGGCTAGGGGCTGCTAATGATGATGATGATGATGATGATGAAGGTCCATATGGGCTAAAGTACGTTATCTACACTACTAGTTCCAACGCCTCCCTGTTATACAGGTAGTGTTGCTGGGAAACACCTTTTTTATTTCTGGTTCGTAAGAATGTGGGTCGATAACCCAATTGCTTGAAATGAAAAGTAATGATCAGTTTGATAGCCATGTAAAAGTTGATCGTGTTGCCGCCAGCCAGGACATTAAGATCATGGTCTCCTCTAATTATAGTATCAATCCGGGCGGCTTAAGGAGATCAGATACCAATAGCACTATGCTAAAATTGTTATTTAAGTTATTCTGACCGCAAAATGACTAATAGGATGATAAAAGACCAAAGATTATATTTGCGCAATTGAAATAAAAGAAGTATTTTTTTAAATAAACATGAAATATACAAAAATCATATTTGAAAAAGTATATAATTACGCTAAAGGGCTGATACAAAGCCAATAAATTATATTTTTAATTTGTACGAGCGGCCCATATTATAACTGCGTATTTTTTCGACATTTCAAAGCGTCTCCTAAGGGGAAAAGTTGTTCAGAGTTCAAAGGCAACGAAAAAAATTACAGATTTCGCAATACTAAATTGGCTCTCCTGCAAAACGTATAAAGATTGTCGCAGACTTTCCTTTACTTTCACGATATATTTCCCGCTGCTGTAATATTATTTACCTGCCCTATTCTTTATACCTTTAAATATTATATTAGCAGGTGGCACATTTCATCTGTATCAGCAGTGTCTTGCTAAGCCGTGTATAATTAAAAAATCCCTTCACTTTTGGAACAGAACCATTGGAATAATTGCACACGACCACTTTGTGTCAACGAATAAGTATTAAAGCTGAATGGTACAATGTGGCAAGCTTATAATATAGGGTCCTAGGTTGGTCCTAGGTCCCATAACTTAAAGTGGTATAATTCGATCAATGCAAATAAATAAAATTTAAGTGTGTGTTTGTAATATTAAAATAACCTCTTTAAAATATAAAAACAAACAGAAAAAAAAACCAGTTCCTACATATAAAAAAGACTGCCGTTTTATTTAAAAAATATATATAACAGTTTTTTATAACCAAGTCAACCCACCAGCCCGCATCGGACCAGCGTGGCCGGATACGGTCCAAAAACCCCCTAAATGGAAAGGGACAATAAGAGTATATGAAGGAATAGGGAGTGCACCTGTGTCCGCGCGTACATTTGTGGACCACACCTAATAACTCCTGCGCAGTTGGCTGATCTGTAATATAGATCGGCCGCCGTAATCGGATTCGACTACGGCGACATTGAACATTGGACTTATTATTATATAACATAAAAGTCCTCATTGTCTCTCACATATAATGGAACCTTCTATTCACAAATACGCACGCCTTATTCAGTAACGATTATTGCTAGGCTCGAAAATAAAACAATCAAAACTTGACAAAGTTTTAGGTACATATGTATTACACATTTATTGTTCGGACAAAGGATATGAAACAGATTGCTTCTAGTGGTATAAACAGGACATATATGTTTAAGGCAGGCCTAAATTATAGATAGACCCTAGACAAATTACCCCTACGACCTGGTGGGACTAGCTGTTGCATTACAAGCCGGATGTCGTGGGCTCAATTCTCGCGAAGAATCGTTATCTCGTGTCTTCGATTGAATAATGAACAAGCCTTATGGACATGTTAAAATCGTCTTCGTTTATCAAGAACACAATTAATAGGCACTATATAAAGTTTGTATCGTAAATATATATAGACTAGGAAAGATATAATCAATTTATCTGCCTTTAACTGTGATTCTAGTTGAATTAAAAATCCTAGTAATAAGACAAAGGAACAATTAAACGAAAAAGTCAATCATAACTTTTATCTTGTTATACTAAAGTTGTATTAAAGATTTAAAACCATTATACGTGTTTCACCTAGCATTACAGCAACTAAGAACTTTAGCCTAGATTAAATAATATCTAAAGCCCTTAGTAAATCTAGCTTACGCCGAGAACAATTACTTCTATCATTTCTTTAACCTATTATTTTATTTAATAAAACGGGATCTGTATAACCTTAGATCAAACAGTTTTAAGACTCGAGATTCAATTAGGATTAAATCCTCGATAGGATCAAGCTCACTTCGGAATTGGCTGCTATTGTTATCTACGATGTTAAACCTTTATTCAGTGCTACGAGGAAAAACCGCCTCCGTGGTTTAGTGGTATTGGCTCTTGCTTTATAAACCGGAGTGGGTTCGAATCCCGCTGGAAACAACTTTTTGTTATAGCGGTTTTCTGATTGATTAGGCAAATTTGGGCTGATCACCCAATTGTTTGCAAAGTAAGATGATCCGTGCGTCGGAGGGGCATGTAAAAAATCGGTCTACCCGCCTGGTGGGATAAGGTCCAAAAATCTCCTAATGGAGAAGGCGTGCATTAGACGAGGCCTATGTCCAGCAGTGAATGAACGACAGGCTGATGACGATGACGACGAAGGAAATCTTAAGGCAACGTTGAACATTAAAAAAGTAACAGATGAGCGAATTAAAAGTTTAACAGCAACGTATTTACGAGATGCGGTCAGTAATTAAATTAACTACGCGATGTTAACTATCTTACGCTAAATACGTGCCGTGGAAAATAAACGGCTATCTTTCCCAGAAAACAGTAGTGTATACTTCACGCGCTTACTAGGGTGACTTTTCTTTCCGTTTGAAACTGCTAGATTTACTGTGTATATAAGTAAAGGACCTTTGATCAGGTTAGACATTTTGATTGAGTAAAGATAAGCTCACAAATAAATAATAATATTCAGATTGTTGAATTAGTGAAATAGGAAAATTGAAACATAAAAACACTTAAATACAAATGTATAATACAAATGAATGATACACGCTGCCGCTTTGATGCAATATAATAACTTCATAACCCATAGGTAATTAACTTGTTTTTAATTGTAATCAAAAACTATTTTTTACATTAATAACTAGGTTATTAAATATGCAACTGCGTAAAAGAATAACTCATTGCTCCCTCAATATGAGACAAAATAATACTAGGTATGGTCACTTTAAAACCTTGCAGTATTGAATTTTATTCATCCGCAAAGTAATCGTTTTTAGACATCTAGTGACCGTAGGTTTTCAGTTAATAGACGTCCGATCACCTCACTAAATAATGAAAATCTAGTAAATCATAAGCCCTACAATTTCAAGGCTCAATATAACAATGAAATACGTATCTCTCTCGAAATCCAATGTCGTGCTCAAATTCAACTTCCCTTTAAAGATTCCAAAGCTAGTAGAAACTGTGGGATGGGAATGCATTTTGCGAATGCATTTACGGTCGTGGCCTGTCTATTCATTCGTGCACGTCGGGGTGGTGATTAAAGGATGCGGCGGTCTGGGGTCGATTCTCAATATGCAATTATTTAGTTGTGTTTATAAAAAGGTTAATATATATTGTGTACCCATGCAAAAGGTACGATTACTTTTTCCAGAAAAAACTTATATACAGAGACATGTTGAAAAATTAATTTAAACCTAGTTTTATTTATAAAATAATATATAATGATAGCATAACTAGGTTTATCAATATTGAAGTATATCAACATTGATATATTCAAATTCAAATTCAAATTCAAATATCTTTATTCAATATAGAAGTGTAACACTCCTTATTGATTGTCATAGACTGCTCACCAGTTCGGAATAGGACGCCTCGACCTGAGAAAGAACATGCGAATACTCAGTGAGCCTATTTTGTCATCTTTAAATAATCAAATATATACATATAAATTTTATGAGCTACATACAGTACTATGCATACTATATACTTGAAAAGCCTGGCGAGCATTCCATTACCGCTGTTATCATTATAAATTCATTTTGTCATAATAACCTTTAACACATAAACGTTCCTTACTACTTTTAAATTTATTACAGTTAAATTCTGAACGTTTACAGGAGTTTTGATGTAGAAACGTATACATTGTTACATAAAAGATTTGATTATTCTTAATCTAGTTGCTGGAAGAATTAAATATTTTGTTCTAGTATTTACTGTTATGTGATCACAATGTCTAAGAAAATCATTTCTATTTCTTTGCCATACATTAGGTTTTCACATGTTGAGTAACGTTAGTATTTTAATCTCGAACAATTTCTCAGGATTCTGGTTGAGAGGTTATAAACCGCTCGAATAGCTCTTTTGGAGGACAAAGATCGTATAGTATCCGTACATCTTCCACAGTTAGAATGCCATAAGACATTACACTGTGAAATAGCTAAAGAAAATAACCAGCCGATCTCACGTCAGTTAATTGTCTGATTTTCTTGACACATAACTGCAGAACTGAGTTTATTGACAGTCTATAATATGAGGCCCATGCAATCTGGCTATCTTTATTATTCCAAACACGGTTGACTTACAAGTCTATCTCTTCCTCATCTATAAACATACATTTACTCGTCTCATTTGAGTCATAAATTTAACACTTTGTCTTCTTCTGTTCAGTAGAATTATGACACTAAACCAGTGCGCCACTCTAGAAGATTATTTACATGTCATTTATTGATGTGTGTCGTTTCATTTAAAAATTAAAAGTATCATCAGCAAATAATACTATCTCGTCGTTTTAAATAATCATATGGTAAATCATTTATATAGATGAAAGAAAGGCCAAGAATAGACCTTGGGACACCATATTACCAGACGCCCATGAGTCTTACATTCGTCAACCTCTGAGTTCAGTGGTCAAGTACGAAGACAAGATTGAGTGCAGCAGTTTCTACACATAGTGACGTAATTTCCTGACCAAAGTTTCATGCTGACCAATCAAAGCTTTGAGATCAAAAATGCCTAAGCATCCTGCGACGCTTCCCAACCTCAAAGATCTCTTAATGGCATAAGCCAGATCAATCTGGAGCGACCCTAGTGAAGCCTACTGTTTGTTATTAATGAGACAGTTACTGTTAAAATGTTTCATTCAATTGGTTAATTAAAGTTTTCAAATATTTTACTAAAAGTAGGCAAAATAGATATAGGTCTAAAATTATTTGGGTCCATATTACACCTACTTTAAAACCGGTATAACTCTACTGTGTTCATTAGTCAGACTCACCTCTGATGCTTACATTAAATATTGTCTAGATGAGTGATATTACATCAATAACAATTTACTCACCTTAACAGAGATTCCCAAAGGTCTGCAGTTTTTAATATCTAATTGTCTACAATGCACTTATAATGTCCTTGCTACATACATTAGTAAAATTAAACATTTTGACATTCAATAACATTATCTTTTAATAGTGATTCGAACTGTTGAGACAAAAGTGACTTGATCGAAACCGGAATGTCCGAAAATCTCAAATAGTAGAAATCTATACTCAGCTTCAATTGTATGGTTATCAACATTTAAAGATTATTTTAACTGACTCCTAGCGCCCTTCCGTTTCGCTATTAATAATATTCCAAGTCATTTCACTTTATCTGATGAATTTTAATTTTATTTTAAAGTATAAACATTGTAGCCAGATAACACACTTTTTAAATATTTTAGAATAGCTGCTAAATTGCAACAAAGTTATTGTTATGGTTATATGTTCTTGACTATAAAGCTCATATAATTCCGCCTCTTTATGGATTCGACTTTGCCACTCACAAACACTGCAGAACCTAAATAGTAAAATCGCTTAGTTCCGTTTACATTTCTTTGAGATTTGCCACATTGAGCTTGTATAAAATATGATATGTATTAAAAATTAAAGGGTCTTATGACAGTAGAGAAAAAAGAAAACCAATACAAAATTGATGACAATTTAGTTAGGGTACTTTGAAACGCGCGCGTCTTCTAATCAACCGGGAGCCGCCATTGCTGCTTTTCAATTTGCTCTCATGGTCCATTGAGCCGTTAAATTGTTCCACCCCCATGGCCCCTCGCACACCCTGTATAAGCGCGTTACAGTTGAGGGATAGAAGGAATGCGATCTCTGTGCCTAAAGTAGAACCAAAGAGATGTCAAATCATACAATTTCGTAATTAAAGTCAATATCAAACACAATTGAAGGTAACAAAGAGAAAGAAAGAGAAAGAAAAAAAAGGGAAAGAAATAGAAAGAAAGAAATTTAAAAATGGGCGAAAATATCGCACTGTATGTTAAATATGCGTCAGGATTAAAGATGCTGGTCCAATAACAACGTGTTTCCTTCTGTCGTCTTTAGTGTTTGACATGACAGGTATGGTTATTTAATCATATTTTTTGTATGTTATTAATTGAAATAACAATAAAAGCAATTTCACCAAATAGCAATAAAACAAGGATTATTAACAAACATAGATACTAACGCTGACAATCTTTACTCAAAGTTTTAAAAAAAAAACCTATAAATCTGATCAGCAACTCACCGAAACGCATTTCTAACCATGCAGTATGATTACTGCTCACTATGTATGAGAGTCACTTCTACATGTAACATTAAATCAATCCGATACTCAGAGCACATTAATACAACAGACGTATATTCCACGTAGTTATCTCGGCCACTCGGCTGCCAAGATCGGCTGTAACGAGATAAAAAGTACGCTAACGAGCATATCCGTGAACGATGATCTCATAAGAATTATCTTTTGTACCAGTATAAGTTATACGAAACAGCATCACAGAAAGAAAAGACCACAGTACTATATTGTAGAGGCAAAGCTATCTTATTAAACTTTACATCCTTAAGACTAAAAATAACGCATAGTTATAATTGTGTTCATTTAAATAAAGTGATATTTGATCGGAGTTTAGTAAACGACCCTAAGTTTAGTGTACACATGAATTGTGATAAAAATTAGTAAAGTTCACATTAAGAACAATCACCTAAACAACTCAATCAAACAGAAATCTAATGATCTCATAAGAATTATCTTTAACGGTAGTACAAGTTATTACAAATATAGAAAGACTACCGCACTATATTGTTGAGGCAAAGCGATTTTATTAAATTGACATTATTTGGTCTTTCATGCTTAGTACAAACTTGTAACATCACAATTATGAATATATATGTTATTATCATTCTACGAAACGTAATCTGATCTATGTGAAAGTAAATATTCAAATTCTTTATTCAACATGGGAGTGATACACTCACTTATTGACTTCCAAACACGCTACCACCGGTTCTTTTTTGAACCGGAAATAGAAAAATTGCCTTTATAATCGCACGTTGGGAACGACAATATATAATGATATAAACCCAATTTTATAAAAAAATACATATCTTAAATCTACCACAGAGAAAGTAAAAGAAAACAAGTCGTAACTAAACAAGCGGAAAATACGACCGTCTTAATACAACGCTAATTAATTCCAATCGTGCAGAATTCATAAGTCGTAAAGTCTTTATTGACCACTAAAATGTCACTGTATTTACAAACTTACAATTGATGGCAGTAACAAATACATAGAGAGCATAGAGGAAGAAGAAATAACTTTGAAGTCAATCATTTAAAACTCAATTTCCTATCGCATCGTAAAAGTTTTTATTAACTATAGTTAACAAAAATGTTTGCGTCTAGTTCAATCTTGTACGAAAAAGATTGCATTATTCGATACTTGTTTATTATAATATGTCACTTCGGGATTTTTTATCCTTAATGCTTTAAAAAAAGTTGCAAAAATAGGGCGTTGTTTAAACAAGCATAATTTATCCAAAATAAAGAAAGATTTGATGAAAGTTTCAAAAACCAAACATCAAATCCAAATAAAAAAAATCTTCATTCAATTGAGGCTCTGTCGAGCTCTTCTGAACGTCAATCTACCTTTTGTCCTGTCCAGGAAAGAGTCGCCAAATTTTATTTTATATTCATCATGAAAATCAATAAAGTACACAGGAAAATCAATTACATAAACAAAGCAATCAAAATTGAATTAACATACATAACAATATCTACCCTATTCATTCTTTAAACAAGAAACACAGAACAATATCGTAGACACGATGCGAGAGGTAATTCTAAATATATTAGTATCGGTGACCGAGGTGGTTGTAAGCGGAAATAATATTTCACTCGAATGAAAACGGATTCACTCTGGCTTGAGGCCAACGTTGTATGACTTCTGAACCTGACCGAGTGTAGTCAGATCGGATCGAGTTTCTATTTTATCTGGGAATCCTATCATAGGATATAACGGCATATTTGAAATGCCGTGAAAGTTTTCGGTTCTTATACATAGTGTAATGCATAAGTGTAATGGAGAGAAGAATCTAAGAATTATTAACAAACCGAGGTTTGGTTTTTTCACTTTTAAATGGCAGATAATATTTAAAAAAAATTGTAATTTATTGATATTCATCTATACAATATAAATAAAGGACCATATTAGATATTTAACTATACTGAGATTGTTTAATAAAGCAATTGATTAAGATATTATTAAGATTGAGTGACTATATAATAGTATGTATTTCTTACGTTTTGAATAAGCTGATTGTTTGAGGCGGTAATCGACAAGGTGTATTTTTGTGAAGTCTACGCATTTCACTGATTGTAATTATACAAATACCTAAAATTATATGCAAGGACATAATATGAAGGATTTGTAAATTAATCAGTGCAGGATTCAAACCCACGCACACAGGAATTTCTAGAGTTAAAGCCTTTATCATTAAGCTACGAAGGCATTTAATAAATACATAATATTTCCCGAGAAAATGGACCTCGATTTATAGGAGACCAAGAACGAACGCTATTATATGTTTAATTTTAGTTATTAAAGAGAAAATGTTCCTTTATTAATCATGTCTCACCATGAACCTAAACGATTCGGTACTAATTTCATCCTAACAATAGCGGTTTAGTAGATACAGAAGTGCTGTACTGAAAATAACTCTCTTTGAACAAACGTAGGAGCTGTTTCGTAAGACGCGTAATTTATGCGCCCGGCAGAATTAAATTAGACAATGCCGAGATATAAATCTGCAGACCTTACAGTATAAGTTAAAACCACCATTACAGATTCAACGCGTTATTTGACGTATTATTTTCATAAAGAGACGAGAAGAGTTAAATATGCAAAAACACTTTCGGTCGTCGCGCAGCTTCAAAATTAACAAATTGAAATTACGTACACGGTATATATAATTTAATCTGTGATGAATAGGATCTCTAACGTTTATAAGTCATATCTGTAGGCTCTACGAAAGCTTAACCTATATTTCCTATCTTACCTAATATTCGGTTTACGGCAATTCTTGACAAGTTTGCTAAGTTGGCTAAAGAGGTCGTAGTAAAGTTATTGTTAGGTAAAGCAACAATAGTTAATGTTTGAGTTTAAGGGGCAAAGAAGGAATCAAACGCTAGTGCCATATTAAAGTACAAAATAAGATTTAGACTAATATAGAAACGAAATTAAGCTTTGCAATTGCAAGAAAGTGGTGTAACACATATAGCATTCATATTAATAATGAATTGTCATCAAAGTGACAATCTAATCTGAGTGTCTGTTACCTAATAACAATGATAATAATAAGTAAGTCGTCGACTGCCTCCGTAGCCTAGTGGCGTATGCTTTAGAAACCGGAGGTCGGGGGTTTGAATCCTGCGGGGACTCAACCAATTTACATTGTTGTTTCCTAGTTGGTTAGGGCAATTTGGGCTGATCATCTAACTGTCTGAAATGTAAAAAGATCCATTTGCGGATGGGCACGTAAAAGTCGGTCCACACACTAATCCGCATTGGCCAAGCGTGGTGGGATACGGTTCAAAACCCCTAATGGAGCAAGCCGTGCATTAGGGGAGGCCTATGTCCAGCAGTGGACCAACACAATCTAATGATGATGAAGTAAATCGTCGCCTCGTTGCCATGGGTTACCTGATTCGAAAAATTCCAAGCTTAATTTGGACCTGGTATATTTATAGAGCATCTTTAGAAAGGAGCGGACAGAGACAAATATTAGAGGTATGGTGGTCAAATTCGAAGTAGTTAGTTAACAATTAGATTATCTTAATTGATATAAACATTTGCCGCAATAAATAGAACCGGCTTGCATTATGGAAGTCAGCAATTATTAATTAATTGAAAGGCGTACTCGTTTTTCATTTACAAAAAGAGAAAAATAATAAACATCATCTTCAAGATAAATGACCTCCTCAGTGGCAAGACTCCAAATGGGTTAACCCAGATTATAACAATAACTTTTCAAATGCAGTTGCCGTGGGCATTTACATTCTTTATGTACTAGTTCTAAACCTCCGGTTATTTTTAATAACTGATGACTACTCTCAATATGTTCTAGCGTAAACCCATATCACTGTAAAATTTTATTGAAAATCAGTGAAATAATTATTTATTACTCTTAAAGTAATAATCACCTATACAAAGAAACTTTCTAATTTATAATATTGAAAAAATTGTTAGCAAAATGGGCATTAATCGAGTAATTACAAAAATTAAGAAATACGCCTTATCTACAAGTAAAAACTCATCAAAAAATATATAATGGCATTCACTTGTATTGCTCATAATATGTAACACAGTTGAAATAAGTCTATTATAAAAAAAATATTCAATATTTGGAAAATATAATACAAAGTACATTAATATGGATATGAATACCAATAAATGTGCAAACGGAAAAAATCAGTAACAACGATTTTATTCGCGGCAGTAAACTCACTGAATTATTTTCACCTAAAAGTTTTAATAAATTGTTTTATGATGTATAACTTTGGTTATTATCTCAGGGAATATTTCATAAATAATCTTCTCGCGCACTCAAGTTCTATCGGATTATATAATTTCTTGCGAAGTTTCTCGAAAAATATTTTCTCTTTATTTAAGCTCCAATCCAATATCCACAAATTATATAAAAAACAAGACTTTCGTTCATTTACCGCACTCTTTATTAATAACAAATAGACAAATTATATGAAAATATATATGATGTGCATTTCTATATTTTATTATTATAATTAATAACTAAACCTAAATTAATTTTAAGACTATTTAGCCTGCTTGTAGGCTGCACAGTTTATGAACTAAAACTGGTTTCCGCCGACGGCGCATTCCAAAGCCAAACAATATCTAGAATTTATGCACTTGCGTCAAACTCTACCAGGGCAAAAGATAAATCGCTCTGGTTGGTTACTACTATGCAAATATTTCCGAAAATTAAATACATACGTTTTTATCCTATTACAGGTTGTCAAGAAACTTTTTTGACTCAATTGCAGATCTTTTTTGGCTATAAGGGTAGTTTGCTCGTTACATAGTCGGTTAAAGTCTTAGAGTCAAAGTTAGGTTTTGTTTAGTTAAAATGGTTGGTCGCCGAAGAATGTCAAATGCTCAGGCCCGGCCACAGCGACATGAGACAGGAGCAACCGTTGGTTTCTTAGTGTGTAAACCGGCTGCTCCATTTTGGCCGGTAAGTCCCACATATCCCTGCTGCTCCCCTAATTTGGTGGCGAGGTATTCGTTAGCTGGATTTTTCCGGCAGAAGAGAAAAAAATAAAAAAAATGCTGCAGCTGATTTTAAATCTTACTGATCTATTCGTCAGCTCTTTAAGATAATATGAGATCTATAATCCATTTAATGCAGCCCTCTTTTATCCTTTCTAACTGTAAGAGTTAGACACAGGCGGTTCTATGTAGAACTATGATCTATTTAGATCAAATACCAATTCATGACAAATACAATAAAGAAATATATATAGAAAATGGGTGCGTGTAGCTTATGTACCGCGTGAGAAATACTTCTTTGACATCATTAAAAATAGTTTTAATTGCATGCAAATAATTAGTTACAATAAAATAATAGAAGGAGTTGGAAAGGATAATCAACAAAGTTCAGTTTAAATTTGAAAATTAAATAAATAAATATTTATTTTCTTACATTAAGTCTAACATAAATTGTCTTATTATTCGAATTGTATATTTTAATTAAATGATGTCCACTTACATAGTATCTTCCGTAATGTCTGAATCGGAACTTCAGTTATCATTTTATCAAAAATTTTCATTAAATTTATTTAGTTATTTTTATAAATATTTATTAATTATTCAATTTAATAGCAAATATTAAAAGTTAATATTATAATTTGAAGTTCAATTTTAATTTTATCACAAACTTTTTATTAAATGTTTTATTAAATTTATGTCTTTATTTTGTGAATATTAAATAACCAATAATAAGTATTTAACATTAATAATTTAATAATATTTAGTAGTTAATTATATTAAATAAAAGTATTTTAATTTATATCAATAAATAATACATACGGATAGTTAACCTCAATTATATCAGGACACTTGAAAAAGTATATAAGCCAATTTTTTCACTAATATTCACAAATAGTAAGTAATATCAATCAAAAATAATTAAGACAATTAAGATGATAGATTTACAAGAACTAATCATAAATAATTCGATTAAAATTTATGGATTCAAGACGTACTTTGATATATCATATAACTGGTAGTTCAGCGCCATCTGTTGCTTACAAATGTAGAATTCCTAAGAGATGTTGGCTTACTTGTACAGCGGTACTATAAATCAAGAACTTTGATTATGTGTGACTAGATGGCGCTTATCTAAAACGTATTACATAGATAAATCACAATGTTGATATATTAAATGAATAAAAATATTACCATTATATCAAAGCCTACTCATAGAGCACATTATGCAACAACTATCGCAAATAAAAACGACAACTCCATTATCACTACACAAAATCAACCTTATCACTATTAATGAAGGTCCATTTCACCGTTTTCATTATAAACTGTTAATTTTGTGTCACAGGTGCGCCGCATCTTAAATTTCACTCTCATCATTTTTCATAAGCGCCTAAAAGTATAACTTCAAAAGCAAATAAAACGTTGCTATATTATAAGTCTAAAAATTTAGGCGTCTTCAATTAATTACGTAAAATATTTACCTCGTACTGTTATAGAATTGTGAATAAAACTTACGTATGATACAATTGAAACACTAATATAAAGAATTAGCAGACAGTCGTTTAGAAATATTTACGCTGGCAAAGTTCCAGGTTCGACTACCGATGACGGTAATTTACGGGCTGCTGAGTTAACGGATTTTCGGGCAATGATATTGTTGATTCGTGCAAAACAATCATGAATATGTTTATAAATAGAACAATACGTTCACAATAGTTTTAAGTCCAAATTAAATGCCTGACGTACCTGTCATGTCAATTCTGTTTGATCAGTTTATAGCATTAAAAAACAAAAAGACATCAATAAAGTAATATCATTTTGGTTTCTATGCTTTTTTTTTTACTAATTTGTGACGTGATTACCTGTAATTGTAAGAGAAGTGAAACAACATCTTTCGTATTAATATTGGCAAAAAAATTATACATGCGTCGGATGTGCTCGAAAAAATAGATTTTAGTTATCAATACCGTCTTTGTCAATCGTTAGGAGACGTCAACGCCTTCAAATTCATTAACGTTATGATTACATGTAGTAGTACATAAGCTAGTTGCTGTACTTTAAAGGTGTAATTCAGTTGAATCGACCGAGAGGCTGACCCAATGATAACTTGAAGTATTGTTAACAGAAAGAAGACAAAAAAAGATTACTCTTAAATAAAGGTGACCGATCTGTTTTGACAAGGGATCGACAAGAGAAGAGGTACGAGGTACACTAGTGTGTTCCGGTGAAAAGGGCACCATAGCTAATATAATAACTGGGGTTATTGCTTAGTTGGATACCTCTCTTTTAGGCAGAGTGTGTCCCTAACCATTAGTTGATCCTGCTCGTCCTAACGCTTTATAAATAATAATAAAAAATCGTTTGTAAAGCGGTTCAAAATCCTCTCCGTAGTTAGTAGCAAGTATAAAACAAATACCAAGTTTAAATATAAACTTCCAACTTTTATTACTTTCTTGCATATACGCGAATAACACACACAATTTAATAAAATACTATTTAACCCACCAATCCGCATTGGACCAGCGTGGTGGGATACGGTCAAAATCTCCCTAATGGATGGTGGTGTATTACGGGAGATCTATGTCCAGCAGTGGACTAACATAGGCTGATGATGATGATGATGAATAAAAGACTATGGATTCGTTTCGTTTTTGCAGTGTCCTGCAAAGCAGACAACCCGTAACCATTTATCCTGCAAAGAATCGGAAACGTCGAGGACTTCGTTAAATAAATTAAACGCGATATAATACGTAAAGTTTTTCAATTCCAACTTTAATTTAATCAAGTTTATGTTTAATCAAATGGTTTGTCCTTTCTTCTCAGTAAATTTTACTAAAAACTCCTTTTTTATGGATGCTATACTCTCAGACATATTCATTCGATCCTTTGTTTACGACGATCCATCGTAAACGGTGTGTCATCCAAAAATGGATTCGTTTACGATGTACAGATAATATATTTTATGCTCCTAATAGTAATTTCGCTAATGCGCCGTTTAGTAATGAGATTGAACCATGAGTCAAAAAATTGGTACTGCAGTACGTTTTCTATACGAATTTATTGCTAATGCTATTTGAACTTGCTAGTGTTTTAATTTCATCACTCAATAGTAGTACCAAATTTTCATAATAGCGTTATGTTTAAAGAAAATAAAATTGTATCGGATTACTACAAGAGAAAAGTAAAAATCGTTAGTAACAATCGAATTAGTAACTCGATAACAATTAGTACTTTATAATTTCCATCGTTATGATTAATAGATTGTACATTTCAATTTTGTTTTGTAGTCACAGGTATAGAAAGTCAAATTGAAATGTCACATAGGGGTATGACACTTGCTTGTTGAATACCAGAACCGCTACCACCAGGTCGGGATGGGAGGCCTGTGACCTGAGATGAAAAACTGACGTTCAAAATCGACTCAACTACTGGATGGGCCACTATTACTTCGAAATCTGTGGTAATCAATAAGCTTGACCTGTATACTGCGAATACGAACTCACATATTCTGCTAATATTATAAATATAAAGGTTTGTAAGTTTTTTTTTTATCCTTGAAGTTATGCTTCCAGACTCATGTCTATAGTAAGCTTCATGTAACACAGAGTTCGCGAGAGAAGCTCCCGTCCCCACGAACTAGGTGGCCCACATTTTTTTGCTAAAAATGAAGGCCACACGTACAGAAGGTACGTGACTTAGGCATCAGTTTATGTCTCCTAAGGACCGTCGACGATCGGTTAACGGACCGGGACGCCGACGGTCTGGCGACTATATTAATCGTTTGCTGGGGGCGTTGAGAACCGCCCTGGAACGCGGGTGTATCTAGTATACGCGGTGTGTGTGTCGCTGTGCTCGTAAGCGAGGGCGAACTACAGGTGAGTGTGTGCTATCCCTACTTGTGTGGTGTGTAAGGTTGGATGTCGGGACCCCCGTTGGGTACGGAGGTTTGTAAGTATGCATGCATGTATGTTACGCTATCACGCAAAAACTGTCTGATGGCTTTGATTAAAAATTACAATACCAACGTTTATGTAGCAAAAAAACTTTAAGATTTAATTTATAAAGACAACTATTGAAATATTATAAAAAAAGTCATGTATATAAAAAATCTTTCGGATTTACTAGTATACTACGCTTAGTTATAATTACAACAAACTAGCAACTGCGCAATCCCCCGTGTGCGTGGAATTTCGTAAAATTCGTTCTTAGCTGATCTCTACTCGGCAAAAGGAGTATTCTTACTAAATTTTATGTCGCTACACCTTATGGTTCCAGAGATATCGTCCTGAGTCAGTATATAGGTGAGAATATCTTTTATATATATCATCATCATCAGCCTTTGATAGTCCACTGCTGGAAATAGGCCTCCTCTAATACACCCCTATTCATTAGGAGGTTTTGGACCGTATCCCACCACACTGGTCCAATGCGGGTTGGTGGGTGGACCGCCTTTTACATGCCCATCCGACGCATGGATCATCTTACTTTTCAGACAATTGGGTGATCGGCCCAAACTGTCCTAAACAACTAGGAAACAACAATGAAAATTTGTTGAGTCCCCGCAGGATTCGAACCCACGACCTTCGGTTTCTAAAGCCAATACCACTAGGCTACGGAGGCAGTTATATAAATAAAATATCATAACAACGCGAATGAGACATATATTAACATGCGATAGAACGTCAACACAAACCAATCAGCTTTCAGCATTCGTCTTAAACTTATATACACGAAACATCCGTTCATAAAACGGCCGAAATTATTATTTTACAAACAACATCGAGTTATTAATTTAGTACAGTTCCAGATTTAAAACGAAAACTCGTATTAATCTCTTTTTATATACATATATTTATGATGCTGCTTATAACTTTAAGAAGATTACGCGCGTACTTTTTGAAATTGACTGTGATATTAGAGTAAATATTCCTTAAAGTTGACAATCTTTCGTCGTTTATAAACAATTTTATGAGACATATATGGCAGTCGAAAACTCTTTCTGGCTTTGTAAATAAACTTTTAATTTGACAACTTCTTAATGTAAACTGTGTGAGAAAACGCCAAGAGCCTAAGCGATTTACTTATTTATGTTTTGTGTAACACCCACCAACCCACATTGGACCAGCGTGGTGGGATACGGTCCAAAACCCTCTAATGGAGAAGGCTTACATTGGGAGGCCTCTGTTCAACAGTGGATAAACACAGGTTGATGATGATGGTGTTCCGGGTTGTAGGGTCCGGTAGCCACCGTATTTAGTTGATGATGATAATGATTATGTAACGTATACGATATTTAATTTATTCAATTAAATTTTTAAATTATTTTCTTAAATCATGTAACTAATTAAAAATAACAAATAATAAATACCAAATCTTAGTACAATAGTAAAATACAAAGATGTAAAGAAGCGAATCATAGCAAGATTTGTATTTTAAAACCCTTTTGAGTGCGACAGTAATACAATGTCGATAATAAGTTTAACTAAAAACTAATGTACATTCAGGAGAATGTACATACAAAATAAAGATAAAAAAAAAGCCAGTCATGTCATACGTATCAACAGAAATTATTTATTTATCATCACGTCCATAGAAAAAAGTCCACGCTTCAGTGTCGGCGTATCGTTTCGTCAGAGTAAATATTTCCCTCGATCTATCACTTTGCGCATCGGTCGTGTGTACATTTCATGTACGGCCAAAGTACTGCCATAAAATACATACAATTTACGAGACAATGCCTCGCGAGGCGTGCTTGTTTTGCGAGCGAATATCCAAGATGTTATTGGGGATAGGGTTTTATAAGAGGTTATTTTCTCTTTGGGGAGGGGGGGGGTCTTCCTCTCTTTTTTATTAGTATCTATAATCTATCGAATACAGATTACCCTTTGGATTGTGAAAATTAAATCATATAATTTTTACATGGAGCCTTATTTCCGTAATAAGCAATATTTGTTCAGTTTTGATTTAAAAATTAAAGACTATTTTCCGTCAGTATCACATTTCGTTATAATAAACCACACAGCTTAATAGGACACGTTTCTTAAAAAAATACAGATACAAATATAGAACACTGTTTGTGCTGTTTTAAATGCTAAAACATAATTCATAATTTACCATTATTAATGCATTTCGTCAAATAATTTATAATTCATTTACTGAATTTATTTACGTCATCATTTCAGATTTTTCCCTTTTCCTTAAACATGGTAAAAACACGATCGATCATTTACTATGAACAATGGATCAACAACGAATTAACTAACCAACACTGTGGCAACGTTAATTAATTAAAACCTAGAGTAAACACATGCTCGCAAGGATGACAGGTCGGCAAACATTTGTCCCGGCGAATGTATTGGAGCCATTAGCGAAATTAAACCGACTACACTTACTTTATGCACTCCTGGTACTTTTTCAAGCATTTGCGTACATAATTTTTTTAAAGGTACGACAAACTACATTATAAAATAAGTTTCAAAATAAATAAACTTTGTCTTCATTATCATTATCATCAGCCTGTGTTAGTCCACTGCTGGACATAGACCTCCTCTGATACACCCCTATCCACTATGCGGTTTTCCCCACGCATTTACGCAAATAATCTTGCTTGATCCATGCGTCGGATAGGCACGAAGAACTCGGTCCACCCACCGGCCCGCATTGGACCAGCGTGGTGGGATACGGACCAAAATCCCCCCTATCGAAGAAGGCGTAGGACGCCAATTTCCAGCAATGGACTAACACAGGCTGATGTTGATGATGATTAAAAATATAACACAATATAGATTCTAGCCGATGACAGTTACAATCGTCCATCTTAAAAAAAGGTGTCAATGCTTAAACTATTGTTAAATGTATATAAATTATAAATTTAAATATATTCCAATACGTGTTCAGACGCGTCAACAGATATTTGAGTTCGTGAGCATCTTATTAGAGTTAAATTTGTGCTACAACTTGGAAACAGTGCGCGACAATTTAAAGAATAAAATGAAAAATGCACGAATCTTTAAGTACACGGGAAAAATTTTAAACAGAAATAAATATAGTATGTCATTATGCTCGAAAGTTAAAAAATATAAAGATTAGCTCCATTATATTAGCCAAATTAGTAAATTTAACGCTTTCTAAATATAAATAGTGCTGCAAGAAATTTGCTTCTATGTTTATATTTCAAACTAGTTGACCCCGCAGACTTCGTACTAACTCAATTGATAAATAAAAGATAAAATTTATCAATTGACATAAAATAAATCTGATAGATAATTAACAACCGTAGTAAATCTACCAACTGTAGTTAGATGAATTGATGGATTATTTTTCACCTCTTGAGAACAAATATGTAGAGAGATGCAATTTTTTTTTTCAATTTCAAGCATTTTAATTTTTTCACCTTTTAACCCTTCCCTGGACTTCCACCAATAATTCAAGACCAAAATTAGCCAAATCGGTTCAGCCGTTCTCGAGTTTTAGCAAGACTAACAAACAGCAATTGATTTATATATATAGAAGAAAGATTAAATACAACATTCTTGTAAACAACGTTATGCATAAAAACGTCAATGCATTGTCAGTGTCGTGGCATGCCGAAAGTAATTGACAACTTGGCATTTCACCAATAGCCAGCAATTACTTACGAATTATTCACCTTTCAAAGTGAAAGTCAAAGTCAAAATCATTTATTCAATTTAGGCTTTATTGAGCACTTATGAACGTCAAAAATTATCCATTTACCACTTTACAATACAATAGCTTTACTATTTTCACACTATTGGTTTGAATATACACTACAATTGTCCCTAGTCGACATTTTTTTAAAAAGTCTCTAATCTATATATATATATAGGTAAAATTATCAATTTGCAACATCAAAATAACCGTTTTGAAATGACTACATTGTGATATATAACAATTTTTTGTATTATATAATCAAATTTTTATATTACAACGTTTATTATGTAACCTCCGATCAGCCTATTTATATAGAACAACCGCTATTGACGTCACAGAATATTGAATCAAGTAATTGTTGCTTCATTATCGATAATATTAAGTAATACGACCCTAGGGAAATATCAAGTATATTCATAATCTATCTATTACGTTGAGTTTCAGTATAAATGTTATTTTCTTAATATAAAATCGAATTGTGCAATAATTGTAAATAAACCTATTTAAAAAAAAAATTACGATCGCAGAGTTTCTTGACGGTTTTTCTCTGGACCAGAGAGATAAGATAAAAGAGCTCGATAGAGCCTTAAATAAGAGAATATTTTCATTTGAATTTATTTATTTTTACGCTTGTCAGGTGAGTGACTTAAAATCCAACGTAAAATAATATAAACATAAGTGTTATTTGATGGAACATAATCCATACCTTTGGAATTTTAAAAATAATTTAACAAAACAATAAATACATCAAAAACAAAACCATCAATTTGAAAAAATCCTAACAAATAATAAAAAGAAGACGTTCGAAATTTAAAAATACAATAAGTTTTTCGATGAGAATTAAAAGAAAAAAACATCGGCATTCTCACCGGCCAGTGCAATGTTTCATTAGACGAGAACGAAAAACCGGTGGGTGTTGCGCGCCAACGCATTGTGGCGGGAATTCACAATTCAAATTGCGACACAGACTCTTATTAATAACCGCGTATTCGTATTTTTGTACGGAGAAATGTGCGAACGAATGATTTAGAACGTTAACAAATTTCTAGAACGTAGCACCATTGAAAATCGTAAAATAGCACGCTCATTTTAATATGATTTATTGTTTGTTTAAAATTATTATATTCAAAAAATATTCACAAAGCAAAAGAAATTTATTACACGACATAGGTCATTCACCTCACTATTCTCTTCGATTTTCGTGATCATAGACTGACGTCACCTTTAATAATATCGCACTATGTAATCATAATATGAGCATCAAATTATTTTCCCAAGTTTAGGTTTATAAACCAAACTCATAATAGTTGGAATTGTCACTTTGTTGAAACAAAACAAAAAAATTTTTGGCTTTCTAATCTTTTCGGTATCTATTACTGCCACAATACATTACTGTGTAAACTTTATTGTTTCCGGTTCGAAGGACACCATAATCAGCATGATTACTGAGATAATTATGTCACTTTCAGTCTTAGATTTTCGTTACTTAAGGACAGGGCATATCACTTTTTTTTATAGCATACCGGTCACTGATGCCCATACATTGGCAATACCAGTGGTATCGCCAACGCGCTGCCTATCGTGAGACATAGGTGTTCAAGTCTCGTTTACTCAGTAAAACAGCTGCTATGGCGCCCTTAAAACCGGAACACAGCAGTGTTTTCACACTACTGCTTCGCGGCAGAAATAGGCACCGCGGTGGCCACCCAGACGGTCTCCTGTAAAAAGGGGACCAACCACCTACTCACCTTCATCGTCTTTCTCGTCTTGTCGCATAATTTAATAAGAAAATCTAACCCTATACATATTTTGTTGTCTATTTCGGCAGCAGAGCAGAATGCTAAAACACTACTGTGTCCGCCTCCATGGTCTAGCGGTATTGGGTTCCAATCACGTGGGGAACCACTTTTGTGTAAACGTTGTAATTTGGTCGGTTAGGACAATTTGAGCCGATGATGATGGTGTTCCGGGTTGAGGGGTACCGTAACCACCGTATTTACTGGGTAAACAAGACTTAATATCCTACATCTCACGGTAGCTAGCGTGTCGAATATACCCTTAGTGTTGCCGATGTCTCATGGGCGTCGGTGACTTCTTTCTATCAAGTGTCCCGACTGCTCGTCCATCGCTCGTAGACAATAAAAAAAAACAATGGTATCTATATATTTTAATCGAAATTTAATTTGCTACATATAATAATGTTCTCCAGTTGATTAGTACTACGGCAGCCGATCTATATTAGATATCAGCCAACTACGCAGGAGATATTACAGTGCACAAGTGTACGCGCAAACACAGGCGCACTCCCTGTTCCTATATGCTCACAAATCCCGATGGGACGGATTATCGACATGACCGGAGAGAGTGATGCGTAGGATCTACTTTTTACATGTCCATCTGACGCATGGATTATCTTACTTTTCTGACAATTGGGTTATCAACCCAAATTGTCCAAACCAACTAGGAAACAACAATGTAAATTTGTTGAGTTCTCGCAGGATTCGAACCCACGACCTCCGATTACTATAGCACACGTCCTTACCACTAGGCTACGGAGGCAGTCATATTTTCTATACTCGTATAAGTCTATACAAGCCACGGACTTTTAGACTGTTAAGTGGCCTGTCAACATGTTAAGATAGTGGAACCTTCCTTCCCTTCGGCGATGTCTATTTGCTTAGGACTCGCTTATTTCTTTGTCAATTTAGCCGGAATAGGGAACGGACCGGCGTTAGTATATCATTTTACGCATACTTGACAAAAAGGTAAACAAATGAATGTCGATTACAACGTATGTGTTGTATAAATTGCTACCTGTTAACCGCGAATACGTTCGCGTGGAATGCGAGAAAGTTCCGCGAGGTGTATTGAAATATAGTTTTTATTGTATTGTGCCTATCATCAGATGTTCATCCCCGTACAGTTTAAAACTAAAAAAATGCTAGAAAAACAACTTTCATAGCTCTCGTTTCGAGTACAAAATTTCATCGCTTATGTTCCACAGGAGACGGGTTGAAATAAAATTTGGTACATATAGAGAATAGATTTCAAGAAAGGACATATTATTGCGTAAGGTTTGAAATAAGGGACAGAAATAGGATAGGTTAGACATGATTTCCATGTAACTTTCATCCTATTTCAACACTTTCTCAATATAGTCCTTCTCAAATTATTTCTATATATGATAACTATTAGAAGCAATGTTAATGTATGGACAATAGCAGACAGACAGAGTTATTTTAGCATTTATAATTTAACCATGGAATGTCCTCCAACTTAACTGAAGCATGTCTCTATGGACAGAATAGTATATCATTTAAAACCAACTATATTCGTAGCCACTAGGTTAGTGGCTACGGATTTCGACATAAGAGTACGGAGGACGTAGGATTAAATCGTGTAGGGACTTAATATATGTTCGCTATTGTTTACTGGGTGGATTATACGTCATTATTTGCTTTAGTTACAAATAAAACACTAACTGCGAAATAAATCTTAAATAGCGATAAAAATAAAAATGTTATTAAATAAAGGTGCCGAAGAATACTAGATCCATGTTTGAAATATTTTCATATCCATGTTATTTTATAGAAAATTTTTATTTTCCAAACGTTACATTGAAAACGAATCGACTACGACCGGAATTGAATTTTAGAATGCCGAAATTGTATCAAATACGGGAACGAGCGCAAAATCCAATTTTTATACGATTCGACGGATTCACTACGGCCGTTTTATTATAACCGAATGTTTCATTCATTGAGTTATTTATTGTTTCACAATCGTAATTAAATCTGAAACAACTACACAAAGTTATGTGTAGCTCTATTTTTACAAGGAATCGGCGATTACCGCAGTGTATACTTCTACGTGCAAATCAGTAGTGTGCAAACACTACTGTCTTCCGGCTCGAAGGGCACCGTTACCAGGATAATTAAAAGGAGACGTAACATCCCATGTCTCAGGGCAATGATTGGATTCGGGGCGTCTAACGTTGCTTTTCTTATTGGCGGGGCGTTTTACTTACCATTTTAATATCACAAACAACCGTTAAATAATAGCATTGAACTATCGCGGTGTTACGCTTTGGAGAACTGTAGTAGTGATATATAATACAATATACCCTAAAATAAAACAAATGGCTTCATTAATGTTAATTCGTAATCAGCTTGTGTAATCAACAGTTGGACATAGGCCTCCCCGACTGCACGCCTTCTCTATCAGAGTTCTTGGAACTATCACACTAGTCAATGCAGGTGGAGGGAAACCGACTTTTTACATGCCTATCCGACGCATGGATAACATTCCCTTTAGACAATTGCGTAATCGGCCTAAATTGTCCTAACCATCTAGAAAACAACGATAACGCAAAGTTGTTTCCGTACGATTCTAACCTCTCTTTTATAAAGCAAAAGGTCCTAAAGCAAAAGTTATAAGGCATAGCACCCGTGCAAAGCAGGGTCGGATCGCTAGTATACATATATAGTACTTATTACCAGGTAGGTTATTTACACCAACCTATATTGTATAAGTAGGTTTGAACAAATACATTTTAAGTCGGTGATGTAGCATTTTACTCAATGCAACAACTCGATAGTCTTCAGCCTAACGTGTGTTGTACTAAAACTCACGTGAAACGTGCCAGTCGGCGTTACTAAGCATTTGTGATATCCATTGTCCATTACAAAGGGAATGCGCAAACAATGAACCAACACGTCACCACAGGCGTCCATTTTGCACTGTTACATCGACGACACTGTGTTAACACACGTGTACGGGATGTACATTTTATATGGCCCGGATGACACTGTGTTTGTAGTTGAAATAGCCTCTGTTTCGGTTTCTACTTCCGCTCCGTCATGTTCTATTGTTTTGGGTCATCAGTAGAAATCGATGTGGTGAATTTATCTCACGTTGTCAATCATTGGGTATTTGCATACGTATAACGACAGTTAAATTTCAGTACAAAAAATTGTAGACTACTTATATAACCAACAACTTAAGAACATAAAGTTAGATAAAACTTTTTAGTTAGAATTTCAGAAAAAACAGTATCAATCTGTTCGCAACAGAAAACATTCGTAAGGATTGTATTCAATATTATAATGTCCTCCAGTCGATTAAGACCATGATGGCCGATCCGTATTGGAGATCCGCCAACTGCGCCGGAGAAATGTACACAAGAGTACGTGTAAATACAGACGCACTTCCTATTCCTTTATACTCTTAAAGCCCGATGGGGCGAATAACTGACACGACCGGAGAGAGATAAGGCGCAGGACCGACTTGTTACATGCCCACCCGACGCATGGATCATATTACTTTACAGGAAATCGGGTGATCAGCCCACACTGCTCTAACCAATAAGGAAACAACAATGAAAAAGTGTTGCGTCCCCGCGGGATTCGAACCCACAACCTCGGGTTTCTAAAGCGCAAACCCATACGACAAGGAGACAGTTATTTAATATAATATGCCATAAACGTTTTCAATTCGTATAACCTGTTCAACTTTACCGAAATGCACTTTCTGATCGATTTCTTATTTCTAACTCCTTCCAAAGTTATGACTAGGGCGACTATGTTATTCTGTTCCCTAATATCAATTTTTTACACAGGAGTAGATGCATTCAATGGACGGATAATAGATGGATATTCAAAGCACATTCTATAAGCGAAAGATAGTCTTGACCACCGAGGTTTTCTATTTATGCCCACTCGTCAAACGGAGCCCCATTCTGTATTATGATGCAATCGTATAATCGGCTTTACAAAACACAAAAATCATAAAAGAAAACAAAACAAAACACGAACCTTTCATCCCAAGGTTACGACCCTACAACCAATCACATCATCACAATCAGCCTAGTTGGTCCACTGCTGGACATAGGCCTCCCTCCTAATACACCCCTATCCATTAGGGGGTAAGGACCGTATCCCACCACGCTGGTCCAATGCGGGTTGGTGGGTGGACCGACTTTTTTACATGCCCATCCGACGCATGGATCATCTTACTTTTCAGACAATTGGGTGATCGGCCCAAATTGCCCTAACCAACTAGGAAACAACAATGAAAATTTGTTGCATCCCCGCAGGATTCGAACCCACGACCTCCGGTTTCTAAAGCACACGCCCATACCACTAGGCTACGGAGGCAGTTAAACCAATACCACTACGCTACATTTTTTTAAATAAAATAATCAGTATCTCCTTAGATATAATTTATAACATCATCAAAAACCCACTTAATTTTAGCACCACATTGAAGGAAACGTCACTAGAAATAATATCACACAACATTCCAACTAATAACATTTTCCCGACCACTACGCCGCGCGTGACACACAAGCTAATCCATTTCCCTTTAACTGAATGACGGCCCGTCACGTGACCTGTCACGCTCGTAACGCCGTGTCACGTGTCACGCTCAGGTCACGTTGGTACCGACCTTTGACACGTTGCCCAATAACGTTTCGGAAACGCCGTAGATACGGATAAACGCCGTACAGACGTGTAATGTATTGATCAATAAAGTTCGTGGCTAAGCCTTTATATTACACACTTTGATTTAAATTTACGGATATTTGTTTTTTAATAATGAAGACAACATTCAATAATGTAATTTACTTGAAGATGAAGTGCTTTAGTCATATCTTCATATCATCATCAACCTGATAGTCTGCTGCTGGACATAGGCTTCCCCTAGTACACCCCTATCCAATAAAGGGTTTTGGACCCCACCACGCTGGTCCAGTGCCGGTGGGCCGACTTTTTACACGCCAATCCGACGTATTGATCATCTTACTTACCAGACAATTGGATGATCGGTCCAAAATTACCCTAACCAACTAGGAAACAACAATGAAGATTTGTTAGGTCCCCGCAGGAACCTTGAACCCAGACCTCCGGTTTCTGAAGCATACGCCCATACCACTAGGCTACAACTTCCCATCTCATCACAAAGGGACACACTTTTATCTTTGAGAACTATGCAATTACAAGAAGACTACACCATTTTAAATAAGTATTTGGCCTCGCATGCACTTAGTAACATTAAGTAACGTGCAATAAATTGCGATTCATTCCAATCACAAGAAAAATATATTACTGATATTTTTATCAATGTATTTATTCGTCGTGTAGTTGAAATTTTTGAAAACTTTTGCTTACTTCGGGATTAGATTGTGTTTTTCTTCACTCATGAAAAAATTGTGTATTCATAGATAAATATTTAATGTGCTATCTTAATAACAATCATAAAAACTATAAAAGTCGTCAAAAAAATAGGTATTAAAGTACTCCTAAGCGCTCGCAAAGAGTTGTAAATCTAAATCCATCTCGAATCAAGTGCCGTTTGACATTTTCTGCTTAATCGCACTGGACCTAGGGAAACCCCTAGGGGCGCTAAGAGCCCCTAACGACCGCCGGGGGCAGTAAGTACGGAACCCTAATTGAGATTAACCGTTCTCCAGCAACGTTGGTCCCAATCCTAAATTTCAGCTTCAAGTATACCTTGATTTATTCTGAAAAATAAATATAGAGTCATTCTATAATATGAAAAGTAACAAAAAAACATTTGGTTGCCTGTAAAATCGGCATACGGGCGAAAGTTATGCGTGACAACGTCTTTTTTTTATTTAACATAATACTTTTTACCTATTCATCATCATCATCATCATCATCATCATCATCAGCCTGTGATAGCCAACTGCTGGACAGAGGCCTCCTCTAATACACCTCCATCCACTAGGGATTTTGGACCGTATCCCACCACGCTGGTCCAATGCGGGTTGGTGGGTGGACCGACTTTACATGCCCATCCGACGCATGGATCATCTTACTTTTCAGACAATTGGGTGATCGGCCCAAATTGCCTTAACCAACTAGAAACAACAATGAAAATTTGTTGAGTCCCGCAGGATTCGAACCACGACCTCCAGTTTCTAAGGCACACGCCTATACAACTAGGCTACGGAGGCAGTCTTCACGTGGAGTAATTACCTATTCACTCTAATTAATTAATCAATATTTAATTTTGTTCAATTATCAGTGTAGGTTACCTTTATTGTTTCGATTGTTGTAATCGACAAATTTAACTTCACAAATTCACAACACCATCAGTTGGCAATTAACTAGCACGTGTAAAAAATGTACTGGTGCCAGGTCCCTTTTACAGGGGAGGAGTGCGGGTAGATACCACCCGGTGCCTATTTCTGCCGCAAAGCAGTAGTGAAATCACTGCTATGTTCCGGCTTAAAGGGCACCGTAGCCAGCGTATTTACTGGGTAAACGAGACTTAACACCTTATGTCTCTCGGTAGACAGCGCGTTGGTAATACCACTAGTATTACCAATGTCTATGGGCTTCGGTGACCACTACCCATCATGTAGCCCGACTGCTGGTCTGCCTGCATAGGCAATAACAAAAAAATGGTAATATAAAGAATTTGGTTATGTTCTATCACAGAATGATATTGTTGCCTAATTTTCTTTAATAACAATCCGAGCCTAGGGTTCGCCTACTACGGTAAACCACTTTGTGTTATTGTTGATTAGTTGAGTTGATTTCTATTTAATAAGGTCAATTAATAAATATTTCACACAATTAACTCTAAATCTGACAATTGCATAATTAACACTAGATATACCAGCTTTTTCTTAAAACGTAAATATTCTAATAAAACCAGTCAAAATGACTGGCTTGGTAAATCTAGTGTTAAAGACACACACACTCGAAGTTATTGTTGTAACAGTCTTTTCTTAATTAATTCTTTTATATATGTAAATACTATACAATATGGAATGAAAGGACTAACAAAGGATTTTGTCAAGTTTATTAAACTGCCGGCGTATCGTTTCCTGTTAAAAAAAAGTTGGGCTTACTCAAATAGTCCAAAATATTTTAAAGTATCGAATGCAATTGTTGGCAAACAACTATTGTCTCGACGGGCTCGCACAATCTCAAAGCGCTTAATCCCAATCTCAGTGATCTCAACACGCCCGTTCTCGCGAGAACTCGATAACAGTTCGCTAATACCAAGCGACCGAACGAACACAACTTCGCTCCGAGAGTCGGCTGAGGCGGACTTAAACGAGATTAGCCAATTCCCAATCACACTCCAATTTAAAGGAAGTCTAATCCTCCCTCTTCCGATTTCGATTTGTTGAGTAATCAAGCCTCGTTAATCTGTTTAGCGCTAAAAGGAACGAGTACGGGTAATATCAGATTTCGAAATAAATGTTATCGTTATTTTTAAATCTGTTATTACTCGAAATCATCGTTTTGGTCATATTTACAAAAGTTTATAAAAAAAATCGAGTATTACACTTAGGTTTACTGCCTTCGCAGTCTAGCGGTATTGACACTTGCTTTATGAAACGGAGGTCGTGGGTTCGAATTCCGCGGGAAACAACTTTGTACAATGGTTGTTTTCTGGTTTGTTAGGACAATTTGGGCCGATCACCCAATTGTCTGAAAAGTAAGATGATCCATGCGTCGAATGAGCATGTAAAAAGTCGGTCAAACCCGCATTGGAGCAGCGTGATGAGATACGGTCCAATAAATCCCCTAATAGAGAAGGAGGCCTGTGTCCAGCAGTGGATTAACACAGGCTGATGATGATGACTCACTTTATCAATCATATAATTTATATCCAACTCTCAAAATGCTTTTGTAATTTCGTGTAAAAGGAGAGCGTGTACTTCACATGTTCACTTTTGAAACAGAATGTTGTGTTAATAGCATTGTCTGATTAAAAAATAATACCGTGTATATTGTACTGTTTTATGCTCCCTTAATGTTTCGCATTCATTATAATAAGAGGTTAGACATCTGTAAAATAATCGACGCTATTAAAATTGATGCACTGTTTCATTTGAAATGACAAAAACATTATCGGTGCAAAATTAATCACATATGAACTGTACAAAGTAACAGACCATTATAATTTCATTTGTCTCCAAGTAAAATAACAATTTTTTAGCCACCGTTAACAATGAAGTTCAATATTTTGAATTCATCATTAGATACCGTATATCAGTCAACTCTACTTTAAATGATGACTCGCGTAATTGTATACCGCTAACGGTTCGGCCGTGCCATAGGTCGGCATCTGAGCGAGGTACCAAGCGACGACCTTGGGTACAACGACCCGGACGACCACCCAGAACCCATGTATTGAATAAACGACTAGGGGCAGGGGATGTGTTAACAAGGCACGGGTTTGCCGCAATGTTGGAATGCCGGAAAGGGTGAGTATGTCGTACATATGCTGCATAAAACTATGTAACTGGCTATTAGTCGTTTCATATTATTTATAATGCTCCTTTATTAACTAGTAAAAAATAGTGATCTATTAGAATTGAGAAAAAATCCGTGCCTTGTATTATTTGCGAGCTATAACTGTACTAATGTTAAACCAGATCTGAAAATAATATATAAATTACGTCCATTCTCAATTTAGAACGGCAGTTAAACGTACGTCGATCTTATTGGTGGAAAATCGCGTGATGACGAACGCAAGTAATAAGTTAAACCAATAAGAATGCGTTAAATATTGGCGCCAATTGACTATGACACTAACGTCAAAGACTTTGTTTGTATAGATGTCAAATCTTATTTGACAGAAAAAAAAATGTTACTACTACAGTAAGGAAAATTACTCTTTAACGAGTAAGACCTTGCCTAGTAGTGAATACGTAACTTTAAAAGGGAGTGAGTAAAGTTAAAGCTAAATGACTATATAGTGCACAGATAACAAAAGCATCCCCGATGCAAATGAACGATAGACAATAGAAATAAATGGATGAATTGAAAGTTGGATGCAAACGATTTAGTCCGTACCTATTTTAATGAGATCGTTCTTATCTTCTCCTATTTTTGTAAAACAATGACCTTTTTAGATATTTCATGCGATACGATTATGTCTCGATACTTTATTAAGCATATTTTCTTCGTCGATCTTGTATAAATGTATTTCACACAGTAAATATAATAGATAAAAAGCACATATTTATCTTTACTAAACAGAAACAAAAAAACTCAACAACCGTTTACCGTCTTTTTAATAGCATTTTTTTTAATTATACATAAGGAATTAAAATAAATTGAAACAATGTAGCGTTTCTTGTATGGAATGGTAAAGTTATATAATTATATACTCAAAAAAATTTTTATGGCGATTGTTTGTTCATATTTCTTTAAGAGACTAGCTCTCCAAAAGAAATGTACCATATTTTTAAAAGCCCCCGTTTTTATTGACATAATTGTGACTTAACATGCACAACAACTTAACTGCCTCCGTAGCCTGGTGGAGTGGTATGGGCGTGTGCTTTAGAAACCGGAGGTCGTGGGTTCGAATACTGCGGGGACTCAACAAATTTTCATTGTTGTTTCTTAGTTGGTTAGGTCAATTTGGACCGATCACCCAACTGTCTGGAAGGTGAGATGATCCATGCGTCGGATGGGCATGTAAAAAGTCGATCCACCCACCAAACTATGTCCTGATAACGGCCATCGAATTGTTTCAGACCCGGCTCGCTTACCAATAATTAGATCCTTGTTTCTGAAATTGTTTTTTGACAAGTTTCGCGTTAGAAGTTTGAGAGTTTTACGTTTCGTTTGGAATAGGTGTATCAGGCTTGTTACATTAAACAAACAAGAAAAATCGATCAATTACTATTTATCAAAATACTACGCTTACATCATCAGTGTGTGTTAGTCCACTGCTGGACATAGGCCTCCCCTGATGCACGTCTTCTCCATTGGGGGCTCCAATGCGGGTTTGTGGGTTTACCCATTAACCATTACATAAAATTTGATAAACTACAAATCCTCATATAAGTACACGGATTCCTACCAAGGATGATTCGCAAAGCTAAAGAAAATAAAAAAAAACATCCCAATTTCATGTGAGAACATGGTTGGGTACCACCTGCTTGGGATCCAATTATTTCCAAAAATAAAACATGATGATCTTATAATACTGTCAGCTCAGTATGCATAAATCGGATCACATCATCTTATCTCATATATATATATATATATATAAGAGATTCCCATCTACATACTAACTCATCGCGATATCTCTGGAACCATAAGGCGTAGCGACTTGGTAACTTGGTAATATCCCTTTCGCCGAGTAGAGGTCAGCTAATGGAATATTTTACGAAATTCTACCCACAAGGGGGGTTGCGGGGTTGTTAGTTTTTTAATATAGAATTGACGGTAGCCGAATTAACAACGACATTTCGACGGGCAACATCTTAGTCGGTCCCGTGACCATGGACCCTGGAAAGGGTTTGAAACGTCGGCTATAATTTTAAACGAAGGCATTAAACGCGACAAAATCCGAAAAAAGTTTTATCATTTATCATTTACTGTTTTACTTAATAACTTGGACGCCGTGTTAACTTACTCAACATTAGTAATTAACAAGTTGGTAAACAACTGACAATGTTCGTTACAGTTGTACGAGACATTGTAATGTGAAATTTATCGCAGCTTTTACTACGGTTCTAGAGTTGTAAAATAAGTGGATCGTGCGAGCACAATAAAACTAGATGTACTCATGAAAGTTGGATGTGTACTTTTATTATTTTTAGTCGTTGGCTATATATGATAGTCGTTGCTTTATTTGTTGCGTATCATCATTATCATCATCAGCTTGTGATAGTCCACTGCTGGACATAGGCCTCTTCTAATACACCCTTACCCATTACGAGGTTCTTGGACCGTATCCAACCACGCTGGTCCAATACGGGTTGCTGGGTAGACCTACTTTTTACATGCCCTCCGACGCATGAATCATCTTACTTTTCAGACAATTGAGCGATCGGCCCCAATTGCCTAACTAAATAGGAAACAACAAGGAAAAAGTGTTGACTCCCGCAGGATTCGAACTTACGACCTTCGGTTTCTAAAGCACACGCCACTAGGCTACGGAGGCAGTTCAAATATATCGTATGTCATTATTTAAGTCTCTACATAAAATATGTATTACATAATCACATAACGTTTGCAAACAAACGTTCATAGCATAACTTTTGCAAAACTAAAGAAAACGAATGCACGGAAGCTTTTAATTTCACGCTCCTCGAGCAACGACCACTCGAGCTTCGTGGCTGCCAATAAATTTTTTAATATGAACTCTACTTCGCCGCTAGTTCGCTCTCGGTATGTTCTGCAATGTGTGCCGAAATTAATGTTCGCTATATATGCTATGCAATTTTTTGTTTAACAAGAGTTTTAGTGTATATTACTTTAAAGTGAACCGCGACTCACATTTTTGAGCGAATCTTTGCTATGTGGATGGTAATAAAAACATTTTTATCAATTTGATTTTTTTATAATAAATTACAGTTTTTAGGGACCAAAAGCGAAATCATATAGATCGGTCGCCCGCTGACTTGAATTCATTAATAATCCACTCGCTAAAGTTTGTTTAGTTTTAGTTTAAGTAAAACAACTTTTTTAACAGCCGTTACAATGTTAGTAAGGTTCTAATATAACGAGATAACGTTTGCACACGTGAAATCATATAAAGCATAGGGTCTTGCAAAATGCCAGCAACACACTTAGTGTGAAAGCGGGAGCGCGTATGACCGCACTCATTGTTACCAACGTCCTGTGTCGCCCGAAATAAGTCCTGATAACGACCGAGGAATTGTTTCAGACCCGGCTCACTCACCAATAATTGGACCCGCGTTTCTAAAATTGCTTTTTGACGGGTTTCGGTTCGACGATGAGAGTTTTCGTTTGAAATAGGGTTATCAGGCTTTTTACATTTAACAAGCAAGAAAAATCCGATCAATTACTGTTTATCGGAATACTATGTTTACATCATCATCCTGTGCAAGTCCACTGCTGGACTTAGGCCTCCCCTAATGCACGCCTTCTATATTTAGGCGGTTTTTAACGGTCGTAACCCACAATGATGGTCTAATGTGGGTGGGTGGACCGACATTTTTCATGCCCCTCCGTTGCATGGATCATCTTACTTTTCAGACAATTGGGTGATCGGTCCAAATTGTCCTAAGCTACCCGAAAACAACGATAACACAAAGTTGTTTCGTCGCGGGATTCAAACCCACGACCTCCGGTTTATAAAGCAAAGGCCAATACTGCTAGACCACGGAGGCGGTAAACGACATGCTTAGTTTTTATATATGTATATATCAAACTTATTTGACGATTTTATGTCGACGTACCTAAACTCCAATTGAAAAAAAGGCACATTGGAACAGCGTGGTAGGATACGGTCTAAAAACCCACCAATGGAGCAGGCGCGCGTTTGGGAAGTCCTATGTCCAGCAGTGGACTAACAGAGACTGATGATGTATGTCTAAAAGTCTAGCAAAGGCTTATAACAACTATATCGTGTTTTATAGAGCATTATGATATATCTTAGGTTTTGCCATTTTATGATAATCATTAATTCATCATTAAAAGAAGTGAAAGGTTATGGCTCTTAGGTGACAATATATAGTTATGTCGGATAGAAGTGTGTTATTGGAAAACGATATCTAATCAACAAATATAATCACATATCCTGCAGTAGATCCATCAGTTTCTTATATGAATGCTTCTAAATGCGCTCTTTAGAAAATGAAGACCTGTATTGCAGAAACATCAGGTAGTGTCTTAAGGGATAAAAGTTCTTTATTAATGTATGTCTGTGTTTAATTAATTTGAAATGTCCAATGTTTCATACAATCTGTTGCGATGATAATATATCTCATTTATTAATATCCCAACCCGAATTCCCTTCGGCTTATGATCGGAGCCCGTTTTAATTGATTTTAAATCACAAAGCAATTCAAATGTTTATAATACACTTCTTTTGAATCATGAATCATCAATGAAATATGTTTAAAGAATTTTCGTAAAGTTGTAATTTTTTTTTTTTTAGAATTAGTCTGTGAAATAATTATTAAAAAAACATTTGACACATTGCATTTGAATGGTTAAATTCATAGTTCGTATCATTTCTTATCAGCTTATATATATATTTATATAAAAGCTAATAGGTTTTAAGTATACAAACATTTCATGTGATAATTATTTTAATAATTGTCTTTAAATAATCAAAAACAAGTTAGGCCTCTTTAATGCGACCCATTCCTCTCAATAACTAAGAAGGCTAATACTTGTGCGATACATCCATCATGATGCAACCCTATTTGTAATTAGGCGGTAGAAAATTCAAACTTGACATTGTTATATTCAGAACAGAGTGGAAAAATCTAGTAGATGAAGAAGTCTATAATCGAATAAGAAATACGTTTTAAGTGTACACTTAGTATAACAAATTATAGCTTATCAAATCCACTTATTTACGGATTTTTCGCGTTACCTAAATATATTTAAGTCTGCCCGTGATCATGGATGCTGAAAAGAATCCGAAACGTCGGGAATAAATATATTTAAGTAACGCGAAAAATCCGTAAATAAGTGGATTTGATATGTATAATCGCGTAAATAAAAGGAATAATTAAATTATAGCTTAACAAGGATGTACATCCTTGTTTAATACTAAAGACCAATTTCGTTTAATAAGAAATATTCCTTTTACGGTGGTTTTTACCGAGAAGCTTCATGTCAATGGTAGCCGTTTCTAAACGCAAAGCACAATTTGCTCGAAGGTAGACAATAACCGAAAACAATAAACCCGAGTTACGTAATTATTATTTGTACAAAATTAAATATAAATAAATATATGATAACATTTGATTATTAACATTGTATTAAACTCTACCTTTTGACGCATTAGATGAAGTTTAACCAGCAAATGTTGACGTACCTGTAAAAATGAACATGAATTATTAACGACATGGTAGAGGCCGCTGAAATTAAACAATCTGACAGCGCATATAAAAACTTGCTATAAATATAAGTACAAATTATGATTTTTTATTGTTTTATATCCATACTAATATTATAAATGCGAAAGTAAGAGTTACTTTCGCAGTCTGTCTGTCCGTCAATACTGTCTAAGCCATCGAACCGATTTCGATTAAATTTGGTACATACTAAGAAGAGACTCCTATTAATTATTGACACCTCATTTATATTATAGCATACAGTATACTTAATTACACCTAGCGGATATTTCTCCTGTTCCACGCGAACGAAGTCGCGGGTAACAGCTAGTGTTACATATGAATTATACATTATATATGCTGGACCATCTACAGTTATGAGTACTGAATAGCGTTAATTATGTTAGGTTTATTATTTCATAAAGGGTTTTCCTTAGTGAAAAGCATACATTATTATCTGACGAATAATTCATCCGTCGAATACAGTCACTCTCTTTGAGTCCGTGAGATCAGATGCTAGTCGGTTATGTTTCATCATCATCATCAGCCTGTGTCAGTCCACTGCTGGACATAGGCCTCCCCTAATGCACGCCACCGCTTCGATCTTCGGCTATTCTCATCCAGCCCACACCGGCCACTTTTCGAATGTCGTTACTCCATCTTGCCGCAGGGCGTCCTACACGGTTCTGTTTATTATTGCATAAACTCATAATAACTTATGTTAATTGCGTGAATAAAAATATTTCAGTTAAATGCGTCATGAGATATTTAGAAGATAAGTTAAGTTCATATAATTTTACATTCTTTTTAGCAACAAAGAAATCGTCATCAGCTTGTGTTAGTCCACTGCTGGACATAGGCCTCCCCTACTGTACGCCTTCTCAATCAGGTGGTTTCTGGGCCGTAACCCACCACGCTAGTCCAAAGAGATAATTAAAAAAAAATTGGTAAGCTATTATACCTTCTAACTAGATCATCGCTTTGCTTCAAGAAAAAATTTTGCAATTTCTTTATATCCTCTAAACAATTTAACTATTTGGTAAAAAAAATATTGGATTTGTTAAAGTACAGGCAAAACTAAAGACGTTCTTGTGGCTTTTAACAAAAGAAAGTTTTCAATGGATGAAGAATAAGTTACGCCAAGTTTTCCCAGTTTTTCTTTACCTGTCAGGCTTCTTCTGTCTTAACAGGATGAGATTTTAACAATCGCTAACCAAGTTACTTATATAGAAAAATCTATAGCGAGATACTTTACGCACATCGGTCGCCCGTGACTTGAATCATTAATAATCCACCGCAGCATAAAGGCGGTTCACAACACCTTTAACAGCCGTTACAATGCTGTGCGTTCCTAATTATAACGAGATAACGTCACATCGGAAATCTTATTGCGGTCTTGCAAATGCCAGCAACACTTATAGTGAAAGGAGCTTATACCGCATTTATGTAAACGTCCTGTTGTCCCGAAGTAGTCCGATAACGGCCAAGGAATTGTCAGACCGCTCACATAATTGACCATTTTTAAAATTGTTTTTGACGTCAGTCGCGATGATGAGTTTTCTTTGAAATAGGTTACAGCTTTACATTTAAATAGAAAATGATATCGACTCACTGTTTATCGAGAACTATGCGTTAATCATCAGTTCTGATAAGTCCACTGCTTTGCATAGCCCTTAAGTACGCTTCTATATTAGGCGTATTTTGGCAAACCCACAATTGGTGGTCTAATGTGTGGTGAGCTGACATTTTCATCAGCTCTCCGTTCAGGATCACTTACTTTTCAGACAATTGGGTGATCGGCCCAAATTGTCCTAGTTCCCGAAACATAACGAAACACACAGTTGTTTCGTCGCGTATCTCAACTTACGACCTCCGTTTATAAAGTCATATGCCATAGCTATGACTACTGGAGGCGTAATTGCATGTCAAGTTTTATAATGTGAATTAATTATTTGACGATTTTATGTCGACGTACCTAAACTCATTTGAAAAGGCATTGACCAGAAGTGGATACGGTCTAAAATCCCACAATGGAGCAGGCGCCGTTTGGAAGTCCCATGTCCAGAGGTTGCTAAAGCTGATGGATGTACGTCTATCATCAGTTTTATATGAATGTTCTAAATCGCTCTTTAGAAAATGAAGACCTTATTGAAAACATCAGTAGTGTTCTTTAACTAAAAAGTTCTCACTTAAGTATGTCGTTTGTTTAATTAATTTGAAATGTCCAATGTTTCTTCAATCTGTTGACAATGATAGATTACATCTCATTTATTATTATCCAAACCCGTTCTCTTCGGCTTATGATCGAGCCGTTTTAATGATTAGATTTAACAATCAAACCAAGTTACTTATATAGAAAAATCTATAGCGAGATACTTTACGCACAATGTACGAAATTATCACTGATTACCTATTTTTATTACACAAATCTATATAATATTTATTATAATATTGACATACAATATTTAATAATTTATGAGTTCCGATAATAACGTCTTTAAATGTTCAGCAGATAATTCCGCAATAGTTATGAATAATTAATTATATGCAGTACGAAGTGCGAAATAGTTTTTTCTACAATTTTATCTCTTTAAGTATGTTTATTTCCTATAATCCACTTCAGATGCTTTACAAAAGGACTCTAACGGGACATTTATTATTATTATTTACACTGATATATTCTTATATATAGAATATTTAATTTACATTAAACTGCCTCCTTTATTATTATAACTGCCTCCATAGCCTAGTGGTATGGGCGTGTGCTTTAGAAACCGGAGGTCGTGGGTTCGAATCCTGCAGGGAATCAAGATTTTCATTGTTGTTTCCTAGTTGGTTAGAACAATTTGGGACGATCACCCAATCGTCTGAAAAGTAAGATGATCCATGCCTCGGATGAGCTTGTAAAAAGTCGGTCCACCCACCAACCCGCATTAGACCAGCGTGGTGGCATACGGTCCAAAACCCCCTAACGGATAATGGTGTATTAGGGGTGGCCAATGTCCAGCAGTGGACTATCACAGGCTGATGATAATGATTTAATTTATATTAAAGTACTTAAACATTTATTAGCGATTTTACTATACATATTCCAGCGTACAAACTTTGATCTAAGCATGTAAAATGTTTAACTTGATTTAACTATGTACTTCAAACAATTTCCAACTCATTTATCGTGTTCTGTTCCAGTCTAAGAGATACACGTAATAGGGATTTACTGAAAAGCGGTTTTATGATCCTTCTATCGAAAGGGGAATATCTCTTTAAGCTTTCTCACGCGAGCATAATACGCTCTATATATTTCACGTAAAGAGTGTAATGGCTCCGCTCTTGTATATAAATATATGAGAAAAGATCATTTAAAATTATGATATGTATGTCGTTTAACTGCCTCCGTAGCCTAGTGGTATGGGCGTGTGCTTTAGAAATCGGAGGTCACTATCTCCGGGTTCGAATGCTGCGGGGACTCAAAAAAATTTTATTGCTGTTTCCTAGTCGGTAGTTCAAAATTATATTTGCTAAAGTTTAAAGTCATTCTATAAATACGAAAACTGAATAATAGTAATTATTTTATTCATACATAATCGTAAACGACAAGAAAAAAGAACGAAAGGAAGTGTTTTACTGAGACACAAAATTAAATGAGGATTTTTTGTTCATTATAACTCATTGAACCAGCTTTTCCTATATCTCGATAAAAAAATAGAGCTCAAATTCCCCTACAGTAAAAATGTGGTCATCCATAAAACAAACAGAGAAAAAACCCCAATCAGTTTGGAAACAGTCAATAAAGCATAAACGTCGTAGAGCTACGCCGGGCCTTCAATCACTATCGGCCTCTACGAACGGCTGACGCTACGGGACGGTCTACGAGTATAGTGCTACGGTGCTACGAGAATTTCAATATAGAGCTACGAGCGTGTACGCAGTTTCGTAATTTTCAATTAGTATTGAACATTTATGTATTTATGTTTTTTTTCTCATAAATTAAATTGTGTATTTTTTATGTGTAAAATATTTAACTATACAAATATCTAGTAACAGCGAAAAATCCTTGAAAATCAATTGATTACAAATTGTTTATGAATGTATTAAAGGAAGGTATGGCGTCACTTTTTCATATAGATCAGTCTTTATATCGCAAATCATGAAGGAGTAGAAAATGTTTTCTATAAGTATAAATATTTTGAACAGTCTTTGTGGTTTCTACCTGTGGTTACCAGTATACGTACATAGTAAATTCATGTTATAGTGTAGAAAATGTTGCTTTAGAAATACAAGACCATACAAAATATACTAGATAAATATACTAGACAATTCAAAATCCCTTAATGAAGACGCCTTCAAACGATTAAAGAGATTACATATTCTCGTTTATTGTTACATCTTAGCAGAGCTTAACAACTATTCTGCCTTTAACAGCAATGGCGTTATAAAATAAATGTATTAAGCTCTATAGTGTTCTAGCAGTCATAAGAGTTACTTAATTAATTGTAGAGCGTGTGTAAAGTTACTCCATATTACTAAATAATGCGCTTTAAAGCAAATACGTAACGGAGCTCGGGGAGGCCGTGCGGGAATTATTCAAAGGGCGACCCACATTCGAGCCGTACCGCGGGTCGATGTGCGCGCGCCGCAACAGGTGAGACGCGACTGCGAGCCGCGGAGCGCTGGAGCGGCGGCATTCCATTTTCGAATGCACCATTTCCCACCGGCCGGCGCGTTCTATATTCGAATCGAGAGGCCGCTTTTCTCCTACGCGGATATGCATTATGTGTGTAGTGTTCTAAATTCAAATGTTTTTGACACACATTAAAAAAACAACTGTTTTGAATGTTTGCGTTTTATATTTAAACATCTGTTTCTACGATATTTTTTAAATAAATTAACGAGGCAAAAACTACTGGTAAATTAGAATTGCAAGACATTATTGTTATATATATATATATATATATATATATATATATATATATATATATATATATATATATATATATATATATATATTTAATCATAAGGAAAGTTGGATTTGGCATATAAGCGCTATGCAGGTAAAATTATAGCAGTCATTTCATTTTGCACACAAAACAATTGCGAGAACTTAATTTCACTGCAGTTTTTTTTTAGTACAATAGTGCAAGTTATTTTTAATAGAACGTACTAAGTTAATGTGTAGTTAAAAACTATAGATATACATATGTAGTTAAACTATACATAATGATACATTGAACCGGCTCCGTGGCCTAGCGCTATTGGGCCTTGCTTTATAAAGCAGAGGTCGTGGGTTCGAATCCCGCGGGGAAACAACTTTGTGTTATTGTTATTTTTCTTGTTGATAAAGACAATTTGGGCCGCTCACTCAATCTAAACCCAATAAAACCGAATAAAAAGTGGGTCCAATCACCATCCTGCATTGGACCAGTGGTGGGATACGGTCCTAAGCCCCCTAATTATAAAGTCGTGCATTAGGGTGATGGGGTAGGGATGATGATGATGACATAGTTAAGTGATAATTGATGAAAATTTATAGTACATACTGTCACATCATATTGTTAGCTATTTACTTTTTACGGCTCTTACACTATATGAGATACTATTCTTATTTTAGCTCAAGGCGCACCTTTGGGACATGTGTTTCATAAAAATAGTCCTCGCCTGTTGCTTCAAACACTTTCAGAACCCTTGTTATGCCACCACATTTCGTTTTAAAAATGATAAAATAGCAAATAATAATAATTTTAAGTATCTTAAGTTATGAAACGAGCTGTTGAAAGTAACTTAAGTATAGATGTTAATTAAATAGATACTTTTTTATTGTTCGTTTAAGAGTTACTTGTTGTTATATATAAAAAAAAATATTGTTTTAATTAAGCGTGTTTTAGTTTCACTCAATTATATTAATATGACGAAGTAATTATTTGCATTTTTGTTAAATTTCTTAAAAAAATCGACCATTAGATGATGTTAAAAATAATTATTGTAAAACCTCACAACATGTTTATTTTATTCTTCATAGAAATAAAATCAACATTTAATCGTTGGATTTAACTTTGTGTATTTAATGCTTCATCCATTTTTATTGTAACATACCAACTTGGGAAAAGGGATAAATTGATAAGGACATTGTCTCGTAGCAATTGTCAGCGGAGTGCGGCGTCAGATGGGCATAATTAGATTCTGACCATTTACGATTTAGTACAGGCTAGTTTTTAAACAAAACTAAAGATCTGACTGTAATACAAAAGTGTCATCTTACTATAAAAGATACAAGAGCCCTTTTAGAAAGGTGAAATTGCATCATCATTATCAACAGCCTGTGTCAGTCCATTAGAGGGTTTTAGACCGTATCCCACCATGCTGGTCCAAAGTGGGTTGGTCGGTGGACCGACGTTTTACATGCCCATCCGACGCATGGATCATTTTACAGTTCAGACAATTGGGTGATCGGCCCAAATTGCCCCAACTAACTAGGAAACAACAATGAAAATTTGTTGAGTCCCCGCAGGATTCGAACCCACGACCTCCGGTTTCTAAAGCACACGCCCATGCCACTAGGCTACGGAGGAAATTCTCTAAACAATAGGTTTACACATCTTAACACTACATGCGAGAGCGTAAGGATATGTTATTGTCCTAAACCGTTTTGAATTCATGACACCCAGTGTACTGAAGGAGATAAGCTAACCGCGTGTTTATATTCCAACACGCGGTCGCAAAACGGCCGAGCGTGTTTGTTCGCAACCGTTTATACGGTGATAATATTTGAATTATTTATTAATTTTGTAATTTCAAACAGTACTGTGTTGAACTAGGGCCCCCGAACAGGTTTACGCTTTGTCGTAGCGGTGGAGCTCAGTACCTGCGGCTTGGGCCAGCCGCGGGGAAGCTAAGAGGAACCTGGCCGGCCAGAGAAGTGAGGCCAGGAGGAAATAGAGCTAGCGGCGGAGCGTAACATCGGAGCCGGCGCTGGGGGCTGGGAGTTTGCTCCTTGTGTGGTCAGGGAACTCCTGGCTCCCATAGCCCCTGAGTAACAGACACGGGAGAGTCTGTTACCTAACTATAGGGGCCGAGACGAAGGGCACGTTAGTTCCCACGCACCCAGAGGAAGGCAGATGGCAGTTGGGTTGAGATGGGGCTGCTTCGGCGGCCAGCGCTGGTGAGGTTGCAGATGAGTGGAAGCTCATTCCTGTGACCCCACCCTAAAGGCGTCAGGAAGTAACAACGTTGTTGTTTTAGTAGGTGCGAGTCCGACATAACCCGTCTTTGCCCCCGCGAGGACAACAAAAAAAGGGGTAGAAACGGCAATAAAAGTGAATATGGAAATTAGTCACAGTCGAAGCAAAAGCCACAAAACTTTGTGTCTAATGATAGGCACATATAATAAAAACAGCTCATTTATATTACACTATACAGTTTATTTCAATACACCTCGCGGACATTTCTCATGTTCCAGCGAGTAAGTATCATATTTGGGGTCTTACAGGGTTGTCATTATCATCAACACCATCAGCCTGGGTTGGTCCACTGTTAGACATAGGCCGCACCTGCTGCGCACCTTCTCTATTAGGGGGTTACTGGACCGTATCCCACCAAGCAGGTCCCATGCGGGTTAGTGGGCGGTGGTGTTGGTACAGTGTTGTAGTTTCGACAAAAAAATTATAATAATTTTTATGTAGGTAAACATTTTAGTAACAGAATTATATTTTCCCTTTAGTTAAATATTCTGTACACCGTTTAAATGTCTATTTCGTATAATACCCTCATTATAATAAACGAACAGAACGGCGTCTGTCGATCCTTTTCGAAACACCTCATTACGCCTGTGTTTGAATAAAGTTGCTCCGAGGAAAAAAAAAACACCGAATTCACAGCGGGATCCCGCCTTGAGCTAGAACCGTACTTAACGTACATTTTAACTTATACTAGATATAGCTTACGAGTGCTAGTAATTTAGAACAATTTATAACTATCTAAAGGCTGTTTGTCACAGTTATGTCCCACTTCTGCGCATAATAGTAGTATGTGAAATTTGCAGTTTTACATTTTCTTGGTTAGATTTTAACAAAATGGAATATAATTAATTATTTTAATTACACGAACTTTTACGGATTTTATCGCGTTTATTTTACTTTTTCCATTCCCGAAGTTTCAAACACTTACCAGCGGCCGTGGTCACGGGGTAAACATGGAACATGTATAAAATACAAAAAATTTTGAACATGTCGCTTAGCGCAAATGTCGAGAAGGGCTGAACTGATTTCGTTGACTTTTTTTTTGTTTTGCTTATCTGCCAGAAAAAGCTTCTTATGTATAAGAAAAATTAAGAAAGTTGCGAATAAATTGGAGAATTTAACAATGTATGCCCTAAACTAGCCCATCGGGGCGCAGCTAGTAAATAAAAGTGAAATTGAAAACCAAATGCAATAGGCAAAGAGAATACAGTATGTAGTTATGCCAAGTTAATATTGACAAGGATGGAATGTATTTGTAATGAAATGTTTAATAAAATAATAAACTCATATCACATCCAGTCAAACAAGACCAATGTTTCTAGTACATTGCAGTCTCTTTGAAATCCTGCTCAGTACTTGTAGAGTTGATTCTATTTTAAACAAGGAAAACGTTACATTGTTGCGTCGCATAAATAGATCTCGATAATATAATGCATTAATACTAAGTTGTAGCTCAAGGAGAAAACGACTAAAGTATTCGATGTTATTAACTGACGAAGTATACTGTGAGAAACATTGCTACAAGTTTTGGAATTGATAGTTTGAATTTGAGATGGAGGTAATTTTTAGGAAATTAAGAGGTGGGAGGTACCACCGCGGTATTTTTGCCGCAAAGCAGTAGTGTGAAGACAATACCGCGTTCTGGTTTGATGGCACCATTGCCAACCTATTTACTGGGTAAACGAGACAAAACATCCTATGTCTCACGGTTGGCAGTGCGTTGGTGATACCCCTGGTATTGATGGTTGTCCCGATGTCCATTGGCGTCGGTGACCACTTTCCATTAGATGGCCTGGCTGCTCGTCTGCCTTTATAGGCAATAGAAGGAAAAGTTTAATTGGTACTAAGAATACAATGTTATTGAAATTAGGCGGATGATGAGGAAAAAAAGGTGGGAAAACTTTTCCAAAACAGATTATATACTTTATTTCAAGGAATGTTTTATGCGTGCATTAACCAATTATTTAGTTGATAAAAAACAAATTTGAAAAATTGCCTTTAACTACGATGCCTTTACAAATGTCCAAATGTTTAACGCTTGATGAAATTAGGTATATATTTAAAGGTCCATAAGGACCATTACAATATAACCGCCTGTACACTGGACAAGTAATTATTTTCGAAGCTAGATTTAGCGATCAAAAGAACTCAAAAAAAAAATAATAAGCATTACGGGTAAGTGACGAAGTCAAGATTTCAAAGCAAGCATATTTTCAAATTTACCAGTCTAGAATTAGTCGGTTACATATTTATCTAAAAGACTGTTACTCGTCGCATACTATATTCACCGTGGTATTACATAAAGTATCTTCCTCGTGCAACATTCTTCGCCACGAGCGATTTCGGAACATCTGAGACGCGACCTCGACCTCTTTAGACACAGGCGGAGTTGCAAGGTCGGATATTATGCAAGCGACTATATTACTTCCGAGACCTCCAAGCGTCTCGCAGTATTTGATAATGGAGCGATTGAACAAAATTTTCACAATAGCACAGATCTATTATCGTCTATTTAAAACTATAATAAATTGTATATATTAAATATTTAGTACAACAAGTAATTAAATAATTTACCTCTATGCTAAATTATTTTCTAACGTTGAAAAAGTAACATTGAAATCTGGTTCCAATACTTGAACGATCTACATTTGCTACGACTTTGCAAATTTACCGTATTGGCTTGAATCTATAAAGACGTGGCATAGTTTTTATTATACTGATAAAAAGCCTATCAAAAGATGATGAATTAAGACTAAAACGTGAACAGAAAAAACTAAATCAGATTATAACATTAAAATACTCAAATTTTATTAATGATAAGTACAACGCTTCCTCCTCCTGCCTCTCTAGCCTAGTGGTATGGGCTTGTGATTTAGAAACCGGAGCTCGTGGGTTCGAATTCTGCGGGGACTCAACTATTTTCAAAGTTGTGTTCTAGTTGGTTAGGACAATTTGGGCCGATCACCTAATTTTCTAAAAAGTATGATGCTCCATGCGTCGGATGGGCATGTAAAAAGTCAGTCCGCCTACTAACCGCATTGGACCAGCATGGTGGGATATGGTCAAAAACGCCCCAAGTAAAAGGCGTGCATTAGGGGAGGCCTATGTCTAGCAGTGGATTACAACAGGCTTATGATGACAACGCATTCTTCCTCTCCTTGCTTTTGTAGACTATGAGAAAACTAATGATTATGTAGAATGCGTTGAGGAGTGCGAAAGGGGATGTTCTTTCTCCGAAACTGTTCACTAATAATTTAGAAGAAGTGTTCAAGATCATAGACTAGGCTGGATGTGGCATAATCATCAACGACAAGTACCTTTACCTCCGTTTTGTTACTGTCGAAATTAACGATGAATATGTCTACCCTGAGCACATATTGCAATTCGGAAGACACAACATCAGAAGGAAAGCCGATAGGAGGATTCACTTAGGCTGGGCAGCATTTAGGAAGCTAATCTCTAAAAAAATAGTAGTATAATATCTATCTGACTGATCTGATCTGATGAATATATCTGAACATATAGTTAAATTTGAGATAAGTTCATGAGCAAGTGCTCTTTTACTTTTCTCTTAAAAGACACAATACTTTCCACCGTCTTGATTTCTAGAGCTAACGCATTCCATAGGAGGACAGACTGTATGAAAAAGGAGGGTGAGAATTCTGAACGATGTATGAGGGCATTGGAGTAGACGAGTATAGGTCGAACGAAGATTTTATCCATCAAAGAACTAAAGTCACCGAAATACTGCAAAGAATTAGCTCGTTGAAGTGGCAGTGGGCCGATTACATTTACAGGTGGAAGGTCCCCTTAATACAGGGGACCATCTTGGCTGGTACCACCGCGGTGCCTATTTCTGCCTCAAAGCAGTGGTGTGAAAACACTACTGTGTTCTGGTTTAAAGGCCACCGTATTTAATGGGTAATCGAGACTAAACATCGATCTATGTCTCACGGTAGGCAGTAGGTGATACCAGTAGTATTGCCATGGCCGTCGGTGACCACTTTCCATCAGATGGCCCGACTTCATCTACCGGCGAAGTAAATAAAGAAAATAGTCCGAAGAACGGATGGCCGATGCCCATCTCCGTGCAGTAGCTGGTTCAAGTCAGCAGAGAGTAGCAAGAGATCAGCCGTCTTGGCGTTGAAACAGTTCAATTTGATTGATTGAAACAGTTCAATGAACGCCAAGACGACTGATCCTTATGTCCAGCAGTGTTCGGATAAAAGCTCTGGTGAAGATGAGGATGATGATGATAAAGTAAAACGAGTAATTTTGTTAATTATCAATAATATTATTTCACAATAAATCATCTTATGAATGTAATCAGTCATTATCTGAAGCGAGAAGCATATTCCTTAGCTCCATTTTTTAAGTTCTCAACAGTATGAAAGCAACTCATCGACGGTGCAAGGTTTCTCACAGCATTCCGAGACAACTTGACGTTTACTTCTGCCCATCGCATGGGCTCTGTGGTGAGTGATCAAGGGCCAGTTGACACGCGGCTCGTATTCCAAAGTCCAACAGAAGACTGTTTCACAAAGCATCTCTAAGGTCAGCGAGCCTCCTGCCACAGTAGAACTGCCCGTGTCCATCAGCTTTTACGATGAACGTGACAAAACAGAACAAAATCACCAAATACGCCTTCATAATGATTTCGGAACTGCTTCCGTACCAGATAATGTTGCGATGAGAAATGTGCCGTGAATTTGAAATCGGTCCCTTTTTATACGATTCGTAGCGCGTTAATTATTCACGAGGTGTTCTCTTGTAGCGATTTGTGAAAAGCGTAGGCAGAAACTGATAAGATGACGCGAATTTAAATAATGGTGTGAATGTCAATGGATTCACGTATTGAGGTGACGTCTAAATTGAGTTATATTTCAGTTTCTTTTTCATGTTAATATTATCGTTTTGTTTAATAGACTTTTCTTGAAAATATTTGTGGAAAAAAACTACAGAATATGTTATAAAAAGCCTTAAACATGAGCCGACTCTTGTTTTATTATAGAAAACATCATTAAATTTTGCATCACTATATAACATCTTTAGAGCATAAATATGTTTGAGTGTGTTTAGCATATGTAGTACAGTGCGGTAAAAGTACATACCATTCATTCTACTCTTCTTATAATTATTTGGAACGGACAAAACATACATTCTACCTTCTTGTCATTTCAAACTTAGGATGTTTCGGTTCCGGGAAAACACTTGTAGGTGGCCAAAACGACGTGACCTGTAACGTCATTCGTCCTACACCAATAGTGTTAACATTTCGTAAACGATTAAATCACTTGAGTGATCGGACAAGATGCCTATTAATAAAGCAATGATCAGTATATAAACCGGAAAGCTACCTTCCATCGATACATTCCAACATCTGCCTTCAGAGAAACATGGCCACTCAAGTTTACGTCCTGCTGATCCTGACAGTCTTCTTGGCGTCATGCCAGGGGGAGTTTGGGCAATTCTACTGCGGTAGAAGACTAGCTTCTACCCTGGCCATTCTGTGCGACGACGAGCCTTTGGTGAAACGATCCAGAGCATGGGACTGCGAGCAGGGGATGGCCTTGGCTGAGCAGGAAATTCGCCAACAGTTTAGGGAGGGGGAAGCGGCAGGTGGTGGCAGAGTGCTGCGAAAAACCCTGCACCATAGACGAGCTGATTTCTTACTGTCCTGTCTGATACAATGGTACTAGACAATACCAGCAACTGCACTTCTGGTGATGATAGCTAATAATGAAATGTAAATTTTTGCTCGCATAAGGAGTTAGTAAAATAAACGCAATAAAAGTGTGATTTTGCTAAAACGTTTCTATTGATTTTCTAAGCCAATATCTATATTGTATAACATTTTAAGTTAACTTAAACTTATATTTCCCTTAAGTTCTAAGGTGTTCATCTTAATAATACATTATGCTCATGTATAAAAGATATTTTATAGAAATTAATGGTTAAGACAATAGGTATTAATTCCTAGTTTACCTCAAGTCGAATATGCCTAACAACTTCATAACAGCAATATACAGTTAGCAGCAGCTTACGAACTCGAATTCCTCCGCGTGAAAAAGCAAAAAAAATCAGCGAAATTTTCTTTTATAAAAAAGCTGGAAGTAACCTAGCGCGAGGTTACTTCCAGTTACATGCGATGACATATCACTATTGATATTGTTTATTACCAAGTTGTTCAAAAGTAGTCGAATCGTCACCAACGTGAACAAAGCAGTTTGACTTGCTGAGCCAATCGAATCCTATAATAAAACAAAACATAAATATTTGTACTACTGTCTGCGTTGCCTAGTGGTATGGGCTAGCACTTTAGAAACAGGTTGTTTCATAGTTGGTTACGGCAAATTCGGTTCACCATTCGATCTTGTACAGTAAATGATTCATGTGTCGGATGATCAATTAAAAGTCGGTCCTGCTTCTGATCTCTCTTCGGTCGCGTCATTAATAGGTACTACGAGAGCGAAATAATCTTGCAAGATACGCGCAGGCATAGTGCGCAACAGTACCTATGCCTTCCTTACTTAAGCATTGTAATATCTGCTGCGCAGTTGGCCGATCTCTAATACAGATCGGCGCCGTAGACGGATGGACATGGGGACAGTTTATTATTTGGTTTCTAGCAATACCTAGATATGAATTCACGGTATGTCATTCGGCGATCAATGTCCAGAAAAAGTTAGCAATATTAGGACGTATAAACGTATAGCAATTCGCACGTCTCTTTTGAAGTGTAATCAAGCATCGGCTTTGTTGGACAGGGACTGATCTTGATTATGCTAAGATAAAATGCCGAGGAAGTTTACGGTGTGCTTTTAGAGAAATCACATTAAAATTATTATTTTTGGACTATTAATTTCTTATTCAACTAAATGACTCTAGTTTACTAATTAACTTAATTAAAATCAATTTACTCTTTATAAAAATTATAGTCTTTCGCGTTACTTTCATCCGTTTCTTTTGTCTGATTTAAATTATTCATTTCTCGTATTAAGCGATGATGATGAAAACTTTTATCTTAAAAGATGAGGTACTCAATGAGAGCGAATGTTTCTTTTACATAATTACTTACACTATGCTACCTCCTTTATTCTTTTTCTACTTACTTCCTTTAGTTTTTAAAATAATTATGTGACAAGTATTTTAATAGATATATAAGAAATAAGAAATATTGCAGCGCCAAAAATCACAACTGTGTGTGATTAAATTTGCAACGTTAGCTAAAGCTTAAAGAATTTACTAAAACTAGGTTCTACTTTATTTTACTTCTGTAATTGGTCTATAATTAAGTCCGCAAGCGTTACATCCATATTTTATGAATAACCTACAATAAACAATGTTACAAAATGCAATTAAGCATATTCAAAGTTCAAGACAGGTAATGCAGTGCAAGTCCTTGTAAATGTAAATGCATTTAAAAAATTCTTCATTGAATGTACATAAAACGTGTCATAGACAACATTAAAAAGAATACCTTAAAAGATATCAAAGATTTAAAATGCGGTGCCAAAAATCGTGGGGTACTTTCGTGCATAGAGCACGTTTGTATCCGCTTATATTGAGTGAAATAGTTATATACACTGTTCAAAGTCAGTCATATTTCTTTGCTAAAATTTTACTTGTTCTCATTTTAATTAACAATATTCGTTATAAAACGAATTAAATTAAAGCTCAGCTATAGTATGAACAGCGTCTGTCCTGATCTAAGTATTGTCTAGACCAGTGATACACAAAGTTGTCTATATAGATCCCTAGTGGTCTATGACTACCTGCAAGGGTCTAAGTCAGCAAAAAAATTGAGGTCCATGAAATGACAAAACACACGGTATTGATCTCAACATATGCAACAACTTCAGTAGCACAATGCTCCTTTCAACAACAGGCTTACGAAAACAATTTCCTCCAGATTGTTTTACAGAAGTCTCCTCTTGTTATTTTATATTGACCTTAGGTTTAACGATTATTTTTTTATATTTATAAGTACAATAAGTCAAAATAGAATGAAATTAGTGCGTATATTACAATAAGCTGCATTAAAATGTACAAGTACAGAACAATTTGACACTGAAAATTAACACTGCATATTAGTTCAGGGCGAACTATAATTATTTATTGACAATGTAATCAGCAAGTTAATCAGCTCTCGCTAGGAACTATCCTTTAATCCTATACTGTAGACACGCTAAGAGGGAGCTGAGTGTTAATTGCACATAAATTGACAAGTTTAATCAATCCACCTCTTATTTACCATGATTTCAATAGACAATTGAAGTTATATTACACAGTTGCGAGCAAGACTAAAACTACAAAATATACACAAACAATGGCTAAATATACATAAACTTTATATTCATAGAGTAGCCAGCGAAGAATAAAAAAACTGGGACGAGGAAGAGTAAAATAATAGAAGGATTTGAACTGTTAACAAATAAGACAAGCAAATTTGTTAATTAACATACATATATTTACACCATAAACAGTCTTAACTCTAATCAGTCGTTATATCAAGTGAACATCCGATCCAGATTGCCTAGGTCTCATATTATTTTATCTCAACAGTACGAAAGCAACTCATCGACGGTGCAAGGTTTCTCACAGCATTCCGAGACAACTTGACGTTTGCTTCTGCCCATCGCGTGGGCTCTGTGGTAAGTGATCAAGGGCCAGTTGACACGTGGCTCGTATTCAAAGTCCTTTTAACCAGAAGACTGTTGTCGCAAAGCATCGCCAAGGTCGTAGCGAGCCTCCTGCCACAGTAGAACTGCCCGTGTCCATCAGCTTTTACGATGAACGTGACAAAACAGAACAAAATCACCAAATACGCCTTCATAATGATTTCGGAACTGCTTCCGTACCAGATAATGTTGCGATGAGAAATGTGCCGTAATTTGAAATCGTTCCCTTTTATACGATTCGTAGCGCGTTAATTATTCACGAGGTGTTCTCTCGTAGCGATTTGCGAAAAGCGTAGGCAGAAACTGATAAGATGACGCGAATTTAAATAATGGTGTGAATGTCAATGGATTCACGTATTGAGGTGACGTCTAAATTGAGTTATATTTCAGTTTCTTTTTCATGTTAATATTATCGTTTTGTTTAATAGACTTTTCTTGAAAATATTTGTGGAAAAATACTACAGAATATGTTATAAAAGCCTTAAACATGAGCCGATCTTGTTTTATTATAGAATACATCATTAATTTGCATCACTATATAACATCTTTAGAGCATAAATATGTTTGAGTGTGTTTAGCATATATGTACACAGTGGGTAATAAAGCCATACCATTTCTACTCTTCTTATAATTATTTGGAACGGACAAAACATCCATTCTACCTTCTTGTCATTTCAAACTTAGGATGTTAGGTTCCGGAAAAACACTTGCAGGTGGCCAAACGACGACCCGAACGTCATTCGTCCCACACCAATAGTGTTAACATTTCGTAAACGATTAATCACTTGAGTGATCGGACAAGATGCTATTAATAAAGCAATGATCAGTATATAAAACCAAGCACCTTCCATCGATACATTCCAACATCTGCCTTCGAAACATGACCACTCAAGTTTACGTCCTGCTGATCCTGACAGTCTTCTTGGCGTCATGCCAGGGAGTTTGGGCAATTCTACTGCGGTAGAAGACTCGCTTCTACCCTGGCCATTCTGTGCAACGACGAGCCTCTGGTGAAACGGATCGAGCATGGACTGCGAGCAGTGGATGGCTTGGCTGAGCAGAACTTCGCTAACAGTTTAGGGAGGGAAGCGGCAGGTGGTGGCAGAGTGCTGCGAAAAACCCTGCACCATAGACGAGCTGATCTCTTACTGTCCTGTATGATACAATGGTACTAGACAATACCAGGATAGTTGTAACTGCACTTCTGGTGATGGTAGCATATAAAGAAATGTAAATATTTGCTCGCATAAGGAGTTAGTGAAATAAACGCAATAAAAGTGTGATTTAGCTAAAACGTTTCTGTCTTCTATTGATTTTCTAACCCTATATCTATATTGTATAACATTTTAAGTTAACTAAAACTTATACTTCCCTTAAGTTCTAAGGTGTTCATCTTAATGATACATTATTCCCATGTATAAAAGATATTTCATAAAAATTAATGGTTAAGACAATAGGTATTAATTCCTAGTTGACCTCAAGTCGAATATGCCTAACAACTTCATAGCAGCAATATACAGTTAACAGTTGCTTACGAACTAGCATTCGTCCGCATGAAAAAGCAAAAAAAAACAGTGAAATTTTCTTTTATAAAAAAGCTGAAAGTAACCTAGCGCAAGGTTACTTCCAGTTACATGTGATGACATATCACTATTAATATTGTTTATTACCAAGTGGTTCAAAAGCAGTCGAATCGTCACAAACGTAAACAAAGCAGTTTGAGTTGCTGAGCCAATCAAATCCTCTAACAAAAAAAACATAAATATTTGTACTACTGTCTGCGTTGCCTAGTGGTATGGGCTAGCACTTTGGAAACAGGTTGTTTCATAGTTGGTTATGGCAAATTCGGTACACCATCCGCTCATGTAAAGTAAATGATTCATGTGTCGGATGATCAATTAAAAGTCGTTCCTGCGTCTGATCTCTCTTCGGTCGTGTCATTAAAAGGTACTAAGAGAGCGAAATAATCTGTGCACACGTATACGCGCAGGCATAAGTGCACAACAGTACCTATGCCTTCGCTTACACTTAAGCACTGTAATATCTGCTGCGCAGTTGGCTGATCTCTAATACAGATCGGCCGCCGTAGACGGAATGGACATGGAGGACATTATTATTATGTTGGTTTCACAGCAATACCTAGATATGAATTCACAGTATGTCATTGCGGCGATCAATGTCCAGAAAAAGTGCTGTAGCAATATTAATGGACGTATAAACGTATAGGCAATTCCGCACGTCTCTTTTTAAGGTGTAATCAAGCATCGGCTTTGTTGGACAGGGGACTTGATCTTGATTATGCTAAGATAAAAGTGCCGAGGAAGTTTAGACGGTAGTGGCTTTTAGAGAAATCGCATTAAAATTATTATTTTTGGACTATTAATTTCATTATTCAACTAAATGACTCTAGTTGACTAACTAACTTAAATTAAAATCAATTTACTCTTAATAAAAAATTATAGTCTTTCGCGTTACTTTCATCCGTTTTTTTTTGTCTGATTTAAATTATTTCATTTCTCGTATTAAGCGATGATGATGAAAACTTTTAGCCTTAAAGAAGAGGTACTCAATAGAGAGCGAATGTTTCTTTTACATAATTACTTATACTATGCTACCTCCATGCTGCGCTCCTAGCGCTCTATTCTTGATTATTCTTTTTTCTACTTCTTACTTCCTTTAGTTTTTAAATTAATTATTTGACAAGTATTTTAATAGATATATAAGAAATAAGAAATATTGCAACGCCAAAAATCACAACTGTGTGTGATTAAATTTGCAACGATAGCTAAAGCTTAAAGAATTTACTAAACTAGGTTCTACTTTATTTTACTTCTGTAATTGGTCTATAATTAAGTCCGCAAGCGTTAACAATGTTAAAAATGCAATTAGGCATTTTCATAGTTCATTCCAGGTAATACAGTGCAAGTCCTTGTAAATGTAAATGCATTTAAAAAATTATTCATTGAATGTACATAAAACGTGTCATAGACAACATTTAAAAGAATACCTTAAAAGATATCAAAGATTTAAAATGCGGTGCCAAAAATCGCGGGGTACTTTCGTGCATAGAGCACGTTTGTATCCGCTTATATTGAGTGAAATAGTTATATACACTGTTCAAAGTCAGTCATATTTCTTTGCAAAAATTTTACTTGTTCCCATTTTCATTAACAATATTCGTTATAAAACGAATTAAATTAAAACTCAGCTATAGTATGAACAGCATCCGTCCTGATCTAAGTATTGTCTAGACCAGTGATACTCAAAGTTGTCTATATCGATCCCTAGTGGTCTATGACTACCTGCAAGGGGTCTACGTCAGCAAAAAAAAATTGGGGGTCCATGAAATGACAAAACACACGGTATTGGATCTCAACATATGCAACAACTTTAGTAGCAAAATACCCCTTTCAACAACAGGCTTACGAAAACAATTTCCTCCAGATTGATTTACAGAAGTCTACTCTTGTCATTTTATATTGACCTTACGTCTAACGATTATTTTTTATATTTATAAGTACAATAACTCAAAATAGAATGAAATTATTGCGTATATTACAATACGCTGCATTAAAATGTACAAGTACAGAACAATTTGACACTGAAAATTAACACTGCATATTAGTTCAGGGCGAACTATAATTATTTATTGACAATGTAATCAGCAGTTATACAATAGCTCTGCGCTAGGAACTATCCTTTAATCCTATACTGTAGATACGCTGAGAGGGAGCTGAGTGTTAATTGCACATAAATTGACAAGTTTAATCAATCCACTTCTTATTTACCATGATTTCAATAGACAATTGAAGTTATATTATACAGTTGCGAGCAAGACTAAAACTACAAAATATACACAAACAATGGCTAAATATACATAAACTTTATATTCATAGAGTAGCCAGCGAAGAATAAAAAAACTGGGACGAGGAAGAGTAAAATAATAGAAGGATTTGAACTGTTTACAAATAAGACAAGCAAATTTGTTAATTAACATACATATATTTACACCATAAATAATCTTAGCTCTAATCAGTCGTTATATCAAGTGAACATCCGATCCAGATTGCCTAGGTCTCATATTATTTTATCTCAACAGTACGAAAGCAACTCATCGACGGTGCAAGGTTTCTCACAGCATTCCGAGACAACTTGACGTTTACTTCTGCCCATCGCATGGGCTCTGTGGTGAGTGATCAAGGGCCAGTTGACACGCGGCTCGTATTCTATAGCCCTTTAGACCAGAAGACTGTTGTCGCAAAGCATCGCCAAGGTCGTAGCGAGCCTCCTGCCACAGTAGAACTGCCCGTGTCCATCAGCTTTACGATAACGTGACAAACAGAACAAAATCACCAAATACGCCTTCATAATGATTTAGAAACTGCTTCCGTACCAGATAATGTTGCGATGAGAAATGTGCCGTGAATTTGAAATCGGTCCCTTTTTATACGATTCGTAGCGCGTTAATTATTCACGAGTGTTCCTCGTAGCTATTTACAAGCGTGAGCGAAACTGATAAGATGACGCGTCTATAAATAATGGTGTGAATGTCAATGAGTTCACGTATTGAGGTGACGTCTATATTAAGTTATAATTTGAGTTTCGTTTCGATATATCATTTTGCTTAATAGATTTCTCATCCTTAGTTAAAAGTTTAAAGTATAAAGTGAAATGCTCGAAACGCCTTTTTTTAATCTCCATAAAAGGTATGGAATATTTATTCCATATCTTTTCATTACAAATTTGGGGAAATTCTCGATCTGAGGAACCACATGTAGGTGGCCGGAAAGAGGTGACCTTTAACGTCATACGTCCTACACCAATCGTGTTAACAATTCGTAAACGATTAAAACGCTTGAGTGATCGGATAAGACGACTTTTAATAAAGCAATGATCCGTATATAAACCGGAAAGCTACCTTCCATCGATACACTCCAACATCCGCCTTCAGAGAGACATGGCCCTCCAAGTTTACGTCCTGCTGATCCTGACAGTTTTCTTGGCGTCATGCCAGGGGAAGTTTGAGCAATTCAACTGCGGTAGAAGGCTAGCGTCTACCCTGGCCATTCTGTGCGACGACGAGCCTTCGGTGAAACGATCCGAGCAGGGGACTGAGAGCAGGGGATGGCCTTGGCTAAGCAGGAATTTCGCCAACAGTTTAGGAAGGGGGAAGCGGCAGGTGGTGGCAGAGTGCTGCGACAAACCCTGCACCATCTCTCTCTGAGCTGATCTCTTACTGTCCTGTATGATACAATGGTAATAGACAATACCAGTATAGTTGTAACTGCACTTCTGGTGATGGTAGATAATAATGAAATGTAAATATTTGCTCGCATAAGGTTTTGGAAAAATAAACGCGATAAAAGTCTGATTTTGCTAAACGGTGTTTTGTTTTGTGTATATTTTGAAGGCAACTATAAAGCTTTATGTAGTTAACATAGATAGGCACGTACTTTTAACCTCTCATCTATTCTTCCTTCCTTCCAACGCATTCCTCTGATAATCTTTTATATAACATAATTATTCATAGTTCAGAAAATAGGTATTTATAAGTCTTAGTTATCCTGCAGTGAAATTGGTACCAACGCGGTACCTTTTTCTACCGCAAAGCAGTAGTGTAAAAACACTACTGTGTTCCGGTTTAAAGGGTATCGTAGCCAGCGTATTTACTGTACAATCGAGACTTAACATCCTATGTCTCACTGTAGGTACCGCGTTGGTGATACCACTAGTATTTCCAATGTCCATGGGCGTCGACCACTTTCCATCAGGTGGCAAGTAGTCAATTTAAAATAAAAAAAATCTACTGAGAATTAACATTATTCCTTCTGCCTTTTTAAAACAAGTAATTAAATCTAACTCATTGGGTATTAATTATCTTTAACCGCTGAGTCAGACAAGTCTTCTTATACTAAACATATAATTGTTACACAGAACTATTACATGCAATACCTAAACGGGAATCTGTTGTATGCCTTTGCGGCGAGCAATGTCTGCAAAAAGTGCTGTAGCAATATTAATGGACGTATAAACGTATAGGCAATTTGTGAGTCTCTTTATAAGCTCTAATCAGGCATCGGTTGCGTTAGACAAGGGATCGGCCCGTGATGAAGGCTTTGATAAGACGTATCGAGGATTTAAAGTGATAGAAAGTTTTAGGAAGTATATTCGACTAAGTAGGCTTTTATTTGACTGAGTCACTTGAATTACAAACACATTATTGTTAATACAAAATAGTGACATTTAAAGATTTTCATCGTCTATTTCTTGAACAATTACAATATTTTTACTTCTTTTATATAAAACGATGACATTTTTGACTATCGCAATTAACCAATTTCTTTCTATAAACGTACTTTCTGATATCCGGCTATAATCTACATACTTGTTGCGTAAAATTCATCCGTCGCAAACACAATATTAGTTAAAATTATATAATAAACATGTAACATAATGGCATTATAATAAAAAGAAGCCACAAAGTTAGAGCCAACCTTGAGCGGTCCCCGGGGAAGATCAAATATTCAGAAGCACTAACAAACACCGTATAACTAGTCCATAACAATTTCAGTGGCACAATTCTCCTTTCGACAGTTTCATTTTTGTTTTGCATCTATCTGGTGTGAATTAGGCTTTATATTTCTATTGTTACTTTAAGAATTCATCTGTACACACAAACGACACATACAAAGCTTAAACATAGGTCTTGGAAGACCTGCGACTATTTTATTAATACACGTTATGCTAATTGTCATCATCATCGTCATTGGCAGCCTTTATGCGTCCACTGCTGGACATAGACCTTTTTTAATGAACGCAAGGCGACCGATCCCTTGCCAGTAGTTGCCAACTTGAGCTGGCTTCTGCACGAAGATCGGCACTCAAGCAGGGTCGACTAACGCTCCAAAGACTAAACATTATCACTAATACAAGCACAAAGACCTAGTTTAATTTCCAATTACCAAATGCATAATGTAATTGTAATTCAAATACAGAAATAGGTCAAATTAATAAACAACAACACGGTGTTGAACACACCGTGTCCACTGTTACAGTACAAATTAATTTGATTTTTTTAATTGTACATTAGCGGAGACACAACATTTTAAAACAACTTATTAACCTCATCTCAAATATAAGTTAGGAGAAAATAAGATAGTTTGGGGAATATAAGTAAGGTAGATTAGCGTTTGAATTTTCCGTCTAAAACAGTAAATAACAACACCGAAGAATTAACTTAATACAGTAAATATAGATTTAAACATCTAAATTATTTTGCACATAAATTTTCCTACTAGGATACTATTTATTAGCCATAGTACTAGCTAAGGTACGCACAAATATCCGTATGGTGCGCCCCCTCCCTCCTACATATTTGGGTCCAAAGAAAAAATGAATCCAAACTCATCATGTGGTCAGAAAACTATTGGTCGCTAATTGACTGAACTAATTGTAAATAAGGGTTTTTTACGGCCACGACACAAGACCCTTACAGAAACAACGATAAAGTTAAAAATATCGCGCGACAGTTAACCCGCCAGCACCCTAGTATAATTCTAAATGGAAACGACCGTCTAATTTAATAAATTAAACGTTCAATTTTTATGCGTTGCAACAAACTGCCCACGGTCATAGCGAGCCCCGCACGAAGGATCATGGACCTTCGCGTGTCGGGAGCCCGTAAAGGAAATAACCATCATATTTTTTCCAAGGACGCCCGTTTTGTTAAGGAATTATTCTGGGTTTAAATCTCTTGAGCGAGTTTAAACTGTGGCAGGTTTAACTAAATCGTTATAAGCTCTAAACGATTTTAAATTTACGCTTAAGGAATCGATTAAGGCGAGAAACTATGAACTAAACATACATTTTCAGACTCTAGAAAAAAAAGGCCTTTTTTATCGCGCAGGCAGACTAACAGTAGGGACACTTGATAGGAGGAGGTCTCCGACGTCCATGGACAGGGGTATCACCAACGCACTGCCTATCGTGAGACATAGGATGTTAAGTTACGTTTAGCCAGTAAATACGCTAGCTACGGTGCCCTTAAAACCGGAACACAGTAGTGTCTTCACACTATTGCTTTGTGGTAGAAATATATTCCGTTAGCATTGCTCACATAAACACATATTGCTCGCTATTTATAACAGTCGTTACAGGACGTCAGTGACTTTAACTTTACTGACAACTAATCCATTCAAGATCGCAAATATTATGAACTTTTCAGAATAGAAAAAAATTGGACTCAGCTGCCTCTAGAATGAAGTTACATACATCACATCATCAGTCTGTTTTAGTCCACTGCTGGACATAGGCCTCCCTATCCATTAGGGGTTTGGACCGTATCCACCACGCTGGTCCAATGCGGGTTGGTGGGTGGACCGACTTTTACATGCCCATCCGACGCATGGATCATCTTACTTTTCAGACAATTGGGTGATCGGCCCAAATTGCCCTAACCAACTAGGAAACAACAATGAAATTTGTTTGCGTCCCCGCAGGATTCGAACCCGACCTCCGGTTTCTAAGCACACGCCATACCACTAGGCTACGGAGGCAGTTATGAAGTTACAATTGACAGTTAATTAATTAGACGCATAAATTCTGTTAATGTTTTACAATAACATCGCTCTTAATAAAACTCTTTTCTTCCGAGGGGGTCCCTGAAAGAAAATATTTCAGTTTTTTGAATGGGTAACACTATTCCGTATAAGAAACCTCTGAACCGTATAATAATTCAAGATCCATTTAATATTCGATTACTGAAAACACAGAAATAAGATTTATATTTCATTGTTTGGATCAACATAGCATTTAATGCAAACCAAATTAATGTTTAGCTTCATATAAAAGTTCTGTTTCTAATGGTTCATATTAGAACGAATGGAATGTTAATAACATTAAAAATTTACGCACCATCACATTTTAAGCTAAAACATGAATAACATACACAAACAACTATGTACCCCAATCCACCTCGAAAATAAAACTCAAATCCATCTATAACAAAGATTTTACGACCTTTATACGTCGATTACGCAAGACCATCGATCTTAGATAGAACTGAACACAGTCACTTTAATTTTGTCTCAAGCAAAGAGCGATCGTAATACTGAGAATTGAGGCAAGCAAGAAAAAGTGGAAAACACGGTCCGAGCTTCTAACGTCCGATTCGGTGGCGACCAGGCGTCGCCGGAAGCTTTTTATGGCTTAATTACGCGCCTTGTATCGTGGCAGTATGAGGCGGCGATCGAGAGGATATTCTTGCTTCTATTTATATAGTCTTCGATATTTTTTGATTAAAATAAAGTCTTATTTGTTAGTGTTACTTTACACGTTAAATTATATACATTTCTTGCATTACAAAATGGTCATCACAAATCTCTAACTGCCTGGGCGGCTTTGTAGCAATGGTACTTAGTATATAGTTGCAACTGCCTCCGTAGCCTAGTGGTATGGGCGTGTGCTTTAGAAACCGGAGGTTGTGGGTTCGAATCCTGCGGGGACTCAACAAATTTTCAGTTGTCGTTTCCTAGTTGGTTAGGGTAATTTGGGCCGATCACCCAATTGTCTGAAAATTAAGATGATCCATGCGTCAGATGGGCATGTAAAAAGTCAGTCCCCCACCAACCCGCATTGGACCAGCGTGGTAGGATACGGTCCAAAACCCCCTAATGGATAGGGGTGTATTTAAGGGAGGCCTATGTCCAGCAGGGGACTATCACAGGCTGATGATGATGACGATGATGTAGTTGCATATACAACAGGAGGTTGTGGACGTGTGGTGTGTTGTGGTGTTGTGTTTAACTTTCAAATTTATTTCAAATTCCATCCTTACTTATTTTTCAGTTTCAATTTTCATTTCAAAACAGTCCCGACTAATCCCAAATCGTAGTCAACGCAACCATTTATACGTTACATTACACAGCAGCAGCGTAAACACGCGAGATATCAATCATTTGATAATTTATCCGGTCGACTTTATCCCTCGCCGAGATCGGTCAGCCGGCCGCGCGTATGAATTATTCCGACGCGGAGCCGACATTTCAATGTAAAATACGTCGGTACCTTTTTCAACTGTATTCGGACACATTATAAGACGTTTTTAGATGTGTCGAACTTTATTTCAATTTTTCAAATTCAAATTCAAATTCAAATTATCTTTATTTGCTAAAATACGGTGAAATTCAGATCTTAACACAATTTAGTTCATTACGCATTTCACCACATTGGCATGCAAATCATTTATAACTTCAAAAATATATAACATCAATTTAAATAAAATCGAAAGAATTGTTACACATTTTTCAACTGAATGTCAGATATAAATTGATTCACGAAATATTGACTAACATATCATAAGTTATAGTACATTGTAATAATAAAAAATATTATATATAGTTTAACAAAGCTAACAAAACAACATTCAAAAATACAATATAAAATAAAAAGTCAACAAAATTGTCCAGATATTAACAGATGTCTAGTTGTGTTTACAGGCAACATATTCTCTCCTTTGTTTTGAATAGGCTCAGAAACGACTGCACCGATTTGAAATATTCTTTTTCTATCAACATAAGCTACTATTTACCTTAGGAAAATGCATTCCAAATCTGAAAACAGGCAGAGCCAGTATGAGATTTATATATATATATATATATATATATATTCCAGTGGCCGTTCATTATAATGGAGCATCTGTTTAACCATAATAAGTTTTCCGTAACTTTTTCGGGCGTTATTTATTACTCTTGTTTGTTGGACGTTATTATAGAAGATATATGAAACTTGTGAGATTGAAAGTGTATCAAAAACCTTAGGTAGCAATATAGATATCATACTTCGAAGAATTATTGAATTGATAAATTTTACGACAACCTAAAGGGCGGAATAGTTAATAGAAATTATTTAATCAAACTCTGTTGGACACTGTTAGTCAACTTAATTTTCTTTACTTAAATAACAGAAAGACGACAGTTATATTGTAATCTTTTAAAATTTATTCCACTATATTCTTATAACATGCCTGCTTAAGTTTGTCTTATTATGTTACATATAAGAGAAATAACAGAAGTCACTTACAATCGACTTTTTAGCAACGTTGATCCAAATGTTAATTGAGCAATTCCCATAGGCGATACGCCTATAGATAAGTTTGATAAAACAGAACTTTTCATTTAAGACTCTTAGTAAAATACATAAATATTGAAGAGCATAATCATCGATAGCTTTAAAACATACAGAATCTATTTCGACATATCAATTCAGTTCGACACCACATTGATATATGGCCCTCGTAATGGTCGAACGCAATCCATCCATATAAGTCCGCGCGGCGCCGACGTGTGAGAAACGATCTTGGCTAATTACCTTCAATTAGGTCCTATACAACATTCACGAGGCTGTTATTGGGTTTTTATTCATCGGGGGGAAAGATAATTTGATATCTAATAAAGACACGATTGCTGGTTGAGATATTTCTTTAATCGTGAGATTAAAAAGGTCGGTTTTGTTTTTTACCATTTGTTAAGGGGAAATTTTTAGATGGGGTACTGTCCACTTTCATAGATTAAACTCAAGTAGGCTATATCGTAAATAAAAAATAAATGATGTATGTAAAAACATCTCTAAGTTTAATGGCACTAATGTTTTCTTATTAATTAACCGCTGAGTATTTACTTCCCACCAACAACTGCAAGTATAAGCAATAAGGAGTCCACTAAGTAAAGAGATTTTGGCCTCAATAGAGTTTGATTGATTGAATAATATGATAATAACGTCCTCCTAGTCGATAACGACTTCGGCAGTCGATTTATATTAGAGGCGAGCTAACTACGCAGGGGATACTATAGTGACAAGTGTACGCGGCAACACATCTCAGTCGGTCTGTCTTTTTAATCTCATAATCCGATGGGATGCAAAAATAACGGAGGAGAGATGGCATAGGACCGACTTGTTACATGCCCATCCGACATGTGGATCATCTTACTTTACGGACAATCGCGTAATCGGCTAGTTCCATAACCACAATTTTAGCACACTATTGATTTGCGGCCGAAATAGGCACCACGGTGGTACTTGAGGTATCGGAGGCGGTCCTTTATAAAAAAATTTCCTTTTACACAAATTTTTTTCCTTTGATTTTAACCTCCGGCCTAAAGCGCAAGCCTTGACTTCATTAAAAAGACAAAGCATATCGGTAAGATGCTTTCACAGTAGAGGTTATTTATTATTATAGTTTTTAGAGCTACAGCGTCTCAAAAATATCTTTTTCTAATTAAACAAGGCGTCATCTTTCCAGCCAAATACGAGTTTGGCCAACGACAACTCGACTGAATGGGCCTCTCATTGTATAGCGGGGGTAGTTTTAATTAATGAATTATCAAGTTCCGAACACGAATCCATTGTTCGACTCGCTCGGCTTTGCGCGGGCTCTAGATTTGAATAGATTAATGTGGGACGAACTTAAACTTTGAACATTAAGCGTGGGGCGAAACAACAATGGGCGCAAAATGCACGACTTCGGCCTCACACTTTTGTTTAAGGCTATACAAGAAACATTGTGAGGGTATTAAATAATTCGATAACCAATCATCATCATGATCATCACCAGGCTTTTGTCCACTTCTGGACGTAGGCCTCCCCTAATTCCCGCCTTCTCCATTAGGGGATTTTAGACCGTACCCACCGATGGTCTAAGGTGGGTGGACTGACTTCACATGCCCATACGACGCGTGGATCATCTTACTTTTCACACAATCGGGTAAATGGCCCTAATTGTCCTAACGAACCAAAAAACATCGAAAACACAAAATTATTTTAACCCTTATAAAACGTATGAAAACATATTACTAAACGGCCATAGAATTTATCGTTGTATCATAGTTGTATATAGTTCAAACAAATACTTTATAATCTATGCCTTCAAATGTTGCCTCTCCACGTCGACCTTGAGGCCTGCCTCAGGAACTTTTAAAATATTCATAAGCCGGGCCAAACTTTGTCATACAACAGCAGCAATCTATTAATATAAAGGTGAACAGTAAGTTTGAGTTTGAAACGTTAGTTTGATTGAACGTGCTGCATTCTGAAACTATTTACTGTTAACTGCGTAGGTTTGAGTCTATCAAATATAGTAAAGTGTACCTTATCCTGTTTTCAGACAAGAAAAGCTGCTTGGTTCTGCGTTTTTATCATACTAAGATTAAAAAAGATTTCGACCAAAATATGTTTATTCACAAGTTATCTCAAAACCGAAACAATTCTAATTTACAGCCAGTATACAATTCTCAAAGAAAAATTAATAAAGACAGATTTTTGAAATACGTTTATCTTTACTACTCTTATTTTCTTTCGCGAAACTCAGATCTTTATCGTAATACAATGACGCCGAATTGTCAATTGGTGATCGCATTAAACGAGTGACCTTTTCATATTCATTAATACTAAACTTTATTGTTTACTATCAAATGTCAAAATGAATAATCATCATCAGCCTGTGTTAGTCCTATGTCCACCATTGGACATAGGCCTCCCCTAATGCACGCCTTCTCCATTTTAGGAGGTTTTAGACCGTACTCCACCACGCTGGTCTAATGCAGGTTGGTGGGTGGACCGACTTTTTACATGCCCATCCGACGCATGGATCATCTTACTTTTCAGACAATTGGTTTATCGGTCCAAAATGCCCTAAACAACTAGAAAACAAAAAAAAATTGTTGATTCTCGCAGTATTCGAGCCCACGAGCTCCGGTGTCTAAAGCCACACCTCCCACTAGGCTATATCGTTGTATAATATATATAAATGTATCGGTACTGAAGCTATTTGAGAGAGCACGATATATACGCACTTTTTCGAAAAAGGACGAGCGAAAATCTTTTCTCACTATATTCAAATAGTATGAATGAACTGCGTGCGTTTGACGCATTTTGATAACAGCTACTACAAACATAACGGAGTAAACCTACGAACGTTGGAAATACAAAGGTGTATTTTTCTTTTTCACAATACGCTTTTGTGCGACGAGCTACGTGATAGATTACCAGCCAGCGATGCATCATTTTGTTTTTAATATTGCAGCGAGCTTCAAAAAGAGGTCGCATGTGTGTCCAACCAGTCACAAGTTAGAGTAAATTTGATGAGTATTTTGTATATATATATATACATATATATTTCAACTAATTGTGGGCTTGTTTATTTTGGTTATTTACAGACGTTTTCTAAAAAGTTGTCCCCTTGAACTGGGTCGAGACGTGACAATGCACTATTTTTCCAGGCACTGTTTCAAGTTATCATGGGGCGGTTTTCAATCGATCCAGGTTTACCTGAATAACAGTTAGGCGTGATATTTTATATCAACAAAAATCTCTGAACCGATCTTCAACATGATGTAAAAAATATTATGTACATTTTTAAGTACTGTTTTTTTTTCACACGCAATATCCACAAAATTTACAATAAATACCAGAAATAAATAAGAAAATATTAAAAGTTGGGAAATTCTCTCTTACAGGGGTATATTTCGGAATATCAAATGCCGAAAAGCATGATTTTGTTCCGGTTTGAAGGGTCACATCGTAGCTAGAGTGATGACTGGTTAAATTAAACGTAACATTAAATTTCTCAGCAGGCGGACTTATAGCGCATTCTTTATATTCATATCCTTATTCCAGAGCGTAATGCTAATTTCATGGCAATTTCTTGATAGTGTCACCAATTATTATAATTAAAAAGGTGATCGGACTTTGTGGATTTTGCATGGGCATGTTACAAATACCGTTATAAAGTCTCTTCAAATCTGATTCATTTGGTGGCGTTGATAACGTTGTCGGCAGCTTTAAAGCTTTAGCGCTTAGTTTCAAACAGTTTTTTCGGCAAACGTAGTGTGGCAAGATGGAGTGACGACATTCGAAATGTGGCCGACATGGGCTGGATGAGAATAGCCGAAGATCGGAAGCGGTGGCGTGCATTAGGGGAGGCCTACGTCTAGCAGTGGACTGACACAGGCTGATAACGTTGATAATGATGATAATGAGTAAGTTTCAAGCTATTGTTCAATATGCTAACACATGTTCTGTTACAGTGAAATACAATAATGGAAACGCATAAAGTGGCATCTAGTAAAAAATATATTTATTTTTTATACATATACATATTTCCACAGAGTTGCGTAGTGTGAGAGCCCAAAAAACGATAATTATTTACAATGTATTGTCGTTATATTCAGGTGTTCTGTGTATACAGTACGTACATAAAATAATAAACGTATGTACGTCAGTATATAATCTAATTCAAAAGCGCCTCCTCAGAGATCAACCCTAATTCGATTGGACAAAAGGCGGGGAATGATTCCTGATAACACACCTACACGACCTTTATCGTCACACGCTATCACATAAGATTATTTCCACCCATTAACACGAAACAAGCGGAGGAATATTAATCAATATCTGCGGATATAAAAGCCCGTGAGAGTACACCATACCTCATATTGCTTCAGCGAGTGGCACGATGAACATCAAAGCAGTAAGTATTATTTAGTTATTTATAAATTTAATAATTTTAAGTGCCTGCATATCCTAGTTGTATAGTTTCGCGCTTTGGGAACCGGAGGTCTTGGGTTCGAATCATGCGACGGCTCGACGACCTTCGATGGCCTGTGAAGCACGATGAGCCATGCGTGAGGTGGGCATGTAAAAAGTCGGTCCCGGGGGAGTAAAAGATCTCTCCCCGGTTGGTTATCCGTCCCGTTGGGATATGAGAATGTAGGATGAGACAGTGCATCACATGTTTGCGCACTATAATATCACCTCCGTAGTTGCCTGACGTTAATTGTATTCGGTTTGGAGTATATTATATAATTTTAAATCATCTACGTTTCCTGAAGGTAAGGTGTACTGAACTGTGTGAAGGTGAAGGAGATAAGCCATGTCACTGGCCCCTCTCTGCGTCGAAGTTCCCTTGATCAAGAAATAGCCAGGCCCTGGATGGCGAAGCATATCGTGAGGGGTTTAGGCAGAAGCAAGCGCTTAGTGGTGTCTTAGTGCTGCGATAAACCATTCACTACTGACAAACTGATCTCCTACTGCCCCTACACTGTGCTCCACAGAATGCTGTCGACTTTAAAGAATAAAATTATATGGACGTGGACGCGTTTTATTTATAATACAATAACAATGATTTTATAAAACGATTATCACAACATCGACCGAAACCAAACTAAGCAAAGCTTGTACTATTGAAACTAGATAACTGATAAATACAGATACTTTTCTTTTAAGTAAGTAAATACATATAATATATAAACATACACCCAGACACGGGAAAAACACTATGTTAAGACATAACATTTTTCCCTAAGTTTCGACTAAATTTCAAGAGATTGTTATACGTATGCTTCTTGACGTACATTTTACACAATATTTCCTGAAACGATAATGCCTTATTTGTGTAACTTAGAAATTCTCAAATATAAGATGAATAATATGTTCATTCAATTTGTTCATCGCACTAATCGTTAGTTTTTACTTACTAATGTGTTTAACAAACCGAAAGAACGAGACAGTTATTTTTTAACAAAACAAGATACTAGACAACCAGTTTCCAATTAAGGAAAATCGAGATTTCACAGTATTTGTTTAATTAAAGTCCAACATCAGGACTGACCGGTAATAAATAGAAAAAGTAAATTTCATCTAAAAAAAAATATTACCATAAAGCTTGTATTTTATAAATAACTAGCCACCGACCAGGCTCAGCTCCGCACGCTATCAGCATTGCACCGTACACTTTCCATCGTTCTGTAACTTGATAAATTCAAATTCAAATACCTTTATTAAACATAGGAGCGATACACATATATAAATGTCTCAGTCTTTCTCTACAGTATTGTGTATGAATAATACATATAAACCTTCCTTTTTAATTTCTCCATCTATTAAAAAACGCATCACAGTCCGTTACGTAGTTTTAAAGATTTAAGCATATATCGTGTATATATTTTATGTAGTACTTGACTGCCTCCGTAGCCTAGTGGTATAGGCGTGTGGCTTAGAAAACGAAGGTCGTGGGTTCAAATCCTGCGGGGACTTAACAAATTTTCATTGTTGTTTCTTAGTTGGTTAGGGCAATTTGGGCCGATCACCCAATTGTCTGAAAAGTAAGATGATCCATGCGTCGGATGGGCATGTAAAAAGTCGGTCCACCCACCAACCCGCATTGGACCAGCGTGGTGGGATACGGTCCAAAAACCCACTAATGGATGGAATTAGGGGAAGCCTATGTCCAGCAGTGGACTATCACAGGCTGATGATGATACTATGTAGTAATTAACCATGCTGCAATCTTATTCACGGACCTATTTAAATCTAAACGCAAGTCATTTAAGTCGTCCAGCCATTTACACAAAAAAGAAGACATCGAACATCTTCTAAATAAACTCCTATACATTAAAAATAAGGATAAAAAAAATATTTTCGGACAACAACAGAACACCATCTATTCCAAACAAAGCAAAGCTTGTACAATGGCAACCAGATGACTGATAAATACATAAACTTACTTTTCTTTTGTAAATATAATATATATACAAACTAAATATATAAAACTAAAATAGATACAAACACCCAGACACGAGAAAAACATTATGTTCCACAACATTTTTCCCGTGGTGGAAATCGAACCCACAACCTCTGGTGCAATAGTCAGTGTGCTAACCACTGCGTCAAGAAGGTCGTTAAATGTAACTTAATATTAAAGTTAATATCAAAGTAATGATACGCTAAAAGTATTTTCTTCTCTATGTAACAGGTGTCGATTGATAATTGACCAAATTACTTTTCCCGTACATTATGCAAAAGCGTAACTTATAATTGCGTAAGTACTTATTGATGACTTCGTTAGCCGGAGTTGTAGGTAATAGTGGATAGGCTGACATGAAACTATATGTTGTTACTTTAGTATGTAATACAAGTAACATATCTTTAACGTGTCTTCTTATAACTATTTCTAGAAATTTAATATTCGCCCATTTTTGAAAGGCAAATTTTAGTCTGACGGAGAGATGCGGCAAGATGGAGTGACGACATTCGCAAAGTGGCCGGTGTGGGCTGGATGAGAATAGCCGAAGATAGGAAACGGTGGCGTGCATTAGGGGAGGCCTATGTCCAGCTGTGGACTAGCGCAGGCTGATGATGATGATGATGATGATGAAATTTTAGTCAAGTACTTTTTTCACCAGCGTGGTGGGATACGGTCCAGAAACCCCTTATGGAGAATGCTTGCATTAGGGGAGGCTTTTGCCCATCAGTGGACCAACACAGGCTGTTGATGATGACGGTTTTCATATTCATATATCTTGATTAATTATTCAATTGAAAAACAATTAAACAGTTCGCTGTTAGAATTAAAACATTATACACTACTCTAAGAAATCTTCTTTCCCTACAATCTTTTAGAGAAAGACATTATATCTGGGAGAAATGGCTTATGGCATTAAGCCTTTGTACTGTTGTACATCAAGAAATAAATATATTTTTTAAATTTCATTTATAAGGTTAACCAACGTCAACATAAGTTATCTTACATGTCTAATATAATAAAATAGGAACAATTAGCACATAAACATTATTACACTATATGCTCATGTAGTGTAATCATTTACAATTACAGGCGAACTTCACATGTTTTATACATGTGGAGTTAACAACAAATTTAACTAAGTATAACTTAAAAATAAATCATCTCCTAATTCACGCATAAGAAAACATTAAATAAGCAAGAAGTGGAGACTAAAAACAACAAAGTTATTATAAAAACATAGAAGAATAACTATTAACCATAACTTATTACGCTAAAATCACAAATTAATAAAAAATCAAAATTAAAGAAAAAGAAGATACAATAATAACAATAATAAAATTAAAGCAAATTTAACAAAGTATTATGATAAGTGGTTTACAAAACGATTCGACGAATCTAATATAAACTGCTGAAGCACCATAGATGATTTTGTAACAACTCGATGCAAAGTAGTTAAAATAATATTCATAGCGACGGCCGTAGAAGACGAACGTAGCGTGAAAATAAAGAAATTCTACGAGTCACGTGAACGATAACAATGCTTTGTTTAACAATGCTTTGTTTTCTAGTACTTGTTGAATTTAAATGTAATTTACATAATGTAGTTGTATGTAATAATTTTGTTAAACCGAATATTATAGCCTCTGCCTCCGTAGCCTAGTGGTATGGGCGTGTGCTTTAGAAACCAGGGGTCGTGGGTTCGATCCTGCGGGGACGAAACAAATTTTCATTGTTGTTTCCTAGTTGGTTAGGTTAGGTTATATAATACCCAATTGTCTGAAAAGTAAGATGATCCATGCGTCGTATGGGCATGTAAAAAGTCGGTCCACCCACCAACCCGCATTGGACCAGCGTGGTGGGATACGGTCCACACCCCCTAATGAATAGGGGTGTATTAGGGGAGGCATAAGTCCAGCAGTGGACTAATGAAGGCTCATGATGATGATGAATATTAAAGCAGTTTAAAGATTAAAAAAAATCAAAGGATGATTAAGTTTATATTCAGTTAAGAGATTAAACCTTTACTTATTAATAAAACATATGTACGTGAGAATGCAATAAAAAAAGCAATACTGTAAACTTTGCAAATATATTTCCAGTTCTTTCAGTTTAAAACCTATCGTTTGAAATAATGGCTTGAAAAGAGTTAGAAAGTAAATAATATTAAGTTTGACGTGTAGGTGTACCATCTTTTTTCGTAAATCTTTCATCACTACATAGTATAAAAAAAAGTCTCTGTCCCTATATCCCTATGTAAGCTTCTTTAAAACTAAGCAACGGATTTCGATGCGGTTTTTTTAAATAGATAGAGTGTTTAAAGACGAAGGTTTGAAGGTATATTAAATATTAGCATAGCTCCCGTGCGAAGCAGGGGCGGGTCGCTAGTAATTTATAAAGTTGGTACATATATTGGTTATTTTCTAAGACTTATATCTTGAAAACTTGTAAAGCCAAAGAACTTTAACTTAGAAACCCGTATGATTATTTAAATGTCAAACGTCTGATATTTAGGCGCTCGACGCTTCAGTCTACCCATGAGTACTTTATTGCAGAGCGTTATCCGTAGCAAATTCGAGATAAATTAACGGAATATATAATATAACATAACAATGCAAATAGGCTACCAATTCATGTAGTTATAGCGATCAAAATGATAAAAACTAGAAATTGAAAACATGTCTTCATTGACGCCTTATATCTTTACTCACTACGTGGAATAAAAACAGTCGCTTCCTCTGTCCCTATGTATGCGTAATATCTCAAAACGACTCAACGGATTTTGGTGCCAGATTTTTTTAATAGATAGAGTCATTAAAGAGGAAGGTTTATACATATAATTCATGCATAATATTGTAGAGAAACGCTGCTAAATTTAAATATTTCTCTATAGATTTTGCAGCTATCAGTATTGCACCCTTGCGGAGCCGGGGCGGGTCGCCAGTGCGCATATATTTTTTTTAACCAAACACGCACCCCGTCTCATACAACAATGACGCGTAACAAATGCTTCCCCTATTTAATTGCATTAGGTAGAGTGCCCTTAAAATGAACACAGAAATATTCTATGCAACAAAAAAAACACAAAATAGCCAGCCGCAGCACATAACCTCGTTATTAAAACAATATTTGCAACATTACCATCATTAATCACAATTAATCTATATAATAAATTACAAAATCACTCCGTAAAGATTACAATTACATACACAATAGTTACACAAAATTAGCCCACATCAAAGTACAAACGGCGTTACTAAGTACATAGTCGTCTCACAAAACGCGTGTACTGTTCGTCTGAAACATTCTTATTACAAAGCGTTTTGTACTTGAAGTTAAACCCTTTATCTCGTACATGCTACGTTGTTAGGTGTAATTGAAAATGCGAACGTTGCTAAAGGAATCCATTACGGCAATCTCCACCAATTGGATCTTGGGCGGATGTGGGCGGTGGAATTAATTGGTTGTGTTTAACGTGAATTATGGTAATAATAATAAATAATCTTTATTTTGTGATTACATGAGTATGCAGAACCTTTAAAGTCTGCGCTGGTGTAAACTGTGTTACAGACTTCGGCGACTTCCCAACTGTTGGCTAGTTAGAAAATAATGGGATGAACGTAAAAATAAAAAAGTGTACCTATGTTGGTGGTGGTTGTGGCCCATGCGTCGGATGGGCATGTAAAAAGGCGGTCCACCCACCAACCCGCATTGGACCAGCGTGGTGGGATACGGTCGAAAACCCCCTAATGGATAGGGGTGTATTAGGGGAGGCCTATGTCCAGCAGTGGACTATCAAAGGCTGATGATGATGACCTATGTTGGTGACAATGTAGTGTTTGTGTGTGTTTGAGAGAGAGAGTTTTTGCATTGTACAAGATTATTTATTTATCAAAATGTTGTTTAGTAGGATGGCGGTCTATTAGCTTAAGTACGTTACGGATGATTATTTTGAAATTAGAATTATGACAACCGTTGGTGAAGTCAAAATTAAAAAGTTTATTGTAAAGCATAGACAATTTAGACAATTGAACGTCTAAGATCAAGTTTTGTTTTCTTTATTTTACGTTAGGTGTAAGTTATTGTAAGGTGATAAGTATATAAGGAACAGCAGAATAAAGTGTATGTCTTATTCTGATGATCTTTATTTATAAATATAAATAATTTTCTAGGTTAAAAAAAAATCGATATAATCTTACATTTTGTGCAGAGGGGCGTAGCCCGAAAACTACTCGTTTATTATCTTTCATAGAACATATAAAATGCTGCTTTTCGTATATAAATATGATAAGCAGTATACTAAATAAAGCTAAGAGAAAGATTAATTAAAAATCGCACCATAAAAACAAAAATAACATTCAAGTAAACATTAAAAAAGCATAAATTGAAAATTTATCATTTATTTCATTTAATGGTAAATAGCATTAAAAAAGTTACTGCTAGATATCCAATTAAAACAACGATATCAGAATACCTACTCTATCTCTTAATTTCATTTATCCACCAAATTTATTCACAGGTTAAAAAATTATTTATAATCTGTAGCCGCAGAAAAACAAGCGGTGGGGCCTTAAAGATTTTCATTCTGTACACGCGCCGCCTAATTGACTACAATGGAGGTGGGAAAAGTTTTCTCGGCGTTATTAAATATTGTATCGGCAATTTATAAACCTTAGCACAAGGGTCTTAAAAAATGTTGTTCATCATTCGTTATAGTCTCTTTCGCTTACAGTTTTTTCATTCACATGGGGACAATTAATTCTTTTGTTTAAGCGAATACTACACATTATCGAAGAAAGAAGTGCGTACCTACCCCGTGACCACGGTCGCTGGAGAGTGTTCGAAACGTCGGGAATTTAAAATGTAAAATAAACGCGATAAAAACCGTAAAAAGTCACTTTATTCAATAAACACATGGGGTCTAGTAAAAAAATTTATGACTTATAATAATAATTATGCTTTACAGCAAATCTGATACGTAGATCAATTTCAAATTATACATGACTTACAATATTAAGAGATCCTTTGTATTAGAAACAAAAATAGATAATCAAAGTCATTAAAAGTAAATACATAATCAGTAATTTAGAAGAATATTTAAATTATACGTAGCTCTAATTTACCTAAGCCTACGTGTCTATACGTATGATTCCATTTTGCCTAACAACGCAATCGACAGTAGTATTCAGAAAACGTCACGAGACCCCCTCCGATATAGATATCCTGACTGCTGACGGTCCGTCCATCAATCAGCAAACGGCTCACGTTCCCGTCGACCGTCAGCAAACAGCTCACCGCGAGCTATTTGCTGACGCTCCGCGAGCCCGTTACCGTCGTGAAATCCACGCGGGGCATTTCGCTAGTGATTCGGTAATTGGACGTCCCGAAAAGGCTCCCGAGCCCCTTCGCTTAATTAAAACCGGAGACGCACTGAATCATTTATAACAAGCGCCGCTCGCGTAATGGCGGACGGCGCCAGTCGTAAACTCTACGCGTTTGATACTGTACCGGAATTTAATACGATTTGAGATCGATATGAACCATGTACCCAATAGGAACGATGTAGCTACGTATGCATGTCGTATTGATAAGTGCGAAAACCTTGTGTCAAATAATTTTTATTTATTTATTTATACTTAATTGCACAATTTAAGTACAAAAGGTTTAATGCCTTAGGCTTTTTCTACCAGCCAACCTTAGGATGGTTCAGAGATGTCGATGTGGGAGTACAATAATAATGAAAGAAAATAACTGTTTCGAACGAAAAGAAAATTAACTCAATAATGAGGAAGTACATATATAAACTTTACATAAAAACAAACATCATTTAATAATATAACATATTATATAAAGAAATAATTTATAAAATAAATACAAATTACACAATTACATATATGCTTCTAAAGTTGTTATAGAAATAGTAATTCTGCCGACGCCGCATCCAAAACGTATTTTTGAACTTTTTTTTTTAATTCGAGAAGTGTTTAGCCATTCTGATCTCCAATGGTAGCGCATTCCACAGTAGAATGGATTGAATAAAGAAAGATTTATGAAGAAAATCAAAGCGATGTCAAGGGCAAAGCAGAAGACGGCTATGTCTCGAACGACGATCTTTTTAGCACCATCACTAAGAGGTTTAAAATGGGGACATAAATATGTAAGAGTTGAACAAGAATTTAGAAACGAGTAAAGTGTGGTAAGAGCCCTAGTGTGGTAACTGCCTCCGTAGCCTAGTGGTATGGGCGTGTGCTTTAGAAACCGGAGGTCGTGGGTTCGAATCCTGCGGGGACGCAACAATTTTTCATTGTTGTTTCCTAGTTGGTTAGGGCAATTTGGGCCGATCACCCAACTGTCTGAAAAGTAAGATGATCCATGCGTCGGATGGGCATGTAAAAAGTCGGTCCACCCACCAACCCGCATTGGACCAGCGTGGTGGGATACGGTCCAAGCCCCCTAATGGATAGGGGTGTATTAGGGGAGGCCTATGTCCAGCAGTGGACTAAAACAGGCTGATGATGTATGATGATGTAAGAGCCCTAGACGTTCGTCGTTTCCGAATACATAGCCAATGCAGTTGTGAACGATGTGACGAAACGTAATCATTAATACCACAAGAAATGTATTAAAATAAGATTTTTTCATACAACTTGCAGCAACTATACTATTTAATACGAATAAAATATATTTTTTAATATGTTACTTTGAATGAATAATAACATTTGGTTATTATAAGTAGTACATATTAAACACGCGTTTAATTTAAACTGACAATAAAAATTGATATTGGTGATTTTGTGTGTGACATTTCATGGTCAATTTATTACTAATATAATATATAAAAAAATACCAGAAGACACAGCAGTTACATTGTTAACATAGACCCCATACCCTAATCAGAAGGGATACATAAAATATAAGTGAGAAGTTAAAAAAAAAACAATCGATTATGATCATTAGACAAGTGCTTGTATTAAGTTCGAATCAAGTCCAAAAGTCCTAATGCGATATTAATATTTCTTTAATTCTTTGTAAACTACTTGATTTTCACTGTAGTAAAATTATTTTTGTATCTTATAACATTTAGTTACACAAATCGCTCCTAACTTGCACCACACGCTCGGTACTTACGGAGGCGGGCGCGTGCAATATCGGACCAACTCAAGGTTTCATGGCCGGAGGTGATGCTTACCTGAAAAGAAAATACGTTCGGATATTAAAAGAAAAAAATGTGTTTCATTAAGAATTATCCTCGTTTCTACCTTGTTTCCTCCCATCTCAAGTGTCTCTCTAGATTGCTTTGGTTTCCCGTAAGCGCTTAAAGCTAATGTACTTTTTTTCTTGTTACGATATCTCTTATTTATCTTTATAATTAAACCGCCTCCGTGGCCTGGCGGTATAGGCGGTATAGGATTGATTCATAAACCGGAGGTCGTGGGTTCGAATCCCGCGGGGAAACGATTAAAATATTTTTTTGAATTTTTAATGATTATCTAATATAATAATTATCGTTGTTTTCTGCTTGGTTAGAACAAAACCGAAGGGTCCATGCGTCGGATGGGCATGTAAAAAGTCGGTCCCGTTCGTCAAGACCATCTTTGGCAGTCGTTATAGGAAGTCAGTGCCTTCGAATTTACTGACAACTAATTCATCCTTAGAAGGCAGTTAACCCTTTGGGTCAGATGTCAGTCGATCTGCGTAAAAAATGTTATTCAGGCAAATCTGAATGTATTAAAAGACGATCACATGTTGCACTCGCGAAAAAGGGTAGGTCAAAAAGTATGAATTAAAACTACTTTGTACGGATATATTGTTTTTTATGGCATACGCAGGCAGACGAGCAGTGGGCCACCTGATGGAAGTGGTCACCGACACCCTCAGACGTTGACAATACCAGTGGTATCGCCGACGCGCTGCCTATCGTGAGACACAGGGTGTTAAGTCTTGTTTACCCAGTAATAATGCTGGCTACGGTGCCCTTCAAACCGGAACGCAGCAGTGTTTTCACACTACTGCTTCGCGGCAGAAATAGGCACTGCGGTGGTACCACCAGACGGTCTCCTGTTAACAGGGGACCTACCACAGTAAATTGTGATTTTAATATTATATTATTATTTAGTTTGATCCCAGTCGAAATATAGTATTTGCACTAATTTCTTTGATACTGCTATCTAAAGCAGAAAAGCTCCATGGACGCTGAAATGGCGGCAACGTCAGTAATAAAAGTTTTAATGAACTCTATAAATCCGAGTAATTACATAATTCGCTCGCGTAATAACAAGAAATGGCTGCACTTTCCTTTGTTTGATGTACTATTTTAGTCTGGGTAAAGAAATATTTTACGAACTGCTTTAAATATTAAAGTGGAGTCTTAGTGCGAACTTTATTTTCGAACTTAATTTTCTCAAACTACAAAAACTATGATCTTAAGTGTAGGTAACCGATTTAACTCTGACGTTTTAATAAATAATAGTTTAAAAATGAAAAACGCTTTTTAGAAAATACAACTAAAAATAGTAACTATTCCATAATAATTATATAATAAAATAATTTTTCTTACACTATTTTTTATTTAAATTTATTTTCTAGTTATTTTGCTTCAACATATAAAAATATTTGTATCTATAAAACGGGAAAATATCAAATGTTTGCAACCTTCTCTCACTTATATAACAATCTAACATTTATTAAACACCGTAAACAATTAAAAAAAACCCATAAGCCGCATTTGATCATATAAGACGACAAAATAATTTCATAAATCTACCAAAAAACCTACGCCCAATTCTCGCAATGTTCCAAACCATCATAGCTCAATATAGAAAGAATCAAAAAAGAAATAAAAAAAGAAGAAAAATCAAAGTTTCCCAAAAACTTTTCAAGTGTCGTCATTAAGTGGAGATAAAGTAAGGTTGGAAGTTTTCGGCGTCATTATCGCTCGTCCACCATTTCGCCAGGACGCCCCGACGCCACGCAAAAAAGATTGCGAACGCGCTCCTAATCTACGGGACAATTAATCAGAGTTCTAATACAGATTTCTATATCGAAAAAGGGCAATATTTGATGATCAAGCGAAAACTATGATTAGTATTATGTCACATCAAAAACCGTTCATCCTTTGGGTGGTAAGTCAAAGGCCGTTTGCTGTAGGTGGTAAATGTTAGATACTAGCTGAATTAGCTGGGGACCAAAGGCGTCAAAGAAGCACTGATATCCCTGATGGTGATACGTATCACTAAAACTTAGTAATCAAGGAAAACTAATTGATATTACGATAGCACGTCACAGAAAAAAAATCGTAGCGAAAAGAAAGACATACTGTATGTGGATAGTCTTAGTTTAATTCCTTTAGCTGCACTAAGTCGTTAAAGTTTTTCACGAATATACAAAATAGTGGCGAAAATGTGTTGTTTAAAACCGTTCGATTAAAAGGCTAATATCAAACCAAGCTTTTCGGTGTACCAATGCAGTGGCGTGAATCCTAAAACCAAGTAGATGTCTGTTACTTCGGTTCAACAACAACGGTTTATCAAGAAAAGCAAAGATTCATAGTTAATCATACATGCAGTACTGGTCAGTCAGAATCAGTTGTTTTTTCATGTAGAATAACATTCTTTGTGACTGATTTATGTAGGTTAAGTAAAATCAATAAATTCGTTTCACTACGAAGAAATGAATGCGTTTCAAGAACCATAATCTCATAATCATCATCATCATCAGCCTGTGTTTGTCCACTGCTGGACATAGGCCTCCCCTAATGCACGCCTTCTCCATTTAGGGGATTTTTGGCCCACGCTGTCAAGAACCATATTATTTAGATATTTCACATAGCTTTAAGGGGACAAAACATTTGCATACTAAACCCAGTATTAAAAAAAATATTTTGTTCCATATTGTTATTAGACTTCCGGATAGAGCTTTATCCGGATTTTTGAATGAATTCCGAGCAAGTGGTAATTTTTCCCTAAAAAATTCAGATCTTAAGTTATTTTAGATTATCGCCAAAAATAAAGCCGCTATCTTAATAATATCTAGGACTTTATTGCTCTCGCGTCTTCGGCTGAAAACCAAGTAGATACGCTTCATAAAATAAACATTCGTCACGTTTTAGCCCCGATAATTTTAAAGTACGCCATGTGTTGAATAAACAACGCGTGAAGGATAGATAGATTGCGAAGGAGCGAAAATTTCGGAACGTCCCATTCATTATTCATACGCGAGATTATGTTTAGGAATACGAGGGAACGAGAGATAACAAAAATACGGAGAACAAAAACTCTCAACGGTCCATCTTCACAGAGATCTGATTTGTAGTTGAACGTTGTTGCAGAGAAATAACTCGTAAAAGAATTTGTAATGATACGTCTATGTCACGTTTTTGATTGCCTGCTTCTAAAGACGAAAGATATTTATCAACAATTTTCTTTTTGTATACAGTAATGTTATTTAGGTCTCAAAAATAAACTGAAATAAAAACAGTTTCATGGCACCTTTTACTGGTGACCGTCTGCGAAAGTACCAGCACGGTGCTTATGTCAGTGCGAATTAGTAACGTGTAAACACTATTGTGTTACGGTATGACATACCTCAGCTTTGGGCGTAGCCAGCTTAATGACTGGGCGAGCGGCGGCAAGTGAATTTGTAGCGTCTTACGCTTCCTTTTTTACGGTCAGGGCACATACACTTACTCAGGCGAACGCCCTCTCGTCGCTTTAGTCGATAAAACGTACATGATAATTAGCTCAGAGATATAGTACTGTACTGTTTTTTTTTTACCGCAGATATTGTTATTAGACAAAATAAAACCTCAAGCGTAAAACATAACAACCTAACTGCCACGAGCGCCAGGCCAATGAACCGCACACGCAAATCGCCTGTAAACTTTAATAATTCACCGCGACTATAACGCGGCGGGGATAATAATTAAAAAGCTGCCTGCCACAAAGGCGGTTTGTTACAAATTAAAAAAAAAACCCAGCCTACGCAAACTCCCTTTGTGCTGCTAAAAACGCTAGCCACAAAGTCAGACGAAATAATTAGTTTATAACATCGCAACGTTGTAAACATTTAGAGGTAATTTTATGTACATCAAGTATTTTGACTGACGCTCTGAACTTTCCCAGCGCTAAATAAAACTAATTTTATAGTTATCATCATAAACAGCCGTTCATTTAAAAGAGTTTCTCGTAATTACCACGCTCCAGGCGGACTGGAAACTGACTAATTGCACATACATCATCAGCCTGCCTCCTCTAATACAGCCTTATTTATTAGGGGGTTTTTAACCGTGTCCCACTTCGCTGGTCCAATGCGGGTGGACCGACTTTTTACATGCCCATCCGACGCATGGATCATCTTACTTTGCAGATAATTGGTTGATCGGTCCAAATAAACCTAACCAACTAGGAAACAACAATAAAAAGTCGCCGCAGGACCCACGACCTCCGGTTTCTAAAGCACACGCCCACACCACTAGGCTACGGAGGCAGTCAAACTACTCTACGTAAGCCAAATAATATATATAATAAGAGATAGAACTAAATAGCTGCCATGCCTAATTCTAGCAGTGAACTAATACAAGCTGATGATGATGATGATTTAAAAACAAATCAAATGGATAACTAAAAATATATATAAATAAATACACTGGGACGTGTATCTAATAGTTATATAGAAGAAGCGCTTTCAATTAAATTCAATAGCGCCATTGTGGAACACGATCGACTACTGCCAACGTGAATATCCCGAATACCGGAGCCAATATAGGTGTTCGTATTAACATGTGAATGACGCACATCCAAAGAACGGTGTAAATGCCGGGCGGTTAATAATATCGCCTGAGAATTTCTTCACGACGTAGGTGTTTAAGCAAATTCTTTCAGCAAAAAATAGAAGATACTTCAATATGATGCACTATGAGAAAGGTCGCTAATATATACCATCAATTGGCATCATTATCGATATTGCTATTATTATCACCATTAGCAGCCTTTATCCGTCATAAACCTTTTCAAGGGATGTCAAGACAGCCGATCCCTTGCCAACTTGAACCGGCTACTGCACGGAGATTGACATCCCACCTGGTCGGGGGTCGATCAACTCGGCCTCCACTTCAAAACCATTAGCCCATGAACCATCGGTTCTTCTGACTGGCCTACTGTCGCTTTAACAAACTAATCTTATGCAATATGTCGGTGACGTTAGGTCGATATTAATCATCATCATCAGCCTTTGCTAGTCCACTGCTGGACATAGGCCTCCCCTAATACACCCTTATCCATTAGAGGGCTTTGGACCGTATCCCACCACGCTGGTCCAATGCGGGTTGGACCAACTTTTTACATGCCCATCCGACGCATGGATCACCTTACTTTTCAGACAATTGGGTGATCAGCCCAAATCGCCCTATTAGTTCGATATTACTATACAACTATTTATAGGCGTCCTCTGTACATAATGTTAGTCGAACTACTACTAGTAGGAAATATTAGTTTTTTTTTTTGTTATGGCATACGCAGGCAGACGAGCAGTCGGGCCACCTGATGGAAAGTGGTCATAGACGCCCATGGACATTGGCAATACCAGAGGTAACCAATGCGCTGCCTACCGTGAGACATAGGGTGTTAAGTCTCGTTTACCCAGTAAATACGCTACTGTGCCCTTCAAACCGAAACACAGCAGTGTTTTCACTCTACTGTTTCTCCCAGACGATCTCCTGTAAAAAGAGGACCTACCACCGGTTACGCCATCTCGCCGATACGAATCTTAGATATTTTTATACCTCTGTGTCCTCGTATGTCCTAACTGCATGACTGATAGTGATCATAATTAGTATGCACAAGACATTTAAAAAAAATACTAAAATGAGGTTAATATAAAACTTCTACATGTGTCCATGGAAAATTAGTAATGATAGTCAGGGAAGAAATTTAATAGGGCCTTAAGTTCATATAATTATATTATTACATCATATCTTTCTAGTAGTGTTTTTTTTTATTTATAGCAATAAATTACACGTTAAACCTTAAAATAAACACGATAATAATAAAAATACTAATACTAAAGAAGGCCTCATAAATCGTATAAATACGTTAATGGAAGTAACTGGCATATTGGAGAAGAAAGAAGAAAAAAAAACCAAATGGATTCCCTTTAAAGACACACGAGGCCAATGAATGCAGATGTGGATTTGCATGTGAATGCCAACATGGCGGCGGGTGGCGCGAAACGCCGTCGATTTTCCCGCCTTGAGAGACGGGGCGGTGATATTTTATTCATTAGTGTATCGGTGCGAGCTAAAAGGAATTTATTGCCGGTCCCGGCACGGCTACGGCTGATTTATATAAAACGTATGCGGGATAGTGTAAGGACGTGAGTATTCATCGGGGTAATGCATAAATATATATTTTAATACAGACTATAACTAGCGCCTGCGCTCAACTAGTTGAAGTTGTATTTCTTTTGGCGCGTTATAGAAAGATCAAAGCGTAATTTCTTACGACACCCTGAAGTCAGCTATAGCCAACTGACGATTGCATATTTATTTCTACAAACGTAGAAGAATAAGGCCGAAACAACCATATTTTGCTACGGCAAAGAAACTTGTAACATTTGTACTAAGTACAAAAACACATTTTAGTAAAATAAGATTAATAATTAGAACATATATTACAAGTGATTAAAAGGACAAAGCGACAGCGTAAATTTTGGGTGCCAAATTTTCTATTTTACCTTTTTCTATGTTTTTATTTTTAAATCTGGGAAAAGTCTAAATTAAAAAAGAAACAGCATTCAATAACTAGTTTATTTATTTTCTTTTTAAATGAATCATGTGTCTAATTTATAAAATTTACATAAGATCGAAAACGTAATGATAACATGTTCATAATAAATTTACCCAATATAATATAATAAAATGTTTATACATATCGGTACAAGTATCAAATATTCAGAGTAACTTACATACTGGCCACATGTAATCCACTAAAGAAAAAGAGCAAAAAAAACCCCATCAAAAAAAAAAACAACAAAATGTCTCACGACTATGTCATAACTTGTTCGGAAATCGATCTAAAGTTAACTTGAACATTGACAGATTGACATTTTATTACGTTCTGAATTATGGATGGGCATTGTTGCGCTGCCTGCGCTGTCATATACATATAAATGAGATGTTATCAGGTTGTCTGTCCATACTTCGAGGGTAATGTTGGCGGGCTGGAGTAAAAACTGGACATTTTATTATGCCTGAGCATTGGTGTTTTGTAGCGTTTCAATTCTAAATCGGACACCTGTGTTGGGAGACGATTAACATTTTAATCGGTCTGTAACGCATTCATCGATAATACACAGATGTTTCTTATATGTTAAAATTTTAAAAAACGTTGAAGAACGCGTCTCCAATTTCAGTATTAGTAATTCTAAAAAAATGAAATCAAAATCGTAATTCTTACTTCTTAAAAGAAAAAAGTAAGGTAAAATTTAAAAATAAACATCGCGTGATTATTAAATTGCGACCCATCGATAAGAACGATTTAAGTTTAAGCTCCATTATGTTTAATAAAACGCAATTGATTTGGGTATAATAATTAATAGACTAAGATAATTAGGACAATATCATTTGCACCATACCGCATTGCAGCAGAAAAAGGCACCGTAGTGATATTTCTCTAGTTATTAATAATTAATTGATTTAATGAACAACTCTTTTTAATGGACGCCATCAGGATCGGACTTCTTGGCGTTCATTAAAAAGCCTATGTCCAGCAGTGGACTGCTCAAGGCTGTTTATGAATATTTTACCTTAATTGATTAAACAAAAATATAACCAATATATTAAAACGATCTTATAACCTCATTTTTTTTGGTTATAAATTAAACAAAATTTCATACCACGCACGTACGTAATGAGAAGCATTATACGCTAAGTGAAAACAGTCACGCGAACAAATTAAATTATCTTAAGAGCCTCCGTTCTATGTGACGTCGTTATTTTTTCAAGAACACGACATGACGGCAAAAGCGTCGAATATACCGTATATATATAAATTGGGCTTTAATAAAATAACCAACTTATGACCTCTTTATAAACAACACAGAAAACGATAAGAGTGAAACTATAAATGACATGACATAGATACAAGGAACAAACATAATTTAATTCTTCCAACCAATAGACTGCGAAGAATAAGTAAGTCTTTTATATATTTTTTATATATATATATTTATAATATAATATATTATTTCAACGTTCAGAATTTAACTATTAATAAATTTAAAAACGTAGTCAAGGAACGTTATTACTTAAGCTGCGCCAAATTCGTCGTTGTTATAGTTAAACCAAGCAGTGTTGAAAAGAGACTAGGTTTTCTATATTCTTCGTTTTAGATCAAAAAACTCCAGCGAAGTCCAAAATTAATACATAACATTGCTGTTGCCGGCGTGGGAGTACTGTGTGAACATTATTCAATTACTGCTAATAAAGCACCGTATTCAAGGGGATTTACTAGCTAAATTACGTTGTAAAGTGATATAGTTATAAGGCTCGGTGCAGTTGTAAATATTTCATTGGGAAATACGCCATAGTTCATACGGGTAGAGCATGTCGCTAAATTTTACTTACATCATCATCATCAGCCTGTGAAAGTCCACTTCTGAACATAGGCCACCCCCAATACACCGCTATCCATTAGGGAGTTTTGGACTGTATGCCACCACGCTGGTCCAATGCGGGTCGGTGGGTAAGTCTTACTTAATGATCGGTTAATTCTGATATAAAATCATTTCTAATTGGCAATCTAAAAGACGTATGGCATATCATCAGATACGTAAGTTTGTCTATTAAGTCCATTGAGCTATTTTTGTTACATATTTCATAAACAACGTGTAGAGTCATAGACGCGCGTATTGAATACTACGTATGAGTTCCAGCATTGAAAACTAAAAATGGAATATGTCAACATCAAAAGAATACTCCACGACCTCGACGTTCACAAAAGACTGAGATTTAAAAGATGCTCGTTTCAAATCCAGCCACGTTACACTGAAAGAAACGCCGAGTGCTGAATAAATGGGCTAACGAAAAGTTAGAAATATGAGCGATGCAGAATTATTCACCGCTTCTTATATCTCACAAAATTCTAAATTGTCAGAAGGAAACACATATATTAAACATAATTAAAGTTTTTATTTTAAACTAGCTGTTGTGCGCGACTTCGTTCGTTTGGTCATATAATGAAAGGTTACTCTCATTTACATCAGCTATCTTCCGGTGAAAGTCCCGCCAAAATCGGACAGACAGACAGAGGGACAAGACTAAAAGAAAATGTTGTTTTCTATTTTCTATACATCGGTGATATATTAAAATGTAATTATTTAAACAAAAGGTTATTTTGATGTTTAAAAAAATACTATAATTTAACTCAAGATTATGTTTCGTGTTTCCGATCGGAAAAGGTTTGTTTTTACGCGCTTTGTTTTTATTTTTTCAAATGTCAAGAATTGAGGACATAACCTCTACCTTTCAAAGTGGAGTTAGTTATTGTTTTCTAAAATCTTAAATAATTTTTTATGATTTGGATTCTATATTTATTTATACTTCTATAGGCGTATCACAACATCCAACGTTATAGTGAAGTAACGAATACATAGTAATAGTAACAAAACCTATTTATGTGCCTGTTAAAAAAAATGTCGTCAAATGGCAATGTCATTTAAATGAGGGTACGTAACCTTCTTTTAAGTATTTACAGCGAAAAAAAAATAATCTGATTTAGAAAGGGTCTTATGCCTAAACAGAATATTCTAATAATTCACAAAATTAAATAAGAGCAACGGATAAGTAAGCAATTTAAATATTCAATTAACATTTCGGGCCCGAAGCGAGATAGAATTAACGAAAGTAGATTAAAAGAAATTAAGGAACATTTAAAATAAAAAGACCTCGCCACCCATTTACATAAAAAACGCACCAAAAGAGTTTAGACCCACAGAAAGGATAGGTAAGCGTTGAATTTTATGGAAAATGCAATTAGCGGCACTTTTCTAGTGAAAATTCTCCGCGCGTACGTACGAGTGAAAGCGCAGCCAAAGGCATGCATAATTTATTTTACACCGAGTTAGAAAAGCGTGTACTTAGCACCTCACTTGTTTATTGGAAAAGCGAGAAATGTCACAGAAAGAATAAAATAAAATAGGATTAAGAGGAAAAGAGGCAGAGTTTTGAAGTATGGCCAAAAATAAGATACATAATTATATAATATATATATATATATGTAAGATGAATACACTGAAATAATTTTCTCTTGTAAACCCGTTCACATCTTTTTTTATTGTAACATTTTAATTCAACTAAATCCTATTCTATAACACTACTATGCAATGAGACTAATATTATTTTACTTTAATTATTTAGTGGAATACATAACAATTGAAGATCTATTAATTTGTCAAATGGATAGGCAAAATTCACAAAATTCATAAAATTATTTTTCCTCATTGTCGATCATTATTTTGACTTCAAGTTATATCTTAAAACAATAATTAAAAAGTATTGCGATGTCAGATATTAATAATAATAATAATAATAATAAATCTTTATTGCAGACACATAGATCCATATTCATGCAAAGTTAAATAAAGTGAAACAAAATTAAAAAAATTAAAGAATACAATGATATAGGTACTATAAAAATTAAAATTATTTTCACTTAGTTATAAACACACCTCCCATTACATTTTAGGCAGCTATATCGCTTTAAATCAACACATAAACGTACATAAAGGAATAAACTGACTGTCACAAACAAGTTAAACTGCGACAGTTATCTCCGTCCCTAAAAGAACTTGAGCCTAACATTGTTATTATGCAAAACTTCCAGTTAGAAAGCAACAGACGACATAGCAATATAGAAAGAGTTAATATAATACACGCGATCTGAAAGTTTATATATACATTCTCGTATATTACAAGCATTACTTCGGCAACTTACACTTACTTACACATCATCCTGTAATTCTTTACGTTTCTTAAAAGTTATTGTTCACTAGCTGTTACCCGCGACTTCGTCCGAGTGAAATAGGAGGCATTTTCGCGATGTGTTTGCAAACATACGTATAATATTGTTATGATTGTATATGTCTATAATCAGACACAAGTTCAATGGGTATATATTCGACAGTAAAGAATATCCATATTGACCTTCAATCCCATTTCTTACTTCTATTCCATCCCCGTACAGTTTAAAACTAGAAAAAACTAAAATTATGACTTTTAAGCAGGTACCGCATAAAATTACAAGAAGCAATGGTATGTAACAAAAGAACCTTTAACAGATTTCATCGGTTTATTTATATTTCTAAATCCCGGCCGTGGTCACAGGACAGAATGATACGTACTTTATCGTACGTTGTTCATGAATGTAATAAACCCAGGGGCGCATTCTATGGTTACGTACCGCCATGAACAGACCATTACACGAGTCCTGCCGCGCTGTCGCATACCTTACGCGTCGTAAACGGCGCGGAAGGGTTGTTGCTGAATTCTTCCGACCCAACTCCACTTGTGATCGTGACGAATCGCTTGAGGGCAACGTGAGAATATGTACTAGAAGGTTATGGGCGGGGATCAGTCATGTTAATACATAATACCAGAAATTGATGGTGAACAACGTGAAAGACTTTAGATGTATGGGAACTAATAGTCGTAAATAGCTAATATTTCAATCAGAGATGAAATTCTCGTAAGACTTAATAATTGGTTTTACTAACTAATTAACAGAATCGATTATAGATTATAAATCAATATTTCAATGATATCGTTAAGACTATATTGCAATAGCCAATAATTGTAGATTTTAGCTATACTTTATTATCATCCTAGATTCATTTAGATTCCTCATAAATCAAAATTACCAATCTATCACTGCTAGCATAAATCAAATTATAATAGCAATACGCCATCTAAAGAAGACTTTGCATGGTACATTCTCTAACAAACCGAAGTCTTTTTGGTTTCACACCTACCTAAATCATCAATACCTCCTAAACGCCATCAGCAATAATGCGACTAAAATTTCGTTCACCTGCCATATATCGAAAAGCTCGTGATACATTTCTAGTGAAAACTAGCGTTTTAGAGTTAGTGGTCCTTTTCAAGATCCCATCTGGTGACCATCGTTCTATTTCCTCCAAAGCGGCTTGTTAAACATTGTCGTCTCCGGTGCGAATAATGCACAGATACATTCGTTAACGACGACTATTCTCGTAGCACTGCGGTGACACAGTATTCCAATTCACTTCCATCAGGTGGAATCTCTCTGCCTTTGGAAAACCTTTAATCGTTTTATCTTAGTGCAAAGTCCCCTTTTTCGTAAGAAGAGGTTAGAGAAGTTTAGATCAGTCCTCTCGATCTAGTTTCTCCTGTCAAACGCAAAGCGTTATTTCTAAAGTACTGCATCATCTTGATAGATTGACGTCTACGTCTACACCGACGTAACATCAGCGTGCTCCGGTTTGATGGACACTCTGTTTTGATTTATAAAGTAAGACTGCGTAAGTAAGCTTCATTATCCAATAGCCCGGGACAACAAGTAGGATAAAACGTGACACTCAATACTAATTTTCTGTAGGGCGTATTACTTGAACTCTGAGAAAAAAAAAGTAATAAATCTTATTTGGTTTATAGTTCTTGAAATGGTGTACATAGCCTTGTTACGTAAATTTCAAACCATACTAGGCTCTAGTATGAAACCGTGATGTTACACTTACGCTTGTTTTATACGTAACTCAATCACACAAAACGCAACAAAGTAAAACATTCGTCAATCCATCATCATCAGTTTCGACGGCTACTTTTAAACCAGACATTGTCCCCCTCCCAACAATCTTCCAGTCAAATAAAGCACGTATTCACACCAAGCAAAAAACAATATCCTATAACAAGTAGGCATTACTTTCGCTCGCGTCCGACCTTGAATACGCAGCGCGTAATAAAGTCAGCCGAATATTTTAGGGGGCACCCGGCGAACGGTCGAAAACGAATTTATTGTTATCTCCCGCCATTTTTTCAATTCCATTCGGCCGCCGGTGAAATTTATCGCGCCGTGTCGCTCATAAATCAGGACTGTGGCAGGAGCGTGTCGGCCTTTTGGGGGGAAAGGTACAGTTTTCAAAAGTGCGTGCGTTGTGTGACTACGACAAACGCTCGTGTGAAGTTAGGTTTGTTGAGCATACAGTATGGTCATTGTTTTATATTTTGATATCTAAATGTAGAGGAAAATTCACTTAAGGTAGCCTTAATATTCCATCACATGAATGTGAACATTTTCACTTTCGTCCTTTTACTTTGGACTTACATACAAGAACCAAATAGAACATACAATTTATATGCAAAAGTCTAATAGCACCGAAACTTTAAGTATTTTGATTGGTTTTCCACCTATCAACAATTGAGGTAAAGATCACGCTATTTTCAACTATTAGCTACAGAATAAAAGGTTTGACTTAAAGTGTCACTATATCCTCTGAGTCGATTATTCTGACACAAAATTTGACTTAAACCTTTTAGGCCAAATATATTAAAATAATCATGCACTTCCTCTTCCTTCTCTCTCCTTGTCCAGAGATTCCTTAGGTGGAACGGAACCGACGTGGACGGAAAAATTAACTAGCGAGACCGTAATCATTCATCACCATCCGACGCATGGGCCATCTTACTTCGCAAGAAATCAGGTGATCATTTGCTATTAGGTACCCTAACCATCTAGGCAATAATAAAGATAAGTTATTAAGTCGCAACAAGATTCGAAACTCAACCTCCGGCTTCTTAAACGTAGAGCCATACCACTAGAAATTAACAAAGACTATTTCATTAATGAGTATTTACAAAGCCTAAATTTCTTTTTAAACTTCTAAATTCTCCTTAAAATTATTTAAACTGCTAAAAGATTTAACAAATGGCAACAAGCGTTTCAGGCGTCCATTATGTCCCCGAGTAATTCGTTAGCCGTTAAGCATTCCATTCAGGAAATCGTCACGTAACGCGAACGTAAACGTTACGTCGCCCGTGAACGGTTTACGGCCGTGAGATAAATCTGTCCCTCGCAGGCGGTACGTAAACGATAGGGACGCAAGATTTTATTCTCAATGTACCGCGTAATACCCTCTGGGCGGTTGCGACTTTCTTTTGATTAACAAAATTTTTGGATACGAATTTGTTAGTATCCATGCATGTTTCTACATATATTCCTATATATTTTCGTTTTTCATACAATTTCTGAGGTGGCGTATTTTAAGCTATCATTAATATTAAGGTATGTTATAATAAAAAGTAACCTTAAAGCATTTTTGAATTCGTATTATTGGGATTCAGATTACGTAAACTTCAGTTTGAAGCGGAATGGAATCCTAAATCAATTTTTTTCAGATAAACTAATGGCTCAGATAATCCTCGTAATGTCGACACAATATAACAGTACAGAGAGTACAGGCAGACATTATAGGTAGTGTCTCCGTAGCCTAATGGTATGGGCATGTGCTTTAGAAAGTAGTGGTCGTAGGTTCCAATTCGGCGGGGACTTAACTAATTTTCATTGCCGTTTCCTCATTGATTAGGACAATATGGGCCGATCACCCACCCCATTGTCTGGAAAGTAAGGATGATCTATGTATAAAGCCGGTCCACCTACCAACCCGCATTGAACCAGGGATTGGGATACGGTCAGTAAATCCCCCTAAAGGATAGGGATGTATTAGGGGAGGCTGATGTCCAGCAGTGAACTATCACAGGCAGATGACCGATCATGATGAATCTGGTCATAATCATTGACTATGAAGCTCCATGTTGCAGCGACATAATTCTTCGTTTAAATAGATCCGGCATCTTCTTCGTCTTTAATATAAAAAGCGAAAATAAAGAAATGAGTGGCTATTTTTAATTTTGCATGTATTGGTTTTTTTAATGACTCTATCACGATTATCTACTGGATCATACTTTTTTTGTAATTTTTATAAAATATCTTCAATCCGACATTGAAAACCTTAACTACTCTTTAAAAAAAAATTGTGTATGAACATTGTCTTAGATATAGTGAGAAAAGATTTTTCTTCGTAATATTTCAGGAAAGTTAGTTAAATTCCTACTTATCGTGCTCTCTCAAATAGCTTCAACATCTATATATTATGTAATGAAATTAGTAATTTTGACATTTGACACTAAGTACAGTACAGCGTCATATTAATTGATATGATACTATCACTCATTTAAAACGATCATTTATTAACAGGTCGGGTGTCATCGTATTCCGATAAAGATTCGAGTTTTCCCAAAGGAAAATAATTTCTCACCGCATCTACGTATCGTTTTAACATTTAAACAGAAAACATTTTTAATGAATCGTTCATCATCATCATCATCATCATCAGCCTGTGTTAGTCCACTGTTGGACTAGTCCCCTAATGCTCGCCTTCTCCATTAGGGGATGCTGAATTGTTCACTTCATACTAATTCACTACATTTGATTAACATTCAAAACAATGTATATGAAACGAAAGATATATGACTATTTACGAGCCAAAGATGCTACGAAGCATTGTTTATGTCATTGGCAATTGTCGTCACACGACGTTTTTATGACGCGCTCCGACTGTGAACGGTTAAAGCTGTGTTATGGGCCATTAAGGAGTCTGTTATGTGCTTACATTTACGAATCCTTAAGGACTATGTAGAAAACGACTGATATTGGACTATGGAAGATATCTGGTCGAAACATAAGGTCAAAACTTCCGAACGGTTGGTAGATTCATGACCTCGACAGATCCTAAATTTAATAAAGAATATTTGAATTTGGATCTCTCTGACGTATATTATTTCCCTCCGTTTCCCCAGTTATCATGAGCCAACATCTCATCCAGCCAGATATAATAGATTGACAGCTTTTACGTATAGCAGGTATTTTTTTTAGTTCAAATTAAATCAATAAAATAGTATTAGTGATTTAATATTTCATCATTGCCTGATGACAAATGAAATTTATAACAATATAACTGTCATAAGTATGTTAAAAGCTAAAAATCACGCACGTAAGTAATAAAATAAAACTGTAGAAATAGTATCTTTTAAATTTAAAACAAAATTTTATGGTCGACAATAACGTTTTTAACGATAAAAAATCATTTTTATTCCATTCAATTGTCTTCTATTTTCAAAACGAATTTAAAACATGCAAAGTTGGACAAGCTCATACATACATTCGCCATTATTGAATACTGGCCATTATTTTTATTAAAGCCACGAAGCAAAGAAAAAATTTAGCACTGGCACTGGGTTCAATTCAATTTTACTAAAATTACAACGAGCATCTCTAGTATTTTAAAAATAAGGTTATTTGAAGTTGCTGGCATCAAAGATTGACGTTAATAATAATGTGATAATATTTTACGAAACTTACGCTTTAAAAATTTTGAACAAGTAGTTAATTTGTTCATGGCTTTTATCTTAATGGGACTCACAACATTTTTACTTTACTTTCAAACATTACAAAATAAATATAAATATTATAGTAGTAGATGAAGTCTTCATCATCATCATCATCATTAGCCTGTGTCAGTGCACTGCTAGACATAGGCCTCCCCTAATGCATGCCTACGCTTCCTATCTTCGGCTATTCTCATCCAGCCTCCACCGGCCACTTTGCAAATGTCGTCACTCCACCTTGGACCGGCGCTATACGTCTAATATTAAAGAAGTGTCAGCAAGATGTAAATCATTGGAGTCTTACAAAGCCATTCATATGCCGCCTCTTCGCATTAATGGTTATACTGTGTTTCATCATCATCATCATCATCATCAGCCTGTGATAGTCCACTGCTGGACATAGGCCTCCCTTATACACCTCCATCCATTAGGGATTTTGGACCGTATCCCACCACGCTGGTCCAATGCGGGTTGGTGGGTCTGTGCTACAATTAATTAAGTCTTTGTTCACACGAATACACAAACGATCACACGAATTTATCGCGTTTATTTTACCATCTGCTTGAGATAATTAATAAATTAAAATAAAACCAAGCAAAATACCTGCCGGCTGTAATGATACAATAAGTTTATTTTGCATAGGTACGAGTACAGACTAAAAATATTTAATTACAATTAAGATCTGGAAACCCCGCTTCAGCACTGGCAACAAGACGCATGACATCTCAGTCCAGTATTTTCAGCGGTAATTTTCAACGGCCGTGGCCCGTGACCATCGCCGCTGACAATTGTCCGAAACGTCGGGAATTTATAATGTAAAATAAACGCGATAAAATCCGTAAAAAATCCTTTTATTCAACAATCTGTTTACACTAACAATATCGCCGTTATGTTTCTTTGAAGTAAATAAAGGCGATAGATCAACAAAAAAAACTGTTTAAGCATTTGTTTGTGAATCAAAACAAAACAAGTCACCCGAATGGGGCAACGTTACCTTTTCGCGTGAACTCACAACGATTGGGCCCCGTCGAGTGCCCTCCAAACCGCAGTCGGCGGCAGCGGAGCGTGCATTTTATTAATTCCACGAACGCCCTAGTCGAATTCAATTATTCTTACCAATACTCCCGATTAGTTTGTGAAACGTTTGCTCCTGCTATTTGTACACTGGCTAATTTTATGAATCGATGAATAACTTTTAAGATTATACGTTAGTTTTGTACATGAATACGTCACGATTTATCGATTTCCAAGATCTTAAACTCACAGTTAATATTGTTCTGTCCTAAAAAGTCTATTCTCTAGAGGATTCGCTAAGTCTGAAATCCCAAGTGTGCAAGAAACAATACTGATAGTTGCCTTATAACCTTTGATCTTTAACTGGTGTTCATGAAAACTGTTGGTTAAGTACATAACTATGTAACAAACCGTTTAGGTTTACGAATATCTATATTTGTTTGTATGTTTACGTATAGCTGTATATTTCATATATACAGCTATGAAAATATATAGTATTTTTATTTGTTTATTACTTTCAATAACTATTACAAAACTGGTTGACGGGGGGACAATGATTATGGCATAAGTTTGCCTTTGTACCACTTACTTTGTGTACATAAAGTGATAACAAATAATAATGAAATAAATAAATTTACAAGTAATACTTAAAATGAGTGAAAAAGACAGTCGAACCATTAAAAGCTTTAGATCAAACACACGAGTAACTATCATAAAAGATATACTAATCTACTGCAGTTTGTTCACACGAATAACCACTTCAACGTTAAGGCGATGATGACAATAAATTCAGTATTTTCACTTACTTACGCTATATATATATCTTAACCATACTCTTTGCCTTTTTCTACAGATATCCACCAAAACTTACCTGAAAATGAAACGAGAAAATATTAAACATAATGAATAACAACAACTAAAAAACATTGTAATTTCTTGTAATAACAACTATTACTGAGTAAACTTAATGTTATAGTTAATATAGAATCTTTGCTTTTTATTTAAATAAACAAGTAACGACAAAGTACAATAGATAAAACAATGGTAATAATATTTATATAACACAATAAAATTGAAGAAAGACCGCATAAATAGGTTTTCCATTTTTGTGTTTTTTTTTTTAAATCGTATCCAATCTAAGTTGAAATCATGAAGCATTTAAGCTTACGACAATTTTAACATTTTAAGAGTGAAAGAGCCTTAACGAACTAATAATTCTTAGACTTTAATGTAATATTTGTCTAAAAATTTATAGACCATAAAAGAGTGATCGTAATTTCAGACAAAATTACTTCGACACTGGCATAATAAAATGGAATTAACTAGCCACTTAAGTGAAAAACTAATTGGCGAAATTGAAAATAAAACTTCATTCGACAATCAAAAGTCGGCAGCGGCGGACGTGCCAAGACCGCCAAGTGGGGGGTTTCCATCGCACTTTAATACGTACAGGGTGAGTTGCACTTAAAAGTAGACAGAAAATATATAAGAGTTGTATTGTATAAAAATGGAATGGAGGAAACAGTTGATAATATATTCCAATAAAGTATATTTTTAAAATTTACATAACATAAATTGCTCAATTATTGAATGTTTATTCAGATACATTTTATTCAAGTAGGGTAATTTGGGTGGGCGAACTATAGGTTATTTTTACAATAAGTAGGAATTATGCAAATCGATTTTATATTACATAATATAATACATTAAATGAGGTTTCCATTGAGCAAACAAAAAAATCATTTTGTTTATTAAATAAAATTACTTTACGGATTTTATCGCGTTTATTTTACATTTTAATTCCGACGTTTCGAACACTTTCAGGCCGTGGTCACGGGTAGACTAATATATAATATATAATGTATAATATTCGCTAAAGCAATAGAAATAATTATATGTACCAGTACGGACTGGAAACCAAACAAAATTCGCCGGATTGGAAGGTCTGATGACTAAGCGCCAAGACATGTAACATCTCTAAATTTCATCATTTTGTTTGTTTATTTTTTTTTTTGGAAAAACTAACAAAAAAGTATTCCTATAACGTTGGATCGCATCCAATTTTTATAGTTTACGACCACTCTTTGTTAGTTTTATGCTACAGGAGTTACAACGGTTCTGCGAATAATGATACCCTAAAAATTGAGAATTGATAAGAAAAATAGTTCAGTTAGACATATTAATATCATATATAATCAAGAAAATAGTTTAATCTAAGTAAACCGACATGACACAAAGCTAAAAAACATTGAACATAATCCACAATACAAATCTGTCCTTTCTCTATATCCTGTCTGTAACCGTACAGAACCTATGTATTTTAAAATTGTCGCCTTACTTGATCAATTTCATCATTATATTTGACACAATCGTGTACGTTATCTGACAGCGACATGACGGCCGTCTAACAAATCATTCTATACAAAAACGGTTGACTATATACCATTCCATCTTTAAATTATTGCTTCGTAAATCAATTCGGTTCCTATTCAAAACAATAGCAATAACAAAAACAAATCTATACATCACCGAAATAGTTAGTGTCATAACACTATCAGCAGAAAATGGAGCACGACGAGGCGTCGGGGAACTATTAAATATTCAATGGAGAAAAGCAAAAGTACTATTCACAGCCGTCGTCGGGGTTTCATTTGAACAATTCCTAAGTCGAATGAATACGGAGCGAAATCTGTTTGAACTAGTGCTCTAATGGTGTCAGCTCTATGAGATAAAAAAAAACAAGTAGCCCGAAGGAACGAATGGCGGCTCTTTGTGAGACGAAAGCTCTCTGTTGAAGTTTTATATATTATTTACGCAGCGAGAGTGATAACAATGAGTGAAAAGGTGAACGCTTTTAGAAAAATTAATTGTAGCTTAGGTTTTTAGTTAACCAATTCAAAATGTAAATCGAGTCGTGAATAAATTAGATATAATATATTATTAATTAAAACTATAGTGATAAAAATAGACCTTGATTTGAATAAACAATATCATTAAATTACATACTGTTTAAAAGTTATGATAGTTTTCGTTATGATATTTTTGATTAATGGATTGATAAATTCATTTGATAACATTTCACAATCAACTGAATTACTATTGTTATATGATTTGAACTCTTTCAAAGTTATATTAACATAAAAATAATATGTGAAGGAAAAATTCGTTAGCCAAATCACCACCTATTAGCATAAGCTATAAAACAAAGTTTGCTTAATCACGCATACTGTTTAATCTCGGTAATTTAAAACATGAAAAGCAATGTTTCACCAAACGCTAAGTACGCCCCTTAACAAGGTCCGAAACTCCGGTGTTCATTAAAAATTTCGTCTCGCACTCCCGCGGGAGTTTCTGTTGCGAAATAAATAATTACTTGACGTACGATGTTATAAAATTTTTTACAGATGAAAGTATTAATCCATACAGTGTAATTCAAACCAGATATATTATTTAAGTGATTTCGCTAAATTCATCATCATCATCAGCCTGTAATAGTCCACTGCTGGATATAGGCCTCCCCTAAATTAGAGGGTTTCGGACCGTATCCCACCACGCTGGTCCAATGCGGGATGGTAGGTAGACCGACGATTTACATGTCCATTCAACGCATGGATCATCTTACTTTTCAGACAATTGGTTGATCGGCACAAAATGCCCTAACCAACTAGGAAACAATTAAAATTTGTTGAGTCCCCGCAGAATTTGAACCCACGACCTCCGGTTTCTAAAGCACACGCCCATACCGCTAGGCTACGGAGGCAGATATCGTCGCTATATAGCTAAATCATTATCATAAGTAGCCTTTAGCAGTCCACTGCTGGACGTATGCCTTTTTAATGAACGCCATGACGGCCTAACTTGTTGACGTCCATTAAAAATAGTTGCTCATAATTGTCACGCTGAGCGGGCGGATTGGCAATTGACTAATTGCACTTGTACTGCGAATCTTTCTTAGTCCTACTGTAAGGCGGATCAGCCGTCAAGCGGGCTGTGGAGTCGTCACATCTCTACGCCAATATAACTAAGCACTAAAGGTAAATAAATAGAAAATAACGAGCATAATATTACTAAACCAGACCGGAATATGTCTCAAATTTAAATACACAAATGTTATTTGCTCCTTTTGGTTACCACCGTCAGCCAACTACAACTAAACTACATTACATTTATAATAAATCCACATTACCCATCATATTTTTATTACTTTTTTGTCTACACAATTTATTCATGAGGGCCGGCAATTGTATCATTGTTTTGTTTCTACCACAGCTACTGGTGACAAGCTTTTGGGCAGTTTGGCAGATTGTGTATTAAATTAAATTAAAAAAGAAGAAAACTATACATACACATATTCCTCATCTCATTCGGGCTCCAGATATAGTTTGCAATTATTTTTAACTAAATATTATTCTTAGGAAATACGATTCAATGACGCTTCTACGATAAACCATGTATGTCGGTACTGCATATTAAGTACTTCTTTCGTAATATTTTTATTTAAAAGCGGAGGCCATAGATAAAATATCACACATAATGCGCCCGCATCATTTTACTCCCTATGCCGAGCTATTACCATGGCTAAATGCATAATACAGTTGCATTGAAGGTTAAGGCATTGACAAGTATGGTGATGAGATCTTTATAGAGAACATTATATGATCTGATACGTGACTCAAATAGTGTGTTTGATCGATAAAAAGTGTGCAATGTAAATTTCACTGTTACCATAGAGTACGCAGGAGTATTCACACACAACTACTTACAAACATTAATTGTACTGTGTAAAATTACCATTATACTAGTCGGCACTCTATAAGCTGCCTCCGTAGCCTAGTGGTATGGGCGTATGCTTTAGAAACCGGAGGTCGTGGGTTCGAATCCTGCGGGGATTCAACAATTTTTCATTGTTGTTAGCTAGTTGGTTAGGGCAATTTAAGCCGATCACCCAATTGTCTAAAAATTAATATGATCCATGCGTCGGATGGGCATGTAAAGTCGTCCACCACCAACCCGCATTAGACCAGCGTGGTGGGATACGGTCCAAAACCACCTAATAGATAGGAGTTTATTAGAGGAGGCCTATGTCCAGCAGTGGACTATTACAGGCTGATTATGACTCTATAAACAAGAAATCTCAAGGGACCATCGAAATTCCAAGCTTAATGCTAGAAAATAAATATTGGCTAAATATATTAGCCAGTAAAAGCACAAATTTTTGCTGGTCACTTTACGTAATTACACTACGAAACTAAATTAATTCCGTCTGCTAAACGCCTAAACACATGAATTACAGATTTATTGGATACTAATTCGATGATAAAAATCATCTTTTTCTTTGCTATAAAAAAACGCCCCATTTCAATGCATTAGATTTTAAAAGAAGCCTAATATTTGTCTGATGACTTTCTAATAATACCGCTATATATAATAATTATATTATATATTTATTTCTTAAAAATATTTAATAAAATGCAAGCATAGAAAGAAAGAAATATAGTACACCTACACATTGTCACATGCACTCGAACGGAGCGAGATAAAGTTTGAAACAAATAAAAGTAAGTCGACAGATCCCGGAGAAATCTTCTTTAGTTTCAATTTAAAGTTGCTCACAGTTCAGAATGAACGAGCGTGGAGGATAAATCAAGAAATGCCATTTTTTCCTTCCTTTATATAATAATTATAACTTACATTTTGGTTTACTTACCGGGTTAATAAATGTAAGAACCGTATTATTATTGGAGTATAGTTCAAAATGTTAAATAAACAGGAAACAACTGCCTCCGTAGCCTAGTGGTATGGGCGTGTGCTTTAGAAACCGGAGGTCGTGGGTTCGAATCCTGCGGGACGCAACAAATTTTCATTGTTGTTTCCTAGTTGGTTAGGGCAATTTGGGCCGATCACCAATTGTCTGAAAAGTAAGATGATCCATGCGTCGGATGGGCATGTAAAAGTCGGTCACCAACCAACCGCATTGGACCAGCGTGGTGGGATACGGTCCAAACCCCTAATGGATAGGGAGGCCTATGTCCAGCAGTGGACTAAAACAGGTTGATGATGTAAACAGGAAACTACTAGAACTTTCCACATCAATGACCATTGCCGTTCGGACGCGTAGTACATTGAATCACCTGATTGAAAAATTGTGCAAGTCCACAAATATTATTAATTTCCAGGGAATGAATGAAAAAAAATTAAATCTATATTACAATAACTGCTTCATATAACGGTGCATTATTAAAATCAGGCCACAAAAGTGTTTTCTCCCTACCGATTTTCTAACAGATAACCAATTCAAATACGTGTAAGATGGACGAACTAAAAGCTTGATTAATTTACTATCAATTTCATATTTATGCATTTCGATTGCCAAAATGGGAAACTGTCAAACAATACGCTGTATTGATCAATCAACTGAAGCTCTGTGGTGTTCAACAAACGGTATCCGAACAATTTCGTGTTCAGAATTTAATTAGGTTGTTACTTGTACAAGTGCAATTACAAATAGCACAAGACTTAATACGTAGACTTAGTGTGATGTTTAATTTAAAACTTTTACGTAGATTATGTCACTGAATAAACTTTAAAAAGTACGGCGGACTTTATGCCTATGGCATATCTACCAGCCAACCTAGGGATGATGCAGAATTAAAAGTGGGGAGGTGCAAATATATATCTGTCGATTTCTTTCATTATCTTGCGATATTTTGCTAGAGGTAGCGCATTCCACAGGAGGACAAATTGAACAAAAAGGAGAAGTGCATGATGTCAGAACGGTGAATAGGGCAATGAAGTAGACGAGTATTCGTCGAACAAAGATTCTTGTTGCTGACGTCACATAAGTATTGAAAGTTAGAAGTTATGTAAGACGGGGCAATAGGAGAATAAGGAAGGAATATAGATCAGTTAGGGCTTGTAAGACATTGATATTGACATACGGACTGATTAATCGAGCTAAAAGTTATAATACCACCAGAAAAGTACGTCTGCCTTAATATTAAAATAGATTTAAGTCTATTTTATTCATTTCATTAAACGCAGTCTCCACAACCAAGGTAAACTCACAAACAGAATAAAGAATACTCAAAACTTGTCCGTTTCTATTTGCTCAAAACATTGAATTAAAATTTAACGAAAACAAAAAGCCCGTATAAATTACTTTACCGACAAATAAAACTTTAAAAAAAGCACGCCGTTCAAATCAATTGGACACAAACAAGCGGAGCGAACGGAACAGAACCGAACAGTTACCAAGAAAAGTAGAATTTCCATTTAATTAAAAAGTCCGCCATTGTTGCGAAATGTTCGCGGGAACAATGCGGACAAGTTTTGGCGGGTTCGACCTCGCTCAGGTGTAATTGTGTATCCGCTTGGTGTAGTGGTTAGTAGTCCGAGGGTGTGGGTTCGAATGCTAGAACTCGAAAAATTTTGTGTAATGAACTTAGCTTTTTCCCGCCTTTTTCGCGTTTCGTCTTAAGAATAACTTCGTGTTCTTCTTTTTGTATAAAGATTAACTTTACAAATGAACAGAAAAATTTTATGTCACAATTAATCATTTAAAAAAACCGTTTAGAAATCATTACTTCTAATATAAAACAATTTTTTTAACTATTTTGTGTGTCTGTTTGTATTGGCTAATCTCTGGTATGGCAAGTCCGATTATGACGGGATTTAAACTAGATGATCGCTGATGTAACTGGTAGTCTCCCAGGCTACTTTGTTCTTAGAAGAAAAAGTAACAGAATTATTTTTTTAAATATTACCACGCGGATGAGGTCTGACGCAACAGCTACTTGTATCTTTATTACATTACAAAAAAAAAAGTTTACGCGTTTATCAGTCAGATAGTTGTTATAGTAAAAGCTTTGCGTTGTCCGGGACTGGATCGTGTTGTGCTATCGTCCAAAAAAACTCGTTTTCCGATGAACCAGAGGGGAGGAATTTTACAGCGAGTTTGCAACTTGTAACCGCCGTGATCATGGTAAATATTTATAATGAAAGGGGCCAGAAGTTGTTTGCGGTGTGTATTATAATGAACCCCAGAAGGATGGGTAATTGGCTCGTCTGAATTCAAATTTCGGACCCCTGAGATATTATAGGGAAATGTTGCTTGAATTTAAGCCGGAAGTTCTTAATAATGTTAGTATGGATATACCATTACTGTAATAGTATTTTCAACTGCCTCCGTAGATATCATATTAGTGTCCCGCTTGACTTAGTGGTACGTGAGCCTGGCTGTTAAACTAAAGACTTGGCTTCGATTCCCACTACTGGGAACATATTGTGTGATATTAGTGTTTTTCTAGTGTCTATATGGTTTGTGACCTCTCTGTATTTATCAGTCATTTAGCTTCTTTACTAAAATCTATATATCTTAGTTTGGTACTAGATGATATTGTGTTATTCGGCCAGAAATATCGTTATAATTATTAATATTATAGTCTCATATATCTATATTATGAAGTTGAAAACTTTTTTTTACGCTAATCTTGAAGACCAATAGTTCATGAAGAAAATGTTAGATAGCTCATTTATTAAAAACAATGCTTGTAGATTGGGTCTTCTTTCTACATCGTTAAAAATATTTTCACGCTGTACTTAAACGATGGTTCGATCAATAATACATGGTTCATAGTCAATGTTTACTATAGAAGTGTAAATGTATATACTATTATATAGCGAAGTTGCTGGATGATGAAGGTTGAAATCATTAACCGAAATCGAAAAACTATAGTAGACTTATTAGCGATATAAAATGTTTGAAAAATTGTACCTTGAATACACAAATGTTATTTTACGTAAATAAAAACAGAAGAATAAATCTTTTTCTGCAAAAAAGCGACATAAAAAAATATTTTTAATAAAAAGACCCTCCCTCGGTTCTAAAACATAACGTTCATTATTCGGACAACGCGGCATTCAGTTTTCGTAACAATATCGGATAACAACGCCCACAAGTTTACTTGGACCCCAATTAAGGAGCAAAAGGTAGCGTGTACTGGCATAATTTCCTATGTGCGCGCAACAACCTGGGGATTTCCCGCTTAATTGATTCAAGACTTCCACAGATAACGACGTCAAGGGTATCTAATAAATACAGATAATAAATGGCACAACCCTGTTCTGAATAGACTATACAACACGCGGCCTGGGAATAGAGCGAAACTATAACTTTGCAAGCTTCGGGCTTATTTCGTATTATTTTGTGTATTAGAACAGAATACTAAGACAAGATTATATCCTAATACTTGTTTAAGTTAATTAGGACATATTAATTGACTTTAATCGGTTACTTTTTGTGACAGGGTAAATCGACCCCCGACCATGTGGGATGCCGATCTCCGTGCAGTAGCCGGTTCAAGTTTGAATCGAGTACAACGCGAATCAATAGTGCGACAAAGTCTAAGGTTGTTACGGTTTGAAGGGTGCCGTAGTTAGAGCTAACATAAGTCATGGTCAAATATTATTCAATCACATTAGGCTCTAGTGAACACTACCTCATCATCATCATCAACTCTGTGTTAGTTCACTACTGGACATAGGCCTTCCCTGATGCACCACGCCTTCTGCGTTTACGGGGTTTTTAGACCGTATCCCACCACCCTGGTCCAATGCGCGTTGGTAGGTGGACCGACTTTTGACAAGCCCACCCACGCATGGATCATGTTACTTTTCAGATAATTCGGTGATCGGCCCAAATTGCCCTCAACCAAATAGGAAACAACAATGAAAATTTGTTGAGTCCCCGCTGGTGGGCAGTTCTAAAGCACACGCCCTTACCACTAGGCTACGGAGGCACTTTCTAACTAAACACTTTTAAAGTCAAAAATTTACCACGGGTTCAATAACTAAGACCTATCCAGAGAAAAACTGGCTTCTTTCTATAACTATAACGTTCACGCCAAATATGCGAGCAATTTAATTCGATGATTTTCTGACAGCCTGGTTTTCCAGTAAAATGGGGCGAATGTAATGTAATTTGCACAACGTCAATTCGTGTACATTATAAATACACGAGGCCATCCCCGGCATATTTGTGGCTTCATGACAACACTGATATGTGATGCGAATTAAACTGAAAAAGAAATTTCGCATAATCGGATTACGTCCACAAGTGACTAATTAACGTGAAATATGCGTTATACTTTAAAAATATATTAAAGGTGCACTAGTATTATCGATGTATTTTATAATGACTCTAGAACTCGAACATGGTATAATTAAGTCTATTGTTTACGGGAACATACGCATTATTGGGTAAAAAGGACTTCTTACGGATTCTATCGCGATTATTTTACATTTTAAATTCCCGACTTTTCGAACACTTTCCAGCGGCCACTGCGGACTGTAATGATAAAAATAAGTTCATTTTGCATAGGTCCGAGTACTGACTAAAAATATTTAATTACAATTAAGATCTGGAAACCCCGTTTCAGCACTGGCAACAAGACGCATGACATCTCAGTCTACCCCCTCACCACGGCCACTGGAAAGTGTTCGAACATGATACCTATAATAAGCTTGAGAAATTATTTTGGTACCATAAATATTTTCTCGTATTTTTATATTATTCTTTTCCTACAATGTTTTCCAAATTTTCAAGGTTTACGGACATTCACAATACAAACATACAAACTCCTCAATAAAAATTATAAGAACAACGTTTAACTTTAAAACAAAACAAATACACGCTATAAATTACAATAAATAAGGCTCTTCCGCATTTCACTTCGGTCCAACAACAAAACGACAAGGCAGCTAATTAACGCCGTGTACACAAACAACGCCGTCGTTACAACCTCGCAAATTAATTACACAACATTAATAATAAACTCGTTCAAGTTTTAACCCGAGTCGCGCCGCAATACGACAAAAGCTCCCCAAAGCCACTTACACAAGCCCTTGAGGTATTAAGCAAGTAAACTGCTAATAACAAAGGCTGACTATGCAAAGGCAACCACTTCAAGAGCGTAATGACTGAAGAAAATGTGAGCGCTACATTTAAACTAATATTATAAAGCTGAAAAGGTTGTCTGATTGAACGCAGGAGCTTCAGCGAAGACTAATACGATTTGAAAAAATATTCTGTAATTATTTCTATGCTTGCGCGAATATTATACATTATTAAATAAAATTACTTTACGGATTTTATCGCGTTTATTTTACATTTAAATTCCCGACGTTTCGAACACTTTCCAGCACAGAGTACAGATTAAAATAATTCATAAAATTAAGATCTGAAACCCGCTTCAGCACTGGCAACAAGACGCATGACATCTCAGTCTACCCCGTGACCACGGCCGCTGGAAAGTGTTCGAAACGTCGGAATTTAAAATATAAAATAAACGCGATAAAATCCGTAAAGAATTTTATTTAATAATAAATATTCTGTGTCCAATATCCCAATTTACAAAACATCTTTAAGGAATATATCGTTTTTAATTTAGTGTACGATTTTCAGGACGTTTTTATTATTAAATCGTGTTGCATTAAATGCGAAAAAATATAATACTCCAATTATTATTGCGCAATAATCTTACGAAATCTAATAGGAGTAAAGTAGTGTTGAAGAATGCTAAAAAAAAAATATTTATAATTTTCGTAAATAGGGTTTTTTTCTTCCTTCGTAAATACACAAAGTCGCGCGCGGAAGCTAGTAATTAATAATTAGCGTAGCACTTGGCAGGATTGTGCTTTTCTCATTTCCAGAATTCCGTGAAGTAGGTTCGTTAGGAAATGGAGGTCAATTATTTTGGCGGTGACATGTTTCGTCTGCTAAGAAATAGTTCCTCTTTGTTGTTCTTACCGTAGTCTATAAAAAGAACTCGACGATATAATGCCTTAACCAAAAGGCTTTAGGTTTTATCTAGCATCGATGCCAATTGTGTTATATAATTTGCTCTATTATTTTTCTTTGCATTACTCTTATAATAAAAATCAAGTGTTTAAAATACTTTGAGTAATATTGCATGTGCAGCAGTAATAAATAAGATATCTTCATATTTTATTTTCATTTATTGCCTTATATTTAAAAAAATACAGTTTATGTTGTGCAAAGTCAAAGTCAAATATATTTATTCAATATGGAGCATTACACTTTCTTATTGATTGTCAAATAATCTACCACTGCCCTGAGAAGAACCGGCGTAAGAAACTCAGCGGGACATTTTTCTTTTCCTTGATGCTTCTATGCGATTCAGAATAGGAGATAGATAGATTAAGTTCAGCCATACGCGTTTAATATTCGCAGTGTTTTTTTGTCGCTCCTTCACTTCCACAGGAAAGATAACCGCAGTTACCGAAATATATAAGCATCGACAAACATGACTATTTCACAGATGGATAAGCTTACTTAGCACGTGTTAAGCCTAAATTAAGCCGCAACAAAATACAGAACAGAAACCGTTACAAACAAACAAAAATATGTTGATAGCTGCAGGGTCGAGTTCGACCTCCGGTTTGTAAAGTCAACAGTTGGGTTAGAGACCATCTTCTAAACTTGATAGCGAAAGATGTTAATGCGGATGTTTTAACAGTTTTAGATATCAACCGTTGCTAATCAAATAAGTGTTTGTTTTTTGCAGCGGACGTTTTTTCTTATTCTGGTTTCAAAACATTGTTTAAATTCGTTTTGTAAGATTTGACGCATTAATTAGGTAAGTCAATTGCCGAAATCTTTTACATTATTAAAAAAAAAATGTTACAATCATGACCATTCATCGTTACATTCACCGTGGTAAGTCCCTGTTTACAGGAGACCGTCTAGGTGGGTACCACCGCGGTGCCTATTTCTGCCGTGAAGCAGTAGTGTGAAAACACTGCTGTGTTCCAGTTTGAAGGGTACCGTAGCCAGCGCATTTACTGGTAAACGAGACTAACACCCTATGTCTCACGGTGGGCAGCGCGTTGGCGATACCACTGGTATGCAATGTCTATGGGTGTCGGTGACCACTTTCCATCAGGTGGCCTGACTGCTCGTCTGCCTGCGTAAGCCTAAAAAAAAATCATGAGGACCATGCTCGCTGAAATATCACTAAAAGTTTTTGTAATATCGTTAACAAGTAGTATCCTAAAAATATGCGTATACTACACACAGTTAAATAGGACTTGTGTTACTTGAAAGTTTCGCCGCCAGTCTGATAAGATTAGTTAGTTTTATAAGTTTTCATACCGACGTCTGTCGTAGGGTCATTGTAAAACTTAGCCATCAGACACAAACTTTTTTAACAAGTCGTTATTTATACAACTAAATTAAATTCAACTGTTTGATGACGAAAACGAATTTCGTAATAATAAACGAAAATCCGTTAAACATCAACATTACGGGCACTTACTTGTTACATTTCATAACGTTAATTGAGTCGTAACATTTTATATTTGCAATACACGAGCAATTACATAGTAAACGCACCTACAAGCTCCTCATTTAATGAATGTTAAGCTTAATTAATAATTAAACGGTAGGGGGCTCGTGTCTCTTGGAGGAATTTCGAATGGAATTATAATTTGCATATTAGCGAGTCTGTTAGCGAGGCTTCGTGGAGACTGCCTTTATTATTTTGCTACGCTCTAATGTACGAACAAATGTTTTACGATTATTTTGTATATTCAAAAGTAATTTGATTGCGTACAATGCTCTCTATACCGACAAAGTTATGTAGGAGTTTTACGTTAATTCTTTTAGCGTTAAAACTACATAATTGTTTAGTTCATACGTATATATAGGAATTTGCGTAGAAACTCAGATAATTGTTAGCAATAGGTGCGTTTCACTTTTCACTGTAACGTGTTCATTTTTAAATTTCATGTTTATATTTAAGGGGTTACGCAATTCTTTTATATAAATAAATTTCTGCAAAATATTTCATTTAGATATGTCAACATGCAAATTAAATAAGTACCTAAGCATAAAAAGAGGTACCCTAGTGGTGTTGGAACTTGCTTTACAAACTGCAAGCGGGGTAACAACTTAGTGACATCTTATTTTTCTGGTTGATTAGTGCAATATAAATTCACCGCGTAATTGTCAGAAAAGTAAAATGATCCATGCCTCAGAAGGGATCCAGTTTTTGAAACCGTCTTTGGTAATCGTTATAGCATGTAAGTCGTCTTAAATTTACTATTTATCTATATATCTATTCGGCGAATGCTGATTACTCTTTGAACTGTTAAGGTAAGATACGTCCCTCGTTTTATGCCCTGTATAAAAACTGATACTTAGTTAATAGCGACGACTCCAAGAATATTTTTGGAAAATTACAAGGATAGACAAAGAAAAAAACGAAAGCACAAACCAAAATATTTCACAAACCAAAAGCTAGCAATAAACTGCAAAAATAAATGTGAAGAAGAATTAATCAATCAGACATTGCTTCAATAACAACACATTTTATATAATCACAAATAGAACAAAATTATATTATTATTATTATTATTTGACCTTTAAACCAGAATAGTAAAAATACACTTCATTCAAATAAAAAGCTTATCAAGTGCAATCAAAGCTACTATCTGAGACTTTATCCAGTCTTTCAAAATTTAGTTGAGTCAACTCTTGTCAATTTTATTGTTGCAATATTGGATGATTAATTGAATATCTTTCAAGCTACTTTTATAGAAAAACCTTAGCAATACTCCGAGGCAAATGCAACAATGTTTTGCTTCAATTAAAAGTTGTCCATTGATGTGCTAGTGTTTTCAATTTTATAATTGGAACGTATATCCAAGTATCTTAATGTAACAGGTGAGAAAAAAAAACGATTTAATTAAAAGAAAGATATATGGAAATCTATTGAGAATGCTAAAATATAGATTAGAAAATAAACTGAATATAACGTTTTTGTTTTCGACTGTCTATTAGATACATATTAGGATTCGATATGAATATTATTGTATACAGTAAAAAAATCACAATTTTGCGCAACAAGAAAAATTTGTTAAGTAGATTCCCAGAAATAAGTTTTTTTAAGCTAAGGCGGACGAACTTGCTCCTTCACTACTTGTTTACAACACACAACTTATTGCCTCCGTAGCCAAGTGGTAAGGGCTTGTGCTTTAGATACCGGAGGTCATGGGTCCGAATACTGCGGGGATTAAGTTGTTTCCTAGCTGGTAAGAGCAATACGCCGGTCACAGGATTGCCTCTAAAGTAAAATGATCTATGCGCCGGATGGGAATGCAAAAAGTCCGTCCTACGCGTGATCTCTCCGGTCGTGTCACTTATTCATCCCATCGGACTATAAACGTGAAGGAATGGGGAAAGCACTTGATTTTGCGCGTACACTTGTGCACCATAATATCTCCTGCGCATTTGGCTGATCTCTAATATAGATCGGCAGCCGTAGTCGGAATCGACTAGAAGGACACATTATCATTCTTCATTACATTTGATCGAAAGCGTCCCCCAGCGACTGCCTCCGTAGCCTAGTGGTAAGGGCGTGTGCTTTAGAAACCGGAGGCCGGGGGTTCGAATCAAATTTTGGGTGTTGTTTCCTGGTTGGTTAGATCAATGCGGGCCAATCACACGACTGCCTGTAAAGTAAGATGATCCATGCGATCGAACTTATCTCTTTTCTATCGGACTTTAAACGTGAAGAAATGGGGAAAGCACCTGTGTTTGCGCATACACTTGTGCACTATTATATCTCCTGCGCAGATCTCTAATATAGAACGGCCGCCATAGTCGGAATCTACTAGAACGACATCATCATTATCATTCTTCAACATGTTTGATTGAAAGCGTCCCCCAGCGATATCAATTTATAACCTCAACTACGCTCAAGTCGTATATAAATGAAACAATAAATTATAGACAGATAATAGATACCTTCTGTGATAACTATCACGAACTGCCAACAGTTTTCCCAACTCTCATAAAACTCAGCTCAGTACTATGGATCGACGGATTACGTCCAAGTCGCATCAATTTCGTATCCGGTGAAACTTTCGACTTTGAGTTATTTATGACATTTTAGTTGTTTTTGGAGATGGATATATATTACTATCTTTATCTATTGATATAATTGTTTGTCACTATGAAAAACGACCTCTAAAGTTGTGGAGGACATAGTTAAAATATATTGAGGTCATTTGCTCTGGATCTTTTTCTATTTTAAGGACGAGCTTTTAGGGAAATAATATTAAAGTATTTTTAGAGCCTACAAGATACTTGTTGTTATGACTTTTTTAATATTTCTTAATTTTGTCAGTTTTGGAAAACGGAAGTGGCTGTAAATATCATTGACATTAACTATCGCGTCACGTAATTTGGATAATTAATAAAAAATATATTAGTAATTCATTAAAAATTTAAAGGGTTAAAGTTTAACTCTAAATTATTGAAAAATGTAAGTAGTAAGTAAAAAATTAACAAAATTTTTTTGGTAAACCTTATCCTAATTAGACGGTAAATACCGTTAAGTGAAAGCCTGCACTAGCATTTCATAAAAACCCATACTCTAAATATGGATTGTTGACAAAAGTATTAAAAATAAACATAACATACTCTTTTTCCAAAAAAAACTCTCCAATCATATACTTATATTTAAATAAATAAACTTCCTCCTTTGCCATAACAATTCAAGGTATAAAAGCCCCATTACAACGAAAACCGACAACTACTGACGTAGCGATGTTGCCAATAAAATAAATGGAGCATCACAAGTAGGCTAACACCGGCTGGGTAACTGTACATGGACGACTTCTGAAGCCATAGAATTCTCAGCTTAGTTCAAATTATCGCTTAGCACAACATATATAGCACAAGGTTTACGTGAAGCAGCCTCGTGGATAGTTATTTTAGAGCTCTGTTTTTTTTTTCGTTAGGAGGCCTCGAGCTATGAAGGTTTGGTATATAAATATGGTTTTATTTTTTTAATAGAAGGCTAGTTAAATAAAGCACAGTATTATTACAATCTCTTATTATGAGATGTAAAAGTTCGTTATTATGATTTGGTATTTTTATAGAGCAACATGGAAATTTTAATGAGTACAGTTTTATAAGTCTAAAAATGTAGTTTAGGGTCGGTTATTTATGAAAATAATATAATATGGTAATAACTTCGGCCTAGATTTATTTAAAAATATTTAAATCGAACGTATTAAATTTTACCATACTTACTGTACTAATCATCCAATTTAATTTATAAACATTAACGAAATAAAATTTTGTACAAGTAATTTTTTTATAACTATAATATTATACAATGTATATTACAATTTTTTATATATTTATATATTACAAATCTCCTTTAGAGATAAAAAACATGTTTTTCTATCCTTGTATATACAATAAAATAAACAAGTATTCCCTCTATAACATTCTTGATGGTGACTTTAAACTTATCGATAATTCCCCACGTCAAACGCTGGCATGTACAAGCGCTGCCGCTTGCACATTTCATGTAAGCCGCCATCAAAGCCGATTACGACGTTGCAGAGGAACATTATGTGGGAACATTTATCAAGGCATTTTTAAATGTACGATGTGACCGCACAGAGTGGGAATAATTGAATAAGCATTACTAAAATACATTTATATCGTATTGCAACGGATCGACGGGTGGAATTGAAACTGGCTTTAACTAAAACTCTACTGAAAAACTAAACTGAACTGCCTCCGTAACCCAAGGGCGTATGCTTTGGATGGCGGAGGTCGTGGGTTCGAATCCTGCGGGGACTGAACAAATTTTTATTGCTGTTTCTTAGTTGGTTAGTGCAATTTGGGTCGATCACCCAATTGTATGAAAAGTAAGATGATCCATGCGTCGGATGGGCATGTAAAAATTCGGTATACCCACCAAAACGCATTGGACCAGCGTCGTGGGATACGATCTAAAAAACCCCCAAATGTAGAATGCACGCCATTAGAGGAGGCCTATGTCAAGCAGTGCACTAACACAGACTGATGATGATGATGATGATTGATAACATTGCAACGGATCGACAGATGGTATTGAAATTGGCTTAAAATCAATTACAAAAATTCACAGCGTGAAATTTGAACTTATACGATTGCTCAGATAATGTTTGCGTGTGAATGTATAAAGTTTTTCATTTTGATTTTGGTACAACCTTGAATTGTTAATTCAGCTAGCTCGATCACATGTTAGACCAAAAAAATTTACGCCCGCGTTTTCTTTTAGACATAGAAGTTCAAATTTTTAAAAGGTTCTGAATTAAAATATTTGCTAGAAGACCTTCAACACATTTTCATTAAACGAACCCGGAAACACGACCTTTTAGTATAAGTAATATAAAGTAAAATAATAAAATTTTCCTAGCACTATTATTACAGTAATAGCACCTAATAAATGCCACGAAACACGAGATTACTGAACGTGAACCATAAGAACCCGGAAAACGTTGCCGGAAACCATATTTGTCACAATTTTTGGGTCACATAAATCAACGTACAGAGCGGGGATTGAACCCGCGACCACACGCAACGACAGTTAGCGGCGGTCGTTACAATTAACCGCTTTAGACATTTTAACCGTCACTAGAATAAAAATATATCAACAAAATGACGTAAAATATTACTTTTGTTTCATCATCATCATCAGCCTGTGATAGACCACTGCTGCACATAGGCCTGCCCTAATACGCCCCAATCGATTAGGGGTTTTGGACCGTATCCATCCGAAATTTTGTTAACGCAGAATATAATAAATAAAATAAATATTAACTTATAAAACTAATTAATTTTGTATTTAATTATTTCTTTATGCTAGCTGATTATACATTATCAAATCCACTTATTCAAGAAATTTCACGTGTCATTTAGATATATATCTCAAGTTTGCCGTATTCATGGATGCTGGAAAAAGAATCTCCGAAACGTCGGAATAAATAATTATCAGGCATTTGAGCAACCTATGAATAATGAAATTATTTGATACATTGAAGAATAAGCTACATAACATTAAAACGATACTATATGCATTATTCTAAGCAGCATCTATACTTCAAACCAGGTCAGTTTAGATCTAAATTTCTAATGGGTATTCAGCTTATATTAAATAAAGCGTTGGATAAAAACAAACATCTTTTTAAAACCCATAAAAGTTTGCTTGTAATAATTATTATCCTTCAGGAATGGTCCTGTGCATTCTAAATAATTAACGATCCTAATTGAAATAGAAGAATGACTTAGAGACTATTATTATCATGAACTAACATTACAGATTTCTCGAGTAATTCTATGGAGTTATTTCTAATTACTTTCAATAAACCAATAATTCGGTTATTTCTAACCATTTCTAGAAAGGGGAGTTATTATGATTATAATTATAAGTAAATCAGCTGGATAATACGTAATCGAAATTTATTTAACAACTTATCCAAAGTTTGTTTGTATGAATTTTTGTTAGCCTTTTAGCGTTTGTTGCCCTATGATGCAAAAATTACTAAATAGAATTAAATTAAAGTTAGGAAAAACAATTATTTTAAAAAGTGACATATAGAGAAAGAATATTAAATTAAAAAGAACTAGCTTATGTACCCGATTCTCCGGGAATATATAATACCTATATATACGTTATAATCCAGTGAGGTTACACCAAAATCAGTTAATTTTTTTGCATTTTAAGGCCACAGGCATCCAAATGATTTTACACCATTCAATTAGTACTAAAAAAAACTTTTGTAGTTTTAAATCTGTATGAGGCATCACTTTTTTTTCAATTTGTGCAACCAAATATATCTTAACCATCATAAAGTTACCTGGTAGGTAATAAAGTTAACGCCTAGGGTATTGGGCCCGCCTTTGCATACTTGTGTTGTTAATATAAATAAGTTAATAAATAAAGGAAAAAGTGTTTCTTAAATAAAGTCTACTTATGTACACGCGTTAGAAGTTATTCCTCTTTGGCGTAATACGATAAGATCGTGAATACAGTTGTCAGTTAACCATAGCTAACTTCTGGGTGTCACTTTTTCGTGACGGTGTGCACGCGTATCGTAAAAAAACAACGCTCACAACTTGTAAGGGATAAACAAGACACAATGTAAATTCCACACAGACGTAGCCTCCAAAGGATTGAATAAATGCTCGCGTACAATGAATCAAACGCAGAAACAGTTATTTGCGGGTGTGGCGTTAATGCACACCCCGTGAGATGGTCGTAAATCGGGCCTTATTACCGTCGGGGGTGAATTGTAATGGAGTGGCCCTCGATGATGGATGAACTCGTGGTGAATATTGCGTTAGATAAGGGATAACTTGGCAATAAATGTGTAGTAATGAGTATTGGATGCTGATGATTTCCAGTTTTTCCGCAATCGCATATAATATACTTTTTAAAAGTAAAGTAAACGCGATGAATACATTAAAGCGGTTTTATTTTAAATCCTTATTAGTGTAATTCCTTATTAAAATTCTTATTAAAAACTCTTAAAGCCTGCTTCTTATCAGACATAACGTTTTAGGACATACTGCCTACGCCTTATAGGAACACGTGCATTTTAAACTATAAAAAAACTGTAACCTGTAAACTATAAAAAATTGTTTATCACAAAATAAATCATAAATTAGAAATAAAAATATGACTTATTTGATAATCCTATCAAATAAGTTATACGAAAACGATAGAAATCTACTCTTAACAGTGACATTTGCTAACATTCATCCCGCAATTTAGTATATCGAACCACATAATCGACCACAACTAAAAACCAGTTCAACACGTTCCCACGCTAACGCTCCATTACTTCTTCGTGTACAATTACTTCGAAGGAACAGGGTCGGAGCAACAATAAAAAACAATCGCTTAAGTGGATACGCCGTAATGAAACACGTAACGGCAACAAAGGGGCAATCGTTTGACCATTGGCGAATAGAACTGTCGCACTATACAGCGGGCGACCCTTTCAACGGACGGCAATAACGCTGCACTCAAATTGATTACGTGTATATCTAAGAGCAGAGATCTGTTTCCTGACGCTGTCTTCTAATGTTGTACGTCGCTATAATACACCATGTGACACAAAGCGAACATTGTTCTTTATTGCCTACGCAGGCAGACGAGCAGTCGGGCTACTGTTGAAAAGTGGTCAACGACGCCCATAGACATGTTAATACTGGTATCACCAGCGCGCTGCCCACCGTGAGACATAGGATGTTAAGTCACGTCTACCCTGTTAATACGCTACGGTGCCCTTCAAACCGGAACACAATAGTGTTTTGACGCTACTGCTTTGCGGTGGAAATAGGCACCGCGGTGGTATCCACCCAGACGGTCCCATGTAAAAAGGGGACCTACCACTGGTGAAACATTCTTGCAATCGCTTGCGATTCAAACATTCTATTACAGACCACGACTGTACCCCGGTGGTTAACAAGAGGAGGAAGTTCTGTACACAGTACAGTCGCAATCACTTGGGGTACTTCAAGTTATTGTAATGTAAAACGGTAGTAAGTTTGTCGAATTTACTGAAAGCAAGCGGTGGTTGGTTCACCTGCAAGTATTATAGACAAGCAATTATGAATAAAATTAAACCGTTGAAAGTAATGTGAACGTTGCAGTCTTGTAAAGACGCGCCTTGCATAAAAATCAAAGTACCTACTGAAACAAAATGACTCCAATAGTGAATCCTTCCAGTGACCACAGGCCGCAAAAGTTCCGAAACGTCGGAGATAAGGGTAAAAAATAAACGCGATGAATCCATAAATAAAACAATTCTACTTCCTCATTTTTATTACCTAATTTTCTGTATTAATACCATTTTGATTTATATATTCATTCAACAATAATACAATTTAAGTAAAAGCATGACTTTTAGACCGCCTGTCGGTTTTCCCAGCTTTCGTAGCGATGACGTCACATCCGTTGCACGAACGAAAGTCCCGTACGTCGCCCCAACACTTATTGCCTTAGCACCTTGAGCGATGGCTTACGAGGGAAGCGTAATAAAGAGGCGCCTTATCCTATACCATTTGTCAAAGGGGCCCGAGGGCAAATGAAAAGTTGAGCGTTCATTGTTTTCGGGTTCCACATTAAGTGAATAAGCGAATAGGGTTTTTTCGGCACGAACAATTCACTTTTGTACTACAATATAGGTTCCATATTTTCTAATCCCTACTTATTTTCTAACAAAGGGATAGGCAAATGATCTACACAAAATGATTGACTGTAATTTTCAAACGGTTTAGATATCAGGGTATTTGCAATTTGGCTCTATTATATATATGAATAATTAATATTTTTATTACGTATAAAATAGCAAAATTTCATCAAACATAAACTATGTTTAGCTACAAAATTTTAATACCACCTAAAATGTATAACAATGCGTGTCATTAGATGTTTCAACCGACCAGTTTGATGGTACTTTTGTTAACCGTGATTCGGCAACCAGAGGGCTTGCCTAGTGTGGTGCCAACGGACATTTGTTTTGCAAAAAACTGTGTTTTTTGTAAATAAAAACTTATTATTTATATTATTTATCACGATCGCATAAAAAAAACGAATTTGCATCTAGTTAGGGTAGCATAAACTGTAAGTTTCTAAATGTTAATGACAACAAATACAATTTACGTAATCTGTTACCTCCAAAATCATGTCCCCATTAGTACATCCTTGGAGCCCAATCGAATCGGTACCTAATATGTTAATGGCAACGACACCACCGTTCGCCGAAACCAACGCCCAACCAGTGGAAAATTATGCTAATCTAGGAATACGGATCGTGTCGAAGATTTGATCGCGATTCGTAACGACGCTCAGGATCCCCGCCAATTTGCAATTTAAACTGTAACGCTAATACGGCCGATCTGTTTAAGTACAGCCCTAGAATAATTTTTAATGAATTAAACATATTAATAGAATTAAAGAGATAACGGAAAAAGCATTTGCTTTGCCTCGTTGTTTCCTTTTCAAATTGAAGGCAATGTAATTACACAATATTATTTGTGCAATTATTCGTGATGTTATACGTTAAGTTCGGTTAATATGTTTGAGTACTAAAATTATAAACATAATGTTTTTTCCGTGATTCAATTCCGAAACCCACGCCGTAGCGGATCAGCTTAGCTCGCTAACCACTACACCAAGTGGATCATCAATACTTTTATGAAATTTGAAAGTTATATTATTATTTTATGACGCTACAGTATGGCATTAATTGAAGGATGTACTATTTAACTTAAACTAAAATTCGATTTGATTTTCCTATACTTTATAATCGTATTGTCACTAACTAGTTTTTCGAAGCAACGTAGCTGGTATATTTTTCTAAATATAAAATATATTAGTTTTCATTGTCATACGTCAATACCAAATCCGTTTCGATCTGAAAAGAATAACAAATATCCATTTATTCTCACAGATCTATAAACTATCACCGACACAATAACATACTTCAGAAAGATGGCAACGAGTTTAGTCTTAAGTTGCCTTAGCAAAGAAGCAAAGAAGCAAAGACAATAATATCAAAACAGCATAAAAGAAAAATCATCATTATGAAAATTGAACATAGCCCACCGACCAAAATAACCCATACTTTAATAGCTCTAAAACTTGATATAAAAAGCTACATTTACACAAGATAACGAGTAAAATACTTCCATTACATAGAAATTAATGCATAGAAACCGAATCTCGCTCTCCATAGAAACGAGAGCCTGTTAGGGGTGAAATGAAAAAATCGACGATAAAGCGAAATTGGCTATTGAACGAGAAGCGTTTAAACACGGCATCGAAATTCTGTTCAAACGGTGTATATATTTAGCGTGAACTGATTAATAGTATATTTCAAAGGTTACTTTAGAAATCTTCCAAAGTACAACGTTCAGATATATAGAGATTTTTGCATGCGCTCTCGTTATAGAAATATAAGCCCATTAAGAAGGGATTATGATTTTTTTCTTAAGCCATTGACCCCTGTAAAACGGCCCTTTATGGAGGTTTTATATTCTCAGGCAGGCCGGTTTCCGTCGAGATTTTACCACTTATTCATCTACTTAGTATAATCCATGGATATCGCAACAATAACAAAGTATTTTCAAATAAAAACCTGCATACAATAGGTAGGCTAAAAAGCAATAAAAATAATATTAAAAAAAAATTTAGTCCAAATTAAAACCTATAGTCACAACATCTCATCATCTTTTTATAGATTAGTTCTAGGTTTCCAAAGTGACGACTGCCGACCCCACCACCATTTGAACCACCTGAGCCACAAAGCGGTATTATGCTGCACCACCTGCATCCAACGACTCCGTGCACATCTGTACAAGTCGTCACTCCATCTCGTGCAGGGGCCATCCCACACTGCGATACCCAGTACGAGGCTGCCATTCGAGAACTCTTCTTTTCTTGTCTTTTCGTCTCGTCTTTTTAACTTGTTAATGGACCTTCCTACTGTTTCTCTGCTTCACCCCAAGGTTGACTGACAGATAATGTCATTGGCATTAAGCCGGTTCTGTACAGCTTTTGCAAAAAGATTAAATAAATAAGTAAGTAAGCTCTTTCCTAACGGTTGTCGGTTTTACGAATTACGAGGCCGACCCATTGTAAAATATTTTGCTAACCACGCGATCAATTTTGGTTACCATAATCCTGCTGCCGATGCCGGCAACACGCATTTACACAGAGAACTCGCGAGCGTAGAGGCTCCCTCCTTTGCAATTCGCGGCAAGGTCTCGTGTCACAATAACGAGGAAAACAACCAGAGGAATCGCCGTACATCTAAACGCTCGACGAGATGAAATTAAAAGCGGGCATTTCGTTTTTTTTCCCCCGGCCGGATCCCTTCACGGGCCAGTGAGGCCGCATCAAAGCGCCCGGTATAGCCCACCTGGCTATTTGTGTAGGCCGTGACGTAAATCTGGCGGACGTACACGAGATTGACGCTTAGCTGTCAGAAGATACTATGGGAATACGGTCGAGAATGGCGTGGCAAATGGCAGTAAGCTTTTGACGTCAAGCAAAAAACGCACTGCTCACGTGACGGTCAGCAAAAGCTACATAATTTGAGTTTCTAATAGATAAACAGTGGAAAAAACTATGAAATTTATGCCAACTATCAGAGGTAAAGGAAATCGAATAAATAAGATAATAGACAACATGGAAATTTTTTACAGCATTTCCTTTAAGTAACTAAATGATAAATTCGCTCTTTAAATCACTTAAACACTGCTGCAAACAAATCTTCCAAGAGACCAAATACCTCCATAAACAATAATTATTACGTAAATAGTAAAACGATTGTCTCACATAATGTTTTCATCATCATCATTAGCAGCCCCTATCCGTCCACTACTGGGCAAGGCCTTTCTCAATGAACGCCAAGACGGTCGATCCCTAGCTACTCGCTGCCAACTTGAGCCGGCTACGATACGGAGATCGGCATCCCTGGTCGGGGTTCGACCACGCTCCGTCTTCCCGAACGCGGCCTCCACTCCAGAACCTTTTTAGGCCCATCGACCATCGGTTCTTCTGACCACGTGACCGGCCCACTGCCACTTCAAAGAGCTAATCCTTTGCACTATGTCGGTGACTTTAGTTCTTTGCCGGATAAATTTTGTCCGACAAAGAAACTCCGAGCATAGCGCGTTCCATAGCAGGTTGAGCAACGGCAAACTTGTGGACCAGTCCTATAGTCAGAGGCCACGGTTCAGCCCCGTAGGTCATCACGGGGAGAACGCATTGATTGAAGATTTTCGTCTTCAAACGTCTTCACGTAATGTTTAGGCGTTATTAATTACAAATCGCACTACACACTACACATAGAAATAACACAAAAGAAAACTAAAGTGATTCGGAGTCTCGAAGGAAAAAACATGGCGTAGTAACATGTAAACATAAAAATAATATCTAATATACTATGTAGCTACGAACCATTTCATTACAGATGTATACTCAAACCAGTAGTGAACATTTTATCGAACGATTTTGTTGCATTGCGTGTCCGGGCTCACGGCAATTTGCGTTATTATTGGCAATTATGATAAACGCTACTTACAAGCTTTTTTAATTAGCCACGAACGAACCTGCCTGTACTTACTCTGCGAAGCAGTAAACGACATTTAGCATCGGGAAAATTATAATAAAACTAGACTAATTTTCCTATAAACTTTAATAAAACCTTCTTGCATGTACGACAATGAGTCACTGAGGCAGATTTCCTCTACGCAAGGGGATCAAGATTACACAAATACTGTAGAGATTCTGTCGACATGCACGAATAAAAGAGCTTTATGTTTCCAATAAATCTGTTGTTTGAAAGCTTTGATCATTAACGCTTAAAACAAAGAACAAGAAAAAGTACTGGTAAAAGGTAGTGTTTAAAAATGTATGTATTGTTAACAGTAGACCACCTTTTTACAGGGGATCGTCTGAGACAATACGCCATCGGTGCATATTTCAGCCGTAAAGCGGTAGTGTGAATACACTGCTGTGTTCCGGTTTGAAGGGCATCGTAGCGTATTTACTGGGTATACGTGACTTAAGACCTAATGTCTCACGGTAGGCAGCGCGTTGGTCATACCACTGTTATTGCACATGTCTATAAGCGTCGGTGACCACTTTTCATCAGGTGGCTTGACTGCTCGTTTGCCTGCGCCAATTCAAATTCAAATATCTTTATTCAATATAGAAGTTTACACTTGCTTATTGATTGTCAAACACACTACCACCAGTTCGGAAAAGGACGCCTCAGACCTGAGAAGAACAGGCAAAAGAAACGTTATTTTTAAAAGATGACATAAAAAGCAGGCTATTTTTTATGTCATCTTTTAAAAATAACAAACAATTTGATAATTCGGCATTACATATTATGTAATTTTGAAACAGGACCTGGAGCGAGCATTCCTTTACCAGGCTGTGTTATCATTTAAAAATTCATTAATATCGTAATAACCTTTAACACATAAACGTTCCTTGACTACCTTTTTAAATTTATTAATAGTTAAATTCTGAACGTTTACTGGGATTTTGTTGTAAAAACGTATACATTGTCCCATAAAAGACTTACTTATTCTTCGCAGTCTAGTTGCTGGAAGAATTAAATTTTGTTTGTTCCTTGTATCTATGTCATGTGCATCACAATGTCTTAGGAAATCATCTCTATTTTTTTGCACATACATTAAATTTTCAAATATGATTATAATAAATTAACATTCAAAATTGTACTATTTCTATAATTAATATAAGAAATCAATGATAACAACAAAATTTATGACGTTTATGGTAACATGGAACGCATGGTGATTGACGCAAAGGCGATCCACCAAATATAATATTTTGCTGTTTAACGCAATATGTTGCTGTTATTACATAGAATTTATGTTTTATTTGGCTTTAGTATAACATGAATAAAATAATAAAATTAACTTTAAGGCACACCAAGGGCGATATGTCACATCACTAAACGGCTTAACGCATTCTATTCCAATTGAAATAGTTATAATGCACTATGTGTAAGGCTGCCAAGAATTTATATCGATACAATAACGCCAAGCAAATAAGATAAATAGAACTATTCGGTATTACTGCTTAATTGGATTTAACGACTTCTTGATTGGATTACTATATACATTTAAATGAAAATATATATATCTTTACCTTTCGAATACATATACCAAATTTTTTTTTCTAATATTATCACATTTGTTTATATGGAATTATATGTGGATTTTATTAATTATATTGTAAAAAACAAACAAGAAACTCAGGACAGTTTCTTTTGCTAGTTCTTTTCTCATCAGAAGCGTTATTTTCGGAACCGTTGGCAGCGAGTGTAACACATAAATATTAAAGATATTTAATTTCTAACGAAAATGTCTTAACAAGCCAAACGAGAAATTAAATTGACAATGTAACTAATAAAAACAAGGTGCCAGTATATCTCTAACATACATATCGATGAATTTTCACAGAAACGTCAATCACTAAGCGATAAGTCACTAATAACAACGTTACTATTCATTGAACACAGCAGTTTCTACACCGTCAATATTATTATTAAAAATATCGATATTATCTACTAGACACCACTAACCTAGTGGCCTAATAATGTTCCAGGCGTCATACGCAGACATGAATGGTGGCGTTGTACAACTTATTTACAGTACGTGCGAACTGATTCGTATCTTATCAACCAACCATCGTGAAACGTAGTTACGACACAATGTATGAATGGGATCATTTGCATATTGTCGTATAACCTAACACTTCGTACGTTTATAGTAAAAGTAATGAGAAGATTAAAAATACTTTTAGCATAGAGGAGGTACAAATTTGTATTTTGTTTAAACATTTTAATGAACTCATCTATCTATATATATATATATAAAATCTATTGCTGTTCGTTAGTATCGCTAAAACTCGAGAACGGCTGAACTGATTTGGCTAATTTTGGTCTAGAATTGTTCGTGAAAGCCCAGGGAAGGTTTAAAAGGTAAATAAGTATAAAAATTATCAGAATTTAAATTTTTTTTCTATCTAAGTATTTGTTCTCAAGAGGCGTAAAATAAACCTAATTTCACTTAACTACAGTTAGTATATTTAAGAACTACGGTTGTTAACTACGTTTCAGATTTTTTTTATTTGATTGAGGTAGTATGAAGTCTGCCGGTTCAACAAGTATATTTATACAAAAAAAATAAACCGGAGTATCTGTTTGTAATATCAAAATATACATATTTTTAAAAGATAACATTGTGGTATGTGACTGATGCATATAACAACATTTTTATTTTCTTGCTAATCTACGATCCAAATTACCCAAACCAACTAGGAAAGAAACAATGAAAATTTGTTGAGTCCCCGCAGGATTCGAACCCACGACCTCCGGTTACTCAAGCACGCGCCTTTACCACTAGGCAGTTGTTACATGGCTTACTTGACAGAATTACAAAAGAAAAATCTAATACATTGACTCTAATATGATTTCGCCATCTACGATATAATAAAAGTCTTTTTTCTATTACGTCTACGTATTTTACTCTAACGCGAGAACGATACGTGCGGCAAAGTGGAATTATGGGAAAAAGCCAGCTCCTGTGTCATAGATTAATTGAGAAGATGGAGTGACTTTGCGATCGCGTTTTCCCGCGCAAATTGCTTTCTAAGCGATATTATATTCACTATTATATAAGAATATAACGAACTCTAGTTATCCCACTATCAAACTCTAGTTAAGAGTTAAGAATATAGTTTTATACGACTACGTTCTGAATTTCAAGTAGCATTATTAAAGATCTTTTTTTTAAATAGGGTTTTATAGTGGTAGAATAAATCTGAATTATTATGGTAATAAACTTTTGTTTAACTTGAACATTATCGAAATACTCATTTTTTTATTATTTTGTGCTTAGTGTTGAATTGACGGAGGGTGAAATTTCGTTTTATATTGCGATTTTAACTGTATTATTTTCAACATTTATGATGGACATAGGTAATTAAAAAAGGATATTTATTTAAGTAACATATTGGCTTAAGACACTATTACAATATACTTTATAACCATTGCCTAATAGTTTAAAAAATAAAATTGTATCAAAGCAAATTTTATGAGGGTTGACTTAAAAATTAGAAAACTTAATTCAAACATGCAGCAAAAGTACTCGCAAATTATTTATTTTAACCCAGCAAATTTACCAGACTTCAAACCGGAAACATGGTACTGCTGGTGCTCCACTGCTTTGCGGCAGAAAAAGGTAGAGCAATGCTACTTCCTTAGTCTGTTCACTGTGTCACCTTTAGCAAGACTCGATCAGTACAAAAATACACTTGAACATCAATAAGCACAAACAATAAAAATTGAGTTCGTAACCTTTCTTTACAACACACACACGGCTTTCATAACTTCGATATTCTATTGATTGAAGCGATCAGATACAGGATCTAATGGATTACTTACGGAATGAGCAAATGTACCTTTTGTCGCATATTGATAGGATCAATCGTAGAGTAGTCGAACATATTACTAAGTAAGTGAATAAATAATTTATTATTTGTAAACAGTAACAAACGTTTATTACATAACTAGCGACCCGAAACTGCTTCGCACGGGAGCTATGCTGATAGAAAATATACCTAAAATTTATAAGCATAGTGCTATACATATAAACCTACCTCTTCAATCACTCTAGCTATTAAAATAAACCGCATCGAAATCCGTTGCTTAGTTTGAAAAATTTAAGTACACATAAGGATTTAGGGACAGTGAAAGCGACTTTGTTTAATACTATGTAGTGATAATATCTTATTTAATACATCGAATCTAATTTAATAAACTTCGAATGAAGCTGATTAATTATTAACATAATAAAAATCGTTTTTTATCGTCAAACCGGAGCATAGTAGTGTTCGCACACTCCTGCAATAATAATCGTGGTCGTTTTCCCTTAACCTTCGTAGTTTTATGCGTAAGAGGAAACATAGTCAATTTACAAGCAATTTAAGTGATAACTTATCAGTATTACACCACAAACAACACGCTTGACTATTCTATTTCGATCATAAAATACTTACAACATCATGCTGGCTTAAACAAACAAGAAAATATAAATGGAAACTTTCAAAAGTTCCCTTTATTACAAGGCAATCGCTCTGAAGTATAACTTTCATTCACAACACTTACATCTCAAAGAAACTCTCGGGGCGAAGCTTTCTAAGAAAAAAACTGGCACTATTCTAAGAAAACCATCTTTACAAAGTGTTATGATTGAATACTCGGCTTCTGTGTGGGATTTTAATATCATCGTTTAGTTATATTTTGAAGCTTACATCGTTGAATCGCTTAATCGACTTGGAAATTATTATATTTTTATATTTACTTACAAAGGCAGACGAGCAGTCGGGCTACCTGATGGAAAGTGGTCATCGACGGCTATTGACATTGGCAAAACCATGCTCGCTGTGCGCAAAAACGCGCAGCCTACCGTGAGACATGGGATTTAACGTCATGTTACCCTGTAAATACGCTGGCTACGGTGCCCTTCAAACCGGACCACGAAATCATTGTCATACTTTCACTTTGCGGCTAAAATAGGTACCACGGCCCAGACGACCTCTAAAATCAAATAAGAACCTATACTTAAATCGTAACAAATGCACGTTGCTTACTAAGAGACGTTTAATATAAAAATAGAATATAATTAGTATGATAATATTCGATATCATATATATTAAATATAACGTAGATATGAAAATGCAAATCGAACATGATGAAATATTCATGAAAGTAAACGAGAGTCTGCGCCAATAGTTAATCAAGCGCTGAATAGGCTCATTTGAAACGGTGTATCACAACAAGGGGTGTTCATTAGCTGGCCGTATCAATTAAAAGTCCAGTGGGATGGTGAAAAAAATCATAAATTGTTCTTTATTTCTAATTAGAAATAATCCGAACAATATGAATAATATAATTATTTCTTTTATTTACGCGATTATCATACATATCAAATCCACTAATATACGAATTTTTCGTGTTACTTAAATATATTTATTCCCGACGTTTCGGATTCTTTTCAGCATTCCTGATCAAGGGCAGACTAAGTTGGTATATGTATATCATATATTTAAGTAACGCGAAAAATCCGTAAATTAGTGAATTTGATAAATACGAATAATAGATACTTAGATGAGTATTATTTAAAATGTTAGGTATTTAAGCAACATAACAATATAAAATACATCATCATCAGCCTTTGATAGTCCACTGCTGGACATAGGCCTCCTAATACACATCCCTATCCATTAGGGGTTTTGAACCAGTATCCCACCACGCTGGTCCAATGCGGGTTGTTGGGACCGACTTTTACATCTCCACCTCGACGCATGGATCATCTTACTTTTCAGACAAATGGGTGATCGGTCCATTGACCTAACCAACTAGGAAACAACAATGAAATTTTTTGATCTGGGATTCGAACCCAGTACCTCCGTTCTAAAGAACGCCTATACCACTAGGCTTAGGAAGGCAATAAAAATACTAGGCCTAGTTTTATTTAAATATAAATATCTCATCGAAATATTCTTCTTTGTAAAATATACCACTCTATACATTATTGAGTTCTCACGCACTGAAGAATATTATTTAACTAATCTTCAATAATAATAATATAAAAAACTTAAACGACGTCATGTTTAGTCAAATACAGCTTATTAAATTTATTCTATATATAATTACTAAAGCTTCCTAAAAGCGTCAATAAATAATTTCACAATACCCGATATATTCTTATAAATTATTCGATCATAGATGGTAGACTACAATATGTTTTTATTGAAAGCCTGCAACAAATTGCTAACCTTGTACTTTGCTGCTATACTATACAATACCTAGTAATGAAAATGAGAGAAAGGGTTTTACGTAAAAACGATTAGAAATAAATCCCCGGAACCCAGTCCCGGTGGTCATTAGCGTATTATTAAATTACTAAAAGGGGCCCCCGAGCGCGTGGAAGCCTTGTTAGGCTGAGTAATTCATCGTGAAAGCGGGGCGAAATATTCAGAAAAGAGAAAAGCTTCTTTTAAAAGCTTTGGAAGAAAAGAAAAGGTTGTTATGAAACACTTTCTTTTCTTTGAATTCACCTGTAGAAATAACTCCGTGTGTGTGCGGATTATGAATATTTTATATCGGCAGCGTAAAAGGTTCGTATGCCGGCCGTGGTCTATAAGGGAAAGCAATTTCGATCTTGGTTACAATAAAGGTGAAGATATTTTGATCTTATTTTATGAATGGAGCATACTAGCACTACTAATATTCTGAACAAAACAGCTTTATCATCCTTCACACAAAGAAAGCGAAAGTTAATTTATCTTTTAAGTTAGTTTATTTAAAAGTCTAAACTGGTAAACTAACGTTAATACCAGCATCTATCGATTATCTAAAAAGGAACTCCAAATTATTATTTTAGCATATTCTTATTTCACAAATGAGGGTGTTTAATAAATCATTTTAAAAGAAAAATTAAAATGATTTGATTGAACTATTTCCACCCTAGAACAAGCAAACTGCTCTACATTTTCTCTAAGCATATAACTAATTCCACACATGAAGTAACAAAGTATTATAATAAATAACGAATACGTGCTCATGCATGGATGTGGCAATAAATAATGTAATAACCTTACCGGATCTAAGCATAAACCGCAGCGGGCATCAGTAGTGCGTGAAATATATACGACAATATGTATACATATATATGTGATCCTGTTTTTTAAACTCACTGTACACGATATCTCTGAAGCTATAAAGCCGATTGAGTAAAAATGTAATATGAATATACATATTTATTGTAAAAGTAGCATGGGACGCCCTGCGGCAAGATGGAGTGATGATCGCAAAGTGGCCGGGTGTGGGCTGGATGAGAATAGCCGAAGATCAGAAGCCGTGCATTAAAGGAGGTCTATGTCCAGCAGTGGACTGACACAGGCGGGTAATTATGATGATGATATCTATTGCCAAGTCAAGATCACCTAAGAGCGAGTTTTACGAAATTCCACCCGCAAACAGGATTGCGGGGGTTAACAAGCCAACGAAATCTCACTAAGCGCTAAACAGTATGTAGAATATTTATTAGCAAAGCAAAAAAGCGAATCAATTAGTGTAGCGATGCCAAAAATCAGTCACTACGCGATGTCGCAAATAGAATTGCATTTGTTCTTTGCTGACGTCATTAGGTGGACAGTTGTCTCGGTGTTCTGCTGTTCAACTCTAGGTATATAAGTAGTTCTGCCTGCTTTATAATTAACAAGTTATATTTCAATTATAGGCATGATTCTGTTTATGATCAGTTTCCAAAACGTCTTGTATTGTATTTATTTCAAACTTTTCTGTGCACACATACATACATCTCTACGGAAATAACCAATAGGGATGATGCAGTGAAATTGTTCTATTTAAAATTGTCTTTTAAACAACTACACTAGTATTTATGTTTATTAATCATCAACTTAAGAAAATTACGATTATTTTTTGTAATAATATAAAGCGAATTAAATAAATATTACATAAAATAGAAGCTTATATAAAGAACTAATTTAGTTGTTGGTATAAATACGAGTTCGAACTTGAAAAGAATATCGAGCAATATCTTATTTTATACAATTTCCTATGGTGCAGATTCGCCGCAAACGTGCAATTCGCAAAATGGATGGATTGAAAGAAGCTCCATCGTACGTGGAGTGAATGCTGTATTAAATATAAAATAGTTCACTCCTTCAAAGTTATTGGAAATACCGCGTGGAATTTTAAAAGGACGATCGGTTTACTTTTTAAAATAATAAATGTTCTTAATTTTTTATTCATAAAGCGATTTTTTATTAATTAACATTCAGAATTGTAAATATTTTTTCTTTCACGAATACTATTGAGTTCGTTAACGGATTTTTTTATTGCCTTCGCAGGCAGACAAGCACTCATGCCACCTGATGGGAAGTGGTCACCGAAGCCCATAGACATTGGCAATATGAGTGGAATAACCAATACGCTGCCTACCGTGAGACATAGGGTGTTAAGTCTCGTTTACCCAAAATACGCTGGCTATGGTGTCCTTCAAGCCGGAGCACAGTAGTGTTTTCACACTACTGCTTTGCGGCAGAAATAGGTACCGCGGTGGTACCAACCCAGACGGTCCCCTGTAAAAAGGGGACCTTCCACCAGTAAATAAGTTAATACAAAAGAAAATAAACAAACCTAGATTGAACTCCACACGTGAAGATTATAACGTTGATGAATTTTGAATTCTTGAGTATATCGGTGTGAAAATGAAGCAATATGGTTAAAAAACATATGTTACAATAGTAAATAAATATACAATTATGATGACAAGTAACAATTATAAAATATTTAATTAAGCACATTAAAATAGATTATTAAAATACTCAATTATTGACATCTTTCTCTAAACATATTTTTGTTTTTAATTTGAGCACTAATTACATAACTGTCTTCTAATAACATTTAATTTCGCTATAAGATAATAGTGGCAAGAAGCACTTTTTATCGGTTTCGAAGGCAGACATACAGTCGGCCCACCTGATGTTGAGTAGTACTGCCCATTAAATTGGGCAATACCAGTGCGCTGCCACCGTGAGACACACGTCAAACCGGAACACAGCATTGTTGTCACACTACTGTGTTGCGGCAGAAATAGGCACGGCGGTGGTACCGCCCAAAACGCCCCCCTGTAAAAAGGGAACCCAACACCTCTTGAACCAAAATAACTAGTGCAGTGCTGTGATAAAACGATTGCCTTTAAGCAACATACAATATAGTTAACATATACCAAGTTCATCTGTCCATTGATACCTCGTGGTTGGTTCTAAATTCGATTTATGCTTTGTAGATTACTATATAAGGCCATTATATTAGGCCATTATATTATACACAAATTTCTTAACAAATAAAACAAAAATCATAACAAAACTTTCTATTAATACAGCTGGTACACCTGAAAAGAGCGAACAATTTCTGATACGATTAAAGCGACTAAAGAGCGTGGCGCTACCAAGATGGCGTCACTTCCGGCGCGGGAAATTAACCGGAAGGCAGCCGTTTCGTGCGCCGTTACGTCACCGGTGACGCCTTAGCTTACAGTAAAGTAAGTTCCCTAGGGAAAAAACAATTATCAGAGTATATGGACAAATTGTTAGACTTAATGACGAACGTAAAGTTATATAAAGTAAATTAAAATAAAAAAAATCTTTTAGAAATATAAATTATTCAAGGTAATTTTCTTACACTGTATTTTAATGTTTAATTTTTATTATTATTCGAACGTCAGTTTATTTATTGTTATTGAATGTAAATACTTCTTAATTCTTCTCTAATTTTAATTGGTAATAGGTAATCCAAAATTTATCATGAACCTATTAATAAAACATTTTAAACCCTCAAAAATCTTAAAAATTCTATTAGAATACGAAAAGTTGTATTCAAAAACATATTTAAACTAAACCTTCATACATCCATTGAAATTCAGCATTGCATGAAGTTTCCTAACTCCGTGATCGAACTGAGAAGATACCATTTTGTTACATGAAAAAATTATACTTGCATTATTATAATTTATTCCGCGTTTTTTTTTTATTTTGGTCCATTCAATCCTTCCTTTCTTTTTCAACTCCCAAAACGAGCATTACAGCGCTGTTGTCAAAACAGCCAACTAACACAATAGCGGGCGATAGTACAAACAAATTCGTAGCCATTCGTTCCCCGCCACGCGATCCTCTACAAATAGGCCTCCGAAAGCCATCTTCAACAAAATCGCTTCAGTTTAACGGCGTTTCAAAATTGTAATTGCAAATTTCGCCCCACGGTGATTACGGACGTAATTGCGGGGCATTTGTTTTGCGACGGCTGAGAACAATCTTCGCGTTCGTTTGTTTCAATTGTTTTCGCGAAATGTGTTTTATTAATCGGTGCATTGGTACGATAACGATGGCGCAGTGATGCTAAAACAGCTTTTGTTTATCTCACTGCGTTGACTTTGTCTGCTTTTAATTTACCGCAACAATTAGTGCATATTAAATTTTGTGTAAACAGAAATACGTTTAATGTATTGCTATTAATATAGCAAGGGAGTACTAAATAATATTCAGTTAAAATGGTGTAAACAAAATACTAGAAACTAAAATTAGAACAAATAAAATACTTCATTTTGTAAAGGCTGTTTAAAACTCTTTTGCGTGTCAATTATACTACTGATTCAAATGTGTTTCCGGTTCAGAGAAAAACCAAGGCAATATAGAACAAAAAAGTTTCACGCTCCAAACATGTGTTCGCTCCTGAATCTACCCTAAACATTTCGAGCGCCTGCTCGACTTATACACACGAACCCTTGAAATCAATAAGCCTCGAGAAGCTCAAAATAAAGTAGCGGTTTAATAACAATGGTTTTGCTTAAACTGTGAGTCACAAAATCCTTTCAAACTTAAAATAAAGAAAAATACTCAGTACATATCGAGCATTCGTTTTAAAACTACAAAAAAATCTAACCTGTTTCGATATTATCCTAGATATTAATAATTTGGCTGTATCTGTGTAGTTTATATTCAATTTAACAATTTCCTTCACGATAAATATAACAGTTAAAAATAAAAGCAGGTTTGCCATGAACAGCTGTCAATAGCCACACAGTTTTGTAAATTAGTTAAAAAGTTGATAAGAATAATTATTTCTTTTGCTTGCGCGAATATTATACATTATTAAATAAAATTACTTTACGGATTTGATCGCGTTTATTTTACATTTTAAATTCCGACGTTTGAACACTTTCCAGCGGCCGTGGTCAGAGGTAGACTCATTGAGAGTTATTTTCGTCATTGACATATACGAAGCAATAATAAGTATTACACGAAAACGAAGCAGATAAACATAACAATGACCATAAATAAATCACATAAAAATCTAAAGATTATTAAAGCTCACGCAAAAATTAAAAACATAGCATTAATAAGAAATGAGAGAGAGCGTCAGCAAGTCTACCCACAAAATCTTTAGTAGAATGCGGCCTTAACAATACTCGAACAGACCATAAACAAACATAAAATAGAAATAAAACACAGAACAGAAATATACCAGATGATGTACTTTCAAAAGTCGTTCGAGAATAAAAATAAACAAAAGAAGCTTTTGTCCTGCAAAAGGCTGTTTCGCAACTTCCGAAGAGACAGTGAGCAACTTTTTTACGGCAAAAATACAGAAACTGGATAAGGTATGAATATCTTCACTTTTACTCCGCGAATATAGTTTTTAAACTCGTATAACTTAAACAATTGTCTGTGTATAGATCCTATATGGCCTATTTTATTGGAATGCCCACGCTCTTTTTCTAATAGGCAGGGCATTTAATTACCATCAGATGCTAGCCAAGCAGGATCGCTGTAATAATAATAGAAAAATTAAAACTCCGACGTGATAATTCTTAAAAAAAAGATAAAGGCCTCATAAGCTATTTTCCCATTTTATATTCCATAATTTTAAACAGCATAATCACAAAAAACTTAAATATATTATAATTATTACCCAAAGTAACAGAGTAAAATTTTTCGCGAGAAATTTCGAGAAGCTTTCACGTGTCCCGTTTTATTTGCAATGAAAAAACACACCACCCAATCGGGAGCCAATTGAATGACACAAAGACGCGCAAAGGCCGTTTCCGATGAGCGGAAATTGCGCGAGCCCTGTGAACTGCGAAAGCCGAAAGAGACCTAGCGAAGGTCACATTTACACCGGAGGCCGGAACACATTCACAATGGATGCCTTTTGGCAAATAACGTCTACTCGGAAGCGGTTCTTTCGTTTCATTTCCTTGCAACGTTCAAGTGTCGATCGGTAGTGCTGAATAGCGCAACGCACTTGTGGCGAGTGTATCGACAATGAACAAGAATACGAGTATTTGTGGCCGACTGAAAACTTCTAGCTTTAGATATCGTTATCGTTAAAAATACTATGTTTATGAAAAACAATATATTATGTGATCATACTGATCTAATAAAAAAAAATATGATATAACTGCCTCCGTAACCTAGTTGTAAGGGCGTGTGCTTTAGAAACGGGAGTTCGCGGGTTGGAACCCAGCGGGGACTCAACAAATGTTCACTATTGTTTCCTAGTTGCTTAGGGCAATTTAGGCCGATTACCCAATTATCTGAAAAGTAAGACGGTCCATGCGTCGGATGGGCATGTAAAAGTCGGTCCACCCAACAACTCGCATTGGACCATTGGGATAGGGTCCAAAAACCCGCTAAATGGAGAAGGAGTGGTGCATTAGGGGAGGCCTATTTCCAGCAGTGTACTAACACTAGGCTGATGATGATGATGTGATCGTATATAGATGTCATTTTATGCAACTGCGCTGCGGTAGCCTACGGATAGCGATGTTATTACAAATAAAAAAAAACCTATTCGTACACTACGTAATTTACGTGATAAAGTATTATCATTTTGTATACATACATATATTTAAAATTGTTCTGTGTGTTGTAAAGCGCTTGAATAAGTTGAGTTATTTTCAACGTTTAATATTATTACTTTTATTTAAGCGAACACTTCGGGTCCAAAACTACTTGTACTTATATCTATGACAAAAATTACATATCAATTACTCCACAGAAAGTACGACAAAAAAATACTAAAGTTATATATTTTATAAATAGCGCTGGATGAATATTATTGTAGTAAGCGGCACAAGAATCCTGCATATATGAGGACATTGCAATGGAACCGCAATCAATTTGCACCGGTGTGGGTAGACGCTTTAAGGTCATCGCAAACTGTATCCTTATTAGGAACCATTGTAAAGTGGTACGAGTCATTAAAGAAATGACTGTAACATAATATTTCGTGATATTCTTCACTAAGAATTCAAAAATAATACAGGTTATTGCAATTCTACAATTCACTCTTCCACTTATGTGTTAGTGCTGGACATAGCCCCCCGAATTCATGCCTTCCCAATTGAAAAATCAAAGTTTTGGACCGTATCCCACCATGCTGATCTAATGCTAGTTGGTAGGTGGACGGACTTTTTACATGCCCATCCCACACATGGATAATCTTATTTTAGGTAGTCGGCCCAAAGAGTCCTAACCAACCAGTAATCAACGACAACACAAAGTTGTTTATGGTGGGATTCAAACCCACGACCTCCGGTGTATAACGCTAGACCACGGAGTACAATACTGTATTCGAAAATCATATGACAGTTTAATATTTAAGTGGTACATATATTGATTCATTACCGTAGAAAGATATTTTAAAAAAATTCCAAGTCAGTAATGGAAACGCAAATAACTAGCATATAGATCTATGATCATAACTACCAACGACTATTCGCTACAAATTTACAAACAATTCAAATAACATCATATTGTAAAAAAGACAAGATTGTAAAAAAGGAAAGTAACACATTATTCCACAGGGACAATGATATCCCAACCGAATACCTTTGCGATTTCCCTAAAGAACAACATAATAGGTCGTAAATGTAACGTTCGCAGCTGAAGAAAGAAGCCTTCAGAAGCCTTAGGGAATTCATCCAACATTTTTATCATAGCAGATCTGAATAACGCCTCCCAATCAATATAGTTGGCTCGCAGTAGTCGGGTCCGGTTAATGAATAGCCAATCAAAAGTGCTATACGCTACGTAGCTGAGTTAGTGCTGGGCTAAGCACCTATATGGCTTATCAATTGGCTTTCAGTGGTGTAATTGAATTAATAACGAATCTCATAATAAAATATTATTCAGAAGTTGTGATATCTAAATCAATAAAGTTGTTTAGAAAATTCCGAAGGCATTGTATCTAGGTCAGTGAGAGTGCTTGAAGTTTCGATCGAAGTACAATCCGAAGACATTAACAAATTAACAAAATTATGCTTTTAGATGTTCTATAAACATTTTACTATCTTATGTAACATATTCATTAACTTAAGATAGCTGCAAATTCAATATTTTAAATAACAGCAAATGATTCCAGGTAAAAGCGCATCTTATAGCGCTAAAAATCTTTTCACTTTACATTTTTCAACTATGTATTATAATCATCGTAAATTCGCTCATACATAATCCGGATGCTAAGCTCACAGTGACAATTGTACATTGCTGAAATATGTACACCTTTCTGACTTCACAGGCTCACCGCAAACACAAGGTCAAAGTTGAAACCACCAACCGCCAAGCCAACTCAAAGGGTCACAACTGACCAAAAACATAGAGAATCAGGCATTAGACGAATCCAAATTAGAATATCAAAGTCGCGCACGCCCTGAGAGCGGATGGCCGCATTTACATAGCGAACGGCCGCATCGGCCTGAGGCGGATAGAGCAAATACTGGGGAATTTCTAGGGGCACAGACGGACCGAAATTAATATCCTTGCGGTAGAGCAGTCCGCGTTGAGCGAGCGGAGTCGCTCACGAGCGAAACGCGATTGCGAATAGAGAATAGAAAGCCAGGAATTAACGAGTCGTAACAGATTGAATAGAAATCGATTCTTAAAGCACAGCGCGATTGAAATAAATAATAAATCTTTGAAGGAGTTTACGTGACAAAAACGGACTCGACACCAATAGATTTAACAGAAATAGGTGGAATAGAAATGAACGCATAAGAATCATCAACAGAAACAAGTACAATAGTGACTGACCACGGTAACAGATAAAACAGAAATAGTTATATAGCATATATAGCATGTTATATTACAGCGATAATATGTTGTTGATCACCAATAAAAAGGCACCAAAAAGACGTTAAACGTTCCCTTTAAGATTTGAAAAAAAAACAAAAATGGTTCGTTTCCTAATTTTCATGCTTTTAAATTTTAATTTTATCACTTATTATGCTGTGTTTAAACATTTATTTATTTTGTATTTCTAAATAATCAAACACATCCTTTAATGATTACCGATATTCATAGACGTATTCTCCTTTAAAAGACGATACGGCTGATAAATAAGAAACAAATATTGCCAAAGCTTATTACTTGGACCTCGTGCCAGTACTTGAATGCCCATACAAACGCCGTAAGGCACTCCCAACAGAACACGTTGCTGTAACCGTATTCCAAATAAGCCTTACATAGGATAGATACGCGGGACATACCTGACAACGTAAAAGACATTTGACGTGCATTAATATAATGTTTTGAGTATTATTAATAAGAAATACTTTACACGTATTTAATATTTGTATTATATTATTGTGATATTTGTATTGAAGATAATGTATTTTTTTTTAATTTTAAATGTAAAACGATAAATTCCTTTTATTACCAAAGATAAGCTACAAATGCGTAGCCAATTATGATTATGAAAGTGTAGAATATTTATGAAAAATACCAAGTTGGAGCGATTCGGAATAATTTATCTATCTGTTTTCAGAGAAGAAAAAATTAACCAAATTATTAAATACAAGTTAATATTATCTACTATATATTTGTAGTTCAAATCTTTCACAATAACCATAGTGGTACAATTATACAGACACACAAAGTTTATTATTCAGTGTAAACTAGGAAATTGTAGAGGCAATAACTCTTAGTTGGCAAGATGTAAATCATAGCTATTAGTCATTCTCTTGAGCCAACTGTGTCTCTATTAGTATAGCTTCGGAACACAAACAGGCAAGTTGAAACCTATTTATTATTTAATAAACATTTAAGTTCTTATAGGGCTTAGTCAATTTTACCAACAATTTAAGACTATTCATAAATATGTTCAGGCGACAGTTTTTAGCCGCTACGCGCAGTGGTTAACAACCCCTTTGGTGCAATAGTGACCCTGACTGTTGCACCAAAGGCCGTGGGCTCGAGTCCGACCGCAGGAAAAATATTGTGTGACATAGTGTTTTTCTCGTGTCTGCGTGTTTGTATACAATTGTATTTATTTACAAAATAAAATTAATCTTATGTATTTATCAGTAATCTAGTTTCCATAATACAAGCTTTGCTTAGTTTGGGACTAAACAATGCCGTGGTATTCCTCCAGAATGATTAAAAACATAAAACAAATTTATGGCTTTTTGAGCTGCCTAAGAACTTGAATGGCACGAACCACCTACATTTTTAAATGAAGATTTATCAACCGCACCCGCAGTGCAAGTAAGAAATTTCCTTGACCAGGAATAACCGGGAATGTGGATTAGATGTTACTTACTTTTGTTGACGTTGACTTTAGGAATAGTGGCATCACTATCTGTCTCGCTCACTCATGGACAATATGACCACAATCTATCTATATATAATAGTTAGCAAAACTCGGGTAACTTGAGGTTTAAAATTTTTTACTCGTTTTTTTTTTTAGTATGATAACAAGTATTGTACCATTTTAGATTCTTGTCTATGCGCCAGCTTTTGATAGCACTTGCCAAGACACAATAACATTTTTTTTTAAAAAAAAGGGCCTTTCAAAGTTGACAATTTCTTTTAAGTTTAACTACATAGTTTAATAAATTAGTCTTAGGGCAATAGTATCTTTATTTTTGACTGGCATTCAGGTATTGCCATCTAGGGTTATGACTCCAAAATCTAAATTAACAAAAATTATAAAAACTGACCATAGAAATCGACAAATGGTCATAGTATGACCACATAATATTTAATATGGTAATAATTTTTTAAATAATTAAATAGTAAAGAAAGTCCATTAAACACAACAGAAAGAAAAGAGTAGAAAACGCTTACTGTCACAATTTTATAATAAAACTAAGCAAATAAAACGCAGCGTCGATGAATCAATTACAAATCTACCAGGGGCACATAACAATCCGTTACCATCCATCAAAGCAGTCGTAACACTTCTACACACATACCAACGATAAAAATAACAAATTCATCACAGATAACCCACAAAGAAACCTATCTCGAACGACTTATACTGAACCCGAACACATTTATATAGTATATGTCGCAGAATATGTCCCACGTAAATTTTTACAACGCAGTATCGGAGGTCGCTATTATTTTTCTTACTGAGGTTGGGTTAGCACAAACACTTTTATGGCAGGAATGAATTTCTACGGACGTCTGCGGATAACGTTTCCAATAAGGCAGTAGGTTGTATGTAAAACAAAATGATATTGTGGTGGTCCAGATTCGTAAGGTGATACTTATTCAGTATGGCATAAAAGTATTGATTTTTAATAATCATAAATTCGTCTATCTTATGATGCCTTGGTACACATGATATTGTTCTGCGCTACAAGAACGTATAATTGAATAAATTAATGAATTCTTATAAAAAAATAATAATGGCAAATATGCTCTCCGATTTAAGTTTTACCAAACTTCGATGCAATGTAACGTAAGTAACGAATATTTAAAAAAAAATCTATACTAAATTATGATCTATTTAAGCAACGGGTTCGGAGATATTGAGTTATAGACATGAAAATAATCACACTAATTGAATAAATATATATTTCATGACGTGAACATAACACCGAAAAACTCCAAACTATGCAAAGCTTGTATTACAAAGTATAAGTCAGACAATTACATAAAAAACTTTTTAGTAAATAAATACTATAATGACGACTTTTTACTTAAAAGTTTTACTATAAACTTAAATTTTTATAGCACTATTGAATTTGCATAGGCGCCGGGGTTTATCTTCCAATTGTGCCTTCAGCTAAACGTTTGCCTGCTAACCCAAGATAGGTCCCTCATTATAATCGATCCCGGGTCTGTTTGCTATTGTCCATCTGTGTATTTAACTCGTAGCTTTAGGATATAAACGCTGATTCAATGTTTTGTAATTAAAATTAAGCTCACACCCAATCAGTATAGGTAGTTACATTCCGTAGTGTCTCGCAAAGATTCAATTGTTTAACTCAATCTATTTAATCTAGATGATGGAATTGAGTGTTTTCCGTTATGCCCACTTCCGAATGATTATGTAATAAGTGATCTGACACTAAAACGGATAGATAATTTGTAAACAGTTGAACAGATTTCAATATATATTTAACTGTCTTGAAAAAGAGCCAAATTAGTTTTAAGATAGAAAGATGGAAGATGACACGATATATGACAGAAAATTGATAGAAGATGTTTAAGTAATGAGACTAAAAAATATAATATATAATAACAAACATTTTGCTTCAAGTATTTCGATGTTTCAATAGGTATAAAATACCATTACAGAACGAAGTGCTAAGTGCTAGTGAAAAACTCCTAGTATTATCACTATGCAGTTATGTATTAACAAAATCGCCGTTATGAAATGGTCGAATATTGTTACAAACTACATCACGGCCAATACAGTAAAGAAATATTTACGCAATAAATTTATATCATCATAATCATCTCATTACCCTCTAATTAATAATCATTAATACAATTTCATATCCAGCACAAAATGATTATCTGTACCTACATGAGTGCACTATCGAATATATTGCCGATAACCGCATTCAATTTCGGTCGCATTAAACGAAGTCCACGTTGAGTTTCAATCATTTTAAAAGCATCGTCGCGTGAAATACAGTTTGAATTTGTGATCGTAGGGAAACGAAATAATGTTCGCTAAAAAAACTTTCATATTTTTCATACATAGGAGTATTATAATGAAATCTCACATAACAACTGAATCGTATTCTCTGACACACATCTGGAAAGTAAATTTAAAATTTGCGATTTCATTAAAACGGGCCAGTAAAATAAAGTAAAACTTTTATAAGAAAAATGAAAATGAAACTTTCGATACTTTCAATACGATCGGATTTTTTAACCTAACCTAACCACCGTTCTGTAAAGCGAAATAAAATTAACAGCAATGACTAGCAGTCCGTCCACAGCTCTGCCCGTATTATTTTCAGATTTTATTCCTGCTTTTTTCAAGGTAAAAGGTGGCCCATGTTACTCAAGGTAGCTTTCTAATGGTCATAAAATCGGCACAGTAGCCTTTAAATTTGTTCATAACAAACGTGTGTGTATGTTTGTTATGAAACACAAATCTTTCCTCTTTCAACATCAGCCTTCGTTAGTCCACTGCTGGACACAGGCCTCCCCTAATACACCCCTATCCATTAGGGGGTTTGGACCGTATCCCACCACGCTGGTCCAATGCGGGTTGGTGGTGGACCGACTTTTACATGGCCATCCGACGCATGGATCATCTTACTTTTCAGGACAAATGGGTGATCGGCCCAAATTGCCCTAACCAACTAGGAAACAACAATGAAAAATTGTTTCGAACCCACGCCCTCCGGTTTCTAAAGCACACGCCCATACCACTAGGCTACGGAGGCAGTCTTTTCTCTTTATAACATTAATATTATTATCGTTTCAAATTGAACCGAAATATAATTAAACAAACACAATTATTAACAACGGTTTAGTGACAAACACAAAAGCCACAATCCCGCAATCGTGCCAACATAACAGATTCGCAAAAACCTCTCAACCCATTCAACATAACAGCCCATTGTGCACACGATGGAAAACAACAGATAACATATAACGTCGGAAATCGCTTATTAAATTAAACCACCGCCCTCCGCAATCATATGGGTCACATGATATCGCAGATAAAACGAAATCGTTTATGTCATGCCGTTACTGGGGTACATTGAAGCCTCAATGACCCTCAATACAGTCGGAAAATAAAAGAATAAACGTACGAACCTTGGACCTTTGGAACCGTTGGCGACCTTTCTGATCATGCGTGCGTCTGTTTGTTTGGGCTTTTATGTTTATTTTATGCGTCGCTTACTTGTTTTGGTTGTACGGTTGAGTTTCATGATTATTGGGGAACAGGTGACGTATTTACGGGTCGTGATATGAGAGGTTATTTTATTAACGATAATTCATACGGAAGAAAATAATTTATCGCAATTTATTCCATTGAATAAAGAAACGAATTCAACTAAGAAACGATGGTATGTATGTCTTGAACTACATGGGACCGACTGGAAGGTACCAACGCGATGTTTCTTATAAGAAGGGCGTGTCACTTACTACTAGGTGATAGACCTGCTTAAATAAATAGAAAAAAGAAATAATTTACAAAATTCAAGAAAAATAAAATATAAAAGAGATACATTATAGCAAATAGTACCCATTATTCAGCGAAAAGAAACTCTTTATTTAAAAAAAAAGGATTATAACAAAACTTCATTATATATCAAATACACTATTTTACGGATTTTTACCTTAGTTTCACATAAGTAATGGTCATGGATGCTGGAAAGAATCCGAAACGTCAGTAATAAATGTATAAAACTAACGCGAAAAATCCGCAAATTGTGGATTTGATATGTATAATAATCGCGTAAATAAAAGAAATGAATATCCATTAAAACCATAATATAGTCATTATGTAAGTGAAGGAGTATATAGGTTGCTGGCATCAAAGGCATTGTAATTATCAACCGACGTCAGGCCGCGTAGAAAGTGGGACGGAAGCGGGCGCGTCGTAGCTCCCCGCAGCGCTACGCCGGCCTCCTTGCTACGAACTTGGCGCGTCGTAGAGGGTTACGCGGGTCGATTTTAATGCTTCATAACATTTTATAAGTGACTTTAGAAATATATTTAAAGGTTTTACATACACAAAATGTAAAAATTGTATATATAACAAATGAAGGTACATTTGTTTGTTGATACATTTACAAAGGCCATAATTTTAAGTGATTGTAATACTTTATAACAAAAGTCTCTTCTGACGTATAGTGAAATATATTTTCAACTCCTTATTTTGAATCACATCTTAGTCCGTCTAACGCTGGTGCTTTATATTACTTTTTTTTTACTATATAATTGCAATACGAACTTTTTTCGTTTAAAAAAATATTTAATTTTTATATTCTTTTAATCCCAATATTCTTCGAAATAGGACCTCCTTCAAGTACTTAATATTACCTCATAAAATATTAAACACAACAAAAGGCGCGACGACCCAAAGCGAGTAATTAATAAAAGTGCTCAGCAACTTATTGCGTTCCTCCCCGCGAACCTTCCTGTCATATCTTTCGTAATACATTATTTACTTCGGAGATCCAAAGGAATGCTCTCTGCGATCACAAAGAATATCAATTAATTATTTATCAACGTTTTTGTGCCCGTGAAAGGGAGCCAACAGGGCTATCAAAGGCATGTTCCCTTTTAAGCGATCTGCCCGACCCACTTTAGGGCCAAAGTAATTAATTACACGTCATCCTGACTTAGTACGAATGAGCCCCGATCGAAATTGGTTTATGTCAGTTTTACTTTATGACGTCTCCGTTGTTTCGGCTCTGTGTGCTAATATTGACGCCTTCGAATTCTGTATAGATGGTAAAGTTCGAAGATTTTGTGTGGAAAGCCTCTTTGGATGGTTGTGACTTCGCAAATTTTGCTAATTAGTTTTTGAACATCGAAGAATAACCCTATTGTTGTATACATATCCTTATTATAACTTCACCCATTAATTATACAATTGAATCGTATACAAAAATAACTACAAACTAACATAAAACATGTTATTTTTTATTAATACTACACTATGCAAATATATAAACATAATTCTCTTATCAGTTTATAAAATGAAAAGCAAATTTACGCATTATTGTTATGATTTATTTATATATATATATTTATATTCTATGAATTTAGTTTTATTTATATACATTTATGCTAAATCACTAAATGTGATCACGCCTAGATAGTAAAACACTTATGTACAGTGTGGTAGCAAAGCATATTCGAATCGTATCTATAATATCGAGTTAAATCTTTTCCTATCACGCTAGAAAGTTAAGTATCAGTTGCAAATATCTTCACCCATATTTTGTAATACCTATATTCCATAGGCACTTACAAAATTTACAAACAGCAAATTCAACAAGCAGCCAGTGACCCGTGGCTTAAACGTATATACAAATACTTACTCTCCTTTAAGCTTATAATATTACAAGCAAATTTACCCATCCTAGTAATGATTTATTTGTGTTCTTCATCTTTATTTTTTATTCAAATGTTAGATAGCAAAACACTTATGAATAACACAGTTATAAGAGAAATTCGAAATATCTATAGGATCGAGTTTGCTCTACTCCTTTCCCACTAAAACATAAAGTACCATTTTCACCCATACTTTGCAACACCCACCAATACCATCCCATAGGCCCTGCTACATTTTTAAACAGCAAACTCAACAAGTAGCCAGTGACCCGTGGCTACGTTAAAATGTTTGCTCAGCTACTGACTCGTGTCATATCCACCGCTTATACCCTCACACCCTCTCCCATATAGAACTGCTGACAGCTTTGACAGCGCGTGTCACATTTAGTGGCAATTGATTGCGATTCGTTGCGGATTACGACCCGCCGAGTTGCGACACGACAGTCCAGTGATTCGCAGCGGGTGAGGGATGAGTTAATATGGTTTATGGGGGTCAGTATTGTCTTGTTGTCTCCATTGGTTGGACTTGGGTCTTTTGAAAGTTATTTGAAATGCTATTCATAACTTTACGCGAATGTGAATGTAATAGAAAACAAGAAATCATTTATTTTATTTCGTTAAATAGTTGAGAATCGAAGATACCGTTGCTCATATTTAGGACTTTTAGGTGCCCGCGACTTCGTCCGCGTGGAATGTAATAAAAAAGGCTTAGTTAAATAAAATTGGAGTGTCTGCTAAAATCTAAATTTTTCAAAAATATGTATTTGTTGATAGATATTGCACCACTACTTTATTTATAAATATAAATTAAACCTTATTTTTATAAAATATTACCAGTGAAAATCTCGTCCTAATCGGTCTAGCCGTTCCAGAGATTAGCCGGAACAAACAGACAGACAGACAAACAAAAATTCTAAAAATATGTATTTTGGTGTGTGTACAGTATATACATTCAAATGCATGTAGTAGAAAGCGGTTATTTTATATACAAACAGACACTCCAACTTTATTTATTTGTATAAATATGTAAGACATAAACTCCATCTTGCCGCAGGGCGTCTTACACTACGTTTGCCAAGCCTCGGTCTCCACTCCAGAACTTTCCGACGCCCTGCGGCAAGAATGAGTGACGACATTCGCAAAGTGGCCGGTGTGGGCTGGATGAGAATAGCCGAAGATCGGAAGCGGTGGCGTGCATTGTGGGAGGCCTATGTCCAGCAGTGGACTGACAGGCTAATGATGAAGAAGTCATAAGCGTATTGCTTGTGACTTTCACTCACTATTTCCTTCATTTGTTTAATTGTTTTCCGAACATAAGACGCCTACAATTTTACTTTATCTATGACAATGTCTAACTAACGTCTATCACTACCTAGACTTAGCAGACATTTAAGCAATTTAATATTGCATAAGGTATTTTAAAAATAATTACGTTAGAAGCAAATTAAAACAATTTGTGATATAAATACATCAAGAAACATTAAAAATAAATTTCTTTCTCCTTGCTTAGAAAGCGCTCAAATTACATAAAACTCATTAATTTACGATTCAAAATTAAAATTCCGCAAAGAAATACGTACAAATTAAAAATATAAATACTCTAATTCTATATAAGATATAAACAAAATAAAGTAGAAACGAAATTAGTAATAAATTAATTCCTGTACAAATTGGGACCCTCCGAGTCCAATATATATACCAAAATGGCGACCTAATTACAACGTTAATTGTGAAAAGAAATATTTTAATACAAAAAAATAAAAAATCTACCGGTTTAATTAGTAATTGTGCAGTCAACTTTAGTTTCTTTGGATATATTAATTGCTGCAAAGTTGGTTTGAAGTTTATAATTTCAAACGCTCACTTATTAGTTGATACACATTTTTGGTCGAAATTTAAAATATGTAGCGAATGTTGAGTAAATACTACTAATAATAATATTATACTACGGGAATTCAGTACGATGAAACTTTGATTTCTCCCGCTTGGCGCGGTGGTTAGTGACCCTGACTGTTGCGCCAGAGGGTGTACGTTCGATTGCCACTACGGGAAAATTATTGTATTAGAACCAATATGTTTTTCACATGTCTGGGTGTTTGTATTTTCATTATATGTATTTATTTACAAAACAAAAGAAAGTAAAGTTTATGTATTATTCAGTAATCTAGTTTCTTTTTCGTCCTAAGATATTGTTTTATATATTATTTTAACCATTATTCGTTGTTAAAAGCGAATTAAGTTGAAATAAATATTTATTGCTGCTGTAAAATCAATACAACCCTAACTCGATGATGTGTACATTGACGAATATAGTTTTTTGTAAATATAAGAAGAACGATTAACAAATATAATCTAACCTTTAAAACATTACAAAATTTTCAGAACCATCACTAAAACCACCATAAACTCCATACTACTGGCGATGTAATAGATATGCGGATTATTAGCGTTTGTATTGTAATAATATTTAACCTCGTATTTCCATTTAAGCTCATCCATCCCCTTTCATAGCAGACATCGCACACAATCCGCGGCGTCATTCGAAACATCCCAACAAGAAATCCTTACACGTGGACAGATTCCAATGCGAGCGAACGACACGAATGGGCGGGAAAATGTGGCGGCAAAAGCGCCATGTTCGAAATTCGAACGCGGCAACGGCGCGGAACACGTTCGAGCGACTTCCGTTTCATAACACACAAAATGGCCGCCACAAAACGCTAGCCCCCAACCGACATTTGGCGGGAACAATGCCTGCGCGCGTAATGAGACACCGCTAATGGAATTTATTTTAATAACAATTAATGAACGCGCCGCTAGGAACACAGGGATGCGCTTGCTAAATTACTAATTATGCGCGGCTTTTGTTATTTCTACGCTGTGATAAATTCTTGTTTTGGCAATTAACAATTAACTGTTTTTATGCAATAAGGAAAATTTAAATTATAAAGGTGGTAAGTGGTAAAACTGCCTCGTAGCCTAGTGGTAAGGGCATGTATATAGCATGTCTTTTGGAACCGGAGGTCGTGGCTTCGAATCCTGCAGAGACTCAGCACTTTTCATTGTTGTTTCATAGTTGGTTAGGGCAATTTGGGCCGATCAGCCAATTGTCTGAAAAGTAAGATGATCCATGCGTCGGACGGGCATGTAATAAATGGGTACACCTACCAACCCGCATTGAAGAGCGTGGTGGGATACGGTCCAAAAATCCCCTAATGAGGAGGCTTGCATCAGGGAAGGCCTATGTCCAGCAGTGAACTAACACAGGCTGATGATGAATGATAAAAGGTGGTAAGTCTCATTTATGCAAGGGACCGTCTGGGGTGGGCTACAAGACTTGCCGAACTCTAGTTTGGTTGCAGAGACGAGTTCATTTAACACTTTAGATTTTTTGGCGCACGTATAATTGTATAATAATACTATATATAATAGGCCACCTTTATGAATACGAAATGGTGGTCGACCGACCAGGTAAGGTCGAGATCTCCGTGCAGTATACGGTTCAAGTTGGCAGCGAGAAGCATGGAATCGGCCATCATGGCGCTGATTGCGCAAAGCCTTTGTCGAGTAGTGGACTGATATAGACTGATTATACATTATCATCATCATCATTGTGATGATGATAATGATATGATGAGAATGATATGATCATTATGATGATGATAATAATTGAAGTGGCAGTGGCCGGTCATATAATCAGAAGAACGGATGGCCAATGGGTCAATAAGTAATGGAGGCCGCGTTTGGGAAGACGGAACGTTGGTCGACCCCCGACCATGTGGGATGCCGATCTCGCATGCGAGTAAGACGGTGAAGAACGCGTCTGGCTTCATTGACAAATTTGCCGCAGGACGTAAGGCTTACTAATGATAAACTAAGCTATCACCAACAAGCCTTTTTTACAACATAGCTGATAGAGCTCAATCACTTAGCCCAATCATTCTCAACAGTACTAAAATGCACGAAAGTATAGCAAGACGAAACATCATACACTCTGTTAATAATAATGAGGCCAACTTGTAATAGCATTACCTACTTACTGAAGTTGTAATATTCGTAAGGTTTCAGGCGGGTACTTTTGAGCGGGGATTCAGAAAACCTTGAGCCCGTTAACGTCATACTGATAAATTAGACTATTAACCGTGCATGTTACGAGAATACTTTATTTTATTTGCGTACGAAGGCAGACGAGCCACCGGATGGAAAGTGATCACCAACGCCAATTTATAGCGGCAATACCAGGGGTATCACCTACGCGCTGCCTACACTGAGACATAGGATGTCACGTCTCTTTAACGCAGTAAATACGCTGGCTACCGGAACACGATAGTGTTTGCACTACCGCTTTTTGCAAAATAGGCACCGCGGCGGTACCGTTCCAGACGCCCCCCTGTAAAACCAGGACCTACAACCCCTGACCAAATTTACCTTAAACTTTTACACTGAACATATTCGATCGTTATAATACAAAACCTGGTTTGGAATGATTAACAGAGTACCTACACACATACACATACAAACGTAACTAGAGAAAACGGAAAGGGTTGAAGTGGGTCATAACGTCTAAAACCCAATCAGCGAGAACAATCAAGAGCAAATCAAACTTAATCAATTCTAACAATACAACCCAAATACTTCGATTCCGTCCGAATTTTCTCGGGAACGTACCATTGGAGAGTTATTAGAGCAATCTGGGCTTCGTAACTATGATGACGTCACAGCTATGCCAGCTACGTCACGGACGGACAAACATTCCAATTACGAGTGATATTAATCGAATAACGCGGCTTCCACTAACATAAATAGCTAATTAGCTTATAGAGACAATTGCAAATGATGCAATGAACATCATGGACTATATCTAATTTCAATTAAAAAGTATTTCTTATGCAGTTCATTTGATGAAAGGTGAAAATTCAATGTGTTTTGCCCTTGAATTACTTCTGATGATTGTGTAAAAAAGTGATGTTTACGATAAATAATTGCACAACACACAAAAACATTTCTTTTGTATTAGTGTTTTTTTGCATAATTTTTACATATTACAAACACGAAGCTAGATATTTAAAAGACATAAAACTCAAGTACGACGAATTTGCTAAGTTTGTTCACAAATATATCGCATGTTACATCGATACATCTACAATTTAACATTACCGAGACTGTAAAGCTCAGAAATTAGCCAAAATTCCATTGTCACATTGCAACACCGTCTAGTTTGGAATGCGACGCACGGATAGCGCTTATATCCGCCTAATATCGAACGCAGTGGCATTCTAAAGGGCATTTAGGACACCTAGATGTATACCTGGAATAGTTAACGGCCTGTATTGATCATGCAATATCTTCATACATATCGTAAACTATTAATGAGCTTTTATTTTTTAAGCATAATGAAACAAACTGATCTAAGAAAGGTCCACAAAAAAAAACGACAAGGAAATTAAAGGTTTGTTTAAAGTATAAATTATAGATCATCATCAGCCTTCGTTAGTCCACTGCTGCACATAGGCCTCCTCTAATGCACGCCTTCTCCATTATGGGGTTTTTGGACCGTATCCCACCACGCTGGTCCAATGCGGGTTAGTAGGTGGACCGACTTTTTACAAGCCCATCCGACGTATGGATCATCTTACTTTTCAGACCCTAACCAACTAGGAAACAACCATGAAAATTTGTTGAGTCCCCGTAGGATTCGAACCCACGACCTCCGGTTCCAAAGACATGCTATACATGCCTTACCACTAGGCTACGGAGGTAGTTCAGTTTAGTTTTTCAGTAGACAGACCACTGGCTACTGATGCACATATATTACATACAAGATTATAATTGAACACAGATGGGTATTATTTAGATATTCAAGGAAAATGTGCCGGAATGTATTTTTATCTAAAACGCAGCTGCTTAAAGGTCTTAATCAAAATAACTTTACAGTAATATAGGCTATACACAAAAATAACATATATTTAGGCTAGGATTAATTCTTACGTTTTTAACAAATATTTTTTAAAATACAACGGGTTCTGGGAAGCTGGGGAATGAAAGCTTGAAAGTATATACAAGTAAAAAATAAGTTTTATTTACTTGTATGTATTTGTTAAGAAAAGATGTCAAAAAGTAAAAAAGAGATTGCAATTTACAATAAATCACAATATTTATATCAACGCAGATAACGTAACAGTTTTTTAATTAACGAAGGTAAGCTATAGCCATTTTTGTTACAACATCATATTGTTCGAATAATAATAAATCACTACTATAAATTTATATAATTATAAATAACCTAACCGACTGCAAAATGGTGTTAACTACGATAAAAATATATTTACTGCAATAATCGGCTGTAAAATTGCGACTTTTCGGCCATTGTCAATATTTTTCACGTTTGAACATCCATTTATAGCCCTTCGTACTTATAATAATAAACTTAATCTAACGATAACGTTAATCGGACACTATTCGGTTGTGTAGAATGTTCTAGTCAACAGGCTGGCAATGTAATGTGTACAACAGTTTTGTTTATTTCTCCAGGGAAACCTTTGATTTTGGTAAGAAAGCGTCGAAAAAGTTTTATTTTAATAATGGTTATTTATTTTTTTATAAAATGTATATAAGTAACTATCAACAGCATTAGCCTGTGTTAGTCCACTGCTGGACATAGGCTTCCCCTAATACGCCTTCTCCATGAGGGGGTTTTTGGACCCTATCCCACCGTGTCCAATGCGGGTTAATGGGTTACGATCAAATGAGTGCCTATTGCATTAAACAAAAAAAACTCCGCTTCAGTAATACGAGATTGCTGACACCTCTGCCTGTCCTACGACCAGGGCCTCTAAAAAGAGCTCGAAAAGTCGGGTATTAAAGTTTATTGAAATATGGAAATAAACGCGATAAAACCTGTCTTTTATTTAATGAAAATACTATAAAAAAATTATGAACACAACAGTTTTACCAAAAGTAATTATTTCATGGTCATTATTTAATATAAGATCGTATGATAACAAGATATTTCTATATTAGACTTTATATATTAAACAAAAACGTATTGCTATCGATTTTTTTAGTTCCTCCTTGTTCTATCCAAAGATACAGTTAAATATTTTAATATACAGAGAAACATTTCCTTATAAACTAAAACACCATCAGATTTCGCCTTATGTAACAGTACAGCAGCGTAACTTGAGCACGGAAATGGGATCCGTGTCAGATAGGTGATATAAGAGAATTAGTTCGTCGAAACTAACTACGGGGAGGGCCGTACGTGACTAGCGCCGCCCGCACCTCTTGACTAGGAATTAAATTTGACTTGAGAACCACCAAGCGCAAGTAAGTTTAATGATGAAGCAGGAACAGGATCAGTTCTGGGTTTTCCACGTTTTAGAGTTAAAAGTGAGTAAAAGATAAAATAAATGCCATTCTAATAATGTAACAAGCTTTTTAACAAGAAGAGAAGAGCGGTAAAATAAATGTCAATTCACGATAATAAACCGCGCACACAAAAGCGGATGATCTTTGTCTTTGAAAATTTTTTTATATTACTAGTTTTGACTCAAAATATAAATTTTTAGAATATAAAAAATTTTAATGGTAAGTTTTATTAGATAGAGATTTTAAAAAAAACCCATTTTACGTCTGCTTATTATATTATATATCAATAAATTTCTACAGGTAATCTTTATCACTTAGTGACATGAGATACATTGATCATTTCAATTCTTTTTTTATGGCATACGCAGGCAGACGAGCAGTCGGGCCACCTGATGGAAAGTGTTCACCGACACTCATTGACATTGTCGATACTAGTGGTATCACCAACGGGCTGCCAACCGTGGGACATAAGATGTTAAGTCTCGTTTACCCAGTAAATACGCTACACATATGCAGCTACAGTGCCCTCCAAACTGGAACGCAATAGTGTTTTACACTACTGCTTTGCACCTGCTTAGAAATAGGCACCGTCGGGGTACCAACCCAAACGGTCCCCCGTAAAAAAGGGACCTGCAACCTGTCTCATTTGCCTTTTTTTCGCAGGCCCTCATTCTTTTTAAAGTTATAAAAGTGATGCTATCTTAATCCTTTTCAGTCTTGCCACATAACAGTATACATCAAATCTCTAAAGTTTCATCAATCCGTATAACACTACAGAATTCAGTGGACACAAATAATAAAGCTTTCATCCGAAATGTAGTGTACAAAATACGAACAGACTCGCTGTAGCGACAAAGCGACTCTACGGCCAATATTTATCTTCGTAGCCCCTTCACTGCGATGCTACGAGAGGCAGGTATTGTGAACGCACAAAAACATCGACCGTTCCACTGCTTCGGACATTTTTGTAAGCATTTTATAGATAAACGGTGAGAGAATAAAACGGTAAACTAGATTCTGCTCGCGGCTTTGCTCGCGTACATTTTCATAGCAATAATAATATTTATTTATTGTTTTATGCTTCATACCAAGATTTGGATTATAATTTAAAAGTTGAAGTAATCCAAACTAAACAAAGCTTTAGTAAAGAAACATGATGACCGAAATATGTATAAAAAATTACCTTACTTGTATTTTGTCAATATGTACATATTCATTATCATATTATATAGGTCTCCCCGAATGAACGTCTTCTCCATTAGGGAGTTTTTGGACCGTATCCTACCACGCCGGTTGCGTTAGAATGCGCTATGGCGGGTGGACCGTTTTTAGATGCCCGTCCGACGCATGGACCATCTTACATTTCAGACAATTGGAAACAACAATGAAAACCACGACCTCCGGTTTCTAAAGCACACGCCCTTACCACTAGGCTGCGGAAGCAGCTATATATATACATATTACTAAGATACAAACACGTAGATACGAGAAAAACATTATAATTATGACACAATATTTTCCTACTACAGGAATCCATTAACCGCAACAGCCAAGGTCATTTACACCAACAGTGTCGTCATTAGTAACGTTTTAGAAAAGATCATTAATAAATCGAATCTTCTCAATCATCTCTCACATTCTTATGTATGGAAAGCTACATCAAATACAAAACTGGCAGTTACTTTGACTTATTTTTTTTTTAAATAAAACCAAGAAAGTATTCTGAATAGCCAACAGCAAAACAGGAACTGAATAAAAATATTATTTACTACAACAGGATATATCGCATCATCTAATCACCGAATTCTACAATATCTACCAAAAACAATTCTAACACAAAGCGATGACTAAAACACAGAAGTACGGCGTCACTCTAGTAATACCACTAGCTGGTTATAATCACATTTATTACCTACGCCTAGTTCAATTGTCACAACCGACTAATTACAACGTGACATCGGCGCGCACAAACTAATTGGGGGGTAACCACTTTAGGGGTGACGTGTTGCCGCTTCTCAATGTGTTAATTAGGGTCTGTTAATTTATTTAACACAATGTAAAGGTACACAGTTTATTGACGTTAAGCAGTGGCTCGATTACAGTACGTTAATTATCTTTTGATTCATGCAAAATGAGAGGTTTTATCATCTTTTTACTAATATTTTTTTAAGATGGCTGCACCGCCGTGGTTATTTCTGCTAATAGCAGTAGTGTGGAAAACACTATCGTGTTCTGGTTTGCAAGGCACCGTGCCATCGTAATTGCTAAATGAATGAGAGAACTAATGTCTCAGGGCGGCGGCGGTAATGTAGTACCGTAGGTTTATTTCTAACGGGCAGGGCGTGTTACTAACCATTTGGTAAACCGCATCCGTGGTCTGGCGGTATTAGCCCTTGCTGTATAAACCGGAGGTCGTGGAATCCCGCGGGGAAACAACTTTGTGTTAACGTCGTTTTCTGGTTGGTTAGGACTATTTGAGCCGATCACCCAATTATTTGAAAATAAGATGATCCATGCGTCGGATGGAAGCCAGTCCACCCACCAACCCGCATTGGACCGGCGTGGTGGGCTACGCACCATACAAGTATAGATTTATTTTCATGCTCGGAATGTTCATCTTAATCTCACTAATTTTAATCAATAAATCTCTTGCACAAACGATACACCTCATTACCATCATTTATAACGATCACATGTTATACAAAAACATTCATTCATACAAATGGATTCAACGAAAACAGCAGAGCAGTTTCGGAGAAATGCAAAACATTTCAAGTCAAGTATTATACAACAAGGTACCTATTGCGCTACTTTTTTTGTTAAAAAACTCTACAATGCCATTTTTATTTGTCTGTTTCCATTGCGTGTCCGTTTAAAATATGATGTTACAATAAGAATGATGTTAAAAAATTAAACTATCGTTATTTGATCCTAATAACATTAAAATGCAAAAAATTGCAATTTGTTTGTTACTCTCTCACGCAAAACCTACTTACTGCATTGATTTTAATTTAATTAAACATACTACATAAAAAAAAAGAATCCCAATGGTCATATATCACAGCAAATATATAGATAAAGTTTGGCTTTAATATAATAAAAAGAGTACGTAGTACGTAGGAATAAATATCATTTAACTATTACGGCGTGCACTGCAAATACCTCTTCCTTAGGTCTTGCACTTAAGAATAGTCTTGCTTCTTAAGAATATAATATGTATTCATCACATATTTATATCAATTAACCATAATCACGCGGGCGAAACGGCGGTGCGAACTATACTATTCGTTACTTATATAAATTATGTCTAACTAATCGAGTAAACGTGAGTATTCAGTGGTCGTTAATATGTTTAATAACAACAACTAACAAATACATCATCCGTTATCAAATAAATAGACGCATGACGTGTCGTGTCGGCCGTTGACGTGCCGTGATCACATGGAGACACGCACCGGTACGGCCAGCGCCGTACCAATGTTTACGTGGGCCGTCGGAGCGGCAAACAAACCGTAAAAACGGCTTACGAGCCGATTTTTCGGTACGTTCCGCTCGTTTTAAAACAAAGGGACACGTTAATTGGATTGTTTATCTCTTTGTATACGTTTACGTATAGTTGGCGAGTGTACGCATCGTTACATTTAAATTAGTGTAATATACAGATGTTATTTAACGTATTTAATATGCTATTTTTGGATCGAGTGTGTGTCTGACGTGAGTGCTGCTGATTGTTGGTTTAGTTTTGCTCTTACAATGTGAAGTATGTAAAGTAAATCTTCGAAACGCGCGTATATTTCTTTGGGGCTTTGCTAAATATGCTTTTTAAACAATGTTTTTTTTTAGTTTCTGCATATATTATTCAAAAAAAAATTGAAAAATTACTGTATACGATTGAAGAATATATTTATGAAAGAAGGATCGCACCTTTACATTTATAAATGAAAGGAGATCATTACTGTGTAATAATAATAATGTCCTCCCAGTCGATCCCGACTACGGCGTACGATCGTATTACAAATCAGCCAACAGCGCAGAAGATATTATAGTGCACAAGTTTACGCGAAAACACAGTTGCGCTCCCTATTCCTTCACTCTCATGGTCTGATGGGACCAATAACTAACACGCGATCAAGCGCAGGAAAAATTTTTACATCCCCATCCAGCGCATGCATCAGATTACTATACAGGCAATTAGGTTATCGGCACACATTGTCCTAGTCAGCTAGAACACAACTATAACGCAAACTATATAAATAATCGATTTTATTTTTAATAAGCCATTAGTGCTTTCCTTCACAGTTAACCTATCATGGTATGTATTGACATGCGCATACCGCATACAGGAATGGCATTACAAAGCACGCGTTCAACATGTTACTGTAAATATTTCTGTAACAGTGATCGGAGGAGACATAAGGTCCGATACAATGGCGTCTTGGCCGAGGATCAAATCGACACTCAATGTGGAGCGTAATTAACTTGGCCACCGGGTTATATGCAGCTGTTCGGTTCAAATCAACGCGTATTCTTAGATACGGCGCAGCGATGTTAACCGAAACTCAAAACGGAACAGATAAAAGCATAAGGAAACGGAGAGCATAAATCAATGCAGTTTTATTATTTTCCGCCATTTTTCAGTTTTTCAGTCCAATGATGAAAGAGTTTCCAAGAAATTCAGACACAAAAATATTTGCGTCGAGTTCACGTTCGAAAACCTACCTAATAGTAAAGAAATAATTCAATCGTGCTAAAATTTACAAAGATAATTTTGGAATAGAAAATATTTGTTTCAAGACTTGTGATAAAGTCTTTCATCGACATGATAAGTTATCATCGATTTGAATCGATTTCGAGGTTGGAACATCATGAACAAAACTATTGATAAGGTCCTTCAATTTATATATATACAAATATTACTCATAATCTAGGTTACGTGAAAGCCATTCGTTATACCGGTATATCTATATGTTACTTCGAAGTTTCCTTAACAATATTTTGATTTGTATTTAGATATATAAGTAACATACATTCATTATCACCCTATGCTAGTCCACAGCTGGACATAGGCCTCCCCTTATGCACGCCTTCTAGATTAGAAGGTTTTTGGACCGTATACCTCCACGCTGGTCCGATGCGGGTTGGTGGATGGACCGACTTTTTACATGCCCATTCGACACATGGATCATTTTACTTTTCAGAAAATTGGGTGATCGGCCCAAATTGCCCTAACCAACTAGGAAACAACAATGAAAATTTGTTAAGTCCCCGCAGGATTCGAACCCACGATTGAGGGTGATAATGACAGATGATGACAAACATTACTATCTTCCAAACTGTCAAATATTTTCTAACTCATATGTTAATATTGATAGGTTTCTTCATATATAGCCGAGTATTGAAGCCAGGGATATTATGATATATTTTAATAGGTTATGTGATACGCGACAGAGCATGATCATCATAGTGGCATTGGTGGTTGGTTCCCATTTCCCCAAGATATCATGGGGTCCGCTTATCGACCATCCAGATTTACTTAACCAACGGGTTGTACAGAGGGCCGCTAGCATCTGACCTGCACTATCAAAAGAGCAAACTGCATTTCACAGTCGGATTCATCCACTCCAAAGATGGTACAATACCGTATTTTACATGCCCATCTTACGTATCATCTTGCTTTCAGACAATCGCAAGATCGGCGTATATTGCTTGACCAACAAGAAAACAAACAGAGTTGATCCCCCGCATGAATTTACTAGAATATGAAACACATTAGCAGTACGTATCTACGTCAATTTAACATCATAGTACAAATCAAAACAATCCGGTTTAAGGGAAAAACCATGTGATAACGTCACGTAGTCCACTCCCACGCTACTTCCAAGAATCGGTTTCGAATTAACGTCAATTTTCAATACCGTATAATATGAAATGCGTGAACACGTGCGTTCGCTACGAGCATTCCGGTCGAATGATGCTGCTGGCCAGTGTTGTACATTTATATCGATAGATATTTTTAAATTAGAGCGACGGCGATACCGAAACTGTTGTACAAAAACTGTAGTGTATTGTAGCAAATGAAACTAAAAAAAAATAATGAAAATGTCAAAAAAAATGAGTCTTACTAAATGGCAATGCGTTGCTGATTGTAGGGAGCTGCGATATTAACCAACTTTACCCTCAATATTTTGAGATTAATAAGTTTTATAAAAAACAATATCAAAACAAAAAAATCACATGAATATTCAGAGGCCACATAAAACTTAATTCTACACTATATTATATAAAAAAATATGGTACCAACAAATCGGGTTAAAATCGCAAAATTTAACAATATTTACTTATTAGTACACTAAAATAATTTTAAAGCATGAAACATTACGGCTTTTACTCTAATGCGGTGCCCATAAGCGATATAAATATTACAGCACATGTCTTTTACGAAGTTACGTTTTAACGAAAGCTTATACAAGCTTAGTGTCCAAACCTGAAGAAATGTTAAAGTCGATCATAATAAATGTATGCCATACCACTAAACACTAGAACATCAAACATCCTTTCATCATCATCATCATAAACAGTCTATAGCAGTCCACTGCTGGACATAGGCCTTTTTTAATGAACGACAAGATGGAGTCCATTAAAAATAGTTGCTTATAATTGCCACGCTGAGATCGATTGGCAATAGCATAGTAATAGCACTTGTAAACTACCTTATCTGTTGCAAAAAATATGCCTCTAACGTAAATAAACTCACAAACCGCAATTACATTCAATTCAAACCATTCAACTTGCACTAACAGAAAACAATTAAAATAATAAATTCTTGTTTAAATATATTCACAATATATTCATTCCATTACGTCAATCGTCAACCCTTATGAATATAACCCATGTTGGTCTTCCATTACTCATTTTTCCACTCTGTTATCGTTCCGTTACGGTACATTCAATTGTGTAATACATTCGACAATTTCAACACAATACTGTTGCATATCACATAAACTGAACCAAAAACAATAACGGATCGTGGATTCGAATCTGACGTAACCCGCGTGGGCGAAGCGTCTTGTTACTCATACACTAATGCGTTAGTACAGCTGAATGAAACGGGTTATTCTGATGGACACTTATATAATAGAGATTCGTAAACTTGAGTTGGAAGTGTGTTGAGATGTTTACGCTAATGAAATCATTGAGGAGCGTGTACATCGAAAACCATGAAAAGATATTCGGGATTCCGTATGTTGCTTTTTGTTAGCCACGGTTCATTTTTCAATACGCTCATGCGTGATTTAGTTGTATCTGTAATCTTAGATAACTTCTGGAAACATCTAGAATGATCTTATAAATAATCTGTTAACATTGACAATAATTTTAAATCGTCCTTTTATCAAAGGGTTAAATAAAACAGATATATGTTAACATTATCAGGATTGATATTGTATTACAGGTCAAATAAAAAAGGTTTACTTACAGCTTTTCTAGTCGTCGGCAAATGACGCAAACTGGCAAGAACATAGCAAACTTACCTGAAAATAAACAGTTCGATTAGTCACACGTGAATATTAAACAGAAGAACTATAATCTTAAGTCAATTCGTAGTGCTTTATAAAAGTAGAGATAAATTCGTCCAAAACGTCATAGAAAAAAACTCGTAAACAGAAAATGTCGCAGGGAACCTTGAGATTTATTCCCATAAGCATTGCTCAATTATAATATAACCTAACATCAAAGTCACAAGTCAGTCAGAGTAGAATGGTGTTATCAACATTTCTGTTACGCTTTAAAAACTCAAAAGTTCTGCATCAATCAATCTGAACATTAAACACAATAACAATAAACTTCAAAGATGAATATTATCTTAATTTATGACCGACCTCCCAAAAGAAAAATGTCCTCAATTCGGAGCGTACTTTTTTATATATGTTACCACAATGCTCCGCTCCAAGTGCTCCGATTTTGTTCATTCTTTTTTAAATGGATGGTGTTTGTTTGTATTTGATTCCCATTCTTTTAAATAATTTTGTGATTAGTAGTCTAATAGATATTGAAGAAATTAAAACCATTATGCGGCAAAAACCACAACCTCAATAGGACTAATTTCCAAAATGCTTTGCAACCTTAAGAGATAGACTAACTATTTCTATATAATTGACCCAATGAATTGGTCATATATATATTCATATGTTTTAAGAATAACCTCATAAAAAGGTTTTAATGTAACTAAACAAAAGTTTTGTCATTGCAAAATCTTATTGATTAAATTATTACCTTGAACGATAATAGAGATTTAAATACCTGTGGGGAAATCGCTGTTAATGCATCGGGGCATGTTGTCAGCGTCTTATATTTAGCAAAATGGTTATGTACTATTTGAAGTCGGTCATATTTTTATGTTAAAATTTCACTTATTCATCATTTTTTTACTCGTAAAACGCTTATAAGAAGAGTACTAGATTATCTAAACCACAAAACTAAATGGCAGAAGAGTTTTAGCTAAAATTAAATTGAATAGAAGAAACAATACCTGACAACTAAGTCGTAACCGTCTGAAAAACTCACCGTTAAGTACATTATTGTAGCAAATTTCCTAAAATAATTTAACTCTATTTTCCTGAACAAATTGGTAGGTACAGTTTTATGTTAAGCACCAGGCATTCAACTTTCACGACCCCATGGGATAAGTTAAAGAATAACATCCTAAAGCGACAGCGAAAGTCTCCACAACCAGAACTGACTTTCGCACGCCCATCTCATTACAAACCCATGCAGAAGCGGGAATCATATATATTTACGACTTACCTACAGCACTTTTATATGAGGCATAATAAAAACATCCATTTAATAGAATCAACACGTTGAATGAGTAAAAATCGGATAACAATAAAGAGCACGGCCCACGCCGCGAGTAAACGTCAGTGCCGGGATTTTCTTATAAACGCACACGACGTTTTACGATCGGCTTACACAGAGAACACTATTACGATCGGATGAATGGCCCCGTTACGGGTTAATTTCGCAATCACATTTCTTTCACGTTTATAGAGGATATAGGTACGAACGTAGCAAATAATTGTCGTAGCTTAGCCCCACGGTTCTAATTGCGCGTTAATTTGTTATATTGATTATTACACATAACACTATATACTAGTAACCCAAAACGTGCTTGCGTTGCTAGATGCTAGATTTTCTACTACACGTTTTGTATTATATTATTCATATTATATTTTAAACAATTTACACTTTTATCTTTTTAAATAACTAGCCCGCCGGTTCGCACGGGTGCAATACTGATATCTGTAAAACGTATGGATAAATATATGAATTAATCAGCGTTTCTCTACAATATTATGCATGAAACATACATATAAACTGTCCTTTTCAATCACTCTATCTATTAAAATGAACGCATCAAAAACCGTTTCGTAGTTTTTGAGATATAAGCATACATAGGAATGTTGGGACAGAGAAACGATAACGACGAAAACGACTTGATTTTATACTATGCGGTGACACTCTATAAGCTATGTAAAAAGTTTCATACAAGTTCATAAAGTGGTTTTGCATAAAAGAGCAACAATTACATCTCCTTACAAACTTTCGAATTGATGATATTAGCAGGATATGTTGTATAGGGTAGTAGGTAAATTGAAGAAACTACGATGTGAGTTATAATACAATATTATAGTCTATCAGTGACCGACACTGTCATGTACAATTTCAACGAATGACTAATCACCCTTTTGCCACCTGGCGGATTGATATAATTACATTCAGTTATAAATCAATCATTCAGAGCTAATGAATGAATGGAAATTTATTCGCATACAACGCGCACGTAAAGCAGCTGATGACAATATGTGTTGGCATATGTATCTCTCATACGAATATGCTAACAAAAACTTTTTTAATTAAATAAAAAATTAAAATAAATTCGAAACATAAAAATCAACGTTGTTATGTATGTTCTTTTTCATTAAAGATTTAAATCATAACAAAAGTCTTATTACTTCTTTACAAACGTCTATTGGAAAGTACCTGAATTTATTATTAGAATTTACAGTAATATCGATATAGATATTTACAAATGCATGTCACGTCTCTAAAATATATATATATATATTCTATAATAAAACATTCACCAGCCCTAATACAACCAATAATGGAAGTTATATGAACTTATCCTTATGTGAAACTGTAATGTGGTCAAACCAACGCGCACCGATTGGTTTCTGTCAACAAAATATAATCAATCATGACGCAATGTTTAACCAATAAGAGATCGACACGTTTTTGCGAAATAGATTGTTCTGCTATGATTGATAAAAGTACCAAATCATAAAAATATCTTGCTCATATTAATTAAAGAGAGAAGAAAGAAAGAAGAAAAGGTTTATACGATGCGTTAGTTCGTACAACAGTAATAATATAAAATTAATAACTCAACATAACATCACGATATCATAAACACAGTCACAGTTCATAAACTTCGCGAATGTTAGTTTTCAGTGGAACCTAAAAACGTTTGAACGATGATACATGGCAATATTTTAAAACAACAGTAATGATAATGAAACAACAAACAGTAAAAATATTAACTAAAAATTTAAAATACAATAGAAAAAAATTAACAACAAAATACATCTCAAATCGATAACATTTCAAAAATCAAACAATCATAAAAAAATTAAATTCATTATAAAGTTTTAGAAACAAAGTATTCGAATAAAAATAACACTAGCGTCAAATTCCGTAGCATTTTATTGACAAAAAGTATCTTTCCGCTTTCGTATGCGACATGAGAGTTCGAGAACTTTATTGACACTGAACGAATTCAATATCCGCGCATAGCTAGTTTCGTTATTGACAGTTTGACATGTTTACATAGGAACCCTTCTTTTATTGATATAATATTCACTCATCACTTTTGTCACGGGTATTCAATATGTGTTGGTTTATCCCCAGGGAAATGTTTATAAACATTCTTATAACAATCTCTGCTATTGAGTAAAGCAATTTGTATGCTAACTGTGATGTTTATAAGAATAAATGCTATATTAAGCTAAGAGTGATATATGGTTTCTTCATTCTTTTGGTAATTCTTCAAATTAAAACAAAATTCTCTAATATTATTATGGTCCTAGAGCATGCCAGGATAATTGGGAAATATAAATCAATAATTTAAAAGACAGCATTTATATGCTGTTTCAATTATGGGTCACAAAAAACTGTAATAATTATTGTTATTGTTATAATCGTCAAACAAAAATAGGTTTAATTTTGTTGCCAATAACCAAAGTTAATAGACGAGGTTTATTAAATCGATATTTATATAGATATCAATAGTTTGTTTTGAACTACCTCCGTAGCCTAGTGCTTTAAAACCGGAGCTCGTGGGTCCGAATCCTGCGGGGACTCAACAAATTTTCATTGTTGTTTCCTAACTGGTTAGGGAATTTGGGCCGATCACCCACTTTTTGAAAAGAATAAGATGATCCATGCGTCTGATGGGCATTTAAAAAGTCGGTCCACCCACTAACACCGCATTGGACCAGCGTGGTGGGATGCGATCCAAAAACCCCCTAATGCAGAAGGCATGCATTAGGGGAGGCCTATGTCCAGCAGTGGACTAACATAGGCTATTTACGTAGTTTGTTTGACGAATACCACTTAAAAAGCCTATATATTGTATCGCAATGAATACGGTTGGTAGGTGGTTGCATATTTACGTATTTATTTATACGTCCTAAGTTATTATAACATTGAATCAACATTGATCAAATGTATATCAATCTTATAACATCTTTGTAAAATCATCGATTTGAAAAATATAAACTATACATTTGTGGCCTTTACAAAGCGTTCCGTAGCAAAGCGGGCGTGAACGACTGATATCACTCAAAGATCATAGGCAACGCAAAGGGCGACCCTTACTCCGTTATCAAAGGGCGTGTTTACACAGATGACGATCTGTCTATCCGTCTCATCCTGCCCTTTGATGCGGGCGGGTTGGCAATGTTTATTTATTTCGAATGAAAGTATTCAATGAGCGATACGGATCGATAATAAATTGGAAAGGTCCCGTAGTATTTTTGTTGTATAAACCAACAAGACGAAATAGACTTTTATCCGATGGAAAATGTCATGCGATAACAAACTCAGCAAGGTTACACGTGTTGCTTGTCGGCAAATAGTTTAGGCCCATTTATTTGGTAATTACAATATGTTTTTCAAACACGATCACAGTAGCGTTCTGACGCTACTGCTTTGCGGTCAAACTTGGTGGTCACCATCATTGTGGTATTTCCCCATTGAAAGTAAAGGAGGACCTGCCAAGTACCAATTAAGTAGCGGAAAGTTATGCATTATTACGCCTCGAACTTAAATACGTACTGTTAATTTAACACTTTCAATACAAATACAGAGCCGAAACACAATACATTCATAGATATTTTTCAACAATAAACCCTTTTCCATGCCATGTAGGTGCAATTAAGAAATTGGCGATATTATAAATACAATTTTACTTTATTATAATGACAAAGCGATGTCAATGTTTGCTCACCAACATTACAAACATGCTTGTTCACTCTGATTAATTATGTTGCAATTCATATTCCGAATCAACATAAACGAGCAACATGTTGATTAAAGAACAACATTTCGAGTTTCGAATCAACATAAACAAGAAACAAAAGACGGCAACGTAGAATACTCAAAGAGGATCTAAAGACCCGCGGGACCCAGACTCGCAAAGGCGGGCGAACGGAGCGGCATATTGTAGCGGGAATTACGACCCGTAAAATAGTTGACAAAGGTTTATGTACCGGAATTATTTAGAGTTAATAAGAGAAATAGTGAGGTACGTATTGAATAATCAATTTTCATCAACGTCAAGTGTAAATAAGATGTTTTTCTTATTATCTATGGAATAATCTGTGAATTCACGCCGATATTTGTTTGTTGATGTTTAATTTTGGATTTTTTGTTACTCTCATGGAACAAAAGAATTAAAATATTAAAATATAAGAATAAATAAATGTATAAATAAGTTTATATCAATATAAGTATTTGTATTATTTAGAATAAAAAACCTGCGATCAATGTCGAATGATCTTGCGTTGCGTTTTTTAAAACAAATGTGGTACATAAAAAATACCTCTGCCGCCAAATGGCAAAATAGATAAATCGATGGTTTGGTAACTTCGAAAATATTTCGAATTTATAATTCTTTTGGCGCGACAGTGAAAAGGTATGAGAGTAAATTCGATGATTCACGCGCCCACCGTCACGAAAATCGACACCCTTAAGTTTGCGATAGTGAACTGACAACTATATTCACGATATTTATTATTACAAACGTAGAATACGGCTAAAGATAAGATTTTCAACATCCAATGCGTGTACATAAGCTCAAATACACATTTTTATTATATACCTACATATTAAATACACCATAGACAATAGTACCCCCTACCATATACATTGATTCATATATAGTCGACGAAAAACTTTATTAATCTCGCTTACCCATACAAAAAATACTTTAATCTTAGTAAACAGCACATAAAACATCATATGTACCGTAAAAAGCGAAATCATAAAACGGTACCGGTTCGAGTCCCGACGCATAAACGGGCCTTACATACATTTTACTACCCCTGCCCTTGTAAAGATTGGCATAAAAGAGGATTACATACGATAACAACCAGTATGTAGGGTGTCTGAAGATTAATATTCTCTTATATATTATATTCGTCGCCGTTTTCAATGTCAATTACTTCGACATCTTAAGTAGATGTAAATATCGTTATTATCAGCCTGTTAGTCCACTGTTGGACTTAGGCCTCCCCAGATGCACGCCTTCTCCGTTAGGTGTTTTTTGGACCATGTCCCAACACGCTGGTCTCAATGCGGGTTGGTGCGTGGACCGCCTTTTTATCATGCCCATCCGACGCATGGATTATCCTACTTTTCAGACAATTGATGACAGGTGATCGGCCCAATTGTCCTAGCCGGCTAGGAAACAACAACGAAGATTTGTTCGGACCCCCGCAGGATTCGAACTAACGACCTCCGGTTTCTAAAGCACACGCCCTTAACACTAAGCTACGAAGACAGTTAAGCAGATATAATTATGAACATTAAACAACTAAATTAACAATTAAATCAACTTGTTATGTTGATATAAAACTCAAGATTTCACCAATTTTGTTTTAATATCAGACTGTTTCTTCTTCAAAAAATTTCGGCTATTAAGTTATATGTTGTTAGACAGCGCATAAGTGAGTACGTGACACAACGGATAATAGGAACGAGGTTTTGAAAATAATCTAAAAATAAACCCATACTAATAATTTTACCCATTAAACAATAATTAGAACTGCGTAGGTAACTCTGTCTGTCTGTCCGCATTTGCCTCTAAACGAAATTCGTCATCACCTAAGCTAAAGACATGAAACTTTGTGTCTGATGATAGACACATACAATTATAACACCTTGTTCATAATATGTCAGTGTATATACAGTATATTTGAATACACCTCGCGGAGATTTCTCCTTTTAACGCGGACGCTGTCGGGTCACAAGCAAGTTTTAAATATTGTTAAAACGAACAGAAAAATATTTAGCTATTCTCATAGGACTATTCGATTTTCTAACTGCCTCCGTAGCCTAGTGGTATAGGCGTATGCTTTAGAAAGCGGAGGTCGTGGGTTCGAATCCTGCGGGGACTCAACTAATTTTCATTGTTGTTTCCTAGTTGGTTAGGGCAATTTTGGCCGATCACCCAATTGTCTGAAAAGTAAGATGATCCACGCGTCGGATGGGCATGTAATAAGTTGGTCCACCCACCAACCCGCATTGGACCAGCGGGGTGGGATACGGTCCAAAATCCCCTAATAGATGGAGGTATATTAGGGGAGGCCTATGTCCAGCAGTGGACTATCGCAGGCTGATGATGATGATTCGATTTTCCCTTTGATATACATGGAGAAACTATTACTTATTCAAATTGCGAACGATTGATCGTATAAAAGTCTCCATATACGAACCAAAGACTATAGAGCTCGTATGATAGCTTAGGAGTCAATCTACATCAATGTCTCTCCACGGGTATTAAGGTCTACGGAATAAAGAGGCTTTCGCGTACGATAGAACAACTTTCCCGCCTTATCGAAATATTCTTTCGATTCGCCAGAATAACGTTTGAATGGCGAATGTTATCTTTGTTTAAAACTTTCTGTATATCTTAATTTGGTTACCATATCGAAAAACGTAAAACGGGAACGATTCCAAAATTAATATTTTATAGAATTTATTTTATAAATAGGAAAGTTTTGTATTTTTCTTAAAATTCTCTAGAAAAACCAACTTAATATGAATTTTTCCATATAACTTCCGAGTCTAAGTTTTTATAAAAGAAAATGATTTTCTTTTACCTATGGTAAATTCAAAGATGAGTTTGACACACTTTCACATGTACAAACTGTTAACAATTTTATTAATACCTTTCGCAAATACCTAACCCTATTATCATTATTTATTTTAGATATATACACTCTGAACTATTAGTACCTAGTAAATCCGTGAGATCGGAGACATGCAGTTGATATTGAAATGACGACATTTACGACGTTGATGACGACATTGATGACGAGCTAGCATTGTCTAGCTGTTACCCGTGACTTCGTTCTTTTTTTCTGAATAAAAATTAGCCAAATTAACTTATAGGTACATCGGCTTTCTTTCTGCGAAAGTCGAGTCAAAATGAGACCAGACATACCAGACATTACCTAAAACAAACAGACAAACAGATATCTTTTTAATACTTTGTTATATGTATTGATTACGTATTTCAATGTTACAAACAAGCACCCCCGTTTTATTTATTTGTAAAGATAACTATGATGATAGATATAGGCTTAGTCAGACTCGACTAGAAAGTATTTTTCAAAATTCATATTACCAAAAGTTGAGTTAAACATTTTATATATGCTAAGGTTTCCAGTTCCACGGATGACCAGCTGCTGCGGACTGCGGAGACCTATGTGTCCCACAAGATTTCAAAAAATTCTGGTGGCACCTAATGGGATCGATTTTTCCCGAAGTAAAACCCTAGTGGGACATAGTTGTCCCATGTCCTTCTAAAGGATTAACGATTCCAGAAAAAAATACACTATTTTGTATCACCAATTTAAACCCATAAAAACAATTTTCACGTTTTAAAAGATTTGGATACAAGCAAAACTAATTCCGTCCCGAAAGGGTTAAGGGCATCGTACTTACTGAAGTATTGGGTTTAACTGGCGTGTAATTCTTCACTCTGTTTTAAATCCACAAGATGAGCAGGATGATCACCTGATGGGGAGTGTAACACCATGTCTGCTTGCTGCCGTGTGGCAAGGGATGAAAGCCTGCCTCCGCAGCCTAGTGGTATGGGCGTATGCTTTAGAAAGCGGAGGTCGTGGGTTCGAATCCTGCGGGGACTCAACAAATTTTCATTATTGTTTCCTAGTTGGTTAGGGCAATTTGGGCCGATCACCCATTTCTCTGAAATGGCATGAAAAAGTCGGTCCACCCACCAACTCGCATGGTACCAGCGTGGTGGCATACGGTCCAAAACCCCCTAATGGATAGGGGTGTATTAGAGGAGGCCTATGTCCAGCAGTGGACTATAACAGGCTGATCATGATATACAGTTTCGTTAGACGATTTTTTAAATTTAAACTGCTTGTTTAGTGTTTAAAGTAAAGTAAAAATTTTAGCTTTATCGTCCTAGTCCTTTCCAATACTATGAACACTAAGATCGTTACAAAATGACGGGAGTTAATGAGCGCGGTACAATCCATAAAATTAGAAGCGTTCAATAATATTTACTGCGCGCGTCGACGAAAGGAATAACGTTACTATTATGTGCCCATTATTACTTATCCTCATTATCCTCTATAATAAAAAATCTATTAAAATTATAACACAACAAATAAAAATTATATAACAAATTAACTATTCAACTAAGATGTTGTTTAAATCATGTTATTATTATAAAAAATCGTGATGCCACCCGGCACTATATCGTGTGTCGTTGAAATAAAGTAACAAAAGGATAAATGAAACAATAAAACTGAATCGTAGAATCCGTTTTATGCGAGTGTTAAATTCAAATAAACGCTATATGATACCTACTGTATTACATCCATTCCAAATAAGAAACTTAAACTCAGATAAACACAGTCTAACGTTAATCATTATTTATGCGAAAACGTCCCACCGTGCTATTGGTTTAAAATCGCGCGAGCATTGAAAATGGCGAAGCTCCAGGAACAGGAACGCTTGTATTTAAAATCACACTTATATGACTCTGGAATAAAGAATAATATCCGCTTAAGCAAAATAAACTATTTCTCGTGCAAATAATAGATTGACACGTCTACTTTGCATAATTTTCTCTATTAATATTATTGTAGTGTACAATAATAGCGAACCAAAGACGGGTCTTGACTCAGTGGACACCTGCGATAACATATTCAATACATCGTTATTCCCGTGAGCAGTGGATAGTATACGCATTGCTATAAACGAACGCGCTGATGTATTTCAGAGTCAAGGTTGTACAATATTAGTATTTCAGTCCACTACAAACTGCAATTAAAATTCAGAATAGACACAGTAACGAGAATAGAAAACTTGTGATGTGAACAATGATGCGTTATCATTTGTTTATTTTTATGCTTTGACATTCTTTCATCGTCATCAGCTTGTACGTACGTTGATGAAATGTTACACTGAACTTAATGATACTATTATCAAATATATTAACCTTTTTGCATTTTTTAAACGCCAATAAACTGCACGGGTCACAAACTAAAACTTAAAGTTTTGCTTAAAGATATTGATTGTGCCTATTATTGCCGCTAAGTTGTATTGTGAAAACGCTGATGTTTTCCGGTTTGAAGGGCACCGTAGCCAGCATATTTACTGGATAAACCACACATAGGATGCTATGTCTCAAGAAAGGCAGCGCGTTTGTGATACCGTTGGTATTGTCAATGTGTATAGGCGTAGGTGACCACTTTCCATCAGGTGGGCCGATTGCTCGTCTGACTTTGTTAGCATTTAGGTTAGTTTTCCTGCATTGAAGTAACATTATCTATTTGTTTTTATATTCGTAAGGCAAATAGTTATATTTAAATTCGAATTCGCAACGTATCAGATACTTTGCCAATTCGCAATCACGGTCGCGGGCCGGGCGGAAATTGCAGTTTGATAGCTAAAATTAACACAAGTATTTCATAATAGCGCTGTACCGGGCTCGGTACTGGATAACATTACTCTGAACTTCATCCCGTTCGATAAAAGGGATCACTGAGTTAATATCTGACATTTGACCATTTAACATTTGTCCCAAAGCAAGGTGAGTAAGCAGGTGGTAGAACCAACCATCTTCTCTATTGAAATTTGGATGTTTTCTAATCTCAATAGCCTCACGGATCATCCTTGGTAGGAATCGGTGTTCTTAGCGAGGATTTGTAGTCGAAAATCTGATGTAATGGTTTGGGTGATTTAAGGTATGGTCCATAATTAATAAATTAAAATTTAAACCCAAGCATAATACCACTGCTGGCTGTAAAGATAAAACCAGTTCATTTGCATAGGTCGAGTCAGACTAAAATAATTTATAATTATTACGTATTGCTGCGAATATTAACATTATTAAATAAAATTGCTTACGGATTTTATCGCGATAAAATCCGTAAAGATAATACTAATAAAATAATTAATTAAAATTAGATCTGGAAACCCGTTCGCACTGGCAACAAGACGCATGACATCTCAGTCTACCCGTGACCACGGCCGCTAGAAAGTGTTCGAAACGTCGGAATATAAATGTAAAATAAACGCGATAAAATCCATAAAGTAATTTTATTTAATAAACTAACGCTACAAACTTTTTAAATAGTAGATTTGATATGTATAACAATCGCGTGAATGAAAAACATACTTTTATATTGGTTTTGATCGCTGCTACATTTATAGAGCAAATGATTTAATTAAATAATATACATAAATAATATTTTTAAATAACAAAATAGCCTTAAACAATAATAGAAACTTTAAAATTAACTATCTTGCGTTTGATTCAAGATGCTGATAAATAACTTAGAGAACAAAGCAAGAAAAATTTTGTTCTAAAATTCGTATTTCATTTGTTAAACAACGTAAAAACAACCGTGGACAGATTGAAAATATCACGGCATTTACAAATACGAGTATGTACGGTGGCATCAGTGCTGCAAAAACGGCTCAAAGACTTAACGATGTGTACGGAGCAGGCGCCGCTAACGAACAAACTGTGTGTTTTGGTTTTGATGTTTTCTTTCTGGAAGTTTTGTTTTGCACCAATAGACTCGTGGACGATCTGACACTCAAGTGAATAACGAAGAATTAAAGGCGACAGTGGAATAGGAACCATCTCAAACGACTTTTAAATAAGAGGCATTTTTTCAAATTCAAATTCAAATTCAAATATCTTTATTCAATATAGAAGTTTACACTTGCTTATTGATTGTCAAACACAATACCACCAGTTCGGAAAAGGACGCCTCAGACCTGAGAAGAACCGGCGAAAGAAACTCAGCGGACTATTTTTAATGTCATCTTTTAAAAATACCAAACAATTTGATAATTAGGCATTACATAATATGCAATTTTGAACCAAGACCTGGCGCGAGCATTCCATTACCAGGCTGTGTTATCATTTAAAAATTCATGAATGGATTAGAGATCCAAAAGCTCAAAATGTACAACAGGAATTGACTGAAGCAAACCAACAAACATGCATCTCTTAATGAATTAAAACCTGTGAACCGCATCGGATCTTGTGATTATGAATTGATCCTGTAAAACAACCGGAAGCGATCATTATAATGGCCTAGCATTTAAAGCCTGCAAATCCTTGTCCTGGGCGAGAAACGACCAAATTAAACAATCTGGAGCTGGATCTGGACTGAAGATGGAGAGAGATCACACACTGAATGTCAAGCAGTCGCCATGCTTCTCCTGACCTGACATCAAAACAACATCGACTAAAGTCTAAACAAAGTAGTATGTTTTCTTGGTCAGAAATAAAACAAAAAGATAATATAGTATTCCCTTCTTTCGAGAGGGTGATTTGACCTAATATATATATGTCACTATAATTCATACACGTGTTAAATTATATTCACGCAGGCGCCGTATTTATAACATTTTATGAACAAGAGAGTTAATTTCGTTCAATATAAATGTTATAACCATCTTTTAAAAAAACCCTAATCGTAAACAAACTACTGCTTTACCGCAATGTAAGTACTATAAAAACGCATTAACTACTATATGGTATCCCGCAAATGACCACTATAAAACAATCATACAAAAAGAATCAAATTCTAGCGTCCCTCTTTAGTGGACATAGATGCAGCTTATTCCGAGCCATTTCCATCGTGTTACAAAAAGCTAGTCTGAAACTGCTAGCGAAGTGTTCCGATGACAATGAATGATTAATGCCGCCGTGTGGGGCATCGCACCAAAGGATGGCGGCGAAAGCCCGAGTCATCGCACTGCACAGAGCTGGTTGCGATCAGAGAGAACTAAACTTAATATTTTGGGAAGTATTTATAATAAACTAGCGACCCGCCCTTACTTCGCACGGGAGCTATGCTGATAGAAAATATACCTACAATAGTAGCATGTGTTAAACATATAAACCTTCCTCTTCAATCACTCTATCTATTGAAAAAAACGCATAGAAATCTGTTGCGTTTGAAAGATTAAAGCATACATAGGGATATAGGGACAAAGAAAGCGACTTTGTTATATACTATGGAGTGATTTACCTTTTAATATATATAAATAACATTTATAAAACCTGCCTAAGCAGTACGTTAAACTAGCTTGTTTGGTAAAAAAACGTGTGTTTCCTGCCCCTACAATGCCACAACAGAAATATGTATAAGGTTATTTAATTAAAAGTACAATTATAAAATAATGCAATTTACTGAGCCCGTAAAACTGTAAAATCTAATTTGATTTATCATTTTAGCCGGCTCAGTAAAATTAAGAATGTCATCAATTCCACAATAACTTTCGCGTAAGTTATGCCATAAAAATGAAATACTAGGTTATTGGTTTTTATCGTAATAATATTAAATAATACATATCAAATTATTAAACTGCCGCATCTTTATGCTAGTGTCTTTTAACCTAAGTACCGTGATATTACTGCGATTTTCGTCAAAGAAGTTTTCAGAAAAGAAACGTCACGTAAATTTTCTTACGGCATTATTTATATCAAAATCTAATCTAATGTTCCTAGTGAATGTAAGTAAGTCATTATTACATCATCGTGGAATTGAAGACAGGATATTTATGAGACGTACTGAATATATCCAATAAGGACATTATTTCATCTTTCATAGCAACATTTCGATACGTTCAGACACAGTAGCAAACAAACAAAAATTTATTGATAACGATGTTTATGATGATAATTCTTCAGGTCCAAACATAAAATCCAAATAATAAAAATATATTTCACAGTCTCTGCGCGAACCTAACCTGTATGCTTGATAAGTGACAAGCGATTCGTTGGATAAGAGCGAAGTAGAGGCCAGTCGTGCTATAGAACCAAAAGCTCTACAAAAAGCTCTTTTGTGAACACACTTAGCGATTTTTCGATGCTACTAATTACAGTACTACAATGTTACATTAGCTGTGGCCAGCTAGCAAAAACCTATTGAAACTCAAATATCTTTATTCAAAATGGAAATCTACACCTGCTTATTTATTGTCAAACACGCTACCACCGGCACTTATATAAGACTTTGAGGACAGTTACAATGGTCTTTAAACATTTACTTATGATCTAAATCTAATTAATTTAACATGTGTTAGTCGCTGTGAAAGGTGATATATTGAAGCTGTACAAAAAATTAAAAAGAATTTATGTCTTTTAACTTCGAGGCAATTCCAAAATATTTGTTAACGAACACTTCACATTTCAAATATATGACATTATTACATTAATGAAAAACTTAACTTTTTGACAACATCTACATCAAATAAAGTGGATGGAAGTCCGAGTAGGTCCTTTTCCTCATAAAGAAGACTAATAGCGTAAATTTATTCATATAAAGCTATACACCTTGTTCAAAAAAATATAATCGCTTAAAAAACTGTAAACTCTTTAACCATGTCATTGGATTCGTTGAAAATAATCATTTGACTGGCAATCACACACCAATAAGTCACGAGTGGTATTTCTCCAGCAGTAAACAAAAATCCGATAGCTTATTTCAATACAACCCGTCGATACAAGAATCGATTTCCCTTACTGAGATGTTTTCAAAGTCCTACACAATCGAGAAACCGAAATGCAACGCCTCATTAAACAAAGAAAACTGTGCGCTTATCAATATACTGAATAAACCATAAACTTGGAGCCAAGTTATCCGAAGAACAGACCCGAAATCAGGCCTAATGTAACATCTGAATAAATAATAAGAAACTTTGCGTTAGTTAAGTTTTCCATTTGACTTTGCGACCGAATACAAAGTCGGTGGCAAAGTTTCCGACGAAATGTATTCAAGTTAGACTTCGCACGCTGCCGGTTCACGTGCAGAGTTGATATCAAAGTGATCGGAACAAACGTAATTTGTTACCGATGTTGATTTATCGGAGGTAAGTTTCTGGTACTTGTTGGTCTGTTATAGAGCTTTCGAACAAATTGTTTATGCATGAAAAGTATCATATTAGTTTGATAGGAAGCGGTTTTTTCCTGACTTGGATGTTATGCTAACAGACTCTTGTCTTTGATAAGCTTCATCTAACACAGAAAGTTCGCGGGAAGCTTCCGTCCCCACAAACTAGGTGGCCAACATTTTTTGCTAAAAATGAGGGTCACACGTACAGGAGGTACGTGGGTTAGGCATTTGTTTATGTCTCCTAAGGATCGTCGACGATCGGTTTACGAACCGGGACGCCGACGGTCTGGCGACTGTATTAATCGGTGGCTGGGGCCGGTGAGAACCGCCCTGGAACGCGGGTGAATCTAGTGTACGCGGTCTATGTGTTTCGCTGTGCTCGTAAGCGGGGGCGAACTACAGGTGAATGTGTGCTATCCCTACTCGTGTGATGTGAGGGTCTGATATCGGGACCCCGTTGGTTCCGGGATCTCGGCGACCCCTTCCTTGTCCGGATCGAGGAGAACATTTCGCGGTCTACGCTTTTGACTAGACGCATTTGGATCGGCCGATACTTTGCTGCTTTTACCAGCAGGGGTTACGTGGTTGACTACTTTATCTAGTGTTTGCGAGTTAACTTTTAAAGTGCTCGCGGAGTATCGGCAATTCAGTCGCTGTGTAAATCTACATTTCGTTGGTACCACTGCGCCCCGGTAGCGCGGCGGATGAATTTGTTTTGTACTACTTGTAGTTGGTTTAGGAGTGTGGAGGATGCGTGAGCGAAAACTTGGCATGCATAAGCCATGATTGGTCGTATGCATACCTTGTACAGTAAAAGTTTATATTTGAGCGACATTTTACTGTGAGAATTCGTTAGGTGATAGAGTCTGGTCGGAGCGAACAAAGCCTTTCTCCTAGCGTCCTGAATATGACTTTTGAACGACATGTTGCAGTCGAAGGTCACGCCCAGGTATTTGACCTTCCTTTCCCACGGGATCGGTTGGCCGTAGAGTTTTAGTTGCCCTAGTATCTGGTGTCAGCCAGCGCGTGGCCTTATCCTGACGCCTGGGTTGAGGACTGGGGGTATCGCGTAATCACGACTTAATCTAGACCGATGAAAGTGTAGCGCTACACTTTTATCGGGATTGACATCGATTCTCCATTTACGAAACCATTCGCCTAAACGATTGATCGCGTTCTGGAGCTTTTTAAAGATATAGTTCGGTCTTAGCGACGAACAATAAAGGGCGGTGTCATCGGCGAAAGGTTGACATCGTCGGGCTTTGGAATGTCGCTCGTGTAGAGCGTAAATAATAGAGGTAGGACCGATCCTTGAGGGACACCCGCTTGGAGCGGTCGGCTCGTGGACACGGTGCCCTCGACACGATATCGAAAAGAGCGATTTGACAAGTAGCTTGGATGATGCGAACCAGCCTGTCCGGAACTATGAGAGTATACAGCTTGTAAATCAAGCTGTTGTGCCAGACTTTGTCAAATGCCTTTGCGACATCGAAGAAGACGGCCTCTGTGGTACGGGGTTTGGATTGCTGAAGGCCGTTCAGAATGAATTCCGTCAGGCGATAAATTTGGTCGGGACACGAGTGCTTCGGACGAAAACCGAATTGCTCGTCTGGGATGAGGTTATTGGAGAAGGTGTGGTCTTTCAACCGGAAAAGAATTATTCGTTCATATAGTTTGCCCAAGCAATTGAGCAAGCTAATTGGACGATAACTCGTGGGAAGGTTAGCGGGTTTGTTCGGCTTGGGAATACCGATGACAATGGCTTCTATACAGGCATCAGGAATAGTACAAGTTGTTAGTAAAATATTGACATTGTGGACCAATACACTGACAATAGGGCCTGGCAAGTATTTTAGAGTTCTAATTGAGATACGGTCTGGGCCTAGTGCCGACCGGGGTTTAAGACCCTTAATAATATGGCGGACCTCCTCCTGGGTTACTGGCTTTAAATTATCGCCCTCTGGTGGTAAGATAGCCCTAAGTTCGACTAGACGATCCACCTCCGATTTTTCTCTCTTATCAGACATCGAATAACATAAAAGTACTAACAACGACATTCTTGTTTTGTTTGTTTGTTTGTTCGTTCGTCTTGTTGTTGTACAATAGTTTAAACACTTATTCTTACTCTATGTTAGAACAACATCATTACTGAGATATTGTTATTGAAATCTAAGTATGAACAACAACGCCATTAGCTTATGTGAATATAAGATAAAAATATTTCCTCTCAAAGTGTTCCAAATAACTCCTATTCATAAATAAATCGTGCATCATACATACATCATCAGCCTTTGTTAGTCCACTGATGGACATAGGCCTCCCTTAATACACCCCTATCCATTAGGGGGTTTGGACCGTATCCCACCGCGCTGGTCGAATGCGGGTTGATGGGTGGGCCGACTTTTTACATGCCCATCCGACGCATGGATCATCTTACTTTTCAGACAATTGGGTGATCGGACCAAATTGCCCTAACCGACTAGGAAACAACAATGAAAATTTGGTGGGTTCCCCCCGGATTCGAACCCACGAACTCCGGTTTCCAAAGCACACGCCCATACCGCTAGACTACGGAGGCAGTCAATCTTGCATAATTAACGTAAATTAATACTTCTTATAACCAAGGTAAATATAGGCGAAAATAAATAAAAAAACAACAGGATAAAAAACATAAATATATATATTTGATTTACCCATCATATCATAATTAGCCTGTCTTAGACAATTTAGGGGGTTTTCGTACCGTATCCCACCACGGTGGTCCAATGCAGTTTGGTGGGTGGAACGACTTTTTACATGCCCATCCGACGCAAGTATCATCTTACTTTTTATACAATTGGGTGATCGGCCCAAACTGCCCTAACTCACTAGAAAACCACAATGAAAATTTGTCGTGTCCCCGCAGGATTCGAACCAACAACCTCCGGTTTCTAAAGCGTACGCCCTTACCATTAGGCTACGGAGGAAGTTTACTCAATAAAGTTCAAAGTCAATATTCGAAATTCGCCGAGCGTTCTCAACATGGGCATACGTTATTATGACTTGATCGAAAATATGACAAGGAACGGAGCGAATCCAATTACGACAGAGCGACGAAAACAAGGCAAAGTAATCATTATAACAAACAGCTTAGAGTCTACGTTGGTTTAGCTTATTAAATACATCAAACATGTTGTAGGTCACTAATGATGGTACTCCATAAATCTGTACGTGAGTGTACAAGGAGCAATCAGTATGCGGACGCACGTGGACTCCATAGTGCTATTCCTTATGGCTGTGTGACGTCACGTCCAATTGTTTGTACAGTCGGGGCAGGATTTGTTTGCTTGTTTTTCTTAATACAAACATTGGCGGAAATATGCTAAGTTGTCAGAACGCTAGCTAGCCGGGGAATAGACAATTTGTTCTATTTTTAAACATGTAACAATAGAACCGGCAACAATGTACAAGCGAGAGGTCAAAGTCACAGTCACGCGTGGGTATTTTTTAAGCGTCATATCTGGACAAGAATTCCATAATGTTGTTACGGTTGCGAAGATTATGATGTTATCAAAAACATTTTTATTTCATGAAAGAAATAATTTAAATGATGTTAAAAGAAAGATTTTTTGTGTTATTATATTTAAGACTAAAATTTCAGCAAGGGCAAACTTTAAAAGGATCATTTGCGTAGCGTTCAAAAATTCCATTTTAATGAGTAAAACCGAACTTTATCCCAATTTGAGTCCTTGACATTGTTAAAGAAAAACTAAGCGCTTTATAATTTCAAGATACGACCGCCATTATTTCGCTCTAAATATCGGTTCGTAAAAAATATATATACTCAATGGGATAATTAACATTGACATACTGACAAGTGCCTCGTAGCCTAGTGGTATGGGCGTTTGATTTAGAAACCGGAGGTCGTGGGTTCGAATCCTCAGGGGACTCAACAAATTTTCGTTGTTGTTTCCTAGTTGAGTTAGGACAGTTTGGGCCGATCACCCAATTGTCTGAAAAGTAAGATGATCCATGCGTCGGAAGGGCATGTAAAGGCAGTCCACCCACCAACCCGCATTGGACCAGCGTGGTGGGATACGGTCCAAAACCCCTAATGGATAGGTGTATTAGGGGAGGCCTATGTCCAGCAGTGGACTATCAAAGGCTGATGATGATGATGACTGACAAGGTGATACGAATCAGTTCTTTGACCATAAACGCACCAAAGAACACGGTACGATAGAAAAATAAGTACAGTTAATCGACGGTCTCTTTAGCAATATCAATTAGTAGTCTATATACGGCTTTTCCGATTTGTATTGATTTTGGCTTTGGGAATACGATGAGAATTATTGTACGAATAATTTTATATGTTTTCCGAATAAGTAAATCACACATCACACATCATCAGCCTATTATAGAGCACTGCTGGACATAGGCTTCCCCTTATACATCTCTATCCATTAGGGGGTTTTGAACCGTATCCCACCACGCTGGTCCTATGCGGGTTAGTGTGTGGACCGACTTTTTACATAGGTAAATATTTTGCAAATGATGAATTATCGAAATGTAAATGATTAAAACTTTTAATCGGCCGGCTTATTTAATGCCATGTATACCTACATATTTTCAGTTGCAAATCGCAAGGAACACCTATGCCTTTGCCAAATTATATTTTTTTTTTGTAATGCAATAGATATTAATCGCATCTAACCACAGACATAAATAACGAACGTTTCTTCAAAAAATATCAAATCATTAAAGAAAAAATTAGGTTAAATCCAATATCTAGCTTCCATTACAATACAAAATTGATTCAGTACAAAAACTGCCATGTACGCAACCAAAACTAAAGTACACCGTGTCCGCGTATGAACAGGATTTAATTACATAAATACTAATGCAAGTCACGAACAGTATCAAGGAGCAAGCGTTAAATCATCACAAAATTGCAACTCCACCCAATATCGGATGATTAATGGATCCGCGTAATAACGACCGGACCGAATCAGTGGAGTCAGCGCCGGAATCTATCAAAACCGGTTGGTGACGGGTGGACGAGGAAAAAAGGGTGACGCAGTACGGTTTCAAGAAAATGTTGAACTCATAATGTCGCTTCTACCCAAGACACGTCATCGATTTAATAAAGAATAAGAAGAGTAATGTCAAATCATGTTAACATTTATGTAAGAAGAAGAACATAAATGTTATTTACGTTCAAATAAAAAGCGTCATCCAGTATGTAGCAACCGCCTCTGTGGCCTAGCGGTAGTAGCCCTTGGTTTATAAACCGGAGGTCGTAGGTTCGAATCCTGCGGGGAAACAATTTTGTGTTATCGCCGTTTTCTAGTTGGCTAGGACCATTTTGGCTGATCACTCAATGGTCTGAAAAGTAACATGATTTATGCGTCAGATGGGCATGTAAAAAGTCGATCCACCCACTAACCCGCATTGGACCAGCGCGGTGGGATACGGTCTAAAAAACCCCTAAAGCAGAAGGCGTGCATTCGGGGAGGCCCAAATCCAGCAGTGAACTAACACAGGCTAGTGAAGAAGAGTGTGTAGCAGTGGCCTAAAGGATAGAATGTATCGAGAACCATTACGTGAGCACCCTGCTCGAATCGTCTACTGCCTTATATAAACTTTTTTCAAAAGTGCCTTTCCAAATATGTCTGATACAAATACGATAAACTATTTTTTTAAACAACACAATTCACGCCAAAATTACAGCGTTGTCCTTCTAACTTTCTGATTGGCTAGCTATGACCAACCAATGACGGCATGTAGTTTAGATAAAACCCAATATTGGAAATTTAAATCAAAATCAATCAAATTACAATAAATGTTATATAAATAATTTTAAAAATGTTATATAAAATTATCTAGATACCAAATATAAATTTACTGCCTCCGTAGCCTAGTGGTATAAGCGTGTGCTTTAGAAACCGAAGGTCGTGGGTTCGAATCCTGCGGGGACTGAACAAATTTTCATTTTTGTTTTCTAGTTGGTTGGGGCAATTAGGGCCGATCGTCCAATTGTCTGAAAAGTAAATTGATCCGCGTCGGATAGGCATGTAAAAAGTCGGTCCACCCACCAACCTGCATTGGGCCAGCGTGGTGGGATACGGTCCCAAACACCCTAATGGATAGGGGTAAGTTAGGGGGGCCTATGTCCAGCAGTGGACTATTACAGGCTAATGATGTATGTATGTACGTATGTACACTACTATTAATAAGGTTCTGGAGTGTAGGCCACGTTTGGGAAGACGGAGTGTTGGTCGACCCCCGACCAGGTGAGATGACGATCTCCGTGCAGTAGCCGGTTCAAGTTGTGGCGTTCATTAAAAAAAGTCTATATCCAGCAGTGGATCGATGAGGGCTAATTATGATATGGCTCTACTATTAGCGTATCTTTAAATTGTCCGTCCAAACATTTTAGGATGTGCAAAATGAATAAACACTGATAAAAAAAATATTAAATAATATTAAAAACAATACTTTTATCGAAAATATTGTACAAATTTATAACAAGACAATTATTTCAACTAAAATATTCCTAGTCCATAAGTAACGATACTTTGCCCACCATTTTGCACGATCGCGTCATAACATTTGATGTGTTTGGGATGCATACTATTAAAATGATTAAGTTTATAGACAGCATTATAATGTCGTAATTTTTTATACTCTTCTTCCTGCGTTTGTTTAGATTTTATTTACAAACTAGTTTTTCATTATATTTAAAATAATATAAATATATACAAAATAATAATATTATATCGATGGCGCATTTAAATCTGCGCGAATTTTTAAGAGCAACCTGTTGTACTGACTCAATAAAAGGTAAGTCTAAATAAATAAATAGGCATCAAATTCTGCGTCCAATTACTTTGGAGTTTTTATTATCTATATAGAAATACGCAAACAGACAGAGAGGTTTTCTACAATTAGACTTTGAATGAACTGCTATATTCGTCATCATCATCATCAGCCTGTGTTAGTCCACTACCAGACATAAGCCTCCCCTAATGCACGGCTTCTCCTTTAAGGGGTTTTTGGACCGTATCCCACTACGCCGATCCAATGCGGGTATGCGGTTCTCGTATACTAATAATAGCAAATAGTAATCTGTATTCTTGTTATCGTTTTTTACAAAGTAAAGTAGCAACTGCCGTTTCTTATAGTGATGCTGATAGTACTAAACCTCACTCATTAATTATAGTATTCCCATTATCTAAAATTAGACAATAGAGTGAAAGACGCGATATAATTCACTTAAATAGTTACTGAACTGAAACGATATTTTTATTCAATTTTCTCCTCTTATTACAATGACTAGGGTGAACCATATAGACGATATTTAAACAGAAGAACTCTTTGATAGTCCCGATTTCAACATTCACCATTTCAATATTAACTCATCATCATCAGCCTATGTTAGTCCACAGCTGGACATAGGCCTCCCCTAATGCACTTCTTCTCTATTAGGGGCTTTTGAACCGTATCCTATCACGCTGATCCAATGCGGGATGGTGGGTTAACATTAACTCATCACATAGTCAACATGCATTTGAAAAATATTTCCTTTTAGTAATTTTCTTCGTGAAGAAGATTATACAGGTAAAATATCATATAACAACTAATACATAAAAACAAAGTTTAATATGTTAATTAAACGAGTTCTGCATATTGTATTCTGTAGCGAAAGCTAGACATAAGATGAACAAGACCTGAAAACTTTGTTAAGCAAGTGTAATATCTAAATTTATAGCTTTCTTATTGGTCGACGACTGGTTTTTTTTTATATTAACTTAGTTAATATATAGCCAAGTAGGCAGATGAGCAGTCGGGCCACTTGATGGGAAGTGGTCACCGACGCCCATAGACATCGGTAATACCAGTGGTATCCCCAACGAGCTGTCTACCGTGCGGCATAGGGTGTTAAGTCTCGGTTACCCAGTAAATACCCTTCAAACCAGAACACAGTAGTGTTTTCACACTACTGCTTTGCGGCAGAAATAGGCACCGCCGTGGTACCAACCCAGACGGTCCCCTGAAAAAAGGACGACCTACCACCAGTCATTTAGCCGACGAAGTGGCGTGTAAAGTTACTAAGTATTGAAATTGATAGAATTACAGATGATCAAAAAAACACGAAAAATAATTATATTTACGAGTATATAGAGCCAACATTAAAAAAGAACTCATATACAAGTTATTACAAGCGACGCAGAGCTTTTTCTGTCGATGTCACTGGCAGTGAATAAGTTTTAATTGGTTTGAATTAAAAAAAAAACATCTTCCCGCAGGCTCCCATAAATATGCCAACGAAAAAGCGACATAATGTAAGATTTTTTGTCGTTTTTATTTTAATATTTTATAATCAGTAAATAAACATAAAACAATTCGTATTAAAGAAAAATGTAATCTTTACATTTACAAAAGAATACGCGGAAATATAATAAAAGTAAAATAAAATTTATTTCGAATAAGACAAGAGAGAAGGAAAATGTGCTAGAATTAATTAATTAGGATTATTTACTTACAGATTGTGTTCATTTATTTTAGCATATTATCGAGTTTTTAGACACCTTCAGTGTCCGTAAACACTGCTAGGCCGTGTAGTTGTGTGCTAGTAATTAAAAGTAATGAAGTAATTAAACACGATAAAAATTAGTTATAGAAGTTCTAATTACCGGTGGTAGGTCCCTGTTTACAGGAGACCGTCTGGTGGTACCACCGCGGTGCCTACTTCTGCCACGAAGCAGTAGTGTGAAAACACTGTTCCGGTTTGAGGGCACCGTAGCCAGCGTATTTACTGGGTAAACGAGACTTAACACCTATGTCTCACGGTAGGCAGCGCGTCGGCGATACCACTGGTATTGCTAATGTCTATGGGCGTCGGTGATCACTTCCCATCAGGTGGCCCGACTGCTCGTCTGCCTGAGTATGCCATAAAAAAAAATTAACACGTAAACCACGCCTTGGCCAAAAAAACATAAAATTGATTTAAATGATGCAAATAATGCGTCGAGCGTTTTTTGTTAAATGACCAAGGTGTTAATCAATGAACAACGATCCATACTGCCATACTAATTTTATAAATGCAAAAGTAACTCTGTCCATATGTCTGTTCATCCTTATCGTCAAAACCACTATACCGATTTAGATAAAATTTGGTATATACGTAGGTTGTAGATTTCATGAGAATACAGAGGCGATTTATTATTGCAAAAAGAGTGGTTAAAGGGGTTTAGATGGGGTGTGAATTTTACATGGAAATTCGTCATTGTTGAATAACAAACTATGATACATTGTGTATTAGTGTACAAATACACAAAATATCCTATATTAGTCTACTGCTGGATGTAGACCTCCCCTAATGCACGCCTTCATTACGCGGTTTTTGGACCGTTACCCACCACGCTGTTCCTTGGTGGTTGGAACTTTTTAACATGGCCATTCGACGCATGGATCATCTGCCTAAATTGCCCTGACCAACTAGGAAACAACATTGAAAATTTTATTGAGTCCCCGCAGGTTTCCCACGACCTCCGGTTTCTAAAGCACACGCCCTTACCACTAGGCTACGGAGGCAGTTATTTTACTAAACAATATATTCGAAAACATATTGCTATTCCAAGCGGACGAAGACGCATAGACGAAATGTAAACAAATCTAATGTCAAATACTAATGGCGTTTATATGTTGGACCGTGGCCATTTTTAATTTTCAGCGCCATGTTTAATCTGTAATAGTACTCGACTTTTTGGCGCCAATTGAGTTTGAAATTAGACATTGTTTACTTATTTTATTCCGAGAGTAAAATGGCTTAAAACGATTTTTTGACACCACTTTGTTGCCTAGGATTCTATCATTAATTGATTGTTTACTTTCACTCAAGTATTATATAGTACACGCGATAACAAAATTGAAAGTCCTGTATTGTGCATTATACAAATACGTCATATCAAAAGAATAATGTATATTTCTTCGAGTGTGAGACCTCAATAAAAAAACTTATTTGTATGCGAAAAGTAACAAGAATTGCCTACGGTAACAGGTTGTTTTTCGATGTTACTCCAAATGTGAGATTGTGTGAACTGATACAACTATTCTTTACTAAATAGCGGGACGAGCAATACGTTTACTGTGCGTTAAGCGATGCACCCTGCTGTTATCCGAACAACATTCAATGATATAAATGTGTTTTTTAAATTATTTCTCCAATATTAAAACACTCCAAACCAAAACACGGAACTATCCATTATCTAGTTTGATAATATAGAACAATGGCCACGGAAATAGACAAATACTAGCACAAGTGCAAAACATTCTAGCACCTATAGAAGTTGACATGCCTTGGCAAACAACCTAGATAAATTTTATAGGCACAGATATAAATTATGACTAGCTGATCTTGTTAACAAACATGTCTCGTGTTTGTTTTACAAGATAAGCTGAATAAGGCTAAGCTAATCGCGTTAGAAAATTAATAAAATGACATATATACTTTAGTCAAATTAACGATACAATTTAAACTCGGAACATACGTAAACAAAGGAAAACATAGCAAGGGATACGCTTCGAGCGGGGTTGTACGTCTTGTTGCATTGTTATTAATCGTATGTCACTCAGTGATTGACATCTCGTTGACAATACATCAATAAGAACGCTAGATGATATAATTACAGGTATTATTATATAAATTTTCTAACAGTAATTTTCTTTCTTATACTATTCAAAACTGACATGACTTCCGATTCTGTCTGCCGCCGTAGCCTAGCGATTTACGCTTTAGAAACCGGAGGTCGTAGGTTTGAATCCTGCGGGGACTCAACAATTTTTTAATGTTGTTACTTAGTTGATTAGGCCAATGCGGGCTGATCACCTGTAAAGTAAGATGATCCATGCATCATCGCATGAACACGTAAAAAGTCGGTCCTGCGCCTGACGTCGTACGTCGTACTTCTCTGTAGTCGTGTCGGTTATCCGTCCCATCGGGCTTTGAGAGTATAAAGGAATAAGTTGTATAACCTGTGTTTGCGCGTTCACTCACACGCTATAATATCTCCTGAGCAGTTGCGCCTTACTGCGGCGGCTGATCTCTAATATAGATCAGCCGCCGCAGTAAGAATCGATTAGGAGAGCACTATTATATTTCCTGCGACTTTTCGAGGCGGAGGTATTTGACTAAGCTATTGATTTGCATACGCGTGAAGAGTATCCGCTTCTCCATTGTGATATTTCTGACGCATTCCTTCCGCCCACGCGGGTTGTGGTCGCGAACAGGAAACCACGACAACCGTCCACCGCTTTCCCAGACGATAGACTTTGTGACGTGGGACGATGGAGATTTTGGCATTTTTATGTGCATTCAAACAGCAGGAACTCTGACCGCAAAGCAGTTAACACAGTTTTTTTAAGGTAAGATCTCTGTGGTGATCTATTAAATCCCATAAAAAATTAAGAAAGAAACACAACAAACGCTTATTTTAACTTCGTAACTGACCTAAAAAATTGCCGCCAAACAATTTTCAGAACACATGATCCAAAATAAAAATATTTTAATAATTAGCATACAAAATTATCCATGATTCCTTTATATTTATTTATTTATACTCTGTTGTAAAACCATGGTCTAGCGGTAATGGCCCTTACTGTGTAAACCGGCGGTCGTGAGTTCGAATCCCGCGGGGAATCAACTTTGTGTTATCGTTACTTTCTGACTGGTTGGGACAATTTGCGCCGATCATCCCATTGTCTGGAAATTAAGATGATGTATGCGTCGGATGGGTATGTAAAACCTACCGCATTTTACCAGCATTAGGGAGGCTTATGTCCAGCAGAGGACTAACACAGGCTGATGACGATGGTACACAATCTTTAAATTAAGTTCTTCAATATTCGCTTCGTAAAACTACGTATTTTGTACATAGCCTTGATCACAATTAAGTGGAACTACTACTACTATCAAAAAGATTAAAATTAACTTCAGTATTAACCAGTAGAAGCATGGATCGGATGGGCATGTAAAAAATCGGTCCACCCACCAACCCGCATTCGATCCCTTAATGGAGAAGGGGTGCGCTAGGGAGGCTTATGTCCAGTAGTAGACTAACACAGGCTGATGATGATGAGTAAATGCAAAATAGAATCTGAGAAAAGTCGTCAAATATATCATTTTAAAAAGTTTATATTTTAATCAAATACATATAGTTTAATTTGTAGCTGTATTGAAAAAAATGCTACAGCAGAGCTGTCAAAAACTTCACTAGTGCCGACACGAAACAAATATCGCTTTTCCGTCAAAATTTCCATCTGCCACAAACGACACGTCCGCTGTTGACATTTGGTACGAACGCGAGTCGGGAGATTGGAAAGTCACCAAAAATATTTGTTTGGCGGGAAATTTACAACGCGTTAAATTAACTATACTAACATAATAAAGAGGAACGATTTGTTCGTTCGTGTGCCTAACCACTAGGCTACGGAGGCAGTTGAAATATACAGTAAAATTAATTAGACTGTCAACATTCATATTATATAAAAATTTTCATTATTACGACTTATTTTAGCTTAGTGCTACGTCTCATCTGAAAATGCTAAGGTGTGTGTGTGTTTACACTGCTCGCAGTTCTACTGCAATCTAATCTTATCTTTTGCATCCTATGACTCAACCCGTCATGACATTAATAGGTTCGAATTTTAATTTTATGATGCGGAAGACGAACCCAACTTTGAAACATAACAATGCCTGCGGAAAATAAAAATTAACAATGGAGATAATCTCTGTTAGTCTTTAAGCTACGATTTGCGTAATCTCTTAGATGAAAGTATATATTATATAGTCTTAGAACATGAGATAAAGCTTATTCAATAAAAGGATTTTTAAAGGATTTAATCGCCTCAGAAGAGACAAAACACGGCCGCGGAAAGTCAGACGTCAGAAGTTAAACAGTAATTAAATATGTTAATAAACGCGTTACAATGCGCTAAAAATCTTCCTTTATTAATTATCGTAAACAAAAGATTTAATTACGTAATAAACCTTACCAAAAACAGTTTTTATATAGCCAGAACAAACACGAATACATTTAGTTTGGCACAAGTACATTGTATTATCACAGAAACAACCAAAAGCTTACACACTATTATACAATAACTCATTAACAAGAGACGATATGAGCAAAAATCATCATCAGTTAGTACATTCTAGCAGTGTACATAGGCCTCCCCTAATGCATGCCTCCTCTTTTTTTTTGGACCGCATATTACACCGTATAAACTATAAAATATATCAATTACAATTAAACTAAAATATTATTAAACTCTACAACCTTGAATCAATAATACCACTTATAAGGAATGGGGGGGTAGGGGGGGGGAACACCCACGTTCGTAAAAGTACTCACATCCGTGTACAAAGTATGATTCATTATCAATGACTCGGAATAACCTGATGACGGAATACATAGGAAAGGTAATATTGTTTCATACGCTCGGTTTGTCTATATTCGGGGAGAGGAATCCAGCCTTTCACAACACAAGTTTAATTATAAACAAATTCATAGACACGTACTAATCGATCTATTAAAATTCCTTTGCTATTAATCACCTTAATTAATTAATATGATGTTATAATTTTTATTGGATAATAATTATTACTATATTAATTTGTATACATATTTCTTAACTAGAATAGAGTTTTTGTCGTAAAAATTGTGGCGTAATGAATACACCGCCTTAGTGGACTAGTGGTATTGGCCCTTTCTTTATAAACCGGAGGTCACGGATTCGAATCCCGCGGGGAAACAACTTTGTGTTATCCTTGTTTCCAAGATGGTTAAGGCAATTTGGGCCGATCACCCAATGGTCTGAAAAGTAAGATGATCCATGCATTGGATGAGCATGTCAAAAGTCGGTCTACCCACCAACCCGCATTGGAACAGGGTGGTGTGCCCTAATGGAGAAGGCGTGCATTAGTGAATGCCTATGTCTAGCAGTTGACTAACATAGGCTGATAACGACGAACAGATGAAATAAACAAGAAACTCATTGTTTTGACTTTGAAGATTATATGGTACTGACACATAGACCGGAGTACATTCGAAAAAAACAGGGAAAGAACAATTAGCAATATTTGTTCAGTTAACTGTGGCAATATATGCTGATCGCCTGTTTGCCTTTAAAGTAAGATAATGATATAAAAACATGTACTTAGTATAAATGCATTGTACCCGGTATAAGAACGTCTGTGTATTTTTCTTCCCGTCCTCTTGTATTTTTTAGGTAAGGTTGGCAAATAGGCTGGAGTTCTATGCCTGTCGTAATCATACTAAGTCATTAATAAGTTATTATTATAAAAGTATATCTGTGCTGCCTATAGATATATATACATTTATAAGACTTTAAAACCAGACAGAGTATTGAATGTTAGAAGGAGAATGCGTACAGTGGTTATAAAGGTAAGTATTCATTTACCATTTTAAAGTTAAATGCAAATGTATAAACACTTTAATGAGATTGAACATTAAACACTGATTGAACTTGAAGCAAACTCCATAACATCGGACAAAAATTAGGAAAAATAAAATATAGAAAAAGCACTTTGCATTCACCATAATATGTTTAAAATTTTCTTATAATTAAATTTTATATAAATAAACATTAATTATATTATAATGAACTTCAAGTTTAATAAACCTTTAACACATCATATTACTTAAATTATTGTTCCACAATTTTTAAAATTTAATACAGACAAGTTTTTATTACGTTACGCTCAAATTATCAACTTTTATGTAAATATTCAGTATACAATCATTCTAAAATAAATATCCACATTAATTTAACATAACACGAGGCAAAAAGCAACTCATTTAATAAAGCAAATATAGCGGTATACATTATTAAATTACGCCATTACTCCTGATAGAACAACGTGTATTTTCAAGCAATTATGCTTGAACGTATTTTCCCAGACGGTTGTACAGTTAGTGGGTGGTTCTGCGTAATTCTCATAAAAATGTCCTTATCTTTAGTCGAATCTTAAAGGTTACATGAGAATATTCTTGTCTTTAACAATATACAATTATAATACTATATCATTAATCAATGTACATTTTAAATGCAATATAAAAACAAAGAGTATTTGTATGAATTGAATTGTATAGCCATTGTTGAATAGTGAATAGCTTACATATACTCAATGCCTGGTACGATACCTATAGGGGGTATTTAGTATTCGTTCTCTATGACCTATATCTAGATTCTAAACGTGGATAACACATTCACGTAATATGACTTAACACTTTAGTATTTACGTGTAAAATGAAAACAACAGACAAAAACCAAGTCGGTCTTTCAAGTATTTAAAACAATAGCCATCATCATCAGCCTGTGATAGTCCACCGCTGGACGTAGGCCACCCCTAACACACCCCTAACCATAAGGGGTAGGGGGTTGGACCGTATCCCAGCACGCTGGTCCAATGCGGGTTTGTGGGTTGACCGACTTTTTACATGCCCATTCGACGCATGGATCATCTTACTTTTCAGAAAATTGGGTGATCGGCCCAAATTGCCCTAACCAACTCGGAAACAACTATGAAAATTTGTTGAGTCCCCGCAGGATTCGAACCCACGACATCCGGTTTCTAAAGCACACGCCCATAATATACAGTTAATAGTAATAGACGATAGTTCACTTGACAATCCTAAAAACCGCAGTCTTATTCTATTTTCGCCAAAATATAAGCGTGAAAGCAATGAATTATTTAGGTTGACCTATAGATTGGTCTAGATCGGGTGGGGAGGTGCAGCATTGAATGGCTTTATCAGTCTAGGAATAGATGCATTCAAAATGGCCACTTAAACGTCATAAATAGAAACGTATAAGTGCATCGGATTCCGGAGAAATATAGAGCATATTAGCAAAACCAACAAAATATAACTAATTATCAATAAAGAACAGAATTACTAATTAAAAATATCCCATATAAAATTTTAACCAACGGTTTTATTATCGTCTAAATTAGTAATATCACTAATAAACGGTAATGTTATTAAAGGTAGCTTCATGACTTCCCTTTTTTCTGTATTATATTAAATATCAAGGACGTTTATTTAATTTTAAGGATCCATTCTGATACATTGGATGTCCGCGTCTTATCTAGTAACTACACTAGCTAATACATAACTGGTTTCACATCTCAGCTGTTATCTCAGCGTAGCCTAACGATATGGGCGTGTGGTTTAGAAACCGCAGGTCGTGGGTTCGAATCCTATGGCGACTCGACAAACTTTCATTGTTTCCTAGTTGGTAAGGGCAATTTGGGTCGATCACCCAATTGTCTGAAAAGTAAGATGATCGATTCGTTGGATGGTTATGTAAAGAATCGTTCCGCCTACCAACCCGCATTGGGCCAGCGTGGTGGGATATGGTCCAAAACCCCCTAATGGATAGGAGTGTAAGCGAGGTCTATGTCCAGCAGTGGACTATCACAGGCTGATGATGTGTAACGCACCGCAATTATACTTTTCTAGACAATCCTTTCTAAAAGTACAGCGTGCAATTATTATTTAAGCAATTTGCGACTTAAGCTTGTTTTAATCGTTTTAACCTATGTTTTCTATGTTCTCATAAAGTTGAATAACAAAAATAGGCTTTTAGCACGTTTTAACAGATTTAATTTTAATAAAAATAACACACCCCGATGGATAACACAACATAGTCTAGTTCCAAAGTAATCAAAGTTTGTACTGAGTAAACTACTTTTTCTACTAAACTAAATTAATATTAATCATATACATACAAACAAGCAGACACGAGAAAAACACTATATTTATCGCACAATATTTTCCCGTAGTGGATATTGAATTCACACCCTTTGGCGTAACAATTACACGCACTAACTTATACGCCGAACTACGACTTGTTTTTTTATTTATGAACTTATGTACACTTATATTAAAAAGAGGAAATATGTGTATTATTGTGTGTTTTAATAAAGAAACTCAAAAACTACGTATATAATAAGACTGTAATATTGTGCCTTACATTGTTACAGTCGATAAAATAACCAAAGAATTTGCTGTTGTATCCGTTCTGCACTATAAATATATATCAGGCTTTTAAAGGCATAACAATAAACACTGCCTCCGTAGTCTAGTGGTATGGGCGTATGCTTTAGAAACCGGAGGTCGTGGGTTCGAATCCTGCGGGGACTCAACAAATTTTCATTGTTGATTCCTAGTTGGTTAGAGCAACTTGGGCCGATCACCCAATTGTCTGAAAAGTAAGATGATCCATGCGTCGGATGGGCATGTAAAAAGTCGGTCCACCCATCAACCCGCATTGGACCAGCGTGGTGGGATACGGTCCAAAACCCCCTAATGGATAGGGGTGTATTAGGGGAGGCCTATGTCCAGCAGTGGAATGTCACAGGCTGATGATGATGATGAACAATAAACATCGCTCATAAAGTTATAAAATCAAGGATTTCTATTAAAATGTTCTCCTCCAAATGTAATTGTCAAATTTCTGAGAAAAACTCTACCATTGAACGACTCACCATAAGTTATAACCAAAAAATATTTACCTGATTCTGGGAGCATGTATCTTCATATCACATCATCACTGCCACTTTATACGTAAGTCATGGATATCGAACGTTTGTAACGGACCCTTTTTAAATTTCAAACTTTACTTAAATAGCATAGACAAAATTTACATAAAAATAATAATGATATGGACTATATCTTCTCTAAGCCATAATCATTACAGGACGCACTTTCATAGAGTTAGCACCAAGATACCAATTAGTAAGTGGAGATAACGAAATTGAAACGTCATACGAACGAATCAAGAATAAAGTCTTATCATAACAATAATCTACATGTAACCAATTAAGTGGTACAGATACAGAAATTACTATTTATTTTATATTTGATTTCCAAATCACTGACAATTATTTGGCACAATTACTAGGATCACATAAGATGACGAGAAACAAGGAAAGCACTTCCTGATCAAACCTCCCACTTCGATGCGTAACATTAACGAACTGCTATCATGAATATACAAAATGTTTGACATACATTAATAAGGTTATGTTTAAACATTGCAGTTATTCCAGTAACAATATGTCCTAGTTATAGAAGTATGGACACTTAATTAGAATCAGATTAAATAAACTAATTAATTGAAATAAACTCGGCCTGCTTTTAATATTGTTTTAAGGTGATAATGACGGTGTCCTTTGTCAGACGAGTGCAAAGTATGACGTCATAAGGATGTTATTGTGATGGACTAAACTTATGACGTTCTTAAACTAACAATGTTGCTGACACGATGATGGGTGCCTGCACTGACATATCCCCTGGCAACTGCTGCTCCTGACACTTGTGTAATTTAAATAATTGTAATATACTAATTAAAAAAATACGACCGAGTTTCTGGCCACTTCTTTTCTAGACAGGTCCAAACGTCTGAACCGGTGGTAAATTGACGTTCATAAGAGCTCGACAGAGCCTAAAGAGAATGAAGAATTTTTAATTTGAATTTCCTAATGTAAGCCAATCAATTTAAGCCAACACTATATTTTTCAAATTCAACCAATACATGGAGAATTTAATTCAATATACTAATAATAATAAGAACAGTTTTACCTCATCGCTATTATTATGAACGCATAATTTTTACGATTAAAAGGATAATAAAACTATGCCTTGTGTCAGTTTTATGTCCCATTAAAATCACACCCATCTGGTGAGCTAATGTGACGTGGAAATCGCACGAAACAATGTACGCCACATTGTTTAGCAGAAACAATATGTTATTCCGATCCGGTAAATGTTTTAATAACAACATATTCCAGCGTATATTATTTATAACGCAGTGATGCAAGAAGCTAGACGTAAGACTGTAAGATCTATAAGATGTATCGGGTACTACTATTATAATACAATCTAATATTGATATGAGGAAAAAATATTCATATTATATTTAGTAGACAATAGCAGTGATTCATAGCGATGAACCAACTAGAACACATATAATAATTTGCATCACATTTTTCTTGTTTTTGGCTGTTTTCACATTTATATATAGCTCATATAGTAAGTGATCGTCTATTTATATCCTTTAAAAATCATAAAACAGTCGGTGATCCGGACAATACAAAACATAGTGTCCTTAATCGTGTTTTTAAATCAACTTACGCCTACTAAATGCAAGCTGCCATCTTTTCAAAGCGTTGCCAACTAATCTAAGGGTTAAATAATCGTCTTGCTCTCGCAAGTAGCGTACTAAGTTATTTCCTATGCTACCGCCAAATAAGATATTGAAGTCATGAAAACAAATTCTAATGAAAAACTCCTTAACGGCAATATCGGGCGCTCTATTGGTTAAAACACACAACACATCACGTCATCAGCCTGTGTTAGTCCACAGCTGGACATAGGTCCTCTAACGCACGACTCCTCCATTTGTATAGTTTTAGACCGTAACGCTGGTCCAATGCGGGTTGATGGGTGGACCGACTTTTGACATGCCCATTCAACGCATGGATCATCTTACTTTTCAGACAATTGGGTGATTGACCCAAATTGCCTAACAAACTAAGAAACAACAGTGAAAATGCTGTTGGGTCCTCGCAGGATCCGAACTCACGAGCTCCGGTTTCTAAAAGCACACGTCCTTACCACTAGGCAACGGAGGCAGGTTTAACATAGCGTCGCAATTGCATATGGCGGCACTCTGCCAATAAGAACGCGTTCCATTTTTTGACGTTTTTATTCATCAACTGTCATTGCACGAGATAGACCTGAATTTATTAAGCTTAAGTGAATATAATCGATATCCTACTGTATCTATATTAATATTAAAAAGAGAAAAGATTTGTATTTTTGTGTGCAACAAATAAAATGTTTGACCCAAATTTTAGCTTATACATTTCGAGCCCGAGACCTTGTAACCGGTCACGATTGCCTCCATTGCGTTTCGGTGAATCGAATCAAGACACCTCATTAGACGCGGTTAACGCTTTATTGTAGAATAGGCCTCAAGGGCATATCGCTCCATTTTCTAATAGCTACCATAGTGTGACGCCTTTGAGGTCTAGCGGTAGTGGCCCTTGCTTTATAAACAGGAGGTCGTGGTTTTGAATCCCGCGGGGAAACATCTTTTGTTATCGTTGTTTTCTGGTTGGTAAGGACAATTTGAGCCGATCACCCAATTGTCTAGAAAGAAAGATGATCCATGCGTCGTATAGACATGTGATAAGTCGGTCCACTCATCAACCCGAATTAGATAGTGTCGTGGGATACGGTCTAAAAACCCCCTTGTGGAGAAGGCGTGCTTTAGGGGAGGACTATGTCCAGCAGTGGACTAGCACAGGCTGATAATGATATATCATAGAGTGATGACACCTTAATTAATCTTTTGCCAGTTAATATGACAATGTGTTAGAAAATTAAAAAAAACTACAGAATCGTATCGATATACTACAGTAAAGCCATTTAATTCTAATCGAATTACGTGTCATATAAAAAAAGTTGCACAGACATGCTCACAAGCTTCCTTTTTTTGAGTTGTAAAATTACAATGGTAGACAATGCCTTTTATGTGATATAGAAATAACCGTGTATAAAAGTGATAAAAAGAATATTAATCTGCTCGTGATCATGGCAGCTGGAAACAGAGAATAAATATATACAATTAACGGAAAAATCCTAAAGAAACTAGATTTGAAATATAATAAGGCGTCGTCTCATTGATAAACAATAATTTCTCACCAAACCATGACGAGACAGAAAGTATTAAGTTTCCTAGCAAACGAGAAACACGAAAGGACACTATCAATTATCTATTTAATATTAAAATTAGCTAAAATGTCATATTATAATAATCATCATTATCTTCTGTGTTAGTCCACTGCTAGACATAGGCCTCCCCTTAGGCCCGCCTTCTTCATTAAGGGGTTTTTGGACCGTATCCCAGACAATCCTAATACAATCACCAATTCTGCATATAATATACGAGGCAATTGTTTTGGCTCATTTTAAAATACCATGCACTTGAAGCTTATTATTCTATGTATTAGACTCTTTAGCGTTTAGGAGTATTAAAAGTACAAAGACAATGGATTTAATTATACTTTATTGCTTCTGCGAAACGCGGACGAGGATCCAAAGCCGGTCGGCGGCTGATAAATTGATGTAACAATTTTGAATTTGGGCCGAATATTTCAACGTCATTTCCAATTGGTTTCTTAAAAGAGAATGTTAGACATTTTATTTATGCCACGCTTTATATACTAATAAATCTTATACTTTAAATAAAAAAAAATATAAAAAACGATTTTTATATCTGAATGAACATAACTCAGCACCTTTTCAAAATAATTTATACTAAATACAAATATCACGTTACGATAGTTACGTTTAATTAAAGAACAAACTAAAGAAAAGTACACTTACATTATTTAAATGAAATACTGCTAGTAACAAATAAAAATATTAATCTGCATATACATGACAGGCCTCCCCTAATACACCCCTATCCAATAGTGGTTATGGACCGTATCCCACCACGCTGGTCTAATGCGGGTTGGTGGGTATAAATGACTGCCTATATTTAATATCATCATCATCAGTCTGTGTCAGTCCACTGCTGGACATAGGCCTTTCCTAATGCACGCCACCGGTTCCGATCTTCGGCTTACATTTGATATAGTAAAGAATTATATAATAAATCTTGTGGAATAAATACTATAAAAAAATATTCATACGCTAAGAACTATAAACCATATGGCAGCGTATATTGAAAGCTTACGTGTATATTAAACAATAAAATGGCGGTAACTTGTGCGTATTGACTCCTGTAATGAAATCTTTTACGAGATTATTTTATTGGCCACATTTTTCATAACCGTATGTAATGCTGCAACGTGCAGATAACGTTTTCTACATTGTTTTGTCAGTTCTGTTTTCGCTGTAGCTTAACGCGTAACATATTATATTTTTAATCTGTATTATAAATGACCAGAATTTGTAAGCTGTCATCTGTCACACTTATCATTCTAAAAACATAATTTGTATTAATAGATGTGACGGACAGACTTTATTCTATTACAAACATATTCTTAGGTATATGTAAATTACTACTTGTTAAGTTTTCGAAAATGTCTAAAACAAAATTAAATATGTACGTAATGTTTATACAGTATCGTTCTTCAAAACTGCTTGTCGTGTTAAACTCCAAGATAATTATCCGATTTAAAATGTTGTAACATTTTCTGTTTTTTATTTAAGTTTCGTCTAAAACAGCTTTCTTATCCATTTCAAAAACTTACGTCTGTATCAAAATCTTATGAAATTATTCATATCATCAATATCGACAGTTATGGTTCGGACAGTTAACAATCTAAATATTAACTAACCCAAAAATACTAACATTATAAACTTTCAGTTTCAGATGACCTTTTAATAATAAACCGCACTCGTATCATTTGACATGATACTGGCTGATACCTAAATTACGAGAAAAAATTCGTCCAACGCACTGGACATTATAAAAAAAAGTAAAATCAACACGTTCGAAATTCAAAACTCAGGACCACTCGGCGGGAATAGGATAGGTATCGCGGGAGAAATGAATTGAATTATCTCGTTCGAAATTCAAAACGGCGGAACGTTCTCGCGACATTATCGCGGGAATATATTTCTCTAATGCCCGCCAGCGTTGAGCGTTAAATGCGCCATTAATCACGGTGCGTACGAGATATTAACGATTAAAAATAAACGCTTTTGGAACGGCGGAATACGCGATATGGACCCTGTTTAGATTATGTATTGCGTTTTTTGTGTGCTCTGCAGCCGGAGTGGACCGATTGGGAACAATGGCCCGTGAATGTATATAGCGACGCGAATAATAATAAAACGCCGCATCCAATAGCCCTTCAATATTACTTTTAAGTTGATGTTCCGCGTACCTTTATGGTAAATCATATTATTTTACGATACTTGACTATAACATTCCAGACGGCTTTAAAGGTGTTAATCTAAAGTTGTTAGCGACCGGATGGTGCATGTCGTTTAAACAGTAGTACAGTGGACTTTAATTATTCGAACAATTGCCCTAACGACCTGGACGGAAAATTGGTACACGCACGCACAAGTTAAGATAGAACAATAGCGAATTGCAATTCCACATCATAATTGGAAAATGGGATCAGGTTTCTTATAAAAACGGGAAAATATTTTCATCTCGGTGTTTACGTTAAGACAATTAGGTGCGCATACACTACGTATAACTTTTTACATCCGTAAGGGGCGTTACTCGTAAACACTACCGTGTTCCGGCTTGAAGGGCACCGTAGTCACTATACCCGAGGCAATTGAGAGACAGGGTTCCTATCACTACATAGTGTAAGTAGCTTTCTCTGTCCCTATGTACGTTTAAATCTTTAAAGCTACGAAACGGAATTTGATGCGATTTTTGTAATAGATAGAGTGATTAAAGAAGAGAAGAGAAGAAGGTTTATATGTATAATTCATACACGATATTGTAGAGAAACGCTGATAAATTTCTATATATTTTCATACATTTTACAGATCAATATTCCATCCGTACGTAGCCGAGCCGCCCGGCTAGTTTATTTTAAATTTTATAGTTCATCCAGTCTAATGTCAAACTTTAAAGGCATAGAGATGTAACAGTGTAACAGCCCCTTCACCCACTTGACGGCGGATCTCCTCACAGTGGGAGTAAGACAGTACGCAGTACATGTGCAGTTTTCAATTACCAATCCGCCTACTCAGCGTGGCAATTATGAGCAACTCCTTTTAATGGCCAATAAGATCGGCCTTCTTGGCGTTCATTAAAGAAAGCCTGTGTCCAGCAGTGGACTGCTATAGGCTGTTTGTGATGATGAATTTCAAACATTCATAATTCTGAAAATCGTTTCTAGTCGCATCTATGCGTTTTCGAACGAATCGCATAGTACGTTCTGTTCGTTTTACGTATACGCAACTTACAGCGTACGAAATTTGAACGCACGTAAAAATTACTGAATATACTTTTATGGCAAACCAATAAAATAAATAACTAACGTATGTGATTTAAAAAAATTTCATCTTTTCAACAAACATAGAACGTCAACTAAACAAATTCGTATCATTCGATTTTCTTTACCGTAATTTTTTTTTTAATTTCGTCTATCTGTCTGCTTGTTCTGACTAATCTCTGAAATAGGTAGTATTTTATAAAAATTAATGCATTTTTTACAAGTTCATATTAAACACGTATTCCATGTTAGCTGCGCCATCTGTTGGAGAAATGTTAAAGCCTTTTTTTTACTTTCATTTCTGTTTATTCTTAATTTTAATGTTGCATTCAGTAAAAATACGTTGATGAATAAATAAAGGTTCATATACACATTTTTACTTAATATCTATACATATGTATAAAAATTCTTTGACTTGTTATTGAGTATTATTTTATTTTATATTATTTTATTGAAAAAAATCTGTAACTGTGAAACGTTACGTTTATAGGGCATTCTTAAAATGTTTATTATTAATTTTAAGTTTACATTTTTTTTTTCAAAATTGGTGCTCCTAATGAAAATGTAAATCTCCTAAATTAAAACGAGCTTATTAATATTAAGTAACAATATCTCTATTGAAATAAAGAATTTTATTTATTTTTGGTATTCAGATAAACATAATACTTATTTACTTTAAAAGTACATAAAGCTCTACAAAATATGAAACATAAATTGTAGAAAAATAAAACGAATAATGAAGCAAACACAGATGCGGCTTAGATCAAATCTCAGTAACCTTATCACAGATCCCATACGAAAACCACACGCATTCACATCGTAAACAAATGGACTATTTTTATATTTTCTAAGTGATCGTAGTAAATCGTTCAAGAGGCATTAATATATTGCACGTCCTCAATTCTTACCATATAAAATCCTTGCAATGCGAGCAGAACGTTGGCTGCTTGAAGAACCTCGGCATAAATTTGTGATCTTTTACGAGGTAAACATTCTTCTTTTTCAGGGCACCTTTGCGGCCCCGCAATCGAAGACCCTCCCCCGCCTTATAATCACCAGCACTGTCATCACAATTATTTTCCTCGTCCGCCATGGCGACCTAGACGCAGATGTAAGCGTCTAGAGAACCGAATGCAATTATTATGTTATTGCAATACGCTAGACTACACGACCCGCACGACAATACCACCGTCCTCAGACGAACGTCATCGGGCTTTGACAGCCTGCGACTGGGCTATGTGAAAACCGGCCTCTGGGAAACTGTCAGCTGTCATACGGGTACATAACGTTCAAAAATTTATTCAGTACTATATCTTATCAAATTTATTTAAATAAATTTCCTCGCTGTAATAAATTTTTTAATTAAAACATTTTTTTTTCATACAAAACATAATTCAATTTAAATAATTATACTCATCCGCAAGCCGATGTTATCTATAAATTTATTAATTACCTTGCAATACAAATTAATTCACGATCTCTTTTGTATAATTACCCTTAGATCCAATGTATAATTTATAGAAAAAAAGCTTTCATTTAATTTGCCACTAAAAGTTGCACTTTTATCTAAAATATAATAATGTAGTATTGGAAATAAATATATATATATACGTATATATAATTTTATTATTACGTTTATATAAATAAAATGTTTGAATTAAAATATCTAATTTACAAGTATTAATATAATATATAATATATGAAATCAAAATGTTGCCATTTTTCGGTATGTATTTTGACAAAACATTGTTAAGCTTAAACCCCAAGTGTTAACGGTTCTGTAGTACTGGCCGTTATTTAATTTTTTAGGGGCTTGAAATGGAAAATATAATTTATGTGTAGTTTTACAAAATTTCCTTTCTGAAATGTAAATAGCTGATACTGCATTTAGTATTTGTGTTGTTTTTGATTAAATTTAAATTATACATCGGTCCAAAATGAGTTCTGAAAACTCGGACTCTGCCCCGAGCATTGGTCTTTCGTTGGTGGCGCAATTTGATGATATAAATCGTTTGAACAATATACTTAACGATGGAGCTACTGAAGAATGTAAGTGTTTGTAATTTTGTTTACTATGCTATAAGAAGTTTTTAAAGGTAAGTATAATTTTTTAGTCGGCGTTACTTATGTGCTAACTACCTTCACTTTAAAACACAAGGTCATTAAAAAAACGTAACATTTTTTTTGTTATATACTTAGTACCTTCTTTGTGGCGTTATTTTTGTTTGGTACATTTATGTAACTTAAATTTATGTAGTGTATTTATGTGTAGTTTTGAATTAATTAGCAAGGACTGTAAGTTGTATAATCCCAATTGGTAAATTTAAAGGATTTCTTTGGTTATAGGTAATCAGTATAAGTTGTCTATACTTCACGATACGAACTGATCCAGATTAACTGATACTTAAATTTTGTTATATATGTAGAAAGTTTAATATGTGAAAAGTATATTATTTTAAAAACACTTATGTCTATTGAGCTAATAATATAGTGGCAATCCTTATGCATATTGAATAGATTCTGTGTTATATGCTGTATAATTATGAATTTATACAAAGAATTTAAACCCCAATTTCCACACCTCACTAACAGTTGATAATATTTATAATTTTTACTTGCATTTGCAACTACACTTTGTAACCCTATTATGTGGGATTACAGGTTTTTTAGCTTTTCTTAAGCAAATAGAATGGGTACGCGGTCAGTGGGCGGCTGCAGAGGCGGAAGCGATCAGACTGCAGAAGGAATTGGATGAGGCTCATCGTACATTAGCAAAATCTGAGGCGAAGTTTGCTCACGTTAGAAAAATGTTAGACGGAGAGAAGAGAGAGAAAAATATCTATCTTAAAAAGTACAATGAGCAGGTATGTTTGTGTGTTTTATTTAAAATATGTAATGTAATGTTAAATTAATTTATAATGTAATTTAGTTCATTATTTCTTCAATTGGGTAGGTTCACAGACAGTAGTTTAATAGATTATTAACATAAATTAAATGCAGTAAGTTGACCTAGAAGTAACAAGTAAAACATGCTGAGAATATAATTTATTTTATATACCCAAAATGAAAAGGATTCAATTATTTTATTCACACAATTACTATGCTATATTTTATCATAAAAACCTTGTAGATTATGTAATTTTATGAAGGAAGATTGTTAGATCTATTTTAATTCACTGTCGGGTCAGTACATACAAATAAAATAATATCCTCTGATCAAATTTATCACAGAGTTCTGGGACTTATTGGCCGGTGCTATAATGCAAAAATATTTATACAAACTGACAGACTGCATGTAGCATTTTCTTACTATGGACAGATTTTTTTTTCATGCAAATAGGAGATCAGTCTGCACTGGCGTAACCAACTAGGTAACAACTATGAAAAGTTGCTAAGTCCCTGTAGGATTTCTCTGGCTTAGCAAAACATTCCGACTGTAACAAAAACCTAAAGTTAAAAGAAAGAATTAAAGTCAATTGCAAACGATCCTAAATTCAAAAGAAAATTAAATTTCTTTAGGTAAATTATAAGGATTAAATTGGGAATACAATCATTGGTATTATATTGTTAGTACCTATTCAAACAAATAAAATTAGGGTGTCCATTTGTAACATCAAAATAACCATTTTTAAATGACAACACAAGGATATTTAACGGATACATATAACAAAACAATATTTTTCTTGTTGGCCTATTTATTTTGGCTAATCTCTAGAAAGACTGGTCTGAATTTGACGACTGGTCTGATTTTTCTCTGAATGATAGCTGATGTCACTTGGAGTAACTGAAACTACTTTTAAAAAAAAAAATATTACTTTTTTTTATATTACCAAGTGGTAGAAGTTGCAGGCTACGGCTAGTCATCATTCATATCATCAACATGGGTGTGGTTAATATATAGTTTTTAACTACCAATTCCAGAGCAAACTACTAGACATGGCGCGCGATCTGCTATTCAACGATAACCGAGCCAAGCTGAACGATGAAACTCTTCAAAAGCTGGCGTTCCTTAATGGCACTGCGCAGCAGGACCACAACGCTAAGCTAACTGGAGTTCCTGAGCTTAACTCTACCGGTGAGATATTAGGTGGTATTAAAAATATTTCTTAAGAGTGCAGTTTTGCATGGTGTTACCTGCTTTTGGTAAGCATGACCGGTTGTGATATTTTAGAGATGACTTATTGGAAAGTTATATCCCACCCAAGTAAGACGTGAAATTTATTATAATTGAAGCTATTTATTTTATTTATTATGTATATTATAGGACATTAATTTATTCCTAATTGGGTATAAGCTTCCTTCGATGCTATCCATTTTTCCTCATCCTTCCCTATTTCCAGCCAGTTCTTTGCAGTAGCAGCTGTTGCCATCAGTCTATTATCTCTTTGGTATTCTTGCATTCCTCTTTCCCAGTGGGCCTGCCCATGTTGTTGACTGCAGCATCCATCTTTTATAAGTACATCTGGCAACATGGAACATATCAAGCTCTCAAAATTGGCGACAAAATGACTTAAACTTGTTGGTTGTGCATCGCGTAGGCGTTAAAAATGGCCGCGATCCACCAATAAACACGAGTTTGCTTCTGAAGCTATTTATAATAATAATAATAACTCATTTAATCAAACCAGCACACGAGAAAAAATTAAAAAAAAACACATTACTGTTTAGAATTAGACTTTTTACGTAAATCTCTCCTCGTATTATATTATACTGCCTCTATAGCCTAGTGGTAATGGCGTGTGGTTTAAAAACTGCAGGTTCAAATCCTGCGGGGACTTAACAAGATTGTTGTGTATTAGTTGTTAGGACAATGTACAGTTGTCTAATCTCTAATGTAGATCGGCCGCCGTAGTCGGAATCGGTTAGAAGTACATAATTATTATTATAGCCAAAAAGAACAAGATTGTTGCATCACATTTTATAATTAAGTTCTTGTAGTTGCCTTATAATATTCATTGTCATTCATTGTATATTGCTTCCTAACAGCAATAGAGAACTTATGATTAAGGTAAAACTTGAACTGCGTTAAAAACAATTCTTGTGGGCAGAGATTACAAAGAAATCAACAAGTACTAGGTGTCCTATATATGTATATATTTGTTTCAGTTTGAGTTGCAGAAATTAGTTTGCTTTTGCATAGTAATATTAAAGTGTGTGCCTTTGTTTTTGACTTATTTGATGTGATGTTTTTATTCTGGTATATTTGATTTTTTCTCATTTTATTACTTGTTAATAGCAAGCTGTGCACTTACGCTGGAGTTTTTGAAGTCCAATGGATTTATATTTTGTATGTTTAATGCACAGTAAAATGTGGCTATGTATTTTAACTGTATTTAAATTTTCAATTATTAATACAATTTAATCAATGTTATTGAGAGTTTATTTGCCTGCTTTAGAAACAGGAGGTCGTGGGTTCGAATCCTGCGAGGTATCAACAAATATTCATTGTTGTTTCCTAGTTGGCTTGGGCAATTTGGGCTGATCACCCAATTGTCTGAAAAGTAAGATGATCCATGTGTCGGATGGGCATGTAAAAAGTCGGTCCACTCACCAACCCGCATCGGACCGGCGTGGTGGGATGCGGTCCGGAAACCTCCTAATGGTGTAGGCGTGCAGTAGGGGAGGCCTATGTCCAACAGTGGACTAACACAGGCTGAGGATGATGAGAGTTTATTACCAGAACAGCATAATAATGGTGATGTATAAATTATAATGTGAACCAAGAAATATAGAAATATATCTTAGACCAACAAAAACAATAAAAAATACAAAACTTATTAAAGGCATTGTCTATTCAACTTTTAGATTGTAAGAAAAATTTATTATTCTTCATACAGCTGTTTTAATTGTGTATAATAATCTAATATAATACCAGGCACTCTTCTGTCGGAGATGTCGTATTCTCGTTCTGAGGACGACTTGGACCTATCCCTCGCGTCCACTCGTCGTTCGTGGGTGCAACGCGGCGGATGGGCAGCGAGGGATCAGCCGCCGGCCAACAAAAAGAGGCGATCCTCAACGTCTTCAGCTCAGAAAGTGAGTGTATATATTTCAACCAATCTTAGTCTGTCCATGATCATGGATGCTGAAAAGAGTCCGAAACGGCGGGAATAAATTAACTTAAAAATCCGTAAAACTTTTATATTCAGGAAATGCACTTTAAGACTCCTATTAGTTTGCTCGTCGCCTTGAGACGTTGGATGTGACGTTTCTTTCACCTTTTAAATGTAACAAGAAGGCTTGCCTGTAGAATGTTGTTTTCACATCATAGTCTTTGTGATCATCTTCTTCTGTAAAAAAAGATACTGCAATGTTTTGTATAAAAATGTAAATTTGAATATAAAAAAAATATTTCCAGACTGTCGAACTGCAAGGTGGCAAAGTGCTGGCCACTGCCACAACCACGCTGACCCTGGAACGGGCACCGACCTGCCAGGATCTCAAACCACCACAGAACTTCGTAAGTATCCTATTGTATTACTGTTTTAGGTGCAGGCTATATCGTAAAAAATTGACTACATACTGGATAAATAGTAACCTACAACATATAAGGCATCTATTTATATAAAATTCTGATTGTTAGTTAGTAGCTCAATGATAGTCTATCAATGAAAAGCTACTGTTACCACCATTATCTCCTACCTATCACTGTAGGTGTACTAGCGGTATTGCTTTATAAACCAGAAGTGTTGTGGGTTCGAATCGCGCGGAGAAACAATCTGATCATCCAATTATCTGAAAAGTAAGATGATCTATGCATCAGATGGGCATGTAAACAGTCTTTTTACATGCCCATCCAATGCATGGATCATCTTACTTTTCAGACAATTGCATCGAATTGATTGGCCCAAATTGTCCCAACGATCTACAAAACAACAATGAAAATTTGTTGAGTCCCCACAGGATTCGAACCCACGACCTCGGCTTTCTAAAGCATACGCCCTTACCACTAGATTATGGAGGCAGACAAGTAGTTTATTACAAGATTATTTTCTTCTTATTTATAAATTTATGCCTAAAAGAAACTATTTATAGTCTTTTAATTTTAATCGATGCTCCAGCAACCAATCTCGGAGAGCAGCGACGAAGCCCCACCGCCCCGCAAGTCCACCGGCCGCCACTCCAACTCTCACCCGCACCCAATAGAGGTTCACTGCACACCATCAGCACCGCCTAAATCTGGTAACTTTGAAATTTCTACATAAATTTGATGGGTTGATAGATAAAGGAAGATGGAGATATGGTATGGTATGAAGTTAGTTAACGGAATTTTTGCAACATTGTGTATATGTATTTATCATTAAGCATGTGTCAACTTCAATATTGAATTAGTTATCTCTTGCACTACCGTCTTAGTAGTAATATTTATAAAAGAACCGTAAAATCTTTTTTCCTAAATAAAATTTAGCCCAAGTTAATTGTTAAAATAAAAACTGTCAAAGTTGTAACAAGCACCACTGCATTCCACTTAGCCAGAGCAAACAGACAGTTTTGTTATATGTACTGGTTATGTGTTACAATGTTCTTATTTAAAAACGGTTATTTCGATTTTACAAACCAAGACTGCAATTTTATTTATTAGCATAGATTAATATTTAAATTATTCCGCAGAGTCTGAAAGTGCTTCGGAGGGCGGAGTCCGAGGCTGGAGACTCCACAGACTCCACTGCGAGCCCCTCAGCGCACCCCATCATTGGTCTCATCTCCTCGAACTAGACTGCGTCAACACAACTTTGTGGCCAAGAACTTCTATAAACGAGAGACTTGTGGACCTTGCGGAAAGACGTAAGTCTCAGTGATAGAATTAAAGTAGATACTGAAAATATTGATTTGAGCTGAAGATAAGATGGAAATGATTTAAAATAATGGAGCAGTGTCACAAGTTTGAGGAAAAATCTATAAAGACTTTGGTTTTGCATGAAATGTGACTATCTTTTTATATACTATGTGTTAACAAGCATTCTATCAGTTTATACTTAAGAATATACCAATAAAGTAGAAAAATAATTGGAAGATGCAATTTAAAAAGGATTAATAGAGAGAAAATATACTATTACTAATAGTTTATTGTTTTTATAAAGATGGACGGCCCTAATAATGATTTAGAACACAATTTTTTTGTCTAAATGATGTTTTTCTACTTTTCATACCAAATTTAAACATGAACTCTGTAATTATTCTACTCTAGTGTAATTTGACCCTACTATAGTGACTCGGGTTTTACTTATTATTTTGGCGGTACTAAAGTTACCTGATTTAGACTCTCAACAAATGTAAAACAAGTACTTAGTTTAAAAAATGATAATGCTTCGTTGCTATGGATTACAGGTTTATATATTTCCAGTTCAAATTTTCTAAACTATTTGTTCTTTACTTGCATTCAATATATCATACAGTACTTGTGTCCTATCCTTATGCTTTCGAACTGAGGTAGTTAAACAGTTTATCTTATTTTCAGTATAAAGTTCGCCAAAGTGGGCGTGAAGTGCGAATGGTGCCGCGCACAAGCGCATCCCGAGTGCCGTGCATTGCTGCCTCTGCCTTGCGTGCCTCCGGGCAGAGCGCCCCCGAACCAGGTAATCGAGTCAAGTGTTATATACATACAAATCTATGTATTGATTATAATTAATTTATGGTTTAACTGAACCTCTCCGTTTTAAGATATTATGATTAAGAAATGATGCCATGTAAATATTTATCTGGTCTATTTTTTTGATACTTAAGAGTAAATGAACACAACAAAAATGTTTTTGTAGCAGGAGGGATGCATAGCGGACTTCGCGCCTAGCACCCCGCCTATGGTGCCAGCATTGCTTGTGCATTGCGTCAACGAGATTGAGAAACGGGGCTTGACTGAAAGGGGCCTGTATAGGATTAGTGCTGTCGACAAGGATGTCAAACGGCTCAAGGTTAGTTTGAATATCGCCTTAGACCTTAGTTGGACCTAAGAATGTTTATGTGATACATGTGTTGATAGACCATGTTGGCTTATTGCTGTTTTGATGAGGGGAAAAATGTTTGACCCGTCAACAAGTCGGCCGATCTCCGTGCAGTAGCAGGTTCAAGTTGGCAGCAAGTGGTGGATCGCCTGTCTTAGCCGTCATTGAAAAAGGCCATTGTCTTGAAGTAAGTAACAAAGGCTAAAAATGATGATAGGCTTTTTAAGAATACTGCTTAAAGTCTGAGGTTAGCTTGAACTACAGTTGAAATATTTGCATTTGTTAGCATTATGCTTATAAATGATCTAATAGCCTTTTTATATACGGCCCGCATAAAATGTATTTTAGTTTCGTTCTACGATATCGTGGTAGTATTCATTTTCTATTATGTAAAATTACTGGCTGCCGCTTGCCATCTTTTATAGCCTGCCTTTTTTCTAAAATTGTATTACTACGCTCAACAAAAGAAATAGTCGCACCAAATTCTAAGCCTTAAAGCCATCTTCTCAAACGGCTTTAAGCATCTTGGTGTCAGATCACAGATATATTTTTTCTGCTTTTTAAACTTGCCAAAAAGTGGCATGAGATGCGGTCAATCAAACAAATCATTAAATGGAATCAATGGTAAAGATTTATCAATACATACTATGATGGCCCCAAAAGTGAAAGTATCTCATTGGTAGACCGCTATTATATAATGTTTGACTCGATATTTATTAAAGGAATGTTTCGTGTCAATAAGGAGCGCTTCCTGCGCGGCTGCGGCTCGCCCCAGCTGGCGCACGAGGACCTGCACGTGCTGTGCGGCTGCGTGAAGGACTTCGTGCGCTCGCTGCGGGAGCCGCTGCTGTCGGCGGCGCTGTGGGCCGACTTCATGGCGGCCGCGCGCCTGCCCGAGGCCGGCGACGCCACGGCCGCCGTGGTACAGGCCGTCAGCCAGCTGCCCAGGCCCAACAGGGACACGCTGGCCTTCCTCATGCTGCACCTCCAGAAGTAGCTTGCTTTACTATGTATGGGTCGGTGGGCGGACCCACTTTTTACTTGCCCATCCGACGCATGGACCATCTCACTTTTTAGACTATAGGGTGATCAGCCCAAATTGTGCTAAGCGACTAGGAAATAACAACGAAAATTTGTTGACTCCAAGCAGGATTCGAACCCACGATCTCCGGTTTCTAAAGCACACGCCCTTACCATTAGGCAATAGAGGCACCACCCTTAAAGATATACTTGAAATCACACACTCATTCATTCTCCTGCTCACACACTTAGAGAAACTTGTTTACACACACACTTATATTGACTTCGAAACGCGCGCGCGCACACACACACACACACACGTTTTATAAATCTTATGTAACTTGTTTATTGAATTACCAACATAAGACATAGCCTTACATACAAGGCTAACAATATCCATACAAATGGTGTTGTTTTACTGTTCATACAATTACAGGTAAGAAACAAAAGACATTAATAAATAAAACATTTAAATTTTACGCCAACTTAAATAAATGTAATTTTAGCAACTCATGTACTGGATAATAATTTATGGCGAAACACGTTTAGTGCATCTAATTTAGTAAAATAATTTTCCAGTTACTCTTGTTGATATTATAGTGTCCCTAGGACATTTAAGTTTTCAAGATATGCACATTGTACCCAATTATGTTATTATGATTATCTGTTCATGCACATCTATGACTTGAAATTTCAATTGGTAATTTAAGTTCCATACTCAATATTTTGGAAAAAATAATTTATGATTTCTTAATGCGCCTTCAGAGTTGCCGAGAGCCCTGAGTGCGAAATGGGTATAGAAAATCTGGCAAAGATATTTGGCCCCACAATTGTTGGGTACGGAATGATGACTCAAGCAGCCGAGATGTACAGTGCTACTGCACAAATGTTTAATGTAAGTTTTGCTTAAAGATTTCTTTCAACTTTTCACAATCATTTGTTTGTTTTTGTAAAAAATAAGACTAATATACCTGGATGATTAAATCTACTGCATCTAGTCCCAAACTAAGCAAAGCTTTTACTATGGATACTAGGTGACTGATAAATAATTATTACTTACTTTTCTTTTGTAAACAAATACATATAATACAGCTACAAACACCGAGACACGAGAAAAACACTATGTTCATAGCACAATGTTTTTCCTGTGGCGGGAATCAAACCCACGCCTTTGGCGCAACAGTCGGGTCACTAACCACTACCCCCAAGCGGGTTGTCTAAAATAAAGTATTATAGGCTTTTTATAATAATCTTGAAGCAATTTTTTTTGATCATAACAGAACAAAATGTAAAACCTATATAGATATATCATGTTTTATATGTTTCCCAAATTACTTATTAAAGTACTAAATAAATTGGTGTTACCTCAATTTTCTATTTATCTATTTGGTAAAAAAGAGGCTACTTTTGTAAGATATTTATACAAAGTGTGAATGTATGTATTGTTATAGGTAATGCAGTTATTGCTAAGACTGCCCGGAGATTACTGGGCGCAGTGGGCCTGTCCGCGCCACATCTCCCTCTTTGGCGCCTCCCAGCAAGCCCAGGGTTTCTTCTTCTCGCCAGCGGACACTGGGTAAGCTTATAAAAGTTAACAGATTTAGCTGTAAAAATGACCACAGGGTAAGCTTGTAAGTTTTATCTTAACAACCAGAAAACCCTTTATCAGTTAAATTGAGCTTTTTAACTTGTCATTCCTAACTTGTTGTTTTTAAAACTTCAAAAGATCCTAATTGAAATAAAATAATTATGAATTTTAATGTTCCTGTAATAATATTAGATCAATGTATCTTTATAAATACTTATTAATTATTTATGCAAGATTTTGAAAAGAACCTAAAGATTTTGACTAAAGCTCTCATGCTATAGTTTTATGTTTCCGAACAACATGACATTGACAACCACTACTGCAAGGTTGTGTGTGTCTTTCACTAAAGGGTGTGTGGGTTTGATATTTTTAACTAACTGACTATATGTTCTGTAATTTGTCCAGAAACATTCATCATCATCATCATCAGCCTGTGATAGTCCACTGCTGGACATAGGCCACCCCTAATACACCCCTATCCATTAGGGGTTTTGGACCGTATCCCACCACGCTTGTCGTGGTTGGACCGACTTTATACATGCCCATCCGACGCATGGATCATCTTACTTTTTAGACAATTGGGTCCTCAGCCCAAATTCCCCCAACCAACTAGGAAACAACAATGAAAATTTTTTGAGTCCTCGCAGGATTCGAACCTACGACCTCCGGTTTCTAAAGCACACGCCTATACCACTAGGCTACGGAGGCAGTTGTCCAGAAACATTATTATATGTTATTATGTCATCAACTGTTTCATTTTCAGTAAAGCTAAACTTATTATATTGTTTCCAGAATTTCCAGAAAGAAGAGGAACTACTTTCAGTGATGGCTGATTTCAGTTCATAGTATAGTATTGCTACTAGAACTATTACCATTAGAATAAGGTTCAATTAGTTTTTCTTCTCTAGAATGAACAGTTTTGTTTGATAGTTTACAAAATAGTATCATTAATTTATCTATAATAAAATGAACTTTTTTTTTTTTTATAATCCGGGTGTTGATATTACAGGATGTGTTAACGTTAAATATAATTTAGTATTAGTCGGTTAATAAAGTTATCATCACAATTTATAGAAGTGTTACAAATTCTCAATTTTCAAATAGGACATCATAAATTCATCTTTGTATATGTGATAATATTAATTTTAGACATTAACTGTAATATAAATATAATACTTAACCTGATTATGTACTTATGTTATTTAATTTAGCAATTTTTTTGTCCTTTCAATTATTTTGTATTGTGTTATGTGAAAGTACTTACAAATAAACATTATTAAAAAATCTATTATTTTGACTAATAGTTTAGAATAAGCTTTTGTTTACTTATATTGTTTCTCCATTATTACCTGAGGATACAATACTAGATCCGAAAAAAGTATTTTTTTCTAAACATAACCTTAAATAAAAAAGCAGCCATTTGTATGACGTTATAATTAGTCATAACTTGCTTAGTAATTACCGCTTGAAAGTGATAAAACAATTATAAAATGTTAATGTTTTGAGCTATTTTCTTTTCTTTTAAACTATTAGTAACTTGTATTTACACAAGCACTTTACTGCATAAGTGCTCTTTCAATAAGTAGCATTATAGTGTTAATCCATTAAAATTGGATTAAAAGTATATCCGTTTCAGATTCGTAGTTTATCAACTCTATTACCACCGTTATTAATATTTTCAATATAATAGATTTTAGGTTTCCCTTTATTATTTCTTAGTTATTAGGTTTATGTTAAGTTCCGTTGAAGCGACGTCACGCCGCCTTTATTCTAGTTTTTAGTGCAGCGAGTGTATCATCACCGTAATTTTGTTTATAAGATGTTTTTAGGTTAAGTTTGTGTTAAGTTCTTCAGTGCATCGGTTAGGTAACCAAGTTGGGACATGGTGATGCGATTAACTTATACTTACTTACAATTAAGTGTTTAATTAAATAATGGCTCAACAATGTCATCAATAGATGATAAAACTTTGGCCTAATGTTTACAATTAAAATTTATTAGCTATTAAAATAGTTTGTGTATCCAAAATTATTGATTCGTAAATAATTTTACAGTGCATTGTTTATTGTATGCTTTGAAAGTTTTCTCAGTAAGTCATTCTGCTATATCAGGCTAAGATTTATAAAATGTTATACATGTTTTTAATGTATAGTATATAGAAGCATTGGATTATTATAACCATATCTGTTTACAAATTATGTTTAACAGTTGAAAATACAGCCTTAAAATAGTGCCTTTTTCTTAATTAAAATGGCAGATAAATATTGAATAAATATAAACATTTAAAGCTTTAGATTTAATTAACTTTTGTACTGCTATAGTAATATATTTTTGTATGTTTCTCCTTATAGTATAGCCTTTTTGTGAATATGTAATCTAACTTCACTACCCATCCCTAGTCGATTGACTAGTGTTTATATTTATCTATTTATTTGTATTCTTGCTTGTACGGCTCTAATGTAAATAGAATAGAGTCGTTTATAGCATGTTCTTTTTCTGAAAGAGTGTCAAATTTAGTTAGTGTTTATAACTTTTGACTTTGTAAAGAAACAATAAAATTATGTAACCGTCATTTGTGTTTTTATTTCTTTTACCTCTTCTTATTTTTAAGATTTTATTCAGAATAGAATTTGTATCTATAAAAATAATCTTAGCTTCTCTATGTAATGAATTTATAATGAATGTATGTAAGAACGATTTCTGCAACGTAATTGTCGGATCTTCCATTACATCAAATTAAATTCGTTTCAGTTTTATGTTTCCAGATATCAAACTGCTAGGTAATTTTAAAGCTTTTTTTAGTAAAATTAAAAAAAATACGGATGTAAATTCGAAAGATATCTGCTGTTCCGATGCCATAACTTTAATAAGGTTATAAATGAAAATAAAAACTGCTATCTTCCATTTTTTTTATTTATTGTTAGTGTCAAAGTAATAATTAAAAATACTTACCTTATCACTATATGTTGCCAGTCTCTTAGTCTAAAGGACGAAATGAAAGAAAGAAATCAATATTTCAACACCCGTTCTTTATTGCAATATTACAAAAAGGTGAGATTCACAATTGAGCAAATAAACCGAAGCGCGCAAAACAGTAACTATTGTATACACATTACCCGAGAGCGAAAACTAGGATGAGTTGCGATATAATATAATAAATATAAAATCGATAAAGCTGACTTTGCTCAGAAATATAATACATAAACATAAGTGAAAGGTGAACAAACATTGCAGCAAAAAGCTATGAGATACAAATAGAGATTCGTTTATGAGCGAAATTAAATACTTAGCAATAAGCTTGATCCAAATGATGTTTGTCAAACTAAGCTGTTGTATTACATTTTCTATGAATCCTATTAGTGTCGTAAACAGTTTTAACGTATGTATAAAAGTAAAAATGATAATTATTCTTGAAAATCTGCAACCTCATTAAGTAATACGGTATTACAAAACCGATTTTTATTTAAAAGGTAATTTAATTACAGCAGTTATTTGCAGTAATCTAATATTTTTAACGGATATTTTAGTGCTGCATCAATAACTTGCGTTTGACAATCGTCTTATGTATACTTTAAAAATTTATTAGTCCTATTGGCATAAATTGTACAGGACCTATGTTACAGTTCTCTAAAAGTCACAATAGTTCGCCCATCTTGTGAGAAAAACCATTTTATGATGTTCAAAATCTGTCTGTACGAAATGAAATAAAAGTTTATGAATACAATTTAAGGACAAAAAAATTATTTCGCAGCCGCCCATAACATGATGTATGGAATATATCAAAATAACGCGAATCGCTATGTCTGAGCCTAAGAAAAAAGAAGAATTGATAGAGATTTTCGCTCAGTGATTCACATATCGGTGATAATTCACAAATAAAGACGCTTGAAGAATTAAATCACAAATTATGCGTGTTATTATTCATTTACAGTAGAATTTCTTGTTGTATTACATTGAGGTTGCAGTTTTTATAGTTCAAAATATCTTTTACCGCTACTTATATAAGCGACACAACGTTCAAATTAAAAACACATTTTTTTTAATATTCTACACAAACAATTTGTGATATCCATACATTTTATAATCTCGATCCATAATAAATGCACAAACATGGTAATGTCATTAACAATACATTATACAAAACATTTATCATCCACTTTTCGATGGACACGTTCTACCACAAAATCTAACCTATACGTCTTTGGTGAAAGCCACGCGTCTAATAACGAGGACTAGCTTTTTATTATTGCTCTTACTAAATATATTACACAAGTAATCATATACGTCACTATAAAACTTTGTTACAATTACACAGATAACACCAGAGCGATGGAAATAGGACGTGAACTTCCTATATTGTAACCAAGACACAGATTGTTTTTATAACACGGATATAACCTATAAAGTCTAATGATGAACTCAAGTTGTCACTTAACGCGTGTACATTGGTAGGTGTCAGTGTAGACTATTACATTTTTTCCAAGAGAATTTTTTTTTTTACTTAGACCGGGTCTAAATAGCAAAGAAAATAATTTTTCCTCAACTTTGATGTTTCAAGTGTTAGTAAAAATTAATTCAATGGCAATTTTATATTAACCGAGCTAAAACTGCGTAAATAACAAAATAATTCACTTACAACAAACAAATTTGTGTTATATTTATGGTGTGTGCCCATTGATATCTTTAGTATTAGCCTGACAGACTTACAGGTTATGTTATCAACGGTCTTGTGAAATTATCGTATTACAATTATATCATAACTATTCTTAATATACATATTCATTGCCTAAAAAATATATATTTATAACATAAATAAAAAAAACACGACAAAATAATTAAGATAACTTAAAAACTAAGCATAAGGAACTAGCGATTTGAACATGTCTTTTTTTGGTTATCAACTAAAACTAGATTCCGATAATTGGTAAATATATTGGCATACATCTTTGTTTATATTAATTTTCTTAAATAATAAATAAAAAAAAAACACATATAGATCTTATATAGGTCGTAATGCTTGCGTGATTGGAGTAAATGCTAGGTACCCTACAATACTAACACCAATCCTCAATTCAGCATTACAATATTGACACTCCAAATATATACAAATACCTTAAAATACTAAAAAAAATATGACCACACCTAAATGTAAAGAAATGTAGTAACCTAATATCCGTTAAACACAATGAATTAAAAATCATTTGGTGTAATAGTCATATTTGTGTTTGTTGGAATACTCTGGATCACGTTTTATGAGTGACGTAATATTTCAATGAAATTGAAAATTTCTACCATTCGACTAGAACTCGACTGGAAACGAGATTTATAAGTTATTAACATGTTATTTTAAACATTTTGAATTGTGTTAAAATAATGATTTTAAACTTAAGAGAACTATTTACATTGAAGTCTTTTTACTAAATATTTTCTTTCTATTTTTTTTTTCGAAATGTGTTTACAGTTTAAAAAAATTGTAATTTTTTTTAATTGATACAAAAAATTCTTATCTAAAAACCATATGCAATATTTAAAAAAAATTACTTTAATTTGACGCAAAATGTTGCATAATGGCTTAATAACATTTTAATATTTTACTTTGTGTTATATTGAAAATATTAAAACAATTACAAAATGTAGAGGCAAGATTAGCAATGAGAATTCTTCACGAGTAAAGAATTAAAAAATAGATAAAGGAAATAAATGGAATGTGGTACAACAAATATCTAATGATGACATTACAATCTTACTCTAACATACGCTTTGCTATATATTATGTAAAAAAATGATGGTGTCTACTAATTAAAATAATATCATTAATACCCATTTCAAATTATCCTTAATCGAACATACGTGATAATAAAAATAAAATTGGCAATTGAATATACTTTCGTTCATTGACCGCGTAACCGTGGAATATAAAATAGGAAATTCAATCATGGAACGTCATAATAAATAAGTCATAAAAATGTTAGATTGAACGTATTAAAAATACGCTTCATTCAAAATTAAACGGAATTGAAAAATTCAACGTACCTTGTTCTAATGCGTTTAACAAAAAAAAACCGCAATTTAAAAATAGAAAGTAACCTTATCGAACGTAGCTCATCAAGGGCATTCAACAGAAGCTGAATCTCAAATTTTAAAAATGGGAATGTACCTTATTCCACCAAATTTGTCTAAACAAAAAGAACCGGAACGCAACTTAAAAATGGAACGTACATAATAAAAGATTTTTTTACAGAAACCTCAATTTAAAAATGGAACGTGGGTACCTTCATCAAAAGGTTTCAACAGAAATACTAAACCTTAATTTAAAAATGGAACGTACCTTCTTAGAACACACTGAATCGAAAAGGACAAACGGAACGCAATTCAAAAAATGGAACGCGACGCCTCATTACACCCTCACCGGCTGTCCGTGACGGACGTGTCATTGGAGCGCAACAGCTTCGGCAATTCGCCCAATCCGAGACGGACGCCGTACGGCCGGAGGTGGTAGATCAAATAGTCCAAACGTACATCTCCTCAGGGTCCACGTAGTGGAAGGAGACCGCGTGGTCGGAGCAACAGTCCAAACCCTGCAGCGAAATAATAAGAACGTATTATAAATCAAGCAAATATATCAAAAAACCAAGCGTGGATCATCTGTAAATTACAAAACAACAGTTACAAGCAAGCTTAATATAGTATAAAATTTGGACTCGAAGCATAAAACGGTACCATATAGCAATCTGATTAGTAAACTCCCTAAAAGAGCCAAATTGATGATTGAATTGATTAATAATACATACTGTATTATTTATATTTAAAATTTAAAAATACATATTACTCGGGTATTTTACATCTCATACATATAAAAATCCAAACAGTCAAAAAGAAACCGAGAGAAATTTGTCCACCTTATTTTAGCATAATATTTAGTTGCTGTTGAAAGGGCTCGCAAAAAAAATCCTATTGAAACTCTCTACCATAGGGAAAAAGAACCTTATGCACTTACAAATAAAGACGCCATCAAATACCAACACCAGACGTTTAAAAATTAACCTCATAACTACATAAAGATCTATATCGAACTCAATAATGAATTACCTCATCGCTTGGATAGTAGATGTACTGCCAGTACCAGAAGCTCTTGTCCTTGTTGGGGAAGAGGTGGTGTTTCGGCACAAAGGGGAAGAAGCGTCCCCTGTTCATAGAGTCACGGGAGTCCATGCCTTAACGCCGATGCGATCCAAGCAGATGCCTTGAAATAATAAACAATAATTATTAGTAAATTCTTTCCCCAGCCATTTCCTCGAGTAACCACGGGGGCAGGTTCTAATACATCACTTTGAGGTTATTAATCAGAGCTATATAGCTTCCATTCTATTTTAATGATTCTACTCTACCTTATATTATGACTTCTATTTAAAAAAAAAGTTGAGTGTATGTTTATAACGTTGAAATAACCCTTTTTTAATTATGTGAGCTGTGATATATAAATGGTACATATATCAAAACAAGGCGTTTTTTTTTTTAATTTTTGTTCGCCTGTCTGTCTATCCGTCTATTTGTTCTAGCTTATCTCTGGAACGGCGGGCCCGATTTTGACGGGACTTTCATTTAACTAGAAGTAACTTAAGCTACTTTTTATTCTCGATAAAAATAACAATAAGATGAAATGTAAAATGTTGGGAGTAAAATATCTTAAACATTTCACTAATGCACTATGTCTCAGTTAATGAATAAAACTATATAAGACTCTCACCCATCTCCGCGTCCTCCGCGCCGTGGTCGCTGGCCTTACAAAGGTGCGGCGAGGGGAGGCCCTTGTTCACGAACAGGTCCAGGGAGCGCCTGCTCATCACGTAGCCCGCTCCGCCGCTCATGTAGCCCTGGAAAAATCGTTATTTGTTAGACAGTCTCCGTTTAACAGCCCGTAGCCCTAGTGGTATGGGCTGAGCTTTTGAAACCGGAGGGCGTGGTTGAATCCATGGGAATCCACAAATTTTCATTGTTGTTTCCTGAGTTGGTTAGGCAATTTGGGGCTGATCATCCATGCTTTGAAAAGTAAGACGATCCATGCGTCGGATGGGCATGTAAAAGACGGTCCACCCACCAACCCGCATTGACCAGGTGGTGGATAGGTCCAAAACCCTGATGGATAGGGTATATTGGGAGGACATGTCCGCAGTGGACAAGTAACAGGCTGTTGTGATGATGATGATGATGTTAGAAGTCTGCCATAGATGGCTTAAACAACTGCATGATTGAATAATAGGACTTTACGGATTTTATCGCATTTATTTCTTTATAGATAAATTCGACGTTTCTGAACACTTTCCAGCGGCAGTGGTCACCGGTAACTGAGATGTCATGCGTCTTGTTGCCAAGTGCTGAAGTCGGGTTTCCAGATTCTAATTGAAATTAATTATTTTTAGTCTGTACTCCGACCCATGCAGAATTAACCTCATGAGTTGAAAAAATAAGGTGGAAATTGGTTTGGATGATTCATATTGACACAAAATTACCTTAGTGACAAAGTTAATGAGGTCGAAATTGGAATACTTCTATATTTGAAGCAGACAAAATAATGGGTTAGAAACGAAGTAGACATTAGTTTTAATTTATCTAAAGTTTGGTTTTACCGGTGGTAGGTCCCTGTTTACAGGAGACCGTCTGGTGGGTACCACCGCGGTCCCTATTTTGCCGCAGAAGCAGTAGGTGTGAAAACACTGCGTGTTCCGGTTTGAAGGGCACCGTAGCCAGCGTATTTACTGGGAAACGAGACTTAACACCCTATGTCTCACGGTAGGCAGCGCGTTGGCGATACCACTGGTATTGCTAATGTCTAAGGTGTCGGTGCCCACTGCCCATCAGGTGTCCCGACTGCTCGTCTGCCTGCGTATGCCATAAAAAAAAAATGAACCCTAATGCTAAAATAATAAGGTAGAAACTAGATAGGACTACTCAAAGTAAAGCAACCTTACGTATTAAGAAATAAGGTGGACATGGCTTTCGATGTTCAATATGCTTTAGCTTTGCAAAAAAGAACCTTAATGCCCATCAAAATAAGGGTAAAATTACATTGGAGTACTAATAATCCATGGCAAAACAGCGAAATCGAAATCGAAATAAGGTGGAAATTGGTTCGGGATTCTTTATCTAGAATTTAGTTTTGCATACACAATTTTATTATGTTACAAAATAAGGTCGAAAACGGAGTGCTATTATTTTTAATGTAGTCAACTTTATGAGCAAGAGGTAAGGTATTTCGGTTTGGATATGTAATATTCTTTAGTTATGCAAACACAAGTAAATGTTAAAACGACTAAGTTAGTAATTTAGTTATGTGTCACGGAATGAGGTAGAAATTGGTTTGGATACTTTGTGTACTCTAGCTCTGACCAAACTTATAAAGAGGTCTAAATTCGACTGGATCCTTCCAGAAATAACTTTATATGTTTTTAATTAAAATCGAGACTTCCTAATATATTAAAAAAAATATTTAAAGTTGTCATGTTGTACATATTTTATGAATAACAAATCTAGAATGTATAAACCAATGGCATCGGTTATTTACAAGACGCGGAACGAAGTGGTCATTATATTGAAATGTACACTTATTGATGTAGATCCTATCCCCATAATGGGAAAAATATTCTGTGATTAAAATAATACTTTCGCGGTATTGTGTCTTCTTACAACTGCCTCCATGTGCTTTAAAACTGAGGTCGTGTGTTCGAATCCTGCGGGACTCAACAAATTTTGGCAATTTGGGTCGATCACTCAATTGTGTAAAAGTAAGATGATCCATGCGTCGGATGGGCATGTAAAAGTCGGTCCACCCACCAACCCGCATTGGACCAGCGTGGTGAGATACAGGTTCAAAACCCCTAATGGATAGGGTGTATTAGGGACACCTATGTCCAGCAGTGAACTGTCACAGCCTAATGATGTATGTATGTATCATATCTTGTCTCTATATAAATATATTATTTATATATATAAACGTTAAATGGTGATATTCAAATTTAATATTTCTGTATATATATATATATATATATATGTAGTATTTATATACACGGGAAAATTATACTTTTATTTTTATTTGCCACTATTTCTGCGACAATATTAACATTGATTAGTTAAGTGCAAGATATTGCTCAATTTTTAACTTATATCACCTGTGTTGTAAACGGCTTGAATCTGCATCCGAAATATATTGGGTCGTTGCTATCGTGGTCCGCGAGCATGTATCTCAGATTCTCGACGACCACGTATCTGAAATCATATAACAACAAATTGAGCAATTAATATTTGACAATATTCTTTCCAAAACACACATGTAAGCCTAATAATTACGGCAACGGACATAAACATTAACCATAATAATAATTATCATCATCATCATCATCAGCCTTTAATAGTCCACTGCTGGACATAGGCCTCCCCTGATACACCCCTATCCATTAGGGGGTTTAACCATAATAACCATAATAAGTAAACATACAACCCAAGACAAGGGAACACGTTGTTATTGGTGGACCGCGGTCATTTAAATTTGATATTTAAACATTTTTCGTTTGTAAAAATCATTCATCCTATGTAATAAAACGTGGAATAGACGACATTTTGAATACCTTACGAGATATCAAGGATTTTAAATGCGGCGGCAGAAATTACGAAGCAATTCCGTACGAAGGAGTCTTATTTTTTGTTATAATTTCACCTGTTACGATCAAACCGAGCTAATGATAGGTTTATATCGTTTATTATTCATTCTATTTAAAGATAATCGTAATTAATATCGGTCGGGAGCAAAATGCGCACCATAGATATAAAACAACAATTCCAGAGAAGCATCATAATCATCTCATTTATTTACGCGATTATTATTCCTATCAAATCTACTAATTTCCGGATTTTCCGCGTTACTTAAATATATTTATTCCCGACGTTTCGGATTCTTTCCAACATCCTTGATCACGGGTAGACTAAGTTGGTATAGGTCTGTATAGATACCCCGAACAGGTTTTGCTTTGTCGAGCGGTGGGGCTCAGTACCTGCGGCTTGGGTCAGCCGCGGGAAGCTAAGAGGAACCTGGCCGGCCTGAGGTGTAAGGCTGGCGTGGAGGAGGTTGCTCCAAGCGGCTGACAAGCCCGCTTCGGATGCGCCTTTGGAGGGTGCGAGGACGGGTTGCAGGAGGTAGACGTGCCGCCCTTCCTGTCCCTCGCAACCAGGGTGGAGTCGCGGGGAAGAGGAGTATCGGTATTCCGTAGGCCGCCTCCCTATCCTCCGCGACTCGAGGGGGCTGCACCGCTGATGCGGTGTGGAGGGCCGGGAGGGGGACATTCGGCATGGTGTCGTCGATCTCCTCCTTCTACGGCCGCTAGCTCCACTAGCGGCGGAGCTTAACATCCGGGCCGCCGCTGGGGCTGGGAGTATCGTCCATGTGTGGTTGGGAACCCTGGCTCATGGTCTCGAGTAACAGACTCGGGGAGTCTGTTACCTAACTACAGGGGCCGAGACGAAGGCGCGCTAGTTCCGACGCGCCCAGAGGGAGGCAGATGGCCGTAAGGCCGAGATAGACTTCAGCAGCGCCGGTAGGGGTTGCAGATGAGTGCAAAACGTTCCTGTAACCCCACCCTAAAGGCGTCAGGAAGGAACAACGTGGTGGTTTTAGTAAAAAGGTCTGTATAGATACAAACATATACCAACTCCGAAACGTCGGGAATTAAAATATATTTAAGTAACGTGGAAAATCCATAAATCAGTGGATTTGATATTTGTCAAATCAGTTAAGGAGTGATTATTACCACATCTATCAACCATTGTACAATATTAGCGGGTAAAAAATGTCAAAAGTATTTCAGTATAATAGAGCTGGCCATTGTCGATGACTTATTTTTTTAAAATATAACTTTGTGGACAAATACCTACCCGTAGGCTATCAAAAATTAAAAAAAAATACAACATTATCGTCACACATAATTCGCCTTATTATTATGATAAGGAAAACAATGGCGATTTATAATATACATTTATATTTAACAAACGCTGCGGAAAATTGTCGTTTTAAAAATTTGTTACGGCAGACGAAGCAATTCTATTTATTATATAATTTTAAATAACACTAGGCAAGGAACCATAATATTGAGTATATATTGGGTAACATAGTCGGGCTATGCCCAACTATTCTAGCAGCCAAGTATTATGTAAATCAATATAAGTATCTGTCTTTTTGTTAGCAACAATTTGCACTGAATGTGGTAGAAAATATACAATCTTAGGGTTTATAAATCTCATCAAATCCCCGCAGTATTCGAACCGAGGAGCTCCTGTTGAAAAGCTCGAGCAAGTAAGCAACCGCGCTACGAAAATATAATATTTAAAACATGCAGAAGTCGTTGCATGCAAGTAACCTTAGAGCGCGGTTATTGTTTACAGGTTTTTGGCTATTGGTTTTTGTTGGGTTTAACCAAAAACCTATGGTGATATAGAAACCACTCACGTGTCATCGTCAGCTTTTAGGAACCAGTCCGCATCTCTCCTGTGATGTTCGTACACGTATCTGAAGGCGGCCTTGGTTTTGGCCCATAGATGGTCCCTGCCCTCTTCTACGGGCAATTTGACGGAGGGCAACTCCTTATCTGGAGACGATGCAAGAAAACTGTTAAGAGGGTTCATTCTAAATTAGATTATGGAATTCAAAATGTAAATTTTATTGATTTCCTAAGAAGCTGAATAAAAGTAATTTAGCAAGGCTTACGAACACGGGCAACGGGTAAGACTTTGTTGTGTACTAGAATGTTATATGAACAAAGGTCGCTAGGTCTCTATACCTACCGCAAAGTAGTAGTATATAAACACTACTGTCTTCCGATTTGAAGGGCACTTTTGCCAGCCTAATTACTGAGTTAACAAGACGTAACATCCCATGTCTCAGGGTGAGAAGCGGATTTAAGGCGATTTACGCATTGTTTCATATAGGATATCACCTCAAGGCGAACAACCTACTCGTATCATCGATTTAATAAATAAAATACGACCTTATTAGCACTATTTTACAGAAAAATCTTGGGCAGATAAACCATTGAAATCTTGCTTACCTTCCTCCGTGCTCATAAACAGTAGCTTATTACACCTCTTGCCCCACGTCGCCTTAACATGCGCCGCCTTCTTCTTATGGTTGCTCGGTTGTGTCATGACCCAACACAGAACCCTGACACGTCGTGACAACTCGTCCGCAATCGATCTGTCCTCATCTCGGTGGGCGGGTTCCTCGCTACCATGCTCTATTGCGTTACCAACTGGCAACGGATGCCTTTCAAAGTCACGCGCCGCCTCCCTAAAACATGTTGAGACATGCGCTAAAAACGAAATGTGTCACAACGATTACCCACGAGGAATAGAGAAACAGTTTGCGTCATTTTATGACACGGGCGAGAAATAAGTTTGCTATTTACATAAAATCGAATTATCCTAGAGAAATAGGTAATCTTTGATAGCAAGATAATGCGAAGTACTCTTTGTTAGAAACAATCAAACGAAAGAAAAATCACTTAGAGCAAGGAGTCGACCTGTTCAGGACCAAATGTTTGATCGATTAATATTTTACGGATTATGATCAACAATAAGTATTTTCAAAACAATTTGCCGTGAAAGTAGTAACAGCTAGTTATTATTACAATAACACCAAGTAACTTCATAGCTGAGCAGGTACTGTCAGCATAGACAATAATTTTAAGAAATTTATAATATCACAATTTTATTTTTCTTCACTCAATAAAGAACAAAGTACTTTGATCTTATATGACATAGGCATCAATAATACGCCTTGCCCTAGCGGAAAATATTCATATTATATGCAATTATACTTCATGACAACTTAAAAACATAGCAATGGAAGCACAATCTTTAGGTCCCCACGGATTGACCGCATGCAGAATGTCTTAAATTTTCAAAACTTTACTTATCGTAAGTAATACTATGTACGTACTTTCGACATTGATAAAATAGAAAATTTGAAGGCAATAAATAGTTCAAAGCAGGCTACTGTAAACCAAAAACAAGCCAAAATTCGGAACAAGAAATATAAAGGCAATCAAAATTTCCTATTATAATAGCATCATAATAGCACGGTATCGTCAGTTTAATAATTATAATCTTTGCAATGGAAAAGAAAGTAACGAGCAGCCAGCCAAGCGCGTTTTTAAATACCAAAATATACCTTTGGTATTTAAACTGCCTCCGTAGCCTAGTGGTATAGGCGTGTGCTTTAGAATCGGAGGTCGTGGTTCGAATCCTGCGGGACTCAAAAATTTTCACTGTTGTTTCCTAGGTTGGTTACGGCATTTGGGCCGATCACCCAATCGTCTGAAAAGTAAGATGATCCATGCGTCGGATGGGCATGTAAAAAGTCGGCCCACCCACCAATCCGCATTGGACCAGCGTGGTGGGATAAGGTCCAAATAACCCCTAATGAATAGGGGTATATTATGGGAGACCTATATCCAGCAGTGGACTGTCAAAGGCTGATGATGATGATGACCTTTTGTTATGACTGTAGACTGCTTTTTGGCTGTTTGTGTAGTTATGTATATGACTAAAGAGATTACATTAAATTTATTGAGTTTTTCAACATTTTGTATGAAGTATTGTGAAATAGTTACAAAAATTCTCAGGAGTTTTAGCGCTACAAAAAACCCTCTTTATTATCCAAATTACGCTAAAATGATGCCTATGTTTAGCCAATTTAAATAATAAAATATCAGACTTATTGACCGACATTTCATCCACCAAAGAAGACACCCAATTCAGAGCGTACAAGCGTATGTTAGTGAGCCAACACATTTTATTTTTATCATTACTAACTAGGCGGCGTAACTAGCGTTATTACTAGACAACTTACTACTTGCCTTATGTATCTAGGCGGCTAGATGATTTGTAATGTAAGTAGGTGCCCTATTTACAAGGTGCCTATTTCTGCCGTAAAACAGTAGGGTGAAAGCACTACTGTGTTCCTGTTTTAAGGGCAACGTAGCCAGCGTATTTACTGCGGTAACGTGAATTAACATCCTATTCCTATGTCTCACGATAGGCATCGCGTTGGTAATACCACAGGTATTGCCGATGTCAATGGGGGACGGTGACCACTTTCCATCAGGTGGCCCGACTGCTCGTCTGCCTGCGTAGAAAAAAAGCCATACATCTCACGCTAGGGCTTATGTTTTACAATAATCGTATGTTATTAAAGCGATATTTGAATTATAAACAAATATCTAACTAATGAATAGATTGATAAGATGACCGTGGCGAAACGACTATGGACAATAGGTGAGTTTAAGCAAAACAAAAGTTATTAAACATTTCATGTCGAAGGATGGGAATTGTTCGACTAATACGAATGATGATATCAACTTATTGTACATATAGCATTTATTGTTTACGTTCTCCAGAAAATATTGCGCTCGCTACGAAACACTTCATGTTTGAAAATTTTCATCAATCAAAATCAAATTATAGGTATAGTGAGAAAAGATTCTTCTTTGTATTTTTTCGGAATAGTTTGTATTTATCGTGCTCGATAAAATAGCTTCAGTACGTATACATCTCTTCATTATACAATGTCATTTGACACTAAATATAATAAAGTTTTATATTAATAGATATGAAAATTTCACTCGTTCAATAGATCATTCCTTGACGTTTCCCGTATCATAGCACTTCGAAACTGATCCGAGTTTTCCCGAAGGTAAATAATTTCTCACCACATCTATACTTTTTTTAATAAAAATATCTTTAATTTCATATCAATCCGATCAATTCGCTAAAAATTCAGCTCAAGTTGAAATTAGAGTTTTTCTTTAAACTCGGACTTATAAAATTCTTAAAGCATAAAATCAAGTTTAAATCTAAAATATTTCTTTTTTATTATAATAGTGTCACTTATTTTTACCTAAAATATTACACAACTGAATTTTAAAAACTTAATGATACATACCGCTGTAGTACTAAATAATTAGTGATAATTATGCATTTATTCACCTCAGACTTATAATGTTAATTAACTGGTGTAATCGTTGAAAGTAAACTAAAGAAAACCAAACTTTTCAAAATTACATAAATGTTCATTGTAGAGTAAAGAATTCGAAAATGAAGCATTGAAAAAATTATTTTCCAAACATCGTAAAGCCTAAAATATATTTCATTATCAATTAAATGGGTTACGGTCCAACCGATTATTATATTTTATAAAATAAATTATTTTTTACGGCAGTGTAAAGATCATAAAGTCACCTTTTTAAGGTGGATTGTTTTAGAAAATTCTATGATACTTTATCAAAGTTACGACTGTTCATAGAATGTAAAATATTGAAAATAGTCAAGTACATTTAAAACATATACATGGAATTGCTTCATTACACTGTAAAAATAATATAATTTTTTCATAACCCACGTCCATCAATTGCTTGCTTTGACAATAAAAACATATAAATTCTTTCAATACATATATTGCAGTACATAATAAAAATTCACTAGATGATAAACTGCTATGGATAAATACTGTTGGCAGAACTAAAATTATAATAACAATAAAATAGAGCATAAAACAAGAGCAACATAAACCGTGTAATTAGTTTAATTAAAGTGCAGAAGCATTAGAGTGTATGTTACAAAATGTCATGCAAATAAACTCTACAAAACTCCATGCAACAAGACGCCATGCAAAGAAATCTAGGCCCATGCGGAGTACTCTCATAGTTTACCTGTTACCGGTGTACAAAGCCACGTCCCGCGTAAGACCCGACGAGGTGAGCAGTATGTACGCGAAACTAAAACCGGCCGAGATCCCCATCACCAGTGTTAGCACAAAACGTCGACCCATCACCCGTCCCTCGGCCTGCAGAGGAGCGGACATCGCGGATGTTAAGGACCAGACGCGCGACGTCACAAGGCGCACGGGAGGACCGCGACCAGATGCGTGACGTCACGACCGCGCAGATGCGGTCCACGATCAGATATGTGACGTAACGGACACACGCGTGGATGTCTCAACCAGACTAGTGACTTCACTACCGCAGGCGCGCGGGCCACGACCAGATGCGTGCCGTTACAACAATGCGTGTTCAGACCACGTCCAGATGCGTGACGTCACGACCACCCAGTTGTCTCAACGCCAACTCTTGTACCGCGCGCGAGTGAAATAAACTTACGAATATAGTAGAGCGTATATAAGCGGGGCAAATGGATATGTGTGCTCGAGGCACACTAGCCAAATACTAAATGAGTGAATTAGCTTCGATGGCTCAAGGCGTGTCGATTGACTTTATGTTGTATAATTTATCGGGAAATTTTTTAACAATAACATTTGAAGCGAAACAATCCAAGGCCGAGATATGCATTACGCTCATACGGCTGTAAAGGAACCAAAGGCTTGTTTACAAACAATCTAAGCAGCATAGGTGAAAGTTATGTTACTCATACTGATCCTGGCCTTATGTTGCCCGAAATCCTAGGAGAACTTTGTCGAAATGACGAATGATCGATGAAATTCGAAAAGTCCACAAATTTGTAATATACGCCTAGCTTTCGAAACCACCTTTGTATTTGCCATTGAACAAATATATCTAAAAGTTCAAACTGTCCTTATGTCGACCTATCGATTATGAACTTGTTTAATTCTTAGTGGTCTCTGTATTATATATAGCAGTAGAATAGATAAACTTTAATAGAGTGCACCAATGAGCATTTTAAAATGTTACTAACACGTTTTTTGAAATCAACCTAAACTATTATATATTATCAACGCGTATTAGTATGTAACGATAAAACGAATCGTAACTAAAATAATTAGGAGGTAAAAGAAAATAGACACCTAATAATAAACACCTATTATTAAAACTAATAAACTGCATCCGTAGCCTAGTGGTATGGGCGTGTGCTTGAGAATCCATAAGTCGTTGGTTTGAGTCCTGCGGGACTCAACATATTTTCATTGTTGTTTCCTAGTTGGTTAGGGCAATATGGTGCGATCGGCAAATTGTCTGAAAAAGTAAGATGATCCCATGCGTCGGATGGGCATGTAAAAAGTCGGTTCACCCACCAACTCGCGTGATGGAATACGGTTTAAAACCCCCTAATGTAGAAGGTGTGCATTAGGGGAGGCCTATGTCCAGCAGTGGACTATTAAAGGCTGATTATGATGATGATAAAAAAATTACATGCGTTTACAAAAGTTATTTATTGCACTATTGTCTCGGCGAAAATAATGACTGAGTTTTGGGACAAAAGTTAACCTAGTTTAGAAATCAGTTCTTCGGAACATGTTACTTATCCTGAACAAATTACTTTTAGGTTTGTACTATAAGAAGGGATACCCTGTATAACCGATACATATAAGAAAATTGTGTCTGTCATTTGGTTCCAGCTAATCAGTGGAATGGCTGGTGCGACTTTCAATGATAATTCAAGATAGCTAAACTAGGACATTTCTTTTTTAGAAAAAAAGATACAATTTTTTTGCAATTGATAGTAAAAAAAATATCGATAACTTTGACATAATGTACTCCAAATAACATATGTTTCATTATGTACTTACAAAATTACTAACCCGCATATCTCTCACAATTGAATCACACTACACTACAAGCACTACTCGTATCATCAGAAGAATGCACAAGCTCTGATGCGTTTGTTTTGTTTGTTCAGATCGTTCATTTGTTTGTTTTTATCTCGCGCCACAGCACTTCCCCCGCGTAAGACAATCTCGATGAATCGTCATCGATTGTTGCCGATTTACCGAGAAGAGATAAATCGACTAATCGAGAAATCAAGTCGATTATATAACAGCTAAATCTTTTATAGTTTGTCATTAACCGACGTTCAACTAGTCGAATTGATGAGTTATAAGTCAGGAAGGCGTGCATTGGGGGATGCCTATGTCCAGCAGTGTACCAACACAGGCTGATGTACTTATGGGCTTTTGATGATGATTTTTTCCGAACGAACTAACTAATCGCACTAATGGTCCAGAGAGCCTCACGTCGGCTTGAGCTGATCAATGTTTAACCAAAGGTGCTCAAGGGTGCTGTCCTTTGTAGAAGTGATGGGGATTAGTACAACGCGGCCATTTTCATCCCCGGTGACACTAAAACTAATCTGGCCCACGTAAGGAACAAGGCCGGCTATTGGGGCCGCTCTAAGCGATCAGGAGAAATCTGCTTTATATGCCTGGGAGTGCTGGAGAGGAGCAGCAGATGATAGCTGATGTTACCAAGTGGAATCGCCAGAGAAGAAGAATGTCGGTACTCAGTTGGCCATTGTCCAAATCCTGTACGGCTCGGTATGGCCGCATCAAAATGCAGTGTGGAAGGTATGGAAGAAAATAAGATTCGATATGGTTTCATTCTTTTCTGTTCCGCAAACAAACAGAGTTAGTGGCTGAGGACTGAGCTGGTTATTCCAAAAAATATTCACCGGCTTCATTGACCCTGGTTAAGAGATTTCAAATAGTTTGTGCCCCGATGTTGAGAAAAAGAGAAAGGGTGCGCCAGGCCCTAATCACTCAGAGGCGATCCATCTAAGAGTGATGTAGGCTCCCTGTGTGGTTTGCGCTGGTAAGGTCATGAAGGGGTTTTTGGCCCGTATCCCACCACGCTCCAAATCGGGTTGTTGGGTGGACCGGCTTTTTACATACCCATCCGACTCATGGATCATGTTACTTTTTAGACAATTGTCGGCCCAAAGTGCCGTAACCAACTAGGAAACGACAATGAAAATTTGTTAAGTCCCCGCTGGATTCTAACCCACGACCTCCGGTTTCTAAAGCACACGCCCATAGACTACGGCTAGACAACATGCTGTAACTAACAAAGTCTGTTAAGTCCGAGATGACTGTAATAGACTCTTGTTCAAACACAGCAATATACTAGGCTACTGAGCATCTATAAGTTTTACAGATCTAAACATCAGACTGAGAAAAATGTCATCACAATAATTATCCCGTGGCATAACCACTGCCAAACGGATTGCAAGATAATTGTCTCGTTTTTAGTTTCGCCACTACCTCAATATAGACTTAAATAGTAACCCTCGTTTACGCCTATATTTTATTCAAATTTCCATATAAACGCTAGTATATAACAGTGTGTGTAACCAATACAATTCAACACAGCCTAATTTAGGCCAAACAAATGCCGGCAATTGATTCCATTCGTCGCCAATTATAAACTAGACGAAACACTTCATAAATTAGTCTGCGTCCTGGGTATCGGCCAATATAAAAATTTATTTCAAATGAATCGCATGGTATCAAATGCATCATTGTAATGTTATTTATGCCATGCGTCGGATAGGCATGTAAAAAGTCGATCCGCCCACCCACCCGCATTGGGCCAGCGCGTTGGGATACGGTCAAAAACCCCCTAATGGATAGTCGTTTTGTCCAGAGAGCTATCAAAGCTGCGATGATGATGATGACTAGAGGATGTATGGTGATGATGATGATGATGATGTAATGTTATTTAGGGAAACGTATTCATCAAGGAGTGTTTTAAATAGAATGATGCACAACCTTTTTGGTGGGGACCGATCGTATCGTTTTCGTGTTAAAAAGAACCCGTTTTCGTAAAAAACAAAGGAAATAAATAAGAGAAACGCGCATCAATAATAAACTTTGAAATTTGAAAAGAGTAATAACCATAACGGACAACATTTATCCCAGGCAAATTATGGAGGAGGTTGATAGCTCCCTCGACGTTCAACCGATACGAGACCTTAGTTAAATTGCTTCTGTATCGTACTTAGCTTGGCTATTCCTTGACTGATGTATGATTAATAGATGTGAAAATAAAAATCTAGAACGTTCAAATCAATAGTGGACGACGTGGTTTCTACAGGACAGTGACTGACCAAATATCAGTCATGTTTGCATTCATAGCTACGAAATCATTGCATGTGTTTGCGAGTTATAAAAATATACTATACCAGATTCAAATAAGATTTTTATTTCTTAGAGCGATAAGGCGAGAATACGCTGGCTACGGCGCCCTTCAAACTAGGTGACAGTGGTGTACATAACTGAATTGCGGCAGAAACAAACACCGCGGTGGTACCTAACCAGACGGTCCTCTGTAAAGGGAGATCTACCACTACTTTCTTTTCTTCGAGTCTGCCCCATTTTTTAATTTTTAAACATAATTAAACCTATCGTAATTAGCTTTGATATATATTAAATATAAAAACAGGCCGCGTTTTGGAGGACGGAGCTTTAGTCGACCCCCGACTAGGTGAGATAATGTGATCTCCGTGCAGTAGCCGGTTTAAGTTGCAGCGAGTAGCAGGAGATTTGCCGGGCATTCGTTGAAAAAGGTCTAAGTAAAGTATGGTTAATGATGATGATGTTGATATATTAAATACTCGTGGGATATGAGTATTCCGCTACTATTCGTTATTCGGCATTCACAGCCACTTAACATGTTAGATCATTAGTACAATCTATAAACAAATTTGTTAATATTTTTTGTAGATAACGACCTTAACTTGTTATTAATAAAAACTTTAAACTTACTTTCTGTTAAAAGTTGTAATTAAAGTTTGAATAATGGAAATTTATAAAACATAATAATACTTTAATTTCTTACCATAATATATACTACTGTGCAATTAAACAACAACTTACACTTTAAAATCAAACTATAGATTTAAATATTTTTAATCAAATAACTCTAGAAGGCAATTATAACAATGTACATATGTGACCATAAAATTGTTTTATCAACATAACTAACGAACAGAACTGACTGAACAAATTGAGTTGAATGCTTGATAAGAACTTTACATAGTAAGGAAATTAATTGTATATTTAATTTACTTTAAAATAACATTTATGTTCAACCAAAGATATGGTATATATATGATACTAATTGGCCTAAATTATTTATATCACAAAATAACCCATATTTTGAAAAGAAAATAATATAATATATATAACAATGGCTACATACTTGGTATTTTGTATTTTACAACAATATTGATATAAAAAATTGGTTAATTTATGAATTATTTAGACATAACTAAACTAAAAGGCAAGCTTAGTATTGTATGACTTTACTTTTAAATATAAACAGTTCAAACAAATTTTAAAATTTATTAATATATGTGTAAGTGGCCGTTGTGGGCTGGGTGAGAATAGCAAAGATTGGAAGCAGTGGCGTTCATTGGGGGATGCTACATCCAGCAGTAGACTGACACAGGCTGATGATGATGATACAACTACTAATATAAATTGGAATATATACTCTTTATAGACCAAAGTCCAGTGTCATATAAAATGTAACCACGGTGATTTTATTCAATAACATTATATGATTAGTCAATACCAGCAGTGAGTCAATAGCCTGGCTTGTGTATCTTTAGAGGATAATGTAGCTTCCTATAAACAATATTTCAAAACAATTAAGTTGTTTTAAACCATATTCAGGACAAAAAAACATACAAATCTTCCTCTTCGTAAAATTAATATAGATGACAGCAATTTAATATATACAATGCAAAGTTCATTAACATAATAGTAGTAATAGTAATATAAGTTGATTTCTGTTGTTTAGCTTAATGGCATTTCCGTATACAATTTATTTTTAAATTAGACTCTTAGATTCGCTATATGCAACAGGCTTTGTGAATGAACAAAGTCACTTAAAAACTAAAAATTGATTATGTACAGAGACAATTATTAAATGCTTCAGCTTTTACTCTAATAAAGGCTTTTCAAAAGAGTTAGACATTACACTATTGAAAATAAATTCAATCTCTTAATAACATATTTAACTTTTTCATTATTTATAACAAAAGATGTACTACTATCCTTCAACGAATGTTGCATTTGTCAGAATATCTATTCAATATTAATGAATATACTAAGAGAAGACAACTGACCTCTGATAAAAGATCAAGAACATTAAGATAATGTGAACAAAGCATTCAATATAATGTTTGCTTAAATTTACCATTATTGCTATATGTGTAAATATATTTGGTATTTCTTTATCATTACAAGTAAACTATCTTATGATAATTTATAATAAATTTGAGCGAATGGTTACACAATGTAAGTTTAATAAAATTAACTATTCTACCTATTAGTATTTAACTAAATATATAAAGATATTTAGTTAAATACTAATAGGTATGAGTAGCTTATTAAAACTTCAATAGCTGTATCTATTTTACGGAAATAATTCCAAACAAAACCCATCAAAGTTAGATCCAAATCTACAATATTGTTAGGTTTCAAAGTCAGTAATTTTATAATGTTAGCAAGATAAAGTGAACATATTATCAGGTTTTTAACATACAGTGGAAGCAAGTACAGGAAGCAAAAGCTTGATAACAAATCATGTATAGAAGTCGTATTAGAGCTGCCACACTAAATAATGTTCAACAAAATGTTTAATATTAAAAACTTACGTAAATATTAGGAAACGATGATTAATACGAAACGTTAATAGAAATTAAAAAAAAAACTATCCAATTGCTAGTGTAGAGAATTGGAATAAGAAATCTATACATTAGTAACAATACGCAAAGTTTTAATTATCAGGATCTTATTAGGAGTAAATGGCAGGTCTTAAAGATTGTAAATGTGAATTAAAGTTACTTACAGTCATTTTTGCGAATTATTCAATAAATTCTGTTCAAAACTTTGAAATCATATTCTATCACTTCGTTCATTACTCTTAATATTACCCATGTTATTATCTCTAAAAACAAATTCAAAACACAAAATTGCATTGAAGTTGAAGTTTGAAAAGTCAATTTAATGTTGCTATATTTTTAAGCCATAATCAGGCAACTATTTTTCTACCAAAATTTTAAGTCAAACCACACTTTAATGAAATATACGCAAAAACGCCATTATTCTAAAGTCGTTCTATTTTATCTATGATGTCAATTCAAGTAATCCTGAAGATTAAAAGGATAATTTTGGACTTAGTAATATATCGACGGAAAAAACAGAAAAGTCTTAATTATCAAAAATAAATTGTTCCCGCGAGCCGAAAAACATTTCAAAAATATATTTTTCTTTACAGTTTTATAATATTTAATTTTAATTTATAAGAAAACAACGATATGACGCAGAAAAAACTTTTATTATACAAAAAAGTTGTACTTAAAAATTATTTAAATAACCGAAAACAATTTAATTGTTTTAATTGTTTTTCGTCTCTTTTGAACAATCTCATTTCCGTCCGTTACGACATTTCTGTTTTCTTTCGTCGATATATACTACGTCCATTTTTGATATAGGTACTTTATCCCTGAGTATCTAATTTTTTTATAAGAAATATAATACCATTAACACTCTTTCGCTAGTATGAGTTAAAAATAGAGTGCTGTAGAACACAAAATTAAAATAAACTTTTTTATAAGTATACTAATACTTTTATTAACTGGTTAACAGTGTATAAAAGTAAGTTAATATTTTTAACGGACTAATCATACAAAAAATGTTAGATTTGTTTTATATGATTGACAAATTAATTTCGATTAAAAAAATCAATTGAACTGAAAAGAAGACATCGCTATAATTTACTTTAATCATAATTACTTGGATGCATACAGAAATAGTTTGTAATACTCATTATATTACTCAATAATATTAAATTAAACTGGTTCTCATTCTATCTCCAATAAAACAAATTTTATTGCCACAACATGTTTTTGTAATGCTTTCGGTAAGCATTCAAGAACTTACTCCGGGTAAAAAAATTCTATAAAAACATTGCGTCTGATATTTCCATTTATCCTTTATATCCTAGCCCATTATTGATTTGGGATAAAATAAACAAAGTTGCATTTTAAGCATTGGCTTTTGTTAATGAAATAACGGTTGCCCGCGACTTCCTACGCTTGGTAATATAAAAAAATATGAAATAGTAACCCAATTTCCTGTTAGTTATATTAAATTTTTTTTAATGTTACAAACAGCCACTCCAATTATATTATTAGTATAGATTGTTATTGAGATGTCAATCGCTGGCTAACAGTCTAAATATTAAAACCATACGGTTCCGCAGCCACTTCGTTGCCTTTTTTTTCGGTGTTTACATTTATTTCGAGTGTAAATTGGCTAAACTATTGTAACGGTACGCCCTAATAAGAAAACAATAGAGTTTGTAAATAACTGCTTTGCAGGAAAGTGTTACTTTACTTGCCGGTAGATTGAAAATAATGAAAGGGTTGAAATGTATTACTTTGACTTTGAAAAAAAATATAATTACAAATATCAATTTTTTTAAAAAATATTAAAAACCAACTTTCTTTTCCAAAACAATTAATTTCTATTTTTATTTTGGCTTTTGGAATTTTTCTAAAACCAACCAGCCATTTGTTTTTTAAGTTATAGGAAAAGGGTTTTGTATTTGAAACCATTTATTATTTTTTTTTTTTTTTAACCTTAAGTAATTGGTTGAACAAATTGTTTTTTAAAAACCCTTCCCATATTTGTTTTGTTATTTATAAATTAAAAGCCGAAATTTGCTTAAACCAATTTTATTTTTTTTAAATTTTATTTTCTTTTTTCTTGGAATATTTTGGTTCCCTTTAAAAAATTTTAAAACCCTCCCCAGGTAACCTTTTTTCAATAGACCATGGTTTTTATTAAACCCAAAATTGAAACTAAAAGAATTTGGGACAAATGGTCCCAATTTTTTTTATTTTAATTTTCTTTATTTCTCATTTTATGGTTATTTAGCGAAATAAAATTAAGTTTTAAAGGTTTAATTTTAATTTTTAACCAATTTAAAGATTTGGTTTTTTATTTTTTATTATTTTAACCTTGGCGAAACCTTCAAAGGGATAATTAACAAAAGCTAATTTTTTTGTTTAATTAAACCAATTTTAAAATCTTTAAATTATAATTATTTAAAAACAAATAAGGATCCTTCCTTATTTGTGTGTTTGGTTTTGTGTACTTATATTAGATGAACTCTTTGCTTAGTAAAGTTCTATGTGAATCTATTTAGAATGAATAGCAGTATTTTTTTTTTCATTTATTTTGTTTGGACTGTTCCAAAAAGAAAAATATTATATATTTGCAGAAGTAGCTAATATATATTTTTCGCTTAACCGATAAAATAAAAAAAGGCAAAGATTTCTTTTGATTTTTATATTTTCACTGGTATTTTTTATTTTAAATAAATTTATTATTATAATTTGGTTTTTTGGTCTTATCGTTCCCTTACTATTTGTAGATACTTGGGCATGAGTATACAGAAGATACCTGCCAAATGGAGTACTTTCCATCGAACAGTGCTGTATGCAAGGGAATAACCCACCGATGGCTCCTAAATACTTTTGGGTGTAAGCCTAAAGCCCTAATTGACCTTTGTTCCATAGTCATACAGCACAGTATAACTATTAACCACAAGTCTGAATAAACATTTAATGTATAAAATGGAAGAAAAGTAACTATAATGATAAATATTAATATTTAAATTAGTAAGTGTCCAAGACAATGTTATAGAAAATCACTCTTTCTCTTAGGCTGATAAGTAATTTGACAGATTAATCTTTAAAAGTATTGTTTGATATTTATTTCTTGTTCTTTAATTCAATAATATTGGTTGTATAGCCAATTTTGCTAATTGTCTGAAATGTATGATAATTCTTGCATTAGATCGTATAAAAATACATGTTTATTAGGATATACCTATTTTATACATGAATTACATAATACCTTTTTGTTTTCGTGGTCCATTTATTTTGCAGTAAAATACATTTGTTTTCCATTTGTTTTGCAGTAAAGTGATAGCATAGTTAAATTAGATTAATTGTTTAGAACTAGAAAGAATACCTATAACAAATTCTATTAATGGTAATAATTTTAAATATGATTGTTGTACTTCTCATTGCCTTTACAAGCAGAAAGAGGTCTTATGAAAATTTAATGTTTCAGCAATGAAGTTCCGTTTTCAATTCTCAAAGCATAAGAGCGTTGAGAACCATTGCAGGAACATTGTGCTATCGAACAATGTCTCTATAAACGACCAATCGGTCTTCTACTACGACTGCTATTGGCCTGTTCAATTAAATCCAAATGGAACGAAACCATATCCCAACAGACCAGGGAGAATGACGTTGTGGTGAATCGTGGCCAGTACTACTTTAATATTCCAACCGCTCAGATGTTGAGTAAGTTAATTCTCTTATAACTAAGTAATAAATAAATATTCAACTCTTTCAATACTCTTACTTATATGTTAAATGAATAGTAGATTTTAAGTTATGCATTATGAAATAGCAGAAATTATCATGTAACGAAAAACTTTATCTTTTTGGAGTTTAAAAAATTTTTTTCATTTAGAAAGTCCTCATAATTTTAAAAATTTATTAAAAATATTTAAAAAATTATGTATTAATAAGAAAATATTTAAAATAGGTTTTTAAGGTATATACTTAGTCTCGAAATTTCTAATCTTTTTCCTTTTTAGGATTGATAAATAATATAAATAAAAAATTTCTAAAATTACTGATTTACTTTTAAAAAGTTGGAGAAATTCAAATTGAACTGTATTATCTTCAGCCTGTGTAAGGCCACTGCTGGACATAAGCCTCCCCTAATGCATGCCTTAATCATTTAGGGGGAAATTTGAATTGAATGCTGCTAAATGAACTTTTTGTTTAACATTGAATTTATATAGTAATATTACCATTTAAATTCATTCATAAATTGTATAATTAATGCCAATGACTAAAATTTTTCTTGTATCTTATTCATCTGTTAAGTGCAGTTTTCCATGTAGTTTGAGGAAATTCTTTGAAGGGGGAAAAATTTGGCATTGGAGTGTTTTTAATCAATTAGTTTCCATGGCTATTTCAGGTCCAACTGCGTCAGCGAGCGAGTGGAAACCGTTCGTCTACATAGAAATACTTACGGACACAATGAAACTTCACATTGTTCAACCGCCTACGCACCTAGCTGTCCTCTCGTACCAAGTGGCGGTTGTGAGGGAGTGCGACAAGGAAACGCTCTGTATGATAGACGAGACGGTCGCTAATAAGACCATACGCATAAAGAATAACACAGAGGAAGTGACATATGAGACCAGTATGCTGAGGAAGTCGGGCTCGTACTACTATGTGGTGACCGTGGTGAGGGGGGCGTGCGGCGATGACGTCACCAAGTGCCAGTACGTCGAGAGCCCCAGGATCAGGATCAGTGAGTGTTTTGTTTTGCTTTTTGTTTAACTTTGGAACATGTTTTTTTTTTTAAGTTTTAACAGATGGTGTTTTGGTTTTGGGGACTTTTTAAAATTTTTAAACTTGTTACAAATGGAGTAAAAAAAATTAAACATGTTCTGAATGAAGTGTTCTTTTTGATTTTAAACATTTTTGGATGGTTTCTGTTATTATTTTTTTTTTATTTTTAAATAAAAATAAGGTTTTAAAGCTTTTTTATTAAATGGCATGGCGAAGGAGACCCTTGCAACTTGCTGTATATTTATATATGTTTCAAGAAAATATCCGTAGCCAATTTATTGACTTAGTGATTATGTAAAATATTAATAGGCTAGTTTTGTTTATGGTTAATGATTTGTTACCGTTATCTGTTTATAATAATTATACTAAATAAGATTCGTTTGTAAACAAAATAGTTGACGTTTAGATTAATTTTTAAAGTCTTTATCTTAATATATATAAATCTCGTGTCACGATGTTTGTGCGCGATGGATTCCTATAATACTCCACCGATTTTAAAATATAGTTGCACACAATGTGCAGTTTAATCCAACTTAAAAGATAGAATAGTTCACATCTTAATTTATAATCGCATTAAAGTTTTATAACAATTTATTTTTCTATTATTATTTGATGCAAAATGTTAGCTACAAAACGATTGTGGACAGCTAACGATTGATTGCGTAGTGTGTCAATAGATGGCACGGATCAATAGTTTTTGTTGATAATAGGAGAATTAGTACGATAAAAAGTAATTGCTAAAAATTAATTATTTTGGTCAATTAATTTTATAATATTTTTTATCTATTGTTCAAAACAAAAAAGGCAATTTCCTAACGTTGTCATTTTATACCAGGCCATCAATTTAAAAAAAGTAATGAATAAAATAGCTTCCTTACATGTGTATTAAATTGATTTTTACAGAGCAAAATTAAATAAAAGTGATGTTGTATCCTATATAAAGGAAATATTTTGATGACATATTCTATGGCCGATACGATTGTGGGTACCGTAAATATTCGTTATTTATTATTTCATACGATAGTTGTTGCCTTACGCTTGACGACGCCTGTCATCAACTTTACTTCTTGGTTTTTTAATTACCATGCAAATAAAATGTTAAAAAAATGTTTTTGGTGGTAGCGCTCCGTATCCATACAAATTATAACATTTTTAATAGAAAAGTAAGAATTAAAAAAATATATAATAATTTTTAAAACTAACTCTTTTGTATAGAGTCTTGCATGATATCAACAGAAGGAACATTTTGTTTAATCGTCTTCAGTCTGTCCTCTTTAATACCAATCAAATCGATTTTTATACCAGTGTTTATTTTTTTATTATATTCAGATGTAACGGTAGCATCATCGAGGTTATTGACATATACAAATGACATTTATGTAATAAAACATGGTGGTCCTCATGACTGATATTCTCTTTCCGTTTATCTTAAGCCCTTAAATTGTTTATTACAATGTAAAATGAGTAAATCTAAGCCGCAGCAACGCGTGGCCAGGGTCTGCTAGTTTAATATAAAATCTGTCCTTTTCAATTTCAGGCAACGAAGTGCAGACATTGAACATCTGCATTGCCAGCGTCACCGCATTGATTGTGGCAACACTCTTCGCTTACTACATCGCTCTAAGAGTGATCCGACGTTACTGCTGCAGGGACTATAGTCTCGCTCCTGGTAAGTGATTTATAGTTAATTTTGCTTGTTAGAAGTCGTCAAGTAACGGGAACGTGTTACGCTGTCAGTTACAAGTAAACATAGTCCTGTTCCTCTATAAAAATAGGTATTTTGAAGTATTCGATTTATGATATTAATTAAATGAATAAATTCCTTTATAGTTTCGTAGTTTTTCATAAAAACTATTTGTTCTTAAGCTTAATAAGATTATAAAATATGTTAACAATATAAGCCATAGCATGTTTAGACTTCACCTGAGGTTATTCTTGATAAATTGTCACAAACATATTTATTGCTGAGAGTCGAAATGTTGCAACTATGCTTTACTTATGGCGGGGTACTACTTTGCTTTGGGATATTGTATATTTCACTTATTTCTACTTTATAATTGTTCAATAGTTACGCCTTGTCCAGAAGATAAAAGTTACAGTACACGAATGAGATTCATTATGAAAACATGATATATTATAAATAAACAAAACGTAATTCTTAATACATACAAAAATACTATATACTATTGAATTATGTTACATTTGTCTAACCATCTGACCGAGGTTTAAGACTTGTAAGGGTCCATAACGACACGAAAGTCTCATATACCTTGAATCCGTTAGACGGAATTGTTTATCATGTATAATATTCATTGAAAACATCGCTATATATATATATATATTGCACTAACCAACTAGGATTCGAACCCACGACCTCTGGTTTCTAAATCGCACGCCCTTACCACCAGGCTATGGAGGCAGTGTACAAGGCAATGTTATGTAACCTTTTTCAAAAAAAGACTTACCATAAGCCGACCATAAAATAGTTAGAAAAAAGTATGAGTAAAACAATCTAAAATTATACTTACATAATTATACGAGTAATATTTTACGTTCTCTGTGCTCCCAACTTTTTTCTCCCACACCACCCTAACATTGACAGTCTTACCCTACCCTAACATTGCAATATGATTTCATTCAATAATATTCATCCCAAAACATTGATAAATGCACTGATTTAACACCAACTATATGAACAATACACTTTCAGGCAAAGAGATACCAGCTCCGCCCAAAGTCCTAGCAGTATACTCACCAGCGAACCGCCTGCACGCGGAATGCGTCAGCTCCTTCGTAAAGTATCTCCGCTCCGAGTACGGAATGGAGATAATGTACGACGGAGACATCACTAGCACTTCGCATTCGGATCCGTTCATATGGGCGAGCGAGGCGTTCAATATATGCTCGCACATTATGTACATCGTCGGACCGGCGGAGGAGACCAACCTGTACAACAGCATATACGACAAACCGATAATAACTCCCCATAGAAACGTGGACACGCTCATACTGTCCATGGTGAAAGCCAACCGCCCCACGAGATTCAGAAAGGACATAATGAACGTGCTGTTCGAACACTCGGACGGTCAGATACCGATCGAAACTAGCCACGAGAAGTCGTTCTACCTGTTGAAGGATTGGCAGAAGCTGATATCGCATCTGTCCAAGAATCTCTTACCCAAACGGCAGATCATGAGGACCGAAAAGGGTAAATGCTTCATCGAGGATCTCACTAGAGCCAAGAAGTTGCTGACCACGAAACGGGACGATGTCGTGATCAAATGCGAGAAGAATTGGAACGAGAAGAAAGTGCTGCTCTAAGCGAAGGCGGATGCCCTTTAAAGATTTGTTGAACAAATTTCTGTTAGACGTATAGATATCTCCCACGTAAGACAATTTTGCGCGGGACGTTGTTATTTTACGACAATCTAATGTAAATAAAATTTGATTTGTGTCCTATTGTAATATTAAAATATTCGTTTTTGTAATCAGTACATATAACAAATCGACATAGTTGAAAATTGTCGTCTGTCTGTTCGTTTTAACTCTCTAATGGCTGGTCCGATTTTGACAGGCTTTTTTTTTTGAGATAGCTGATGATACTGGGATTAACATAGGCAACTTTTCTATACGAAACCATGGAACAATTTCTTTCGGCCCACGAAGGGACGAAGACGGGGGCTTATAGGTAATATAATTATAAAAATACAACAGTGTCATTATAAAAGTACGACTTTATATAACCTGTGAATACCTGAAATAGAACCACATTTTCAATTTTCTTTTAGTATTTAGGTAAATTGTGAAAAAAAAAAACATAAGTTTCAAAAAACACTAAAATCCCAAGTAAGTTTTTACTGTTACAATTACTTGCGTTGGAGGTATCGATATTTAAGAAGCAATATAATACTAAAGATTTATGTATTTTCAAAATTATTGTACGACCACGACTGGTTAATATCCAAAGTCGACTTCTTATATGAAATTGTGAAGTCGCAAGCGATGACGTCATCGCCCAATACCTTTAATACCGTTAAAGGAGTTGTTTGTAAATTGATGTTTTTTATGTAAAACGGCATTTTATGCCGAAGTACACGACTGTGTGCTTAACAATTATTATCATTATCAAAGATATTTTTGTGGTTATTTATAAATTGTTGTAATTGTAAACTCGTAATCTATCGTAAGTTATGATTGCTTGAAATTTTAAAAAATAAAATACATTATATTTGTGGAAACAAAAAAATAAAAAACTATTTTCACACTCTTTTCATATGAACTAATTTTTCAATCTTTCCAATGGCCACATCTTCGAGTCTCGATATATTTCTTCCCGCTCTGTGTGTGTTTACGGATTTCTAATGAAGATTTTAACTATTTTATACTATGTGGAAATGTTTGTACCTTTTTCAAGTCGGCCAATAAATGGGCCACCAAGACACTTAATTTAATGTAATATAATAATAATGACAGTTTATATAAGAAAACATGTTAAACTGTAGGGCACTCTTAATTCGTTTAACATCGGCTGCTTCCAATAAGAAGGCGTTTTGTTAAGCTCTGTTAGAAATAACATGGTATATAAGTACGTGTTTTTAATAACAACATACAAAAAACTTATACTTTTAAAAAATATTATAAATCTCATTGATACTGGCTTCATGTTGTAGACTTGTTGATTTAAGAAGAAAAAAAAACAAATTTGGCGGGATAATTAAATGTCAAAATGTACTTTTCATTACTACTTTTCTTTTCGTGTGTGTGTGTGGCTCATAAAATTGATAAATGGTCTTGGATTGGTGTGCCATAAAACATGAGTGAAATTGAATTTAAAAAAAAACGTTTTTATATTCGCGGCCGCAACGTTTGTCCTGGCGTGTTTTCTAAAACCAAAGATTGTTCGGCGAAATTGAAATCGTTTGCTAGTCGGCATAATAATATGAGGTACATACTATGTTATTTGTGGAACAGAATTGTTTTCTATTGATTATGTTCAATATTAATTTACTCATTTGTTGAACGTTGTTGTACATGTGGAAGAAACTTAATTTTAGCAGTTTTTTAATATTTTTATTCTTTAGAAGTTCCAGAGATTGAACTACTAAATACTGAGTCCATATTACATTTTTTTTGTAAATATGTTATGTGAGTGATTATAAAGTCATATTTTGTCGTTTATTGCTTTACAATTTCGGTTTTATTTTAACTGCCAATTACAACTTTACATTCCGTGATAAAAAATTGGTAACGCTATTATGTAAGTTAATTTTGTTTACTACGAAATTAATAATAAACTGAAAACTTCTTGCAAATTTTAATCGTTATATGTATCATTTTAGAGTAGTTTAATATTTAACATTATGACGCAGAAGTGTGATAGTAGAAATTAACGAAAATTTGTTTTTGTTTGTTTTGTATGTAATTAATTGGTTTTTGCGAAGGCGAAGGACAGACGCGGCGGCCGAATCGATGTTATTCTTCAAGTTGATACATTTGTACCCCCTCGTTGATCTCATTACCGAACTGTCGGAGTGGATGTGTTCTATAGTTATACAGGACTCTTTAAGCTCAATATATACCTTGTGATGTATTTTTGTAATATAGATGATATTATAATCGTGCGTTTTCTGTCAAACCCTACCTTTTTTATATTCGTAAATATATTGGGATAAATAGGACCAGGAGTTTATAAGCACAAATGTCGAAGCTTTCCTGATTACTAAAACACTCTCGCAATGATCTGTTCGCTCCAGGCTATTTCAAAATGAAACGATGTAAAAATTTTGTAAAATTAATTAGAAAATGGAAAAAAGAAACAAGTCCCGCTGAGTTTTTTCTTAGGTCGCAAGTCACCGGTGAGCAGAGATAGTTTCCGAACCGTGGCAGATTATTAGAAAATGGTGCGTGTACTTATGTACGCGCGTGAGAAGTATACTTCTTTGGCATCATTAAAAATTAATATATTTATATAATAATATGTTTAATATAAATTTGAATAATATATAATTAATAATAATAATATATATATATTAAGCAGACGGCTTCATACTGTTAATTTTATGTCAGGTGGTGTGCCGCGCATCTTGAAATTTCACTCTCATCATTTTTTCATAACGCGCCTAAAGAAGAATAACTTCAAAATAAACGCAACCAAAACAGACCTTAACCTTAACTCATAGAGCACATTATGCAACAACTATCGCAAATAAAAACGACAACTCCATTATCACTACACAAAAATCAACCTTATCACTATGTAATAAGGTCCATTTCACCGTTTTCATTATAAACTGTTAATTTTGTGTCACAGGTGAGCGCATCTTAAAATTTCACTCTCATCATTTTTTTCATAACGCGCCTAAGAAGTATAACTTCAAAATTAATGAAAGTGTAATGCTTCCATATTGAATAAAGATATTTGTCTTTGTCTAATTGAGCTCTACCACCAAACCACAAGTTTAATGAAATGGGATACAATATTAGGTGCTTTGTACCATTAGGTTGTGAGATGAGACACATCCATCTGTATCATGATGGGAATGTCAGTAAGTCGGTACCCATTGTCAATAGCATCTTCGTAAGTCGTTACATGATGCGATCCGCCAGAGTACAAGAGCCACTGACAGCCCAACGGATTAGTAAGCTGTGGCAGTTGGCCGGTCTAATAAGCCGCAGAACTAACGACCGCTGGAGTCGAGAAGTTCTGGAATGGAGACCGAGGATCGACAAACGTAGTGTGGGAGCCCTACAGCAAGATGGGGTTATGATATTCGCAGAAGCTGGTATAGGTTGGATGAGAAATGCCGAAGATCGGAAGCTTTGGCGTGTATCAAGGGAGGCCTATGTCCAGCAGTGGACTGACACAGGCTGATGATGATGAAGTCGTTATAGAACGTCAGTTTCATCAAAATTGATACATATATCGCATGCATTTAATCCTTTGTATTGTCTAGTTCAGATGCCAATAGCTCTGCGTGATATCTAATTAAATCTGAATAGATTGAAAGCCGACCGCACTATGACTTGAAAAATGGTAAAGATTATTTCACTATAACCTTCAGTAATTAATAGCAGGATAACCAAATAGGTCTAGGTAATAAAACTACGCAATTTTAATTAGTAACTATCATTGGTTTATTTATCACCCAAATTATTATTTACATTGCTCTGTAATGATTATACTACTTGGGGTTATCATACAAGATGTGAACACTTCATGAGCAAAATATTGGAAGTCGTTACCCAATACCTGTAGCTATGGGCAAAAAAATCAATACAAAATATATATTTAAAACTGTCAAAAATAGATGCACAATGATTATGGCCAATTTTGAGTTAAAAAATAAATCTATCCAAAGTCCACAGATGACATACAGTCTTCGAGCTATGTACAATGCAAATTGATTTTAATACCTATATTTATTATTTTAGAAGAGTATGTTCAATAAACATACAAAAAGATATTTCAACCCTAAAACAACACACCCTTCGGAAGATACTAAAACAATAATTTCACCACTTTTGCTTTCTCTATGAACATTTTTCTCATGAACATCAATCGTTTCATATATATAGGATACAATATTTGACTAAACCCTATGTATGTATGTATCCACAATTTAAAATTAAATAAATACATTTACAAACTCAGCAACATATTTACGTTAGAATACCCATGTGATTTCTACTGTCCATGTATATTTTTGTCTTTCCTCTACATTATATTAGTTGTATATGATTATAATAAAGTCATTATATGTATATATATATTTAAATGCTGATTCAATTATATGTATTACATTGTCAATACAAAAATTGAATTTCCTCACAGTTATTATTATGAAAAATTTATTCAATTCCTTGATTAAAAGGCAAGACTAACTTAAATCCCACATGGCAGCTTTCTGCTTTGACCTGATTCTTACAAGCTTTGTGATATTTACATTATATTAATACATTTACAAAACCCATGAATAGACAATTATAACACAAAAATTTATACAAACATAACAAAAGATTTGCTACTAATCCAAATGTCTCCATTGCAAATGTTTTTTAATTTCTTCACATAAAATAAAACACATTTTGTATTATAAAACACTAAGATTCATTAAAGAAATAACAGTGTAACTGTTATTTTTTATCATATATTTTTGTCATACCGCAAGCATTTAGCTTTATGGCATCATTTATCTTCTTTCTTATTGGTTGATGGTCATTCACCGATTGGCAGTGTTGTGACAATTCACCAATAAGGTACTAGACAAACGCCGTATTTATGTCGTCATGGCGTGTAATACATACAAAACAAATATTAATGATTAAAACAACGACTTTACTTTGTAGTTCATTTTGGATGTACATACAAAAGGATACTTGACGGGTAGGTTGAAGATTCCCCTATAGAATTTTTTCAAGTCAAATGCAGTGAAGTAACAGTTTGTGTCTTATTTTAAATAAATCAGGTTTCTTTTCAAGTAAAAACCGTTTTGATGATACATAAGCAAATGGACTATCATAATATAGCAATTTAAAAACATATTGCACAATAAACCGTAACAACTTTTCAATATAAAAAAAAATCCTTTACAATGAATACATATATTTTATCGTATTTCAACCACAAGATCTACAAACACAATGTTAATCTGGACCCTCAACAATTATATGAAAGATAATAGAATAAAAAAAGGAACAAAAAGCTGCTTACTTTATTTCGCAGTCAATTATCCAATCATAAGTATACTATTCATTCCATCACATAATATATTTACAATACTACCATAAAATTAACATACTCGTTTCTCGTCTAGTTACTGGAATAGAAAACGTGTAAAATCATTACAATGCTAATGATTCTTTACGTAATAAACACATAGTTAAAACCATTGCTTGAAATTTACATATTATTTTTACTAAACACTCGACGAAAGACGTGGAATTTATATAAACATTTATATCGAAATGTAATGGCTAAATATTAAGGATTTCTACAACTGGGAGGAGCGTCATAGAGATGTCGTGAGAAATTATTTTCCCTCGGGAAAACTCGGATCTCTATCGGAATACGATGACACCCGAACTGTCAATGTCATATGAATCTTTATTTTTTAGTGTCAAATGTCAAAATGATTAATGTCATTGTATAATATAGATATGTATAGGTTCTGAAGCTATTTGATAGATACGAACATATCCGAAAAATTGCGATGGAAAATCTTTCCTCACTACTTCTATACGCATGTTGTTATTATTCGGTAAATGACAAGTCGGCGATTTTGTTGCTATTAATAACAATTATAATTATAGATTGAAATATTTGAAAGCCGTTACATTTTCACATATAATTCTCCTTAAATAAACTCCATAACTGATTTAGCCTTGGGTTCGCGTCCATTAGTAGTTTTTTAGTATCAGGAACAATATTATAAGCCTAATTTATAAACCAAATGGACAATGCGATAATATGAAAGGTTTGAACCCTGAATAAAACACTCGAATGTGGTGATAGTAAAGCTGTTACGGCCACATCAAAATACACACGTAATAAATATTTTTCTACATTGCCTTATATACAAAGTAAAATAATATCCATATAATTTTGAAAGTGAAATGTTTTTAGTATTTTTATAATCACAAACATCAAATTACAGAATATAAATTCGTTTGGAGATCAAGCGAATGTTGTTTTATCTGTATCCCCTTCTAGCCATCCCTTGACTAGTCTATGGGCGAGTAAAATTTCCCGCCAAAATTAACAACACTATGTCATACACACGAAGCGATTTGGTTTTAAGAGCAAACGTTTAAAATTCTCGCGTCGGCACAACACGCGTTCATGTTCTGGAAAGGAAAACAAAACAACTATTATATACATTCACTGCCACCGTAGCCTAGTCGTATGGGCGTGTGCTCTAGAAACCGGAGGTCGTGGGTTCGAATCCTGCGGGGACTCAACCAATTATCATTGTTGTTTCCTAGTTAGTTAGGGCCAATTGGGCCGATCACCCAATTGTCTGAAAAGTGAAATGATCCTTGCGTCGGCTGGGCATGTAAAAAGTCGGTCCACCCACCAACCCGCATTGGACAAGCGTAGTGGGATACGGTCCAAAACTCCTTTATGATTATATGACAAATAGGGGTGTATTAGGGGAGGCCTATGTCCAGCAGTGGACTATCAAAGGCTGATGACTATGATGATGTTGGTAACTTACATGATTTCAAGGCTGCTATCGCTGTTCTTTGTGGCCTGTTCGCCCTCGCTGGAGTTCGAACCGCCACTCTCCGATCGCTGGCTCCTACTCCTGTGCGGTTTCTTCTTCTCCTCGGAGGCCACCTCTGTAGAAGTCGCCTCCTCGGACTGGCGTTGCCACGCGGGGATCGAGGGAGGCTCGGTTCTTCCCTTTAGTGAGGGGAACTGGTTCCTGTCGCAACATATTCCGTTGTGTGATTTTACGTATTTATATCATGGAAAGAAAAGGTGTCGAGTATTTTCAATATCTACACCTTGTGAACCTAATATCAATACCTTAAATTGTTGATACTATTTTTTAAGATTTTATTTAACTTCAATTTTTTGATCAAGAATAAATTCTCATGGGAGAAATACTAATTAGAATTTTTTCTACATTTTTGAACCTACATTATTGCATAAAACTTATTGTAGAATAATAAGGTCAAGTTACAGTTCACAAATTTACGCTGGATCTGATTACAGCTGGACATATTGAACAGAAAACTCAGCAACGAAAAACAGGTATATGACTATTTCTTTAATTTACACGTTAACGAATTATAAAACCAAAAAAAACAATCACGGATTTTCTTATGTTTATCGTCTGTTCCGACACCGACAAAGGAAACTAAAACTATGGCTGACATGCACACAACCTGTTCAGCAGAATTCCCTTCACGGTGGCGATGTCGCTCTTCAAATTGTCCAGCTGGTATCGCAACGTGTTCTGTTGGGTACTAGACTGGATCTCGGTCCTTAGGGAGGTCACACTCGCGTTCAGGACGTCCAAGGATCTACGGAGCTCGTCCACGCAGTCGGCGGTGCTTTTCCTTTTTGGCTCTTCGACGAATATCAGCTGTCTGATGCAGTTCTGGACGTGGGGAATCGAAACATTTGTTAAGATACACAAACAGCGTTATTGATATTTCTTTTGGTGGAGGTGGAATCCAGAATGGAGTTCCTGACGGAATACATACATAAACAGCCCATTAAGTCTGTTAAGGTGGAAGCCGAAAAGGTTGAAAAATTATTCAAACCTAAAATAACGCATAAAAGTATAGCATAACTTTGCAGCCTAGTGGTAAGAGATTGTGCTTTAGAAACCGGAGATCGTGGGTTCGAATCCTACGGGGACATAACAAATTTTCATTGTTGTTTCCTAGTTGGTAAGGGCAATTTGGGCCGATCATCCAATCGTCTGATAAGTAAGATGGGCATGTAAAAAGTCGCTCCATCCACCAACCCGCATTGGACCAGCGTGGTAGGTTACGGTCCAAAAACTTCCTAATGGAGGAGGCGTGCGTTAGGAGAGGCCTATGTCCTGCAGTGGACTAACACAGGCTAATGATGATAATGTATGTAAAAAATTAAGTACTGTTATGCAAGCCGGTTGATAAAGCCGGTTATTAAAAACATAAAAATAGACTTAATTCCAACGGTAGCCGTACGATATAAGAAAAATAACAAAGAAAAGAAGAGCAAATTATTTAAGATTCTCTCATCAATTATAAACGAAAAAACATGGATACTAGTTTGTTGTCGAGACCGTAACACATGTCTTAAATAATGTCAATAACGTGAAATTTTGATATAATTGCTAGACAATATTGATAGTATTACTTTGGGTACCAGTTTTACGCTTCGCAACCGGTATTCGATGTGTTCGAAACTTATTACACTCTGATTCTATTACTACTCTGTTAGATACTTATTGGAATGCATACAATTATTACGTATGTAAGCATAAGACCCACGAATACAGAAATATGTTGCCGCGAATGTATGATAAAGGTCGTATTTTTTAATCTGCGAATGGAGAAAACACCAATAAGTACTTTAGACATTTACTATATACATATAGCAAAAAATAATCAAGAAAAAAATGGTGTGAAAACACTTAAAGATAGCTCCATTGCGTAATGTGTGCTCAGCTTTTAACACCTTTTTTACGATACTGTTCAAAAGGGCAAAAACGTCATACGTTGTTGCACTACAATGAATTCAAATGCTTATTATTGAATACATATGCTAGCTCATTTATTTGTAAGGATTGACTACAAAAAGATCATACGATTTCTACTAATTCTACATCAAGCCTTATTAATGTAGGCAACGGAATCATGAGCATAAATACTTAAAAGTGTGAAATCCTATAAAATTTAAGCCAACTAAGACTTGGGATTGACTTAGACATTTTGGTTCACGTAAACGAAGTTAAGATCACTTTTAGCTCTAAAGTCACCTTGTTCGAGGGAACGGTAGCTTCCTTCGCTTGCGACGTAGTATGAGCGTATGCTGGGGTTACTATATTATATGACTAGCTATTACGCGACTTCGTACGTAATATGTAAAAAAGAAAAAGCCTAAAATCAAGTCCCATCAAAATCGGACCAGCTATTCCTGAGATTAGCCAGAACAGACAAACAGAAATTAAAACAAAAAATGTTTTGTTATATGTATCGGTTATAAACAGCAATGTAATCGTTTAAAAACGGGCTGTTTTATGTTACAAACACACACTCCAATTCAATTTTATTTATTTGTATACATTCTCGCTTAGTTATCGACATGTTTGTGACAATTCATCACTTCAGCTCAAATATTCTCATCGCGTTGGATGACTTACGTTACAAGATGAATTATTGAAAAATGACATCCATGTTGACACATTTACATCACGTTTGGATTGCATTAACAATAGAGTCCGAACGAACTGGTTTTCAGCCGAAACCGAACGAAAGTTCAGCCATGAGTTCAGTTTCGCGAACAAACCAGAAACCGAAACACGTGGTCAGTACCGAAGTTCTTAAAGTACTGAATTTGATGCTTTTAGGCATTTTTACATAAACTAAGAGATGAAAAGAGACACAGTGTATTGGTTTTATTGAGTATTGATTATTTAAGTTGTTTTCTTTTTATATAATAAAATATTAAAATAAAAAAAATGTATTTAAATAATATTCTCATAGAAATAAATATCAGTTATCAATAAACAAATTTCTAATTGTTGCTATTGCGTTAAAACTTACTATTGAATATTGAATCATGACTAATTAATACTCTGGTTTGTATATCTCTAGTTTCGAGGAGGGATCAAAAATAGTGTGAAATTAGATAGAATAATAAGTATTTATAACTAATTATTGATTTTTCTACATATTCCTTAACACACAACTCTAGCGTTTTCAAGAGCTTCAATCTTTAAAAATATTGTCTAGTCCTGAAAAAGACTTGCAGCATTCTTTACTTATCTTCGCATATGTTTCCTCTATAATATTGTGGAAATTTGGTGATAAGATAAAAAAACTCATATGGTCTCTGGACAATACAGGAGGCTTCTCAACCAATTGGAATGGCGGCCATCATTTCTACAACTACTTCGGGTGCGATATCAAGTCGTAAACACACCTCTACGACGATTCCTTCTTTTTATCATTCACGGCATTCGCAACTAGGTAATAAATAATAATATCACTTCTGAGTCCCAACATGTTGAATTTCTTTTCGCTTATTTTGGCAGCAATTATATTTTAAGAGTTTGCGAATAGCGGAGACAAGCAGTTCATTACAGGGCGTGTTATCTATCAAGTCATTACAGCTAATAATATCCTTTAACCACAAATGTTGCTTTCAAACTTTCAAATTTATTTACAGATAATAGCTGAATGTTTTAAAATGCCCGTTCTTGAATTAGCTATCGGTATGGTATCGATGATCGCTTAAAACGATGTTTCGAATTTAATATTTTCTAGCGAAAATGAGGTTGATGGGTGGCTCAATGTCATTTTGTGTTCCGTGGTCGTTCCACTCAAATTGGGACACTCGCCTTATGGCAATGGAATACGGCAAGAGCAGACTACTCTTATGTTGTCTCACAGTCGCATTGAATATTATGCGTGGTTATTTTTAATAGAGGTTTTGCTAACAAGCCGCACTTGGTTTTCCTACAATTTAGAAAACGTGCCGAGGAAGAGCAAACAAATCATACATTCAGAAAAAAGGAAAGAGAATCGAAGATTATTTTTATTAACATAACAAATATCTGAGCTATGCCTTCCAGTATTTATTTATTTTTGTTACCAAGGAGTATCTATTTTGTACTTACTACTTTTTGATCCCTCCTCGTCGTTATAGAAGAATCATCGATCTATTTTAAGTAGCTTAAAATGGTTGTCGGAACTAAAATCCACTGATTTGAGCTCAGTTGAGTTTTTATACACTTAACTTTCGATACAATTTTGTTTCCATTTTAAAATCATTTAATTTTGATAACATGACAACTTCTGAAACCAGTTTCGGTTTCGGCAAAAGTTTCGGCCAAATTCGGCCGAAACCGAAACTGCGGCCGAAAATTGATTTTGGCGAAACTCGGCGAAACCGAAACCGAAACTTCGGTCGGACACTAATTAACAAGAATATCAAATAACTTTTAGTCAAACATTGCAAGACATGAGGAAAACTTTGATATCCTTCAAAGTCTTATACTTCAAAATCAAAGTCAAATATCTTTATTCGATATGGAGCTTACACTTTCTTATTGATTGTCAAATAATCTACCACCGGTTCGGAAATGGAAGCCTCTGACCTGAGAAGAACCGGCGTAAAACTCAGCGGACTTTTCTTTTCCTTTTTCTTCAATAAATTTTACAAAACTTTTACATAAAACCTTACATTTTACTACTTTGAAATAGCCTGGAGCGAACAGTTCATTACCAGGGTGTGTTATCTATCAAGTAGTCATTACAACAATAATATCCTTTAACACACAAACGTTCCTTTACAACTTTTTATAATTTATTTACAGATAAAAGCTGAACGTTTTCTGGTATTTTATTGTGAAGAGTATACATTGTCCCATGAAGGATATCATCGTTCTTCAGACCTAGTTTTGGAAGAACATAATTATGCTTATTCCTAGTATTTATATTATGTGTGTCACAATGTTTTACAAAATCATTTTTATTAACATACATAATATTTTTAAATATGTATTGAGAAAAAACAGTAATTACATTGATTTCTGTAAACATTTTTCTCAGCGATTCTTTGGACTGCTCGAATCACTCTTTTTTGAATTATAAAAATAGTATTAATATTAGCCGCTTCCCACAGTAGAATGCCATAAGACATTATACTGTGAAAATAACTAAAATATACTAAACGGGCTGTCTCAACATCGGTTAATTGTCTAATTTTTTTGACTGCATAAGCCGCTGAGCTAAGTTTACTCGCCAGTCTATGAATATGAGGAGGAAAGAAGAATGACAAACAAACGCCATCATGCACATCTTTAAAAAAATCATATAAGTATTTAAAAAAATCAAGATACTAAGGTCCTATTTGTAATCAATTCAACTTACCTATATTTTTAAGACAAATTGCATTAAGTAGCTTAATAAACAGTACATGTTGAGACCAACAAAGCTTGAGTCATAATTTTCGTAGGTTGTCTCTCATGAAGACGATTTTAGATTTTGTCAAGACGATAATATCACTAATAGACTCTTTAGGTATTTAGTATTACTATTTAATTTTACAATAAAAGACACGACGAATGGATCTCTTGAAACAATATGCGGTAGGAAGGTCGTCTCTAATACAGCGTTGTTTATTACAACACAAGATGTATTCAACTACCGTGGGTTGGAATGAGCGTGGGATCCATTGTCGATTCAAAATCAGTTAGTCAAGCGTTCGACTTTTTACTTCCAGACATGATTTTATGTATAGCCTATTGAGAGATAATAATATGATATTGTTCTCATCATATAATATTGTCAATAACTACGGCGGAAGAACTATATTAGAGATCAGCCAGCTACGCGGGAGATATTATAGTGCACAAGAACACGCCTACTCCTTCATATCCATGCGTGATGGGATACGTCCACGAACCCCTAATGGAGAAGGAGTGCATTAGAGGAGGCCTAGCAGTGGACTTGCACAGGCTGATGATGATGTTAGATGCTGGTTTTATACAAACATCATGTCTCAGTTTACCCATTTCAAATAAGGCAATAGCAATACATAAATTATTAATGAAACGCAACCTTAATGCATACCTTTATATCTATTTGTAATGTGTAATTTGTATTTTTATGCCGTAGGCTTAGTTACGATGACTTTGACATATCTAAATAGATACAAATCTCTACCAATAAATAATGATATAAAAAATCATTAGTAAAACACCAAGGAAACAGCTTAATTTGTAAAAGTAAAATAATAATCTAAAAGGTTATTTTGATTATGCCTAAATAGTTTTTACATGCAATGTAGTTTTCATCAAGGTGACATGCTTCTGGATATGTTTATCGAGATAGCATTTAAAAACATCACCGGGTTTATCAAATTTGCAATTCACCGAGGTAACGAATTGTGACCAAAGGGTGACTTTCGTGTTCGGACCTGCTTCGTTTATTTTGCGATATAATCTTATTATTATTATATATTTATATTGTTTTTTAAATATATACCGTTTCTGCGGTATCCTTGATGAATCCTTTGTTGTAAATGTAATGGTCAAACATTAAAGAAGCATTTTTTCATAGTTTTTATCGTGTGAATACCAAAATTTTGTTTCAAACTTTTTGTATTCGTTTCAAAAGAGGGATAATTAGCATTGTTTTTGTAAATATCCCTTGGATCAAACGTGAGAATTCAAGCTTTTTTCTAATGTTTTCCTATATAAAAGCAAAAACACCTCCCTCCTTAACTACCTCCTAGCCTGTTTGGGCGTTGCTTTGAAACCGGAGGTCGGGTTCGAATCCTGGGGGACACAACAAATTTTCATTTTGTTTTCCTATTTAGTTAAGGGCAATTTAAACGATCCCCAATTGTCTAAATAAGATGATCCTCTTCGGATGAGCAAAAAAGTCAGTCACCCACCAACCCGCTTGGACCAGCGTGGGATGGTCCAAACCCCCAATGGAAAGGTTGTATTAGGGAGGCCTATATCCAGCGTGGATATCAAAGGCTCGATCTGATGCATATATAAGCAACTATCTGCCGCGACTTCCCGCGTGGAATGAAAGAAATATCCCCGGTTTAAAAATTTACTGTATAGAATAAAATAAAAGAGGTTTTTTTATTGCATGACTTCAAACACAAAATTGTATGGCTTTTCCTTACAAGATGACGAATTTCCATATTGACTTTTACCCCCTTTTTAGCCCCTGGTTCATCCTCGTACAGTTTGAAACTACAAAATTCCAGGGATTAACCAATTTTGGCTCGTTTCGAGAATCTAGACACGAAATTTTATCGCTTTCGACCACTTTTATCGCAATAATTAATAGCCTATGTTCTTTCTTGGGATCTATTCTAATATGTACCAATTTTATGGAAATCGGTTCATTGCTTTACACAGTGAAGACGGACAGACGGACGCACGAGCTCTGCACGTCATAAATAATTTATTTAAGTTAAGTTAAATATACCAAAATATACTAAAGTTACTTTAGTCTGGCCACGGTTAAACACGATTATAAAAATACTACTTATCGGAAAATATAATAGCTTAAACGTATCGTGACACGTTTAATGATAAATTAATTAGCTATATATTAAAATATCATTTGTCGATTAATTGATGATATAGAACAATTGAGTTACTAAACTCGAACAAAGTACCGTTTTAAACACGCTATCGCTTAATTATCGAGATAATTAATTTTATGCAATCCCATACCTTTGAACAGTCACGTTATCGGTCGTTGACTGGATGATAAATAAAATTATCGAAAAGTACGCGTCTAAAGTCAGCAAATGAAAATATTATCAAGCAAGATGTGATAAAAAAAAAATATTTTGTTACGATTACACAACACTATCTAGTTAAAAACTAAGTAAAGTTTTAATAACAAAGCTGGCAACTAGATACCTTGGACCTTTTCATCCAGACAAGAAAGCACTATTCTCATTACATATTTTTACCGTGGTGGGAACCGGACCCACACTTTAAATAGCTCGACTTAGATAAAGTAGTACACTATGCCGAGCCACGAGATAAGTTTATAAATACAAAGTCAAAAGTAAAAAGGTTTTGGCGTAAAAGAAAACTATGATGATGTTAGATTGACTGCCTCTGTAGCCTAGTGGTATGGGCGTGTGCTTTAGAAACCGGAGATCATGAGTTCGAATCCTGCGGGGAAACAACAAATTTTCATTGTTGTTTCCTGGTTAGTTAGGGCAATGTGGGCCGATCACCCAATTGTCTGAAAAGTAAGATGATCCATGTGTCGGATGGGCATGTAAAAAGTCGGTCGACCCACAAACCCGCATTTGACCAGCGTGATGGGATACGGTCCAAAAACCTCCTAATGGACAGGGGTGTATTAGGAGAGGCCTATATCCAGCAGTGGACTATCACAGGCTGATTATGTGTGTGTGGTATTAGATTGTTAAATTGTATTTTAGTTACACGCCATGATGGTCTATGGCTTCAGGATGCCAACACGCTTTAACGTACAGGTCCAACGAGAGACGAGAATTTTGACATAAGATATTGGTTACGTTGCTTCAAATTCAATTCCTTATGTGTCTAGGGTACATGCAACATTAAAGGTGATATTCTTTCGCTCAAATTGATACCAGACTAATGTGAGGTTATATAGAACTGGGCTATATAGAATAGTAAGCTGAAGTTGCAGTAGGCCGGTCACATAAGCCGAACTAACGACTGCTGGAGTCGGATAATTGTGGAGTTGAGACCAAGGATCGGCAAACGTAGTGCGGGACGCCCGGCAGTAAGATGGACTGACGATATTCGCAGAGTGGCTGGTGTGGGCTGGATGAGAATAGCCAGAGGATCGTCAACAGTGTAGCGCATTAGGGGAGGCCTATGTCCAGCAGTGGCAGACAAGCTGATATGATGATAATGAGCTTTTTTCGATTAACGCATAAAAAATGACCTATTAAAATATTCAAGTAAATAATTTAGACGTGACATTTCAATAAATGAAGCGGTTTCCATTGTGAATATTATAATCCTTCACTAATATTATAAATGTGAAAGTAACTCCGTCTGTCTATCTGTTTGTCCGTCTTTATTGTCTAAGCCATTGAACCATTTCTGATTGCAAGAAGGACATTGGATATTAATTTTGCGATCAAAGTGATTGAAATGGGTTGAAATTTTAAATAAGCATCGCCATCGTCGAAGCAAAAAGCGATAAAACTCTGTCTAATGATGAGCATACTATAGAAACACCACATTTATTTTATATTATACAGTATATTTCAATGCACCTTACGGACATTTCCCCGTATAACACGCGGACGAAGTAGGGGGCAACTGCTAGTAAGTCAGAGGGACAGATTTGTCCCTCTGACTTACTTTTGATTAAAAGAGACCCAATTCTGCCGAATATTGAATTAGATCATACCGATTAAACTAACATTGTCTTGATACTTGGACGAAGTTAACGATGTTCTGATAAACTTGTACACATTATTTAAATGACCCCTAATACGCAATATGTGTCAGTAGGTAACAAAACGTGTATCTGGACGTTTTGTAATCGAAAGCTAGTTATGCCTTTTAAATCATGTAATAAAGACGCTTCATAAAACCTGACATTTTTGCAAACATATGGGGACAAAAGCGCTTAAAGTTCTTATTGGGCGACCGCCGCCAAAAGTCATCATATTGCAATGGGCCACTACTAAGATCGAAGTAAATTTTGGCGTTTAGGTTTTATTTGGTCGAGGTATACAATGATTTTATACATTACTACCCGACCCGGAAAACGTTGGCTTCGCCATGAAAATAATCTGATAGAATAAATATTGCAATAAACCGGTAGAACCGTGCAGGGGATGACTTACCAAGTTATAATAAACGTTGCTATCGAGCAGGATAGAAAACGTAAAACTAGTAAATAAGCAAGGGTTGGTTATAGAAAAGTATAAATTTAGTTGCGTTTTTCAACGCCACATAACAATAATATATTTAGAAATCATTGTAATGGACACCCCTTATCACTTTGGGGTTCGAAAAATAGAAGAAGAAAGAAGCTCAGAGGAGTATGGAAACGAACATTGTGACACGAGAATTTTATATATCAGACTTAAAAGCGATGCATTCTTATTTATGGAGAATAAGAGAGAGTGAGGGGATGCATGACTCCTTCTGCCATCAAGCGGTTGTGTGCAAGCACTATTGTGTTTCGGTTTAAAAGGCACTACAGTAAAATATAAAACCGAATAAACGAGACGAAACAACGTAACATCGTCTAATCATATTCAAGAAAAAAAAATATCAAAAAAGATGTTTAATGGCGCGAAGATCAGATTGTCTTTAGCTAAGAGAAATTTAAAACGGAATATATGCAAAGAAAGTAATACCCAAACGAGGGGGGGCATACGCATGGTTTTGTATTTGGTCGGCAGTCGCCCAGGGATGGACATACAAGCGACTATCCTTACGAGACCGCTAGACGTACGACGACACTTCGTTTACAAGGTTTACTTTAATACTTCATTTCAATATTATAAGTCCAATTTAATATTATCATAATCGTTTTTTATAAGTCCACAGCTGGACGTAGGCCTCTTTTAATGAACGCCAAGACGGCCGATACTCGCTGTCGACTTGAACCGGCTACTGCACGGAGATCGGCATCTAATTATAATATATTTATAATATATATATATATATATTCGTGAACTAAAAGTAGTTTTAGACGACCGACTTGATAATTGACATTGACATTCGGGGCTAAGTAAAGCAATAAAATGGTGTTAACGACGCAATTGCGGTGGGCGCCCTTTGGCACTTATTACCTTGTTACCGCCGTGTGTTTCAAACCTTTTAATTATATTTGATTAACACTAATAAAAACTAAATAAAACTTTGTAAACGAAGTTTCAAATGTGTTTTGTGACAACGATTAGACGGTTTATAAACACATACACATACATACAACACAATAACTGTAAACGCATTACAGAAATAATAAGTTTTATACAAAGAGAATGTTAAAGCAGATATTTTCAAAGAACAATACTTTTATTTCTACACGTGTATAAATAAAACACCAAAGAAATGTCAAAGTCTACTTGACATACGACCTTCTATTGTGACAGTTACTATAGAAAATATATTTTTTTAAACGAGGCTATATCACGAGTAGTATATATTTGCCTATTCATAGTTATTAGGTCGATTTTTTATCTGTGAAAACAACACATAGTCAGGCACGAAAAAATAAGAATATGTAAATTCAAATTGAGAATACGTCGCAACTTGCCCTTGAGGAGATGTTCTAGAAAAATATGGATTGGTTTATAAGACGAATTTTATGGATGTGCTTTTTCGCTTTACGCTTGGAAGTAAGTTGGTTTTTATCATCTTTTTTTCTATGGTTCAATGAAAATGTAATCATAGAAAAAAAGTAGATTACTCCACAGAAGCAGTTGAAATATTTAGAATCGAGTCTATGCTTGTGGAAATTATGTGTACTTTTTGATTTGTTCCGACATAAGGCTATTTTTTACATTAATTCCGAATTTATTTTGAGGTCCGTTTAATTCAATATGGCGACTAGAAAAGTAACGATACATAATACATTTGATATCGCATACGAAATGTTCTACAGACTTGACAAATATTTGTTTACCAACATTTGGGCGACATTTTTCTATGTGCGTTGATATTAATACCACATTAAGGGCATAGTATTTATATAGCCGAATTCATAAAACTCGATTACCCAATTGGCTGAAATTCATACTAATATTCATCATCATCAGCCTGTGATAGTCAACTGCTGAACATAGGCCTCCCCTAATACACCTCTATCCATTGGGGGGTTTTGGACCGTATCCCACCACGCTGGTCCAGTGCGGTTGGTGGGTGGACCGACTTTTTACATGCCTGCCCGAAGCATGGATCATCTTACTTTTCAGACAATTGGGTGATCGGCCCAAATTGCCCTAAACAACTAGGTAACAACAATGAAAATTTGTTGAGTCCCCGCAGAATTCGAACCCACGGCCTTCGGTTTCTAAAGCACACACCCTAACCACTAGGCTACGGAGGAGTTAGTGCGAGGTGTTTTGCTATATATAGGAATACATTATGAATGCATTATGCTAGGATACTAATATTATAATTGCGAAAGTAACTGTGTCTGTCTGTCCGTTTTTACGTTCTAAATGTTGAACCGATTTCGGTGAAAATTTAGTACATATTTACAATAGATTCTGTGAAAGGACAGGCTATTAATTATTGCCATAAAAGTGGTTAAAACGCTTGGAATAGGAGAAGGGATTTCATAAGGAATTTCGTCATTGATGAATATAACAGAATTAAATTTTTTGCTAGGATACTTCAAACGAGGCATGAGTGGTTTTTCCTAGCAATTTTTTAGTTTCAAGCTGGTACGGGTTACTGTTACTGCTGCTAGGGGTTGAAATGGGGTTGGAAGTCATTGTGAAAATTCGCCATCGTCGATGCTAATGCCATGAAACTTTGTGTCTAATGATAGGCACATACTATTACAACACTTCAATTTAATTACTATACAGTGTATATATATGGGGCTCGCGGATATTTCTCCTATTCCACGCAGACAAAGTCACGGGTAACAGCTTGCTTTATTAATAATAAAATACTGTATAATTATGTAAAATTCATCGATGGCAGGGACCAACTTTTTAAATAAGCTTTAATTCCAGGCAATAATGAAACCTAATAGAAAATAACAAAACGAAATTGTAGCTTAGGGGGATATTAATCTGCACGTGTTTAAGGCTAGACAATAACAGCCAAACAATAACGCTATATTATATCACAAGTTTTATAGCTCAGCAAAGGGTAAATAGGGTCAAGTATGCTATTAAATTATTGACTCCGAAGCCTAGTGATAATGGCGTGTGCTTTAGAAACCGGAGGTCGTGGGTTCAAATCCTGCAAGCACTCAACAAAATTTTCACTGATGTTTCCTAGTTGGTTAGGGTAATTTGGGCCGATCACCCAATAGTCTGAAAAGTAAGATGATCTATGCGTCGGATGGGCATGTAAAAAGTCGGTCGACCTACCAAACCGCATTGGACCAGCGTGGTGGGATACGGTCTGAGAATTCCCTAATGGAGGAGGCGTGCGTTAGGGGAGGGCTATGTCCAGCAGTGGACTAACACAGGCTGATGATGATGAATGCTAACAAAATTGCTACCAAATAACAGATACTTACCGTTGAAACAAATACATATGGGACCGTTTTCACTTGATCGAAAGAAAAGACGGAAGCGATGTTAATATGTAACCCGTAGCAATGACGTTACACCCACGTTTTTATTGACGAAGTATGACCAAGATGTCTATTATTCAGGGACAATCGACTAACACCAATGCTATATATATTGTTTTTTAACTTAAATAAATACAGATATTTGAAATTATAAAATTATTACGTATTACTATTAACTCTAATAGGCTATGTGTTATTGACGTGTATGTCAGAAAGATTACAGTATAAGTCACCCCCTTTATATTTAAATCTTAAAATTTTTATGGTAAAACATACACAGTTTTATTTATATTCATTAAATACTTTTTGTATTATGTGTATAAATATAAATAAATGGCGCCATTGACCTCCTAATTCTGGTCCACTGAAAATCAGCATTTACGATGATTATCTTTTGTCATGATCAAATCTGAGTGGATAACATTTTTGCTACACGATACGTGTATAGTTTTATTATTTACTGTACTTTCCTATTTTCTATGCCTAACAAATGTTTTTCATTCTTCCATGTTTCTAAATCCACGCAACTTAGTATAGGTCATTGTTGCCATCAATTCCATGCATTCTTTATGGCTTAAAAATGTAAGACAAACAAAATAGCCACCTCTAATATATCACTTACCTGTAAAACCAGTAGCAACCGTACGCGAAACCACCATAGACGATCACAGGCAAGACGTGCTCTTTAAACCAAGATCTCCGCGTGTGGTTCAAGAACAGAAAGTCTGAAGCGATCGAAGGTAGGTCCACCATATCGCTGCATCTCTCCACCGCCTTCTGAATCTCCAATTCGGTGAGACCCTTCCCCCGAAGGAAACGCTCCTTGCTCTCCAACGTGCATCGTTGGACGTTCGGGTTCGAGAGGAACTTGACGGCGGTAGTTACCTGAAACTGATTGTTGGTTTTGACTTGGCCTAATTAACTCGTAGCACTACTTATCTCCTGACACTTTCTCAAGTTGACAGACATTTATGCATTATAATCTGCGCAGGAGATTATTGTGCACAAGTGTACGCTTCGCCCACATAATCCGATGTGACGAATAACTGACACGATCGGAGCGATCAAGAGCAGGACCGACTTTTACATGTCCATCCGACGCACGGATCATCTTACTTTACAGGCAATCGGGTGTTCGGCCCGAATTACCTTAACGAACTAATAAACAACTTTGAAAAGTGGTAGAGTCCCTGCAGGATTTGAAAGCACGACCTTCGGTTTCTAAAGCGCAAGTCCTTACCATAGGAGGCAGTTAATGGTAAAACACTTATGAAATTTTTAACGCAAAAATTTGATGCTTAACCTATGAGAGTGGTTGACTTTTTAACGCCAATTGAATTTAAATTACCTTCACTAGGCACATATATATCAATAATAGAGCTAAATAAGAAATGGCAATAAACAAATAGTACAGGAGAGATTCATATAAATTAGTTAAGACACATATATCCCTTATTGGATGCAAAGTGGGGGTAGGATGCGGACAAAGACAAAAAAAATTGCAAAACGTTAGACGAATGTACTTTTTTTGATAATGAAAGCAGACATGCAGTTGGGGCCACCTGATGAACAAAGCGGTCACTGATGTCCATGGACATCAGCAATACCAGGGCTATCACCAATGCACTGCACACAGAGGGGTATAGGGTGTTGCATCCCATTTAACTAATAAATACACTGCCTATGATGCCCTTCAAACGATAACACAATAGTATTTTACACATGACTGCTTTAGTTTTATTTTAAAATCAGATGGCTCCAAAGAGTTGGTCCTTCTTATTGGTTGGATTACTTAGTAAATCAATTTCTTTTGTTGCCTTTAACATTTGACATCAAACTTTGTTTCTGCAAACTGATCTCTTCTTTGTCTTTATTTCAATAAATAGCTAGAAGTTGACCTTTCTCATTAAAATTGTAAATATCTGTCTAAATAGGTACAAGCTTTAACACTAAAATGCAAATCAAATTTTGATTTACAGCACTGTGATTTACATGTAGGCACATAATTTATGATAGATGTCGAAATTTGAAGTAAAAAAATTATTATACAATTGTCAAAATTTATAAATATAACAAATCAATGAATATGATATTTCATCAGCAAATAATAAAAGCCAATAAAAATAGTAACATAATATTATAATTCCTTATTTTAAAAATCTAAATCTCTCTTTAAAAATAAAACAACTGACACATGTAAAATGCAAAGCCTTTTTATTGGCAGAATTGGACATAATATGTAAATTTTATGGGAGTTCACCAATAAGAGCTCCGCATTTATTATATATGTTTCAAACTACTTTTATTATATTTAAATACAAATATATTTTCTACTGGTCACACATTTGCAATAATTTAATATATCCAAATAAAATAAAATATGAAATGTATATATAAATAAAGGTCAATAAAAAACTATATTAATGCTTCATTATATAGAAATATATCATAGAGGTTTATACAAGTTTTCACACTAATATCCACATTAAATTTTTTTTTGCATTTATATGAAGTCCATTTTGGCTAGTGGAAGAATTTTGATCACATAAAGATTTAGATTAAATTATGTCGTTCAAGGATTCGTTATTTAGTAATAAGTGTTTTATCTACAAAGATAAGATCAAATTGTATCAATTTAATCAAAATGTTAGGTTCAAAGTATAGTCACTAAATTGTTATTAAAAATATTAATGTAGCCGGTGTGGGCCGAGATACAGGCTGATGATGAACACGTACAGCACAACATGAAGAAATTTAAAATTCTGGAACCTCAATGTTATAGATTTAAAATAAAAATATTTTTATAATACTTTACATAAATGGATCTGGGCTACATATTTAGTTATACAACAACAATAGTAAATCTATTTCACATACTCGATGACGCTCAAAATACTATGCAGCGATTTTATTAAACTTCTATAAAATTTAAAAAAGGTACGAAGGTCATTAAGACGGACTTAATAGATCTAGGAACACTTTATCAAGTCCGAAAATATAAACAACAAAGGAAAAAGTTATATTATATGAATTGCTAATAATATAAATAAACATTTGAAGACAATCACCAAATTTTCTCTTATTTCGCTTCCAGAACTCGCCAGTATATCCGATGCCATTTCTATTTAAATTTGTCCAACACCCCGCACTTTCTTGTAATAACACGATTATTTGTGATTCGTCACTTTGTCACAAACGTCACGTAAAATGGTTCTGAATATTTAACAAGACATACAAAATTAATGTAAACTGTTAATTCAGAAAAAAGAATATCCTCTAGTAACTAATATATACGACAAACCAGAAATGACAATAGATGTAGATATATATAGATAGGTATGGATCCAAGTTCCATACCACAGACTAAAACAAAAAGTGTTTACATATGTGTACTGAATTTAAAAGTAAAGTTGGAACGTAATTTCGTAGCGTATCGGTTTTGTGCCGGCGTTATAAAAACTGTTATTATAGGAAGTTATTTTATTGTTTGCAATTTTTTCTTTTATTTATAGAATATAACTAGCATTAAACATAATTTGTGAAAACAAAAGCCACACATTCGTTTGTAGAAATTTACTCATGAGTTTTGTAAATAAACTTATCTAATGGATGTGTACTCCAGTATCTTGGATCATGATATCACCACGAAGTTCAATTTTACTCCATAAAGAAGTAGGGATACGAATTACTATAAAATTTAAATGTAAAAATTATAATAAAGCTATTCCTGAACCATTAAGACTCAGCTTAAAATTTAAATTGTTATTACTGTAATGATTTTATTGAAATATAAAAATCTAGAGCGTAGTCGTCGCTCTAGATTTTTAATAAGAAAAATCTATCGATACTCGAACACACTAATTCATTCTTACCATATGAATTCGGTCAGTAATGACATCTGATTTCAATGACATTCGTAGTTGATTTTGACAAGCCTTTCCGCGTACAGCAGTTTGTTTATGTTGAGCTTTATTTTTGTTTGTTAAAATATTAGCCATAAAAGATATGAGCGATTTAGTGAATGCAACCGAAGCAGCATCGCTCGCTGTTAGGTTTGATCAAACTGGTCAGACTGATAGGGCCGTTGAGTGTTACCGGACTGCAGCAAGACTTCTCGACAGAGTTCGTGATCACTTACCGCCAGAAAAACAAATTGATTTACGTGAAAAAGTGAAGAATATTTAAATAGAGCGACATTTTTGCAGGAACAAAAAGGTATTAACTTCAAAAGTCATATAATTTTCTATTCGCCTTAACACTTTTTGTTGTTGTTTGTAAATTGAATATGACTAGAACCAAAGGTGACTCATTGCAATGCAAATAATATTACGCCTTGGTTTTTGATCTTTTAACACAAGTTACTTAATAATATTGTCTGATGATGATGATGATGTCTACACATCAATTCAGATTTTGTTTGAAAAAAAAACCCTTCCAATATTACTTTGAGTTGCGAAAAACTAGTATATTGACAGGTGATTTTATAACAATGCCTATTTTTAATAAATCAGAACTTGATTCCTGCATTGTGTAACCATTTTTCCTGGTTTATTGAAGTGGTATTGGCTGATCCCCACATTGCCTGCAATGTCAATGCCTGGGCCACAGGCAATTAAATATTATTAGTTAAAATTAAAAATTGTATTATGATTTTACTGATTTTTTTGTAAATAAGATATAATTTTATTAATAATACTTCCTTTGTTTTAAGTTGTGTGTGTTTTTTTCTATTTGTTAGACAGAGCACAACAAGCAGACTGTGAGCGTGGTTTGCAGCAATGTTACTTTCTCATGCAACAAGCGCTGGACGCAGACGAGGCCAATCTGAAAGACCTTGCGTTACAACTCTACACACAAGCTGTTGAATTAGCAGTTGGTATTGTAAGTGTGATTCGTTTTTATGAATTTTCTCCCAAAAATGTGCCTGAAATGTACTATATACTTAAAATGTACAGAAAAGTTTTTAAAGAGGTATGTTTCTTCAATGTATGTAACAACATTCGCAAAGTGGATGGTGTGGGCTGGATTTTAATATCCAAAGATCAGAAGTGGTGGTCCAGCAGTGGACTGACACAGGCTGATGATGATGACAATGAGCTTTCTTCTTCTATACAGATTGCTAATACGGTACTACCCTTAGTACCATAAGTGTGTATTTTCATTGAAAAATTGTGTGCTAAATTCTAGTTACAATAGAACTTGAGCATTGCCTCCTTTAAACTGGACTAACTTTAAGGTTAAATGTGTGTTCAAATAAACTTATTGCCAGCATGCAGCAAGGTCTACTCTATTAAAACTTTGCTTATTGAGTAAAAAAGGTGTTATTTTTAATAATCTAATTTTAATAAGCATAAAGCTTGAGATCAGTATTTGGTATTGTCTTTATTTGATAGCAGGTAATTGTAACAAAATTTTTATTGATAACATACAAAAGTATACTGCCCTGTGTTTATGCTTTCATACAAGGGATTTCATCATCATCATCATTAGCAGGGTGATAGTTTTAATGCACAGCCTTCTCCATGGGGGGGGTTTTGTACCATATCCCACCATGCTGGTCCATTGAGAGTTGATGTACTTTATGCCTAAATTACTGAATCCAAATTATAATACTTTATATAATAAAATCATATTTAAAACTTTCTTTTTATCCATCTTTTGTACTAGTAACTCAATTAAAGCTCCGGTTATGAAAGATCTTTCATGTCACAATACTCTTACATTTTCAGAGCACTAGTGATCCAGATGTCAAGCAGAAAGTCAAGACTCTTGCTGCTCAGGCCCTCGATAGAGCAGAAGAAATTAAAGGGATAAAGAAAATCAGTTCATTGTCCATAAATGAAGGAAAGAAACCTGGTAATGTTTCCCATATTGTACAAACTTATTTATCAAGCCTTCGATGTCATCAATTGAAGTGTTTACTTTCATAACGATTATAAAACAAGTAGTCATCACTCAATAAAATACTTACCTTGTGCATTGATACTTTACCCTTATTTTTTTAATACTTTTTAATTTTCATACTATCCATTGTAGAGTTAAAAATATTTTGATTTTAGTTTAGCTAACATCCTTGAATAGCAAAACAACAAGTTTTTTTTTGTTTCATTAAGTGTAGAAATGGAACTTACATTGTTGTATGTGCAAGCTATACAAACAGCCTGTATGAAGGCAGCGTTCCCAAAATGCGGTCCTATACCATCTTGTTTTCTTTTACCTGGCCATTTTCCCAAGTTATCATGAGGTTGGCTTCTAATCTGTTTAGATTTTCCTAATTAACTGTTTTTTCGCAGAGTGACTAGCATCTGACCTCAACCCAAAGAGTAAACTTCATTTTAGAAAATAAGTTGTCAGTAAATTTGAAGGCACTTTCTATAATGACTGCCAAAGATGGTCTGGACCGACTTCACATGCCCATCTAAAATATGAATCATCCTATTTTTCAGACACTTGTTGATCGGCCCATATTGTTATATATTATCTTCTATATCTATAAAATAGTATAAAACAAGGTCACTTTTGTTTACTACAAAACAAAGTGTTTTTTTGGCGTTGGAAAAATCCAGAATTCGGGATTCCTCGCCGCCAGGCTGAGGGAGCAGCAGGGATATGTGGGGCTCCCCGGCCAAAATTGATTGGCTGGCATACACACTAAAAAACCAACGGTTGCTCCTTTCTCATGTCGCTGTAGCCGGTGCCGAGAGTACCGTTGATACTCTTCGGTGATCCCGGCGCGACGTGATCCTCGCGGATTCCTTCTGACCGGGTGTGTTGGGTCACCTGGACCGTCGCTTTAGGTGTCGTGCCGGAGCAAAGTATGGCACCCCTTGAGCCCTTCTCTGGGCGGCGGACACCCTCTTGTCGGCCGCCCAGGGGCTCAGTGTCAGGGAAGCAGGATGCGCGCGTACGCCATTCCTCGGTGCCCTGGCCTACTTCTGAGGATAGCCAGGCTGTTGGCTTTCTTGTCCCTTTATGCGGCTTCCTTCCAGGCATATGTCTATATATGATAACCCAGTTACATTTTATAGGAAAAAAATGGCTCATTTACAAATTAATTTTAAGCAATACAGCTTAACTCCTTATCCAATTAAGTATTTTAAATACATTGTCCATTTGTAAATAGATCAGTATGGCAGTATGGCAGTTTCGATCAAATCAAATGAATATTTCCGAAGATATTGTAGATATCAGCATTGCTCCCGTGTAAAGCCTGGGCGGGTTGCTAGTATTCAATATTATGTATTATTCACCTAAATAAAAATAAAAAAAAACTTATTTCGCTTTTAGTATGTAGACGGGCATGTATTAGCAAAAATACTGTCCAAGTTAATGTCACCCAAATCTATGAATTTATAGTGATGCACTGAATTTCAATCGTTATTTCATCAGTAATTCAACAACATTTTCTAATCATTTCAATTTCCAGCAATCTCACCAAAAGCACAACTGCAGAGAGAGCAAAGCGTCCACTTAAAGGTCTCCGGAAAGCAATCTTATACGGAAGAGGAGAAGGAAGTGCTAAGGCAAACGTCCAATATAAACGATAACTGCTTCTTGCCTTTCATGGATGTGGATTTATCCGAAAAGTTCCAATATGCGATACCATTTGAAGATAGGGCCAGTGAACTGAAGTTATCCTCGAAGCAGCAGAAAGAGTTCAAATGCTGGGTCCGACCGCACGAGGTTTCCGTTGATCCGAAAATGATTGTCGGCGACCATGTCGATTGCTACAGTATCAAGCAGACTGTGAGTTATGTTTACATTAGTAGATTTAATTATTATTGCAATTTTTCTTTTGCTTAGGAAACTCAATGCCATATAGGGTAAAGGGAGATATATTGGTGATATAAATAATTTGGTGATATTTTTCAAACACTTTTGTATGACCGCGTTAGCGAATTGTTACGAGTGTAAACGGTATAAAACCATTTCACTCGCTCCGATAATTTGTCTCAGCGTTTGGCGAACGAAGCAATTCGCTAACGCGGTCATACAAAAGTGTTTGAAAAATATCACCAAATTACTTATATCACCACTATATCTCCCTTTACCCTATATAATTGTAGATAGGTTATAAAGTAAAATTTTCTATTTTACTTGTGCTAAGTAATGCTCTCCCAGCCTATTTCTAGTAAGGCGCCCAAATTGGAGCCATCAGCCAACCACGCAGGAGATATTATAGTGCCCAGTGCACACGCAAGCACAAATGCATTCTCTCTTTCTTCACTCTAAAAGCGATGGGACGAACAAATCGATAAGCCTATTGTTTGGCTTAAGAATAGATGTTAATCTATTTAAATAGAAATCAATTGCTGTTCGTTAGTTTCGCTAAAACTCGAGAACGGCTGAACCGATTTGGCTAATTTCGATCTTGGATTATTTGAGAAGTCCAGGGTAGGTTTATAAGGTTCGATAAACAATAAAACGTTTCGATTAAAATAACAACAACTATGTTTTACCTTTGATGTATATATACCCTGTCAATCAGAAATCACATTAAGAATAGTTAAAATAAATTTAAAATTAATAAGAATTTTCATATCTTTCTGATTTGTTATTTGTTCTCAGAAGGTAAAATAAATAACAACTGTCTATCAGATTATTTTTATTCAGAGTGATAAATCAAGTTTTTGCCACGGAATAAATTTCTGAATGCAACCATATTATTTTAACAATTACCTAATATCGCGATCCATTCTTGATGCAGTACGATGTCTGCCGGGTCAGCTATTCACTGGATAAATAATGATACTCAACTCATAACAACGCCATACGTACGACGTCACTTCGTTGCTATGCTTTACATTGATTATATAAAATCTATCTTTTCTTTTGCTGAAGAATTTAATCCCACAGCGACAATTTACTAATAATATCGCTGTTCGCACAACCCCTCTTCGTTGCTATTTGTAACATTTTTTACATAATTTAGATATTAGGTAGGTCCCCTTTTTACAGGGGCATTCTGGGGTGGTACCATCGCGGTGCCTATTTCTGCCGCTACACTACACACGCTATTGTCTTCCGGTTTGAAGGGCACTGTAGCCAGCGTAAACGAGTAACATCGCATGTCTCACGGCATATGTGCAATGCGCTGGTGATATCTCTGCTATTGTCTATGTTCATAGCCGTCGGTGACCGCTTGCCATCAGTCCTCACTGCTTGTCTGCCTTCGTAGCCAATTAAAAGTCCAATAATCATTAAATTGAATTTCTATACTTTTCGTATATTTTTAGATAGTGTCAGACTGCTCTTTCGTCGCATCTCTAGCCGTCAGTGCCTTATATGAGAAGAAGTTTAAGAAGAAGATAATTACCTCAATAATATACCCGAAGAACAAAAACAAGGAGCCAGTTTATAATCCCTTTGGGAAGTACATGGTGAAGCTTCATCTTAATGGTGTGAGAAGAAAGGTAAGTTGAGTATTGTTTGGTATGGTATGGTATTTTTCGGACGGTTTGGTATGGTATGGTATTTTTCTGACGGTTTGGTATGGTATGGTATGCCGAACGAATTTGATGGCTGAGTGTTTTTGTTTTTGTTGGATTTAGGCGGCATAATTTGTATTGCGTATGTAACAACTGCATATGTTTTATTAGTTAATGTATCTACTAAGTTGACATTTTAAAATAAGGAACCCTCAAAGTTCCATTTATAATTCGTGAATCAATAAGATAGGTCTTGATTTCTTCCTAACTTTTACGCAAAGAATATGATTTTACCATCATTACTGTCATTGAAATCCAAAATATAACTTTGATTGGACACAAACTGTGGTTAACCGCCTCCGAAGCCTAGTGGTATTGGCCCTTGCTTTATAAACCGGAGGTCGTGGGTTCGATACCGTGCGGAAACAACTTTGCGTTATCGTTGTTTTCTGGTTGGTTAGGATAATTTGGGCCGATCACCCAATTGTCTGAAAAGTAAGATGGTCCATGCGTCGGATGGGCATGTAAAAATTCGGTCCACCCACCAACCCGCATTGGAGCAGCGTGGTGGGATACGGGCCAGAAACCATGTAATGGTGAAGGCGTGCATTATGGGGGGCCTATGTCCAGCAGTAGACTAACACAGGCTGATGATGATGATGACGATGATTGTGTTATCACTGATCGATCACAATAGTGGACATAAGACGCATAATGATAGAGGGCTCCTTTTATCCCAATCAAAGTATATGTATCCGGTTTTATAGTATTAATAAACAATTTGATTGGTTTTCAGGTTATAATCGACGACCGTCTTCCGTTCAGTAAATATGGACGTCTCTTGTGTTCGTACTCGAGTAATAAAAACGAGTTTTGGGTGTCCATGTTGGAGAAGGCGTATATGAAGGTGATGGGCGGATACGACTTTCCTGGATCCAATAGCGTAAGTGTATATGTTCTATCAAATAACTTAACTTTAGATTTAGTGAGTTTCTATTATTTAAGCGAATATGTACTTATCGCATGATAGCAAATTTGTTTGTCACTAATCCTCTTTTGTGCAGAAATAAAAGTTGTGTTTGCAGACTCATACTATATATAGAAATTCTCTCTCTAAATTTCTTTTTATAAAAATTCTCAAACTATATATATGTGTTTATTATTTTCTTTTAATTTGTATTACACTCTCTTATTGATTTTTAAATATATGACAAGTTATAAGAATCGTGGTCGTTTTTATTTTATATATATACATAGTCTTCCTATAAACAGGAAACCTTTTATATATGTATATTGCAATTCAAAACTGTACAGATCTGCCGTCTTATTTTTATATACATGCTTCGTAAAGTCTCCAAATGAAAGCCGAATTCATAACAATCACGTAACGAAAACATGTAGCGCTCTGCCATACCAATAATAAATAAATAATTTTCCAGAACATCGATCTACACGCGCTAACCGGCTGGATACCGGAGCGTTGCGCGATCAGGGAGGGGAGGCGGACTTCAACGGGGACGCGTTGTACGACACGATACGGACGCGTCTCGAGAGGGGGGACGTGCTCGCGACCGTGGCCACGGGCGCGCTGAGCGACGCGGACGCCGAGCGGACGGGGCTAGTGGCCACGCACGCGTATGCGGTGCTCGATGTGCGGATGGCGAACGTGAGTAGCGGGTTCCGCGGCCGCGCTCACTTATTTGGTACAATGGTGAATGTGTCTAACGGATTTCGGGGCCACACATCTTTAAACTGTGCTACAGTGTCTAGCGGGTTTGATCTAACGCGTGTAGCGGGTTTGGTGGCCGCACTGACTTATTTGGTATAACGGTGAATGTGTCTAACGGATTTCGTGGCCACACATTCTTTAAACTGTGCTACAGTGTGTCTATCGGGATTGATCTAACGCGAGTAGCGGGTTTGGTGGTCAAAAACTCTTACTCGAGTTAGGGTTTAGTGGCCTCACTCTTAAGCAAGGAGCAATTTGAATGGCAATACACCAATCGAGTATCTGATCGGTTGGCCACAATTTTTTATACGATGCTCGACCTTAGTGGCGGTTTTGGTGGCCACACATGCTAGCATGGTACTTATGTGCGGGAAGTAAACGTGAGTAGCGGGTTTGGTAGCCACACACGCGTATGGTTTCTTGATCTGAGGTACCAACCTCAGATCGTGGAAAAAGCTTTAGTAGCGGGTTTAGTGATCACATACACTTACTTGGCGCTCGGGGTGTGAGTGGCGGATGTGAATATCGAGTTTTACGCTTTACTTAATTTGGGAATAGCGGAGGTAAAAAGCGGATTCTGTGGCCACATTCTTACTCGGTGCTGTGCGTCCGGTAACCGGAGCATAATGGCCGTGCATGTTGAAACATTTATGAATATTAAACTTTCAGGGTGTAAGACTACTGAAACTTAAGAATCCCTGGTCCCACCTGCGTTGGCGTGGAAACTACAGCGAGTTGGACACTGCCCATTGGACCTCTTCGCTGAGACACGAACTGAACTATGACCCTGACAGCGCTGCGCAGTACGACAACGGCGTGTTCTGGATAGACTACAACAGCATACTGAGATTCTTCGAAGTGTTCTACTTGAATTGGAACCCGGGACTGTTTCAGTTCACCTTTTGTATACATCAGTGAGTAATTATTATCTATACCACACCTATATAAGGTTGATCTAAACAACATAACCCATGGCAAGGAAGTGGCTTTATGCATCAAGCGTTCTTATTTATGAACTGGCTGTTGCGTGCGATTTCGATAATTATATATTTTTTTTATATAGAATCAGGCATTGTTTTTTATTAGACGTTTTCCCGTCTAGCTGAGACGATCATTTATAATGGTAAATGAAATACTATAATATCATCGTATCATGCACATTAAATTCTAGAACAAGCGGTTACCCGACTTCGTTCGCTACGTTTTATATATATGTGAAAAATATATTTTGTTTCTATAAAAAGAAGGGTAGCCTAAGTTACTCCCAGTTACATCAGCTACCTTCCAGTGGAACTCCTGTCAAATTGGAGCAACCACTCCAGACTTTAGTCGGAACAAACAGACGGGCAGGCAGCCAGACTGACAGATTGATAGAAGTAAAGAAAATATTTTGTTCTACGTACCGCTTATACATCACAATATACTCATATATTAACGGTTTTTAACGTTACAAACAGACACTCAAATTTTATTCATTTGCATAAATTATCATCGAGAAGTCACTGAGTAACGTATGACGTCGCCTCAATGCTATTGTGTACTCTTTTTACATCTTTATCCAGTCTCATCGTCATCACCCTGCGATAGTCCACTGCTGGACATAGACCTTCCCTAATACATCCCTATACATTACCGGTTTTGGACCGTATCTCACCACGCTGATCCAATGCGGGAAGTTGGGTGGACCGACTTTTTACATGCCCATCCGACGCATGGCTCATTTTACTTTTCAGACAATTGGATGATCGGCCCAAATTGCCCTAACCATCTAGGAAACAACAAATGAAAATTGATTCAGTCCCCGCAGGATTCGAACACACGACCTCCGATTTCTAAAGCGCAAGCGCATACCACTAGTCTACGGAGGCAGTTAAATAAATAAATACACTTTGAACACAGAAAATGGGACGCGGGAAACGGGCCTGCAAAGGACGCTTATAATATCGGTGAAAATCCCCAATTTTCCTTAAAAGCCCAAGGGAAAGGGGCGATTTGGCTGCTTTTGACGAGACATATTACCCGCTTGGAGGATTTCAGCGACAACAGGGAATATATTACACTGTTGGTGTACAAAAACGAGGGCAGACGGGTGTATTATCCTTGTGAGTGTTTAAATGTGTTATTATTAATAGTAAGCTTAATTGACGCATTAATTATATCTTCGGAACAAAAACTACGCTCCGAATTGAATATTTTCATGTACAGTTGCTTTAAAACTAAACTTCACAATCTACTCTATAATAAATATAACCAATGCAGTTTTTAAGTATTATATTTTGTGTTTATCTCTGCAATTTTCAGTATTATATTTTGTGTTTATCTCTATAATATTATATGATATTCTTTCTGTCACCTAGTAACTTTTCCAAGTATTTAGGACATCGTTTTAATCCATTCAGATTTACCTGAAAAACCGTGTACTGAATTCGATGGATGAATTAGTTGTTAGTTAACTCGAAGGCACCGTTATCCTGTACCGATTACACGGTCTTATTAATTGGGACCGACTTTTTACATGCTCATCCGACGCTTGGATCATATTACTTATCGTGCAATCAAATTATCCGGTCCTAATGTCCTAACTCAACTAAAAACCACGATAACATACAGTTAGTTTAAACCAAACGAGCAGTCGGGCCATCTGATGGGAAGTGGTCACCAACACCCATAGACATCGGCTATACTAGTGGTATCACCAACGCGCTGCCTACCGTGAGACATAGGATGTTAAGTCTCGTTTACCCAGTAAATAAACTGGCCACGGTGCCCTTCAAACCGGAACACAGTAGTATCTTACACACTACTGCTACCATGTCCGCCGATTTGTAGAGCAAAAACCAAGGGAATCATATGTGTTTTCATCATCAGCCTGTGATAGTCCACTGCTGGACATAGGCCTTCCCTAATACACCCTATCCATTAGGCGGTTTTGGACCGTATCCACGCTGGTCCAATGCGGGTTGGTGGGTGGACGACTTTTACATGCCTCATCCGACGCATGGATCATCTTACTTTTCAGACAATTGGGTGATCGGCCCAAATTGCCCTAACCAACTAGAAACAACAATTTGTTGAGTCCCGCAGGATTCAAACCCACGATCTCCGGCACACGCCCATACCACTAGGCTACGGAGGCAGTCATAGTGATTAATAAACCTAAAGAGCGCCAATAAACGAAAAATAACACTTATTAATTCCACCTTTTTAAGGATTTTTCCGTACATTTTACTTTTTATACGGGCAGTCTGTCCCTGATTATAGACGCTGGGGAGAGTACAAAATGTCTATAACAAATTATATCCGTGAAATTTAGATTTAACATCTATCTATAGTGATCGCGTTAATGAATAATAATATAATACTAATAAACATTAATATCTTATTAACTGACAGACGACCCACCGCCATACATAGACGGCGTCCGTATAAACAGTCCCCACTACTTATGCAAAATAACCATCGGCGAGGGAAGCTGCGACAAGTACACTTTGGTCGTGTCTCAATACGAAAAAACCAAGACGATTTTTTACACACTACGGGCGTATTCAACGTGCCCTATAACGATGTCGAAATTGGAGAAGTATCCTTGTGTGAAGACTGTGAGTATGACAGATTTTAATATATTGTTGGAATTTATGTAGTTTTGTGTAACAAAGTAACTAGAAATAGTTTCGTACGTAACAAAACTAGTTTAATTAATTTACTAAAACTAGTTTCCTAACTGTTTATAACGCTCCAACGTGGTTTTATGTTATGTGAACAAATGTGTAATAAATGGGCTCTTGACGCTTAAGAAATATCTTTACATACTAATATTATAAATGCGAAAGTATCTCTGTCTGTCTTTACCGTCATAACCAATGAACTTTTCGATGAAATCTGATACATAGAATAGATAAAAGTGATACAGGGGTTTGAGTTAGGAGATGAAAGTTTATAATGAAATTCGTCTTTCTTGAACATAAAACGATGAAGCTTTGTTTGCATACTTGAAACTAGCCCTAAGTGGGTTAGCATTTTTGTGGTTTCAGACTATATGAGGATGAACAAAAAGTCAATAATTGGCCATAGTCCAAGCTGAAGACATGAAACTTTGTATCTAATGATATATACATACAATTATAATAGTTAATTTGCAATATTATATACATAATATTTGAATACATCTCGCGGACACTCCTATTGTATTCGGACGAAGTCGCGGCTAACAGCTAGTAGTATTCATTTCTATAGATTTTAATCGTAAATATTTAACGCGTATCAACTGCCTTTATCAAGCAGTAAATAGTTCTTATTAAAAAATAATTATATTTAGGCGGTGTCGACATTATTAATGTCAAACTATCAAAATGATAATGTTTATAATGATAATAATAATAATAATAAAATAAAACTGCTTAATAATACTTAATAATGTTCGCGTCGTACGCCGGTTTCTCCCCCTTTCAACCCAACCCTCGACTGTTTGAAAAACTAGGTAATAATACTATCCTATCATACTAGTCTTAAACTAAGCAAAGCTTATATTATTGATGCTTGAAGACTGATAAATACACAGGCTTCCTTTTATTTTGTTAATAAATACATAGGTACTATATAGATACGAGGTAAATACTAAGTTTATCACACAATATTTATCCCGGAATGAGAATCGAACTTGTACCCTATAGCGTAACAGCTAAAGACACTAACCACTACGCCACGGGGGTCGTTAAAACTACTATTGCAACTCTAATTTTTCTTTACTATAGGTGCGTGGGGAATGGTCCTCGAGGACCGCCGGCGGCTGTGAAAATTACCGCGACTCATATCCGACCAATCCGAAGTTCACATTGAGAGTCCCCGAAGCCAGAACGCTTGCCCAAGTGGTTATTGAGGCGAAGGGACCTAAGCAGTATCAGATAGGGGTCGATGTGAGAGTCGATTCTTTGGACGATCCCGAAGTAACTGCGCCGTTTTTAAAGGAGTCTTCGGGGCCTTATAGGTGAGAAACAAAATTATAGTGGGATGTATTTATGCATGTTTAATAGTTAATTGAGAATAAGAAATATAAATACATGTAATATATGTATAGTTACGTAAGGGAACATAATTGATTCGTTCATCATCGTTAGTCCACTGCTGGACATAGGCAATGCACGCCGTGTCTATTAGGGGATTTTTGGACTGAATCTCCTACAACACTGCTCCAATGCGGGTTGGTTTGACGTGGTTTGGGTGAGCCGACTTTTTACATATCCATCCGACGCAAGAATCATCTTACTTTTCAGACTATTGGTTGATCGGCCCAAACTGTCCTAACCAACCAGAAAACAACGACAACGCAAACTTGTCTCGCCGCGGGATTCGAACTTACGACCTCCGGCTTATAACGCAATGGCTAATACAGCTACACCGCGGAGGCGGTTAACTTTTTACCTAATTCCATGATTTATTCAGCCCGAGTATTTTCCCCAGATCGGGCTTCGTATACCTCGAACTGCGAAATCTTCCCGCTGGCCGTTACACAATAACTGTGTCCACTTACTATCCCAATCAAGAGGGGCCTTTTATACTAGAGCTAAAATCGAATCGTGAAATATTCTGCGAGGCGAGAAACTAGCGGCCGATCGGCAGAAGGGAAAACGTCTGCGTTCTGAAGAGCATGAACTCTTAGAGGCGGTAAATCCCGTTAAACACCAATGTGTTCCGGTTTGAAGGGCACGCAAACGTGACGTGACAATGCCTCAAGCGAGCAGACTTGTGGCATCAAACGCTACATTTCTTATGAGCAAGTCGTGTCACCTAACATCAGCTGAACGAGTTGTTCGTCTCGTAGCTGCACTTAATCAAAGACGTTTACGAAAACGAAACTTAAACAAACAACCCTCCATGTTTAAAAAGTAAGATGAATTTAGTTTTTAAATCAAATTAAATAAAAAAAAGTGTTTACGTAACCCATAGCGACGGGGCGAAGTAGGTTGTCATTGGTCGACTGTCAATTAGCGATTGACATCTCAGTGACAATTGACCAATGAGAGCGGTAGATGTGTGACGTCACTCCGTTGCCATTGGTTACGTTGTTTATATTAATACCGGCTCCGAATTGACACATATAGATTGTAAATAAGCTATAGATTGTTCTAAGCCAAATAGGATCTGGATTCTTTAATATAGTAATGTCTAATGGCACTCATGTTAGTGGAATGTTACCTGATTGGCTGCTTAGTGGTTGTCTATTCGAAGATATTTTCAAATAAGTTCCTTGCTTTCTTATTATTATAGAAGTTATGGATTGAACGATTTCCCATTAATACTTGAGTCACGTAAGGTGTAGAATCTGTATAAACGGAAATATAAATTGAAAAACACGTACAGGACCTTCCACGAATGTTAAAGTAATTTTTGTGTAATTTTTTTCCTATTGCCCATTTCGTATAGATCTACTTCATGACATTTCGTTTATTAAATAATTATTTTCCTATTTAGTCCATCCAGTATTATCGGTAAAATCTTTTATTATTCACAACTCAAAGGGTCAAGCTGTAATTTATGCCAAAATCATAAAAAAAAACTGGGAATATTCATTCGTATAGTAGGACGAAGAATAAACCCTCTTTCTCTTTCTATCTGTCTCTCTTTCACTAAAGCAGGCCAACTGTACAACAAGAGGAAGAGAAACGCGTGCCTCTCACTCTCTCCTATTGTTGCTTATGGATAGCGTTACGTGATGAAAAACATTATCAACTTTCATATATATTGTCTATGGCTTCAGACGATTGGGTTATCAGTTCATATTATCATGCAGGCTTCGAACCAATAACCTCCAGTTGAAAAGCATTAGTCAATACCACTGTGCTATAGAGGCATTTTTAATATACCAAATTCGCTCGGTTCGGGAATGGTGAAATGTATTCTGCTATAAAATACGTTATTTATTGTTGAAATTATTAAATATATTTATTTCGAATTTGTTATAAAAGTTTATTAAAATTAAAAATTTATATAGCGTATGCTTCAATAAAATGGAGTGTCAATTTTATTAAAGTGCATAACTAACATTGGCTTAGGGGAATATTGTGATTGGAAGAATATATAATACGCTGTGATCTGCTACCATTAATCAAATTGCTTTATTGATAACTTTAGTCATATATGTTATATCATAATAAATATATTGTAGATGATTGAATTCAGTTTAACATATCGACTGAAATGAACACAAACGTCGTAACTGACAACAATTAATTTTTTATCATAACTTTTACGTATAACAGGAGTTGATTTCTTTGTTAACAAAACTAGGAATCCCCTAACCGCCTTGAGGGTGGAATTTCATAAAATCCGTTGTTAGCTGACCTCTACCCGGCGAAAGGAATAGTCCTAACAAATTTCAAATCGCTACGCCTAACGGTTCCAGAGATATCGTGATGAGTCAATATATAGGTGGGAATCTATTTTATATATATAAACTAGATGCAATAAAAGTGATAATTTCTGTTAGTTACGAGGTTTCTGTTTTCTTCTTCGATGTTAAGAAGGGAATATCCGAATTTTACTTAATAAATATAATGCTATTCCTTTTGAGAACTAACTATAATATTTATGTACAAAACAGGGTTGATTCCAGTTGATTATAATTTAATCAAAAATATTAATCAAAATTCAAATCCAATTTAACTTCGAATTCTTAGGTGTGATGTATTTACATAATATATTACTACCTTTTATTTTTTTAGTTTGAATGTCTATTAAATGGAATCTTATATTTTTATCGAATATTATAAAAAGTTGCTACTGTTAAAAAATCCAAAAAAAAGATTTTATTATGAGTTATATTTTTAGCTTTACGCGCTTTTTTGAACACTACTAATGCTTTATGTTTTAAAAACAATACCTACCAATAAAATAAGTCATGTATCGAAAATATTTAATAATAAATTGTCATCAATATTTACAGTTTCTCTAAATTAATTAGTAAAGTGATGGACAAAGTTATCAATTTTTAGATAATTTTTATGTGATAAATATAGAAAATTACATAATATAATTGATTTATTGCTTGATTTATATATATATTCTCAATATACCTCTTAATAATATTAAGGCACAATTTTTTTTACTCGTTTTTTTTGTGAAATGTTAAATGAATTCAGGATAATTTAATCGCCTTAGAATAAGTTTTTATTGTTGTCTTTTTGTATTATTATTTTCGCTTTTCTGCCGATCGACGCTGTTGTAGTCTCTCGTTTTATGCATTTTATTTCACTGTGATATATGATAATGCGTAAAGATATTCATAATTATAACTCTGAATAAATATGAACATCGTAACCAATGGCAACGAAGTGATGACATACGTCTAGCTTTCTTGTACGTGAACTAGCAGTTGCCCGCGCTTGCGTCCGCGTATAAACGTATTTAAGAAACCTGTTATTTTTTTTTCTGGAAAAAAAGAGCCTAATCTACTCCTACAGGACATTCATTAAACGTAGCTGATGTATCTGACATCAGCTATGTTAATGAATGTCCCGTCCCGTCGATATCGTATCAACTTTTCCAGAGACTACTCAGAACAAACGGTCGGACAGACTGACAGACAGAAAAAAAATGGATTGTGTTGTCTTTTTATGTGTACCTGTTATATAACACAACGTAATAAATAGTTTAAAGCAGTTATTACAATGTTACAAACAACACTCCAATTTTGTTTATTTGTATAGATTAATAATGATGTTTAACTAATTATGACGCAATACGTATGGCGTCACTTCGTTCTATGGGTCATTTTGTTTACGTTTATTTCGAATCTAAATTGGCTAACTTATAGGTAAGGTTGCTATGCTCACAGTTTTATGACGTTGAATTTATGGACCGTTAATAAATATTTTTGTATGCATATAAATGTGGCTTTTATTGACCCCTTTGTCCTTACTTATATTTGACGGAAAATGTCAGTTTGTAGAGTTTGTTTTTGAACAGAAACAAAACGAAATGAGGTCACTTTGACCTAGACATAGATAAGACTATATCAATCGAAAAGTAAAATAAGAATCAAAAAGTAGAATATCTGTCGCTAAATTGCACCTAATGACTATTTATAAACAATTTTACATAACTAATTACTTACTACTTATTTTTATTATTATTATATTATATTTAGGCGTCACTGAAGGAAGCATCTTCGGCCGATATCCAATATTACTTACTGTCTCGTAATGTACTTTTAGTAGGAAAAATCACATAGTGAGTGAGCTTATATGTACCCGTCACGTGGTTTAAGCTATACAGCTATGGAGGGGTCGAGGAAAGTGCCGTAGGCGGTTCTGTAACCTACGAAGGCAGACGAGCAGTCAGGCCACTTGATGGACAGTGTTCACCGACGCCCGTTAACACCTTGAGACTGGATATTACATCTCATTTACAATACATACGTTGGTTACGTCCTCTGCGAAAAAGCTGAACACGGTAGAGCATTGACATTACTGCTTTGGCCCCTGTAAAATGGGGACTTACCATCTCTCAATATATTCGGTTCATTTGCTGCCCTTCTTGCTCTTCACAGCCAAAGTGAAGTCGCGGGGTGAGATACATGTCGGTATTTCGAATGCTGTCACTATATTTTGTGACACAGCAGGAACGCACCACGGATGCGTTTTGTAGGGCAACCTTTGGCTCTCCTACCTCGCGGAGATATGGGCCGAATCGCTGGAGAGTGCGCGTGATCTGGCCGAGAGTCTTCACGCGCACCTTTCTTGAGTCACTACAAATTCTTTTATCTTGCGTCCTAATTCCTATGGTCAACTCCAACCCTAAGGGCCATAACATGGCGTGTGACGGTGACTCGCACATCGACGCTAGCACTGCTCTCATCTTCAAAAGGTTTTCGTCATCGGAAGTTCGTCATCTAAAGTTTTGCTTGGAGTAGACGAGATCACAGGATTATACTGGACCCAGTCCCTGCAACTCACACCTTGCAGCATCCTATCACGAAGGTCATCGTAAAGTGTACATGATCGCAGTACGCACTCATGGTTTCGGTCCTCTGGCTCCAACCTCGAGTACGGAGGGGCAGTGGGAGGAATGGGCGTTCGGAATGGAGAGGTTCAGTATCGTTACGCAGCCGTTACAGGGCGAACTATATATGCACTTGTGTCCCGACCAAATTTATCGCCCACGTATCACAGGGGCCGTCTTCTTCGATGCCGCAAGCGCATTTGGTAAAGTCAGGCACAACCGCTTGATTTACAAGCTGTACACTTTAAAAGTTCCAGAAAGGTTAGTTCACATCATCAGAGCCTACTTGTCACTCTTTTAGATATTGATTCTAGGGCACCCTGTCCACGAGCCGTCCGCTCCAAGCGGGCGTGTCTCAAGGATCGGTCGTATCCCTATTATTATTATTTATTCCCGCTCTACACAAACGACATTCCAAAGCTCGACGATGTCAATCTGGTGCTTTTTGCCAATGACACCGCCTTCAATTGTTCGTTGATAAGACTAAATTATATGTATAAAAACTTTATTGTTTTGTTTAACTATTCATTTACGTAACGCGTAAACTGGTTGTTTAGGAGTGTGGTTTCGTAAATGGAGAATCGACGTAAACCCCGATAAAATTGTAGCAATACACTTTCATTGGTCAACATGTTCAAAAATCAAATTCAGGACGTTAGCAAAAGGCCTCTGTTCCTGTAACGAATTCTAAAAGCATATTGCTGCAAAAGTATTTTTGTTATATACCCTTGTTATATAAGGCATGCATACGGCCAATCATGGCTTATGTATACCAATAACTTGCATAAACTCCAGTCAGTGGTACAGACGTAACGTAGACCTACACAGCGACTGTAAATTGCCAGCACTCCGCGAACACTTTTAAAATTTAACGCGCAAACACATCAATAAAGTTGTAAATCACAAGAAGCTACTACTGGTAACGTACACGGCCGATCCAAACGCACCACGTCAAAAGCGTAGTCCACGAAATGTTCTCTTCGACCCGGACGGGGAAGGGGTCGCCGTCGCTTACAAGCACAGCAATACTGCTTACACTAGATACACCCCGCTTTCGAGAGCGGTTTCCACCTAATGAATAACACGATCGTCGACGATTCCTAGGACACTTAAACAAATGCGTAACGCACGTGCCTTCTGTACGTGTTGCCTTCTTTTTAACGAAAAGTGTCGGCCACCTAGTTCGTGAGGACGGGAGCTTCCTATGAACTCAGTGTTACCATAAACAAGAGCCTAAAAGAGTAACGTCCGTGTCACAAAAAAAATAAAAGCCAAGACGAAGAACGTATCAGTTCCGACGGGCGACGGTGCATAGCACTGTTGGCCTTAAGACCAGGCTGCATCATGTTAAGTTAATTAATAATAACGCTTGGTACTAAAATTTATTGCGCTTAATTACTTTACAATTGATTAAATTTGAAATTATTCCCGAGTCAAACCCGTAGGTCCGTCGATTTATCATGTGTAGTATTCGCCTAAGCAACAGAAAGTGTTACGTACAAACATATTAATATATCTCTTAAAATTAATTTGTTTAGTAGAGCACTAATCATGTTACTGATTGCAGTAATTTACTTGTATTTTTAGTTATAATAGACTTACCTTTTAATGGGAACACTGAACGATGGAATCATGAAAATTATGTTATAATGTTGTTAATAAGACTTAATGTAACAGTAAATAATCCGTAGCTTCAGCTTACAAACATTAACTGGTATTTATTTCTTAACGTTACGGCTATAAAAATGTCTTAAAGTCGCTTCTTACTCTTATCAATAATATATCTTTAAAAATTGTTAATATTTGCAGGACATGTTAATTACATGTTCTAAAAAAAAATTACGTTCATCTCTTATGTGAAGTAATGATTCTTTTTGTTGTGAATTGATTTTTGTTATTTCATTAGAAACAGAGTAAATATAATATTAGCATCAAGGCTGTATCATTGTCTCTCATGTACCTTGCGTTGTAATTATGTTACTGAGATGTTTGAAACGTGTTCCAAATACGAGGTCGTAATTATTTTCCTTACAATGTGTCAAATATACTACACTGTAATTACATCGTGCCCTCTGGTACAAGTTGAAATTTACTAAACAAATGAATGACGCTTCATATATACGAACAGGCTTCGCTGTATAAAGTAATTTTCTCCAATGTTAACTTTGTAATATTATTGAACACGTAATAAAATTGAATCATTGTCAAGATTGTATTATTTATTACGAAACTCAAATATTAAAAGGTGTCGACTGAAGACAATTTTATTAAATATGGTTAATTATTAAAAACATATGTCCGAGAATGTAAAAGATGCAATTAGCAAAAATACAATTGACAAATTAGGTAGAATATTGTTGTATTTTAAAATACCACCAATTTTCATGATTAATGTGTAGTTGCGTGCTCCGAGTTTATAATATCCGTAGATATTGACTGAATTCTTTCGAAGCCTTCTGAATATACGAAGAAATAAATAATTCGTATTATTACAGCAGGCCTAATAGAATTTCAATTTACACTTCCCATTTCGTTGCCGCAAATTTCGACTAACACAAACAGTTAACGAAACTTCGGCCGTAAACAACTCTGGTAACATAAGCCCCCGGCTTTGTTACGAAGACTATAACCAGATTTACTTTAATCAAAAATAATTTTCAGTGAAGTGGATTACGTGGGATCCTAAAACTTTTTGATCGATATATTTTGAATTGATAGAGACTTGATCATGACACAGAATCGCTATACGCTAAATATTCTGAAAAACAAACTGCGTAACTATTGTGAATGCTTGATTGCAAAAATTCTTAGTTTATGTTCATGTGTTTTATAATCTGCATATTTACAATTTCTACTACATTTATTATTTCTACTATTTTACATACTCATTTTTAGACTTGACGGGAGAAAATAGGCAATTGGCGCAGAGAATAGGAAGCATACGGATATGTAGGCAAACAGAAAATACGGAATACTTAAGGTATTTTATAGACCTCTTTTTAAACGATCCGCGGATTTTGGTTGCGGAGAACGCTAGTAGCGGTTATCTTTACCTAGTATAGCAATCATGGCGGGACTAAGCCCGTCAGAGGCCCGGGGCGGCACAGCTGAATGAGGCCCCCAAGCTTTAAGCAAATGTATTTCTACAAGCTTTTTATTCAGTTCACATTTGTATGTATAAGTATTTACGATTATTTCGTTAAAATCTGAGAAGTTAAATTTAAATTCGGCTTAAATTATTTAAGCTTTATAAACATAGTTATGTACCTAAAATCATCATCATCATCATCAGCCTGTGATAGTCTACTGCTGGACATAGGCATATTACACACCCATCCATTAGGAAGTTTTTGGACCACAACCCATCACGCTGGTTAAATCTGGCAGGTGGGTGGGTGGACGACTTTTACATGCCCATCGGACGCATGGATCATGTTACTTTTCAGACAATTGGGTGATCCGCCCAAATTGCCCCTCGTTGAGTCCCCGCAGGATTTAAACCCACCACCTACAGGGTTTTAAGCACACGCCCATACCAGTAGACAACGAAGGTAGTCGTACCTACAATATGGAATGAATATGGTGGAGGAAAATAAAATACGAAAATAGAACCGAACGACAAAAAAATAACAGTTAGAAAAAAAAATCATAGGTAGTTTTTATTTTCAGTAGATATGAAGTTAATTTTATATGTGTTCCCCAATTTACTGAACTCTTCAATAACTTTTGTGAAATCAATTTCTTTTGAATTTTTTCTTTCAATTGAAAGCAGGGCTATATTAACCAGTCGCTCTTGACCCATTGTAGATCGAAGATAATTTTTAATTAGTTTAAGTTTCGAAAAACTTCTCTCGCATGATGCAACCGAGATGCAAATGGTCAAGAAGTATTGAAGTATAAGCGATGGACAGGGTAATGATTCACTGAAATCCCATTTTATTATAAATTGTAGGATTTCTTGGGCTGTCCATTTGGCAGCAACACCCATAGACGTATCGGTTGCTTTTACATGTCTGCGGTACCTTTAAATTTCTTCCAAAACTTGCTCCTTATCAAATTCACTATAAAGATTTATTAAATTATCAACTGCTATAGCCAGAGCGTCATCTGAAGCTTCTAGCATAAACTTTGATTCAATAATTTGGAAAATATTATTGATTTGCTTCATGGCCTCGTAACAATTCTTGTATAAATCGATTTATACATTCAAATATTGACCGTCTTATTTGTTTTTGAATTGTTAAGCCAACACCATGAGCTAATTCACCCGGCATCGTTCTTTTTACCTTCCTTCTTCCTCGTTTCTCTATGTCGATGTCCACATCATTGCATTTTTTTGTGCAAAAGTAACAGCATTGTCTACAATCGTGTTTCGTTCTTTCACTAACTCATTCAAGGCTTTAAGTTTAACGATTCCTATATCCAGAGTCATTTTGGCAGACTGCAAATATTGCTGAACTAAATTTACTTCCTCCAGTACAGAAAGCCAAAATTGTATATAGGTTAAAAAGGTAAAATTACAAACAGCCGGCAGGAGCAAGCTTGCTCCTGATCTTGTATCTAGATTTGCCTTTGTTGGATCTTGAAAATGTTCCAAACTACTTATAATTGTATCTATGTTTTCTTTTACGACTTTTACTGACTCGTAAAGAGCGCTCCAGCGAGTATCCGATAAACGTTTTAAATTTTTTCCAGTCTTCTCTTTCAGTAATTGCCATCTCTGTGTAGATGATGAAAAAAACGAATACAATTTCTCTACTGTTCCAAAACACTCGACGCTGGAAGGAACGCAAGCAAACGCATGAACGCCACAAAGATTCAAGGAATGATTAGAACAGGGACTGAACAATGCTTTTGGATTTATTTCTCGAATTTTTCGTTGCACCCCTCCATGGACACCTGACATTGACGCGGCATTGTCGTAAACTTGAGCCCTGCACAACGCAATATCTAGTCCCCTCTTTTTTCAGCTGTTGCTGAATGTCTTTTGACATATCCTCAGCAGTTTTTCCAGATATCAAAAAAAAACCCAGGAAAGATTCCCGTACTTCCACAGTGTCATTTTCTATATGAACGAATCTAATGATTTGACTCATTTGGTCTGTTTTACTTTCGTCAGGAGTGCTGTCAAAAATTATTCCGTAATATTTTGCCTTTTTAATATCTGCAATAATTTTTTGCCTTACATGTTCACCCAAACATTGAATAAATTCATTTTGTATGCCTTTTGACAAATACGATGGTACTCTATTTGACCCACCAGTGGCCTCTTCTAGGTTTAAGCAATGCTCTTTCAGCACCGGATCATATTTCGCTAACAATTGTACTAATTCTAAAAAAAATTCCATGTTTTCCGAAGAACTATCTTCACGGTGGCCTCTAAAAGCAAGATTTTGTTAAGCTAAGAATAACGTGACACCTAAAACGCGATGTATAATGTTTCTCCATTTCTTAGTTTCATCGTTAATAATCTTCAAGTTATCTTTATCAACAGTTTTATTAAGTTTTAAGCTCACTGTCAACGTTTTCCATTTTTCTAAGTTTGATAGATGTTCATGAGATGATTCATGCTGTGATATCCTAGGATTTAATTTCCACCACTGACGAAAACCAGAGACAAATTTATTTGTGTGTTTATCAACCGCACATGCAAATAACCGGCAGCAGTAGCAATATAATTTCTTTGTTGATGGTGAGTATAGCATCCATTTCCTTAAATATTTAATCTCGTTTAAATGTGAGTAAAACCACTGCAAAGTTAAACAACGACGTGTCCCTTTCACCTGGTCTTTCCACAGATTCAAAATGTCCGTCTTTATTTTGAAATACTTCACTACCCTTCTCGATAATGGAAATTTGATGTGCTCTGCACAGGTATTGGCCAATGTGCAGCATCATTGGATGAGAAGACCTCTAACTTAGTGACGTATTCCTCGGCTTCCGCAGTATTTTTTAAATTTATTAGTTTTATCGTTCTGTGTTTCGCGTCTGTCACATCGGATTTTGTATTAGCATCACATTTAATAGACTTTTCAACTATGTTTGCCGTCTCAATATCAATGATATGTACATTGCATCCTGATTCATCAGTTTGACTAATTTCTTGGCAACGCAACTTTTCTTCTCATCAAAGTTTGAAAGGTATTTGGATAAAGATCCAGCAAGTGCATTTGCCGCTTTAGTAAGTTCAGTTACTTATTAGTTCATAGGTACATTGTAATTTTTTTATTTATGTGCGAAATCATAATTTTTCTATGTATCTTGGTGTTTGTATCAATCTCTTTTAACGTGTATATAAAGGATGTTAGTAACTAAAATAAAAATAACAATATAATTCATTGAGTAAGTTTTCCTGTTTTTAAATGTACTTAGCTAGTAAAAGTTATGAGCACAAATTGCCTAATACAAGAATATAAAACAAAAGAGAGATCTTCAATTCTACAAGAAAAGTGATGCTTACTATGCTACAGTTTCATTTGAAAATACATACGAAGTTTATTTATTCGAAACAGAAGCCAAGACAATGTTGTGATTTATGTTACAACATTGCCTGCACACTTCTGGTTAATGTAATTATGGCTGTACATATTTGTTGTATGAATTTAAACGTTATTTTAAATTTCTTAAAATATAACTTTTAAATAAAAAAATGGTATGTCAGTCACAGCTTAAACTTAAAAAATATAAAACAAAAACTCTAAAAATCAGGCAGAGTTGCAGCAGTTATCGGTACGAAACTTTTATGGAAGATAGCTGAATAGACTACAAAAAGTTGTTTGCATAAAAACAATATTTTTGTATTGATTAAAATAATTACTTACTTTTCCAAATACTCAGAAATGCACGAGCTCAACTCTAAAATAATTAACTTTTAAACTTTATATAACAACAAAAATTAAAAACACTTTTTAATGAAATTAAAAGATCTTAAGCTCTTATTTTAAGCGGTTAAGACCGTGTTTATTACTTAAGAATTTGCATTATTACATAAATAAACTATTAATTACCAACTTAAAAAAAAAATGTATATTTGAAATTTTTAACTGTAGGCGGACAAAAGTGATTTATTCAACTTCCTTCATTCAGGGAAGTACTGCTACAAAGACGGAATCCCGAGTATTAATCTTGATGAAATCATGTAGACATAAAATCATGAAATATTAAGCATATTTTAAAGTATTATGAAAAATGCGAAAACATTTGGGGCCCCTAAGACCTGAGGCCCGGGGCGAGCCGCCCTTCCGCCCCCTGTTAGTCCGCCACTGATAGCAATTGTACCCCTCCTAGAAAGTATTAAATATTACTAACATGACACAAAATAGCAGACGCTATTGTACAAATTATTTTTATGCCGATTGTACACTTTTTTGTTGGGTACACAAACCAAACACATTTTGCAAACCGCAATGTAAGGGTATAGAATTTTAGCGTAAGTATTAGTTTCAATCTACCTCGACACTAACGAAAGAAAATATTTTATTGACTACTTAATATAATGTGACAATTTACAACATAATGTTATAAGTTCCTTGTAAAATATTAATCATTGCATCACAATGCGCTAACAATGACAAAGTATACTTTAAGCTATTTATTGTTTTAAACTTATGATCCTGCGAATTACAAATCTCATTGTAAAACATGTTTTTCTGTCGAAAATGTAATATGCATGCAATGTATGAGTTAAAAATGAAGTTTTAAAGGATTGAAACCAAAATTTTACGTAACTTCCTCTTTTATATGATAGACTTCAAGATATAATGTTATCATAATATAACGTATCATGGAGACACGGATTTTATATTTTCTATTTCCGCAATCCTTATGCACATTTTCCGATTATGTCTTATTCGTAATGCATACATAAGATAGGTTTATTTTCAATTTTATCTTTTGTAATCTTTTAATATGATGTACCAAAGAGAAATTCTGACCAAAATGTTCGAGAAATAAATATTTTGGCTCGGACAATACAAAGATAGAGCAACAAAAGCTTTCGGTATAGCTATATTATTGAATTATTTTGTCCGATTTATGCATATCTAGCTGACGGCAACTATAACCAAGCTTCGAAGTATACTTTTTATTTGGTCACTAAAATGCCTTAATTAAACTCACGAAATAGTTAAATTTTATACGATTTTAAAACAAATTCACTCATATGTTGATTAATAATACATATACATTTATCTTTAAGTTTTCTTTCACAAAAAAAATAAAATAAAAAGCACATTTTTTTTGTTACCTTAGGCTTCTTATGGTAAAGAACAAAGATGTACTGTTTTTACAACATAATAATTTAAGTTATATTTGTGTGTAATGTTATATTTTACATTTATTGTAAAAAATTGCATTAAAGTACTGTAGCATCGGAACCAAGATCGGTAATATGAATTTCTAAACCTCGCAACTAACAACAATTGTGTTTGTTCAGGCTTCGTTGTTTTGCATATTTATTTGTTTATGTGTCGCTCTCTGTATACCAAAGAACGATATTGCCAGCCATTATAAAATGTATTTGTAGTCTTTTCCTCATATATTTTGGTCTTTAACAATTATTAATTGTACGTTGCTATTGGCTTCATTTAAACTAAAAATAGTGCTATAAGTAAAGTTTTATTTTAATTTTAATTTCGAATCCATCAGTTTACATAATCGAAAAGTTTATTACGGCAGAATAATCGAGTGATAAAACTGAGTTATATGTGATAAGTTCGTTACAAATTATTAAGTGATTTTTTTAATATCTTAGAACAGATTCTAAACGGGACTTATACAAATATTACACCTTTAGCTAAGTACATAATACATATGTAAGTATCACAATAAATTAAATAACCCAATTAATAACCTACCTTTAGCTTTACTCTAATGAGATCTGATTAATAAAGCACTCATGAACTCACGGAGCAGTACAATCTTCCTTGTACGTTATTAATTAAATAGGTATAATCATATGCAAATAATGTATTAGATATGCGCTAAGTTTTATAAACGTGTAAGAAATAGCAACTAATAGTTTTCATGTTAAATAATTTTAGAAGTAAGATTATAATTAACCTATTTATATATTAAACTTTAAATTTATAACAATATTTTTAAAAACTGACTGTATTTCACTTTCCGTTTTAATCATTAAAATTTATTACTGTATTTTTAATGATGATAAGAGAAACCAGAGGCCGTGGATTCGAATCCTGCGGGACTCAACAAAATTTCATTGTTATATCCTAATTAGTTAGGCAATTTAGGCGATAACTGAAAACTAAGTTTTCAGACAATTGGATCATATATATATATTATATATAATATATATATATATGATCCTTGCGTCGATATAGGCATGTAAAAGTTGGTCCACCCACCAAATCGCATTGGACCAGCGTGGTGGGATACGGTCCAGAAACCCCCTCATGGAGAAGTCGTAGGAGAGGTCTATGTCCAGCAGTGGACAAACACAGGCTGATGATGATGATGATTTTTTAATGATTAACGTTAATAATTAAATAAAAATGAACATCTTTAATATACCGAAGTGCAACGTTTTAGACCAGAGCGTATTTTGTTAAAGGTTTTTTTTTTATTGCATACGCGGAGACGAGCAGTCAGGCCACCTGATGGAAAGTGGTCACCGACGCCCATAGTCATTGAGCCATACAGGTATCACCAACGCGCTGCCTACCGTGAGACATAGGATGTTAAGTCGCGTTTACCCAGTGATTACGCTGGCTACAATGCCCTTTAAACCGGAGCTCAGTAGTGTTTTCACACTACTGCTTTGGCAGAATTAGGCACCGCGATGGTACCCAACCAGACGGTCCCCTTTTTATAGTTACCACCGTTTTTATAGTTTCACTTAACATTACCTGATAATGGACGTTCTTTTTTAAATTTTTTGACTCTGAAAGGCTTTAATATCCAGAGATTTATTATCGTATAAGCTTGAATAAAGTTTTTAAGTGACTGGGTGGTATCGACTTTCTATCACTTCAGTACTTTAATTATCATGCCATATTAATCTATCTACGCTATGCTATTATTAGGAAGAGAAAGGGTTTGTATTGTTGTATTAGAAAACGGATTTCAAAAATTTCTTTACCATTAAAGCTACAACATTATCACTTTATTAGAAAAGCCCTATTTTGACCCGATCGACTTGCCAAAAGAAGGATTTAGGGTAAGGATGCCTATTATAAAATACCATTTCTAATTTTAGGTTTAAAAACAAAACTATTACATCTGAAATATTTTTAGATATAGTATTGGATAGCTATTTAGGACTAAATGCAATATATTTCTGGATATTCTGTAAAAAGTCAAAAATGTAAGAAAAAAGTCTAAGGCAAATGGTCTCCTATTATGAGATATTGGGGGTTACTATTATGAGATAGTATCTTATATTGGGTTCCTTAAATTTTAGGGGTAAACAAACGAAAAAATATATTAAACATTGTCTTACATCTGGCTACTTGTTGTGGAATGAACAATTATACATGCAGATAGATGGCGTAGCCATGGGCTGCCCAGTGTCTCCTATTATCGATGATATCTTCATGGTGAACTTTGAAGAGACAGCCCTCAATACAGCTCCCATCCGGCCAAGATTTTATAAGCGGTACGTAAATGACATATTAACCATTTTACCAACAAACCAAATCAATGCATTTCTTGATCATCTTAATTCTTTGCATCCCAAAATAAAATTCACAATTTAAATTGAGGCAAACAACTCCTTAGCCTTCTTAGATATTTTAATCATTAGAAACTCTGACAATAGCTTGAGCCATACAGTTTTTAGAAAAGCAACCCACACGAATAAATATTTAAATGGTGATTCTCACCACCATCCCTCGCAGTTAGCTACTGTCGGTAAATGATTGCTTCACAGTGCACAGCGGATCTGCGACAAGTTCAGCCGTCAAATGCTCCTTAGCATTTGACGGCTGAACTTGAGAATGTCAAGCAGTTGCTGCGTGACAACAAACTCCAAGATCCAAGTCTACGTCGCAGTTACCGTGTGAAACCAGCCGTCTTACCTTACATCAAAGGAGTCACTGACAAAATCGGTTATATTTTAATGCGAGCTTCTATTAAAACATTTTATAAGCCGCCGAAGAAGATTGGCCAATTATTACCATCCGTCAAATGTAAAATTCCTCTACAGGTACCGGGTGTGTACAAACTAGACTGCGATTGTGGTCTCTCTTACATTGGACAAACAAAAAGACCAGTATGAACCAGAGTAAAAGAACATATAGATGATGTTAAGCACCGACGCTATAAGGAATCTGCAATTTGGACCATGTTCTAGACAAGCCCAATCACTATATTACACTTGATAAACTAAAAATACTGGCTAATGAACATCGAATTATACCAAGGATGATTCGGGTAGCAGTAGAAATTAAAAAATATCCAAATTTTAATAGAGAAGATGGTTGGTCTTTGCCACCTTCCTGGGATCCAATAATTTCAAAAATTAAACGCAAAGATATAAATACTACGAACCGAAGGACAATATAAGTACTTTTGTCAAACCAATGTTCAAAATGAAGAAAACGAAAGATATGTCAACTTTAAATAAAAACTCTGACGGTTATTTCAAAACATTGAGATATTGACATATACCAATATAGTCTGCCTGTGATCATGGATGCTGGAAAGAATCCGAAACGTCGCGATTAAATATATATTTAAGTAACGCGGAAAATCCGTAAATTAGTGTATTGATATGTATAATAATCGCGTAAATAAAAGAAATAATTATACGAAAAAAAATGAATAATTATGTCTTAATCACATTTTTACTATAGGTAACTTATTAATAAATATTAAAGAAAAACATATGCCATAATTCGTTAAAGTTAAAAAACCCTTTGAGGCTGATTTTATCATATAAATAAAATATAAGTATGTTGGGTTCTAAAAAGTTGGCGACTGCCACTGTATCACGTCTTTTTACTCCAGCAGCAGGAACTGCTTCAGGAGTCCTAATAGATCATGTATCATTTTTTATCAGTTTAGCTATCAGCCAAACTGAAAGGATAACTTAGATTGTTTTTAATAGCCAATTTAAACAATATGTATTTGATATCCTGCAGACGTAATCCATAAAATCTATCAATTTCTTTGCAACACCTTTCCCAGCTTCCAAATCAATAAGTAGGGCTGGTCGTTTCTCCCATACAAATCTGGACAAGATCTCCTGGATAGACATTCTATTTCACTTAGCGCTCATGGGAAACCTTAGGAAACCCAACGTAATGAAATTTCGGAAGAAACAACATACTAGTTGTTAACAGACCGCTCAAAAGAAAATAGAAATTTTTATTTAGAAAAGATTTCTAATTGCCATTTAGTTGGTCTATTTCTGGCCGCACGCCAAATGCAGTTTAATAGACTTGGAAACTAAAACAATAAAAATGTTTGTATCGAGAAAACATTTATGTACTCATAAATGTTTACACAGAATACTTTAAAAATATTAATAAATAAAAACGCGTGGGATAAGGAACGATCTACGCTTACAGTGTTTGTGATATTTTATCGTCTCCAAGAAAATTTTTGGTGATTTTATATTAAAATATAAATTTAATAGAATATAAAATTTATCGATATAATTTTCAAACATAATCATTATTACAACTATCCGATTTAACATGTGAGAAATACTAGAAATGTCATAAATTACCAGTGGTTTCGGCGTAAACACTGTGTTCCGAGAGAAAATATGTAAATGGCCATGTGGCTTGAATGGTTAGAAATTTTATGACACAGATTTTAATATAGAGGAACCGTCATAAATCAAGTCTCAATGTAAAAGTTTTAACTTGAAAATTTTTACAAGTGATTGAATTTTTTTTGCAGTAAAATTAATTTTCTTAATTACATAGTAGTATTCATGTATGAATATTAACAAATACAAATTTCACGTAATATGTAGAACTTAATCAGAAAAATATTAAAGTATCTTCATTCTTCAATCTTCAGTATTCTTCAAAACTTAAAAAAATAATAAATATACTGTAGAAGAATAACGGTGGTCAAGCAAATTCGCTCAAAGATACTTTGAAACTTTACAAGAGCTTATGCAGTAATAAATCTACTAGATTAAAACCTTTTGCGTTGAAGTAGTTTTCAAAGTAAAACTATAAAAACTTTTATTAAAATACGCTCTACTCTAAAACTTTTCCCTTCGGTATATTGTATTTTCAATAATGATAAATGATTTTAATATCTTAACGTTTAGTCTTTTAATTCTAAGAAAAAAGATAATTGAAATCATGTAATTTTCTATACGATATATTATATATTATTTATTGAATGACACGATTGACGGATCATATTGAAGGTATTATAGATAAGCTTAAATTGAAGCTGCTGTTTGGTTTAGAAGAAACTAATTTTATAATTTTACTAGCATACCCTGCCACGCGTTACTGCGGCTGGGATTTCTTTTACATAGTAATAAACAATTTAACGGCTTAAGATGAACGGAAAGAGAATATCAGTCATGAGGACTACCATTTTTTATTAGATAAATGTCACTTGTAAAAAAACAGTGACCTCGATGATGCCTACCGTTACACCTGAATACAATGAAAAAATAACACTGGTACAAAAATCGATTGGATTGGTATTTAAAGTAAACAGAATGAAGATGATTAATCAAAATGTTCTTTCTGTTGACATTGTGCAAAATTCTATACAAAAGAATTAGTTTTATCAATTGTTATTTTTTTTTTATTGCATTTAATTCTTACTTTTCTTTAAAAAATGTTATAATTTGTATGGATTTGGAGCACACAACGCATAATATTAATGTTTTAGTTGCATGGTTATTAAAAACAAAAGAACAAAACTTGATAACATTCGTCGCAAGCGTAAGGATTCAAGTATCGTATGAAATGACAAATATACAGTTTCCGCGCTTGAATATGTCATAAAAATATTTCTTTTATATAGGATACAACATCACTTTTATTAATTTTGCTGTAAAAATTTATTTCTAATTTTACATTTTATGTTGTTGGCAGGTTAAGAGCTATTTTATTCATTCATTTTTATTAACTGCACTTACTTGTTATGAAATCGCATTTTTGTTTTTAACAATAGATGATAAAAATTATTATAAAATTAACTGACCAAAATAAATAAATTTATAGCAATTACTTTTTACTGTCCCAATTCTCCTATTATCAACGAAATGTTTTAATACTATTAAAACGCGCCATCTATTGACACACAAAACGCAATCGATCGCCAACTGTCACAATCGTTTTGTAGCTAACATTTTGCATCAATTAATAATAGAAATATAAATTGTTATAAAACATTATTGCGATTATGCTATTCTATGTATTAAGTTAGTTTAAACTGCACACGGTGGGCAACTATATTTTAAAATCGGTGAAGTATTTTAGGAATTCATCGCAGACGAAATTTAGAATGTAATTTTAAAAAAGGCTTCAAAATTATCGTAATACAAGTATGGTATTTTTTGTTTTATATTGTTGTTGTTAGTACTTCAATTTATTAATGCTTTCATAATTTACTGCTTTTAGGATTTATATCTTTAAAAAATACAGAAGCACTTTACGTAGAAATTACAATTAAACGGGGTTTGTTCTTGTTCTGCATGAGACAACTAATAATTCATATCGATATGCAGTTCTGTATATGTATTAAGTATAAACCATTATGAATAGTATTTTTATGGCTTCCTACCTCATATAAAAGGTCAGAAGTGATATCTTTTTGCACTGATATGTGTATGATTGATTTTTTGCAGCTTTCTAACTGTTAGAACTTTTGATAAAGACTGGACTTCGTTTGGCAAAATTTATGATTTGCAATAATTCATGGAGAAGGTTTTTAATGATTAGCTGGCGATTTTGAACTTGTGTATGTGTCTGCACTAAGATGAAAAAAAATATTTTAACTACAATTTTAATTATTTTCTTTGTATCTATTAATATGTTAAATTACACTTTAATTAAATTTTTATATATTCTATTATTAATGGGCTCTTAAATGTGTTTACGTGAGATTAAAAGATATTTTTTGATGTTTTTTTTTGGTTTGTTTAAGTCAAACGGTCAATTATACAAATTACACGATTTTTGCACTAACAGTAAACCAAGCTAATATCATTGTTACAAAAACAACTACTAAATGATAATATAAGTACGTAGAAAAAAAACCTACTTAGTAAACATATTACAATATGTATTTTTTAAATTCTAACAAAAACACCGTTTTGGCACAAACTCGGCGATACAAAACTATTAAATCTGCAAAAGTAACGAAGCTTGTAGAAACATAATGGTTGTTTGTTGCGAGATTCAGAAATTTATTATATTGGTGCTGGTTTCGATGCTACAGTATTTTTAAGATGCATTGTCTACAAATAAAATCGAATACGTTGGGAAAAATTGATGTTGTTACTGTGCCTATTATTAGAGTAATCATATTGAAGTTTATTTATTGTTATCACACTATTGTTTACATTTTTTGTTTCATATAAGTTCGAGGCTACTACTGACACAAAAATACTAACTGTCATTTATATAAAAGCAATAGAATTTTGATGAAATGATTATTGGTGGTGGACTGCCAAAACCATACTTCAAAGTGGCGCAAAGTAAGCCATAGCAACAATGGGGCGTCATATGTATGATGTTTATATTAGACAAATGACCCTCAGTGATTGATATGTCCAGGATTATTTAATAAGTAGGCTCGATGTATGACAGTTCCTTGCCATGGGTTACTCTGTTTAACTTCTGAGTCTAATGCGTGATCTATGACGACACAAGCCAAACTTGTGTCGTCATTCTAGACAACAATATTATGCATGTAAAAATTGAAAAGTTCACAACAAAATAGATTAAGAGCGTTTTAGGGATGATCTTACATTACCTTGAAATTTTAAATAAATTGATGCAAATCTTTTTAGGTTTTAAAGCGAACACGATGGAACTTTATTTCTATATACTATTTTGTATTTTTTAAAACCAAAATCTTAATTTATCATAACATGACGGCGTCTAAAAATTTTCGCAAACCAGTTGGATCATAGATTTTCAATTTCCGCAATCCTTATTACCTTACACACCTTCCGCTTTCATCTTACTCGTTATGCATAAATTGGATAAGTTTTATTTCAACTGGATATTTTTTAAGTTAAAAACTATAATTCTGGAAGTTAGAAATAAAAAAAATTGTTTGTTTTAGTATAGTTTTGTACTTCTAAAATGTAGAATTTATCATTAATACAGAATTTCACCGCAAGACGTTTCACTTAACATCAGGTGAACGTCTTGTTTGCATCGACACAAAATTGAAAAGGAGAAAAAAATAGCAAGTCAAGCATGAGATACTGTAAAGATAGTTCATACGATACAAGCTTTATTTAGCAAATATATAGTAAAAGGTACGTGCTTAAAATACATGCGTAACTCTAAGAAATCTTTAAATGAAAATTATTTTTCTTTTATATAAACAAGTGAAATTTAAGCCAAAAAATATGAATTCTAACAGGTAACAATGTGCTCTCCGTACGAAAAAGCGTCGCGTTTTCGGCCACCACATTTTAAATCTCTGATAACTTTAAAGGTATTCATGTCATCAATTAAATCTCGTTTTTTGTATATATAATGTAGAATTTTTTAATGCAATAACTTTTATGTGAACTTAAACTGTATTATCCTAAATAAGCTGTGAATATGTCTCATTGAAATTTATAAAAAATGTTTACATTGAAATGCTTATTGTGTGTTATTCTTAAACATAGACATATGCTATCGCGGACTTCATTGTAGACCAATTCAAGTGATACAATTATGAAAAATATGCATTATGTCCATCTCTTACGGTTTTTGCGGCGTTTGTAATTTAATCACGTGAGCTTTTGATTTTTGGTGCCTAATTTTCTACTTCTCGAATGTAGGGGAAGCTAATATCTATCATTTAAAAAAGAATGAACCAAATCGGACCACCAGTAGCGGAGCAACGAGGTAACATATATAAATAAAA